>JBBGZY010001745.1:0-600000 GCA_037952925.1 Lithobates clamitans | reverse complement strand
TGTTTCTGATACAGCCTGCTCTAGCAAATACAATGTTAATAAACACCTTTTTTTTCATTCTTTCTTGCATCATGGTGCTGCATAGTTGCCAACATTGTAAAAAAATTTGTAGGGACACTTTTTTGTCTGTAGTGGAGTCTTATTCTACTTAGGGGGCAGGGCATTCATTTTAAGACATAGTGTAGATCGAAAAATGGGTGTGGTTGACACTTAATAGTGCGTGTGGCTTAAATGGGGGCGTGGCTCAAGGGGGTGTGGGCCGAGTCTGAGATGAATAGGGGATGGAGGGAGAAAGAAAGAAAGAGATAGGGAGGGAAGGAGAGAGAAGGAAGGAAAGAAAGAGGGATGAATGGACAGGAGGCCCAGATCCTACACCACAGTAGAAATATGTGTATTCCAGAAAGTTTAATAATCAGCAGATAAAGATACTCCAAACACCTCGTGTTAGAGCTTCAATCATCCCGGCACCATGATTGGTATGTTGTCAGGATGATTGAAGCGCATTATTTCTATTATTACATTGTAATCTAAAATGAAATATTTTTCTATGGTGAAACTCACCATAATGCAGAATGAGTGGTAGCCCCGAGTGTGTTACTTGCCTGCCATCAGATGCCATTAGGTGTCCCCAGCAGAGTCCCTCCTTTCATCAGGTGTCCCCAGCAGATTACCCCTTACATCAGGCATCCCCAGCGGAGTCCCTCCTTACATCAGGTGTCCCCAGCGGAGTCACTCCTTACATCAGATGTCCCCAGCAGAGTCCCTCCTTACATCAGGCATCCCAGCAGATTCCCTCCTTACATTAGGCGTCCCCAGCGGAGTCCCTCCTTACATCAGGCGTCCTCAACGGAGTCCCTCTTTACATCAGGTGTCCCCAGCGGAGTGCTTCCTTACATTAGGCGTCCCCAGCGAAGTGCCTCCTTACATCAGGCATCCCCAGCGGAGTCCCTCCTTACATCAGGCGTCCACAGCGAAGTGCCTCCTTACATCAGGCATCCCAAGCGGACTCCTCCTTACATCAGGCATCCCCATCGGAGTCCCTCCTTACATCAGGCATCCCCAGCAGAGTCCCTCCTTACATCAGGTGTCCCCAGTGAAGTGCTTCCTTACATCAGGTGTCCCCAGCGAAGTGCCTCCTTACATCAGGTGTCCCCAGCGGAGTCCCTCCTTACATCAGACGTCCCCAGCAAAGTCCCTTCTTACATCAGGCGTCCCCAATGGAATGCCTCCTTAGATCAGGTGTCCCCAGCAGAGTTCCTCCTTACATCGGGCATCCCCAGCGGTGTGCCTCCTTAGATCAGGTGCCCCAGCAGAGTGCCTCCTTAGACCAGGTTTGCCCAGTGCAGTAGAGTCCCTTGGCTCTGCCTCTCACAACAGGAGTTGTGCCGAAATTGTGGTTTTCCCCAGAAAACCTGTTTCCCCTGGCTTTTGGCTGAGATCGGAACTCCGCCCCTCCAGCCCCTCCAGCCCTCTGCACTGCAGCTCTTCCCACTCTCCCTCGCAATATTATTTGGTTGTCTACCGCCCCCTGGTTTTCATGGGGGAAAACTGTCTCAGTACAACACCATGAAAACAGGGGGTGTGCACGGGGCGGGGGCGGTAGATAGCCAAATAACTTTGTGAGGGACAGTGGGAGGAGCTGCAATGCAGAGGGCTGGAGGGCGGAGTTCGAATCTGAGCTGAGAGCCAGGGGAGACAGGAAAGAGATCTCGCTGTGGTGGCGGCGGCCATATTTTTTGAGCCAGAAGCAGCTCCGGTGCCAAAACCAGTCCTGAATTCCCGGGACAAAAGCGAAATTCCGGATTTTAATCGGGATGGCCTCCAAGCGGGACAGGGGTCCCAAAATCGGGATTGTCCAGGAAAAATCGGGACTGTTGGCAGGTATGGTGCTGATGAACTCCTGCATCCTCTGCAGACACTTCCTGACTACATGCACTCTAGCAATGGCTGTATGACATTTCTCAAGGAGGGATTCCTGATGGTGATAAAAGCAGACTATACCTGCATAATGTGTGTCAAATTGGCCGCTTTTAGTCTTATGCTGCATACACACGGCCGGAATTTCCGTAAAAAAAAATGTGATGGGAGCTTTTGGTCAGATATTCCGACCATTCAGACTTTTTCTGTCTGAATTTCCGCTAGGAAAAGATTGAGAGCTGGTTCTCTATTTTTCCGATGGAAAAAGTTCTTGATGGAAATTCCATTTGTCTGTATGCAATTCCGACGCAAAAAAAACCCACGCATGCTCGGAAACAATTCGACGCATGCTCGGAAGCATTGAACTTCATTTTCTCGGCTCGTCATAGTGTTGTACGTCACCGCACTGATGCAACCATTTTAACTGTGGGCAGCTGAAGCTGATGTCTGTTCACTTCCTGGATTTACACAGAGGCACACCTCCAGCTCTACAGCTCTCATTGGCCCTCCTCCCTTCCTGGCAAACTCTTATGAGAGTGAGAGAGAAAGCTGTGCATGATGCCATAAGTCTAGGCTAATGACCAGACAAGAAATAGAAAGTTGGCTGTATAAGGTATTTAACTGGCAGAAAAAAAAAAAAATTTATTATCCAAAGTTAAAACATCAAGGGCAGAGGATTTAATAGATGGAAAGTTGAAAAATTGACTGAAGTTCCGCTTTAATAAGCATTAAAAAAAATTATAAGTATAATAATACTATAATTATTATTATAATATAATTAATTATAATATAACTATAATAATAACAATAATGATTTAAAGCGGAGTTCCACCCAAAAATGGAACTTCCGCTTTTCCAGTTCCTCCCCCCCTCCAGTGTCACATTTGGCACCTTTCAGGGGGGAGCAAATACCTGTCTAATACAGGTATTTTGCTCCCACTTCCAAGCATAGATACCTGAGCCACTGCGGGTATCTACGCCACTTCCCGTCTCCCCCCCCCCCGCTGTATTCTGGAATACACACGGGTCCCCAGAACACAGCAGGGACCAGTGGGATAGCGCAGTGCGAGTCGCGCTACACTTCCTGATTCCCTTACCGAGGATGGCGGTGGCAGCACCTGACAGCCAAGGGATAGGTCGGCTTCGGTGCCGACATCGTGGGCGCCCCGGACAGGTAAGTGTCCATATTTTAAAAGTCAGCAGCTGCAGTATTTGTACTTAAAAAAAAAACAGCAGAACTCCGTTTTAATGATAACAATATAGTACATTATATCAGCCCTCGAAAAATACACTCGCCTGCTCGCATTTTGCGAGTGAATTTTGAGGGCTGGCGAGGAAGGGCTGCCTGGGAGCGAGGGGGGGGAGCACTGCCAGCCGGCGGGTTGTATTGGAGTCCTTTTCCCAGCACTCATGGAGGGGAAGAGAGAGGAGAGAGCCAGCTAGATGATCAGGGCACGAGGGACATCACTAGTGGCTTTAATTTCAATAGCTGAGTGTTCACACACAGCCCCGCCCCCTAGTCATGGGGAATTTGATAGACAGATCACCCATCCAACCCAGGACGAGTGATGTGTATCAAAAATACCCAGCCAGGGGGCAGGGCTGTATGGGACGCCGAACGGCAGGAACACAGCAATTGAAATCAAAGCTGTTCCAGTGATGTCTCTCGGCGCTCTTATCATCCGGTCAGCAATACTCTTCTTCTCTTCTGCTCCCCTGCATGATGGACACAGGTAGGCAGCGCTATGAACACGGGTGAGACTGCAGTGGTGGACAACGGTGAGACTGCATTGCTGGACAAGGGTGAGACTGCATTGGTGGACACGGGTGAGGCTGCATTAGTGGACACGGGTGAGGCTGCATTGGTAGACACGGGTGAGGCTGCATTGGTGGGCACGGGTGAGGCTGCATTGGTGGACACGGGAAGGCTGCATTGGTGGACACAGGTGAGGCTGCATTGGTGGACACGGGTGAGGCTGCATTGGTGGACAAGGGCGAGGCTGCATTGGTGGACACAGGTGAGGCTGCATTGGTGGACACGGGTGAGGCTGCATTGGTGTACAAGGGCGAGGCTGCATTGGTGGACACGGGCGAGGCTGCATTGGTGGACACGGGAAGGCTGCATTGGTGGAGATGGGTGAGGCTGCATTGGTGGAGACGGGTGAGGCTGCATTGGTGGACACGGGTGAGGCTGCATTGGTGGACACGGGAAGGCTGCATTGGTGGACACAGGTGAGGCTGCATTGGTGGACAAGGGCGAGGCTGCATTGGTGGACACAGGTGAGGCTGCATTGGTGGACACGGGTGAGGCTGCATTGGTGGACAAGGGCGAGGCTGCATTGGTGGACACGGGCGAGGCTGCATTGGTGGACACGGGTGAGGCTGCATTGGTGGACAAGGGGGTGAGGCTGCATTGGTGGACACGGGAAGGCTGCATTGGTGGACACAGGTGAGGCTGCATTGGTGGACACGGGTGAGGCTGCATTGGTGTACAAGGGCGAGGCTGCATTGGTGGACACGGGCGAGGCTGCATTGGTGGACGTGGGCGAGGCTGCATTGGTGGACACGGGTGAGGCTGCATTAGTGGACACGGGAAGGCTGCATTGGTGGACACAGGTGAGGCTGCATTGGTGGACACGGGTGAGGCTGCATTGGTGGACACGGGTGAGGCTGCATTGGTGGACACGGGTGAGGCTGCATTGGTGGACAAGGGCGAGGCTGCATTGGTGGACACGGGCGAGGCTGCATTGGTGGACAGGGGCGAGGCTGCATTGGTGGACACGGGCGAGGCTGCATTAATGAGCATGGATACAGTTGCTTAATTCTGCATAAAACATTTAAGGGTAATTTCATAAGATAATTTGTGAGGGCATGTTTAGGGGTAGAAGTAGGGGTTGGGTGGGGCAACTTGTAGCGAGTAACCCTTTAGGCCTGGCTAGTAGCTCAGGACTTGAAATTTTGAGCCCTGCATTATATAATACTACTAATAAAAAAAAAAAGCACTACTACTAATAATAATAATTATTATTATTATTATATTTCTTATTTTTATTTATATTATTATATAATGATATCACATATATCTCTATATGTATATATACAGTATATCTATATATATCTAGATATATATATTTTTAATTGTTATTAGTATTATTATATAATAATAATTATACATATTATACGCATTGTTAATAAAAGCACTTAATCATTAGAAAAATATACAATAAGTATTTTCCTTATTACAACTGTAATTCTTCATAATCTCAGGTGCTATGATGAACAACAGAGCGATAGTGCCATCAGAAAGCAAAATGTCACCGGCACATATTGTCCTATTTTGTATTATAATGGTGTGCTGGTGACATTTTGCTTTATTGGATCTTTTTTGGGATATTTTGTGTTTTTTTTTTCTGCTCCATCCAGTTTATACCCAAGTTTATAATCCCTATCCACTTTAACCCTTGAGGGTTTATCCATGACACTTTGCAAAATGAAAAGACAGATTGTGTGCTATCAAAACCTTCCTAGCATTACAAATGTGTTCAGCAATCCTAACATGCCATTCCCTCATGGTACGTCCAAAGTATTGAAGTCCACATGGACAGTCCTCAAGATAACGACATGCGTGGAATAACAAGGAACGTATTATGTTAAAATTCTCCATGTGTTACTGTAGAACAAAAAAGTGTCTTTTCTTTGTAACATTTGATATATTCAATTTACAGAATGCACAATGTTTGCAAGGGAAAAACCCACAGAGGAAAAAAGTGTCACCTTGTGAGGTTGTTGTATTCCAATTGGGGCTAAAATATTTCTTAAGGAGAGAATCTTTTGGAATATAACCAAAATTCACTTAGAGGGCTTCTGATAATGAATCATCATTAATTAAAGCAGAACGCAAGCCAAAACTAACAAGATAAAATGTATTAGCTCATTAAAAGATAAAATAAAAGATAAGCTAATAAAGTATTCACTTTTATTAGGAGCTTTGCAGTACTTTTTTTTTCTGCCACTAGATGTTCCCAGCCTGATGGCCATTATCATTTAACCCACATCTTCTGAGTCCACATCATCCTGGATCCACCCCAAATTGGGATTGGATGATAAATGGAGAAGCAGCACTCTCTGTCTCTCTGCTCTCTCCTCCTTTTAGCATGCCTCATGTCAGTACATTATCTAATTGGTTGCTTGTGCTGCTTCGTCCTTTCACCTTTAAGCCTGTTGTATAGGCACTACAGAAAGCTGATATTAGGTCACATCCTGGGACATTGCTTGTGTTTTCTTGATGTATTAAAGATCGCAGAGCTGCATTAATTTGTGTCTTTTATATCTGCCTGGAGTTCTGCTTTAAAGCAGAACTTTAGCCATTGTTCTTTGTAGTTCCTCCCCTCCACCCTTGCCGCCATTATGGTGCATGGACAGATATGCTGAGGGTTGTGTCCTGGAAGAGCCCTTCAGCAGATTATTTGCACAAAGCCAGGGAGGTTTTGTCAGTCTCTTGCTACCCGTCTGTGCATGCTCAGAGAAATCCCCCCCGTGCATACATGTACAAGGAAACCTGTGTGAGGTCAAATGTGCCATAGGGCTTGGTGGGTCCTTAAGGCCTGCAGCACATCTCCGCATTCACAGAATCCATAAGGAGACAGGGGCCTCGACATCTTTCTCGCCCAGGCAGGAAGTGTTACTTTGCAGCACAATACAGCGCATCCTGAAGGTATTCACAGCACTTCACTTTTTACACATTTTGTTATGTTACAGCCTTATTCCAAAATGGATTAAATTCATTATTTTCCTCAAAATTCTACAAACAATACCCCATACTGACAATGTGACGGAAATTTGTATGAAACCTTTGCAAATTTATTAAAAATAAAAAATTAAAAAAATCCCATGTACATAAGTATTTACAGCCTTTGCCTTTACACTGATCATTCTTGAGATGTTTCGACGACTTGATTGGAGTCCACCTGTGGTAAATTCAGTTGATTGGAAATGATTTGGATAGGCGCACACCTGTCTATATAAGGCCCAGAAGTTAACAGTGCATCTCAGAGCACAAAGCAAGCCATGAAGTCCAAGGAATTGTCTGTAGACCTCCAAGACAGGTTTGTATCGAGGCACAGATCTAGGAAAGTGTACAGAAAAACTTCTGCAGTGTTCAAGGTCCCAATGAGCACAGTGGCCTCCATCATCTGTAAATGGAAGAAGTTTGGAACCCCCCTGGACTCTGCCTAGAGCGGGCCACCCGGCCAAACTGAGCGATTGGGGAAAAAGGCCTTAGTCAGGGAGGTGACCAAGAACCTAATGGTCACTCTGACAGAGCTCCAGCCTTTCTCTGTGGAGAGAGGAAAACCTTTCAGAAGAACAACCATCTCTGCAGCACTCCACCAATCAGGCCTGTATGGTAGAGTGGCCAGACAGAAGCCACTCCTCAGTAAAAGGCACATGACAGCCCACCTGGAGTCCGCCAAAAGGCACCTGAAGGACTCTCAGACCATGAGAAACAAAATTCTCTGGTCTGATGAAACAAAGATTGAACTCTTTGGCCTGAATGGCAAGCGTCATGTCTGGAGGAAACCAGGCACCCCTCATCACCATCCCTACAGTGAAGCATGGTGGTGGCAGCATCATGCTGTGGGGATGTTTTTCAGCGGAAGGAACTGGGAGACTAGTCAGGATCGAGGGAAAGATGAATGCAGCAATGTACAGAGACATCCTTGTTGAAAACCTGCTCCAGAGCGCTTTAGACTTCAGCTTGAGGTGAAGTTTCACCTTCCAATAGGACAACAACCCTTAGCACAAAGCCAGGACAACTCTGTGAATGTCCTTGAGTGGCCCAGCCAGAGTCCAGACTTGAACCCAATTGAACATCTCTGGAGAGAGCTGAAAATGGCTGTGCACAGACGCTTCCCATCCAACCTGATGGAGCTTGAGAGGTCCTGCAAAGAAGAATGGGTGAAACTGCCCAAAATTGGTGCCAAAGGTGCATCAACAAAGTATTGTGAAAAGGCTGGGATGTACATGGGATTTTCTTTGTTTTTTATTTTTAATAAATTTGCAAAGATTTCAAACACACTTCTTTCACGTTGTCATTATGGGGTATTGTTTGTAGAATTTTGAGAAAAATCATTCATTTAATCCATTTTGGAATAAGGCTGTGACAACACAAAATGTGGAAAAAGTGAAGTGAAGCGCTGTGAATACTTTCTGGATGCACTGTAAATGAATAAAAATAATAATTAAAAAAAAAATGACCAATTAAGGGAAGATTTAGACTTGTGTCTACTGATAGAGAGTAAGGAAGTGATACAACGCCTCCTCTCCACCCGAATGAACCCCAATTTTGCTGACAAACATGCAGAAACAGTGTGCATTTCACGTGGTTGTGGGGCATTTGCCGCTCTTTCCGATTTACTTGCATGTGTAGCGTTAGGCAGGCCTGCCGCTCGCTGATCGATACATGTCGGGTGGGCTTTGTCGTAGACGCGAAGCAAAGCAAACATCCCCATCCGCTGCCTATTACAACTTAGGGGTGTCGGTTTGGCCGGCGGCAAATAAGTGGCTCAACCTCACATCTTTGTCTCCCCCCAACCACCAGTCTAAATGAAGCCTTAAAGAGAGAAAGAGGAGAGGAGGCAGATAGATTTTAGGGTGAAGATCCACTCTTAAATGGGACAAAATTTAGTTTCCTTGTGCCATCGATTGAAGAAAAAAAATGGAATGAAAGGTAAATTACATACTTCCTTTTAGTTACTATCAACTATTTTTTGTTTAATAATAATTTTCTATCTATAACTACTACATCCCTTATATCATAAAACTTCCTCAATATGCACATTTTTCAGTGAATATGTTTATTTTTAATCCCAGCTTTCTCTACAAACTCACACATATTTTCTAAGTTTTACAAACTGCCCTTAGGGATTGATTTTATGTAGCAGGGATGGTGACAACTTGTGAAAATGTATCCATGCCAATCCATGGGTATAAAAAATGGCTTAGTATATTTTTTTTTCAAAATTATAGTGCTATCCAAAACATTAAAGTAGAACTAAAGGCAAACTTTTTTTTTCATTTTGGATAGATTATTCACTTGCAGACCTCGCTATAGCTAAATGACGGCTACAGCAGGGTTGGCTAGTTCTCGACGCAGTCTAGCTGCAGGACGCGGGCACCACACTCTGTGATCCCAGTGTCCGGAGGACACTGCTGATCACATATTGAGGTAAACAGCCAATCAGCTTCTCTTTACCATGTGATCAGTTGTGTCCAATCACAGCTGATCACAGATGTAAATAGAAGCTGGTTATCAGTACTCCTTTCCTCATGTTGGGAATATGAGGAGAGGAGAAAAGAGCGATAACCAGCTTCTCTAAAAGGGACATCTACACTGGTGATCAGGGCACTAATTATCAATGCAGCCCCAACAGTGCTGCCAATAAGTGCCCACCAGTGCTGCCATTAAGTGCCCCCCAGAGCTGCCAATCAGTGCCTCCTCATCAGTGTCACCTATCAGTGCCGCCTATCAGTGCTGCCTATCAGTGCAGCCCCATCAGTGCCCACCAGTGCCTCCTCATCAGTTCCCACCAGTGCCACCTCATCAGTGCCACCTCATCAGTGCAGCCTATAAGGGGCCTCAGTGTAGCCTCAACAGCGCACGTCAGTGAAGGAGAAAAATTACCTGTTTGCAAAGTTTTATAACAAAATATGAAAATGTTTTCTAGTGACATTCCAAATTTTGGAGTCTTCTTTTACTTTCATTCTCGGCTATAACAGTAAACAGAGAAATGCAAAATGTAGCGCCAATGGAAAATGTGTGATAGGACCTTGTTGTCGGAAATTCCGACTGTGTGTAGGCTCCATCACACATTTTCCATTGGATTTTCCGACACACAAAGTTTGAGAGCAGGCTATAAAATTTTCCGACAACAAAATCCGTTGTCGGAATTTCCGATCGTGTGTACACAAATCCAAAACACAAAGTGCCACACATGCTCAGAACAAATAAAGAGATGAAAGATATTGGCTACTGCCCCGTTTATAGTCCCGACGTACGGATTTTCCCACAACTTTGTGTGACCGTGTGTATGCAAGACAAGTTTGAGCCAACATCCGTTGGAAAAAATCCTAGGATTTTGTTGTCTGAATGTCCGTTAAATGTCCGACCGTGTGTATGGGGCATAACAGTCGAAACATAAAGTCCAATAAAACTAATGTTGATGCAGTGAATCAGGGACACAACTCTATCCGTGGAGCAAAAATCCAATGGGGGGATCATCAAACACTGAATGAGATGTGGGTACTCTTACCGGATGAGGTGGACTCTAATGCTGGCAGCATAGAGTCAAACAGGCAGTGTGCCACATCGGGCAAGTATGTAGATAGCCAGGTGGTTGAAGCCTCCAGGGAAGGATCCAAGGGGACAATGGATGACTTTCGAGTCTGCCCGATAACGGGACTGTCAAGGCTGGATCTTGATAAAAATGGAAGGCAATGTAGAAAGTGACAACGGCCGTTGGCTATGCATTTGGCTATGCATTTCTCTTCTTTGCCTGTCAACCTACAAGGTGATTAATGTGGTCAGTCTCTGGGTGGAGACCAAACCTGATTTAAGCCAGCCAAGCCTGCAGTCTCATGCTTGTGAAAGGCTGTGTAATACCTGATCAAGCTACCTGTTTGTCAGCACCTGCTCTGCTAGATTGGATTACCTCGTTGACGACCTCGGATTGGATATTGACTATTCTCTGAACTATGCCTGTCTTTTGACTTTGGATTTTGACCCTAACTATTCTGAACCTTGCCTGTCTGCCAACCGCAAGTACTTGTTTGCTTTGCTCAGTTTGCACATGCCCCGGCGTGGTGGCAAAGCACTAAAGCATTGTGTATAAGTCCTGGGGGCAAACAAGTACTTGTAGCTTGCCTTATGGAAAAGTGGGCTGTTATAGGGGAAGAACACAGAAGCCAGCTATAGTGTCTGACTACCTACGTTAGGGGTAAGCACGACAGTAACCTTATTTTATCCACTTGCCGAGCACCCCATAGCAGATTTACTGCTACAGGGCGGCCGTGCTGTGCAGAATCTTGTGTATACATATATATATGTGATTCTGCACTCTCGGGTTTTGGGCGCGAGTGCACATCATCTGCAGCTCGCTCCCGCTGTTATTTTACACAGTGGGAACTGATCAGCGGGTCCCGCTGATCGCTTGGTACTCTGACCAAATGCCAGTCTGTCTATGTAAACAAGGCAGATTGTCATTCAGTCAGTACAGACGGCATGGATCCTGTGTTCCTGTAAAGCAGAAACACTGATCCATGCCTTCAACTAGTAAAAGCACCTCCCCCACTACACTGATACACTGGCTAGGCGCACAGTTAACCCTTTGATCACCCCTAATGTTAACCTGTTCCCTGCCAGTGTCATTGGTATTTTTCGCACTGATCACTGTATAAGTGTTGCTGGTCTCCAAAAAAGTGTAACATACGTGTCACTTAGGAGTCCGATGTGTCCGCCATAATATCCCCATTCCCACTATAAACAGCTGAACGCCGTCGTTTCTAATTAAAAAAAAAAAAAATTTTATAAAATAAATAAATAAAAATATCCCATTGTAGATGCTATAAGAACTTTTGTGCAAACCAATCAATATACGCTTATTGGGATTTTTTTTTTTTTTTTTTTAACAGAATACATTTTGACCTAAATTGATGAAGGAATTTGATTTTTTTTTATTATTGGATATGTTTTCTAGCAGAAAGTAAAAAATATTGTTTTTTTTTGTTTTTTTTTAATTGTCGGTCGTTCTTTGTTCCTAGCGCAAAAAATATAAACCCCAGAGGTGATCAAATACCACCAAAAGAAAGCTCTATTTATGGAGGAAAGAATTGTATACATTTTGTTTGGGTACAGTGTCGCACGTCCGCGCAATTGCCAGTTAAAATAACGCAGTGCCGAAAAAATGGCCTGGTCATGAAGGGGGGTAAATCTCCCGGAGGTGAAGTGGTAATTGTTGCATTTTGACGAGATCCTTCCTTTATGTGAAAAATGGCATAATCTAACCGTTTAAATGTATTATTTATTATTGTCTCAATTAGATACAATTCCATCCACTGAGAGTCTCTCAATTTGTCAGCTGCTAACTACCTAATTAGACAAGTTGACATTCTTCCTTTTTCAAACCAAATCTAAACAGATTCTTTGTCGTAGCCTCGAGGACTAATCAGATTACAATAGGGTTAACTGTTAAAAGGTTTGCAATGATCCAGAATTATGGGAGAACAATAGGTCCAACCTAATACGTTAATGGAAGACGAAAACCATGGGTAATTTTGTCATATATTACTAAAATCTTTATGACAGGCTATTATGGTAGCTTCTATTATAATTAATGGAGCAACAAGAAGGATTTATGGTTTTGGAATCATTAAAAAAAGAGGGAGAGGGGAGGAGTGAGGAATTACTTGGCAGTTAAGTTAAATTAATGATAGCTAAGCTTTATAGGAATTTAAGTGCTGTTTTCCATCGCTTTTCTAGAGGAATGGGCTTTTACTGTTGTGAGTAACTAGCTGCACAAAGCTGAACTCTAGGTGAACAGCTGAATACACAGATGCAATACATATAAGGTAGCTGTTTTACCTGCTAAAATTTATTTTTTTCCATCCAGCCTTGAGATTTACACACAGTAATGCCGCGTACACACGATCAGACAATCCGACAACAAAATCCTGGATTTATTTCCGACGGAAGTTGGCACAAACTTGTCTTGCATACACACGGTCGCACAAATGTTTTCGGAAATTCCGAACGTCAAGAGCGCGGTGGCGTACAACACGTACGACCAGTGGCGTCTCCAGCTTTCATATTTAGGGGGGGCACATGGGGGGACAGGGACAAAAGTAGGGGGGCAACTATAAAATGCAATTATATATATCCTGGGGCCCTTTACTACGATCCCACAACGGGCCCTTTCACATGTTCTGCAGTGAGCTCCATTCCTAATGTATTGGGGCTCCCAGGGTGGCAGAAAACAAGAGATATATGTCACCAGCATACCAAGAAAATATAAGGGTCCAAAGCAGTGGGAGAACTATCAGGGTTACAAAGGTTGTCTTGCCACCAGGCCCTGGTGTTCTGCCACTGTGGGGTTCCGCAGCCTCCTCTTGCTGTCCTGCCCCTGCTATTGACAGCGCTGGTCTGGCATCTCTTGGAATTTACAGGCTGGTTCTCCTGTCCTAAGGATGGGAGAAATCAGTCTGTTTTTTTCAGTAACTGAGAGTCCTGGTGGAGTCCTTCCTGCAACTCGCTCTTCTCCCTGCCAATGAGGATGCAGAGGAAGAAGCAGATCGGGCGGCCGTGGTTGTGTGAGCGCTCGCATTATGCAGTGTCAGCGAGCAGAGGGAGGGGGAGGAATCACCCGCATAAGCTGACTGGGGACTCTCTCCCTCTTAAACATTGCCTTTTTTGTAAAAAAAAAAAAAAAAAAATGTTGGGGGGGTCAGGGCCCCCTCTGGCCCCCCCCTAGGGTCGCCATTGCGTACGACGAACCGAGAAAAATGAAGTTCAATAGCCAGTGCGGCTCTTCTGCTTGATTCCGAGCATGCGTGGAATTTTGTGCGTCGGAATTGCGTACACGCGATCGGAATTTCCGACAACGGATTTTGTTGTCTGAAAATTTGAGAACCAGCTCTCAAATTTTTGTTGATGGAAATTCCGACAACAAATGTCCGATGGAGCCTATATACGGTCGGAATTTCCGACAACAAGCTCACATCAAACATTTGTTGTCGGAGATTCCGACCTTGTGTACGCGGCATAACACTTACAGGTCTCGTTCCTACCCCCAGCCTGTGATTGGACAGCGTAAAGAAAAGCAGCAGGCGGGTGAATTCATGTCTCTGCCATTAGCATTTTCCTTGTTCTCCTAATAACTGCATAACTAATTGGCTCTTTGTGCTACTTCTCTCTGCCTCAGTCTGAGCTTTGCATTACATATTCTGACTCCCCGTCTGGTATTGTAAATGCCACTATGTTACATCATAATGGTAGTTATGCAAATAAACAATGGTGCAATCTTGAAGATCTGAAAGGCAAAAGGGAACATGCATATATATGCAACAACTTAATAAGGGATGAAGAAGTGTCAATTAAAGTTCAAGGCACATTCTTCTTGTGGTTGAAACTGGATCAAACAAACCCAGGTGAGCAAGTTCAGTCTCCAAAAGGCCCAGGGTGTACAACCACTTAAGAGAGTTGTGTATTTGGCGGACAACTGCTGGTAGCAATGGTACGCTGTAGATACAGTGGGGACGGAAAGTATTCAATGTTGAAAAAAGGAGGGGTGTGGAGGCGCCAACTGTGGTAGCTTGTTTATGCAAAAATGAAAGTTAGTGTAACAATTACACTTACTGGTTCGCAGGGTGGAGGTGTTTCTTTGAGATGGGAAGTGTCCTGGGATGTGCTGTTATCTTGTTTCCGGCTCGGATTTCATTCCTTCAGGCGTCTGGGTGTGGAGTCTGTAAACAGGCTGAACCGCTGCATCCAGTGCATGGAAAGCTCCACGCTGACCACTCTGGAGCGCGGAAGCGGAAATGACATCACTGATGCACGGCAAACGTCCAGGCTGGTGTTGGGGATGATACAGGGATAGTACAGGCTACGCGCTCGGGGCTCACAGCTCCTTCTACTGGCCTTTTTTCAACTAGGAATAAGGGTTGAGGCCAGTGTATGGGTATTGTGAACCCAGAATCTATATACCAATAATAGGAAAAATTCTTTTTCAATAGAAGAAAGTTAAGAAGTTTGCAAAAACAATCTATAAAACAATTTGTATGTAAAAAAAAATCTGTGTATAAAATAAATTAAACTATATAGGAAAGGGAAGGGAAGGGGCTCTCCCCATAGATGGTACACCCAATATAAAAAATAACCATAGTCTTACACTGTCAGGTACTCACCAGGGCCGAGATGCTGAGAGCGGCTCCCCTTGCATCTGGGTGCGCTATACCCCTGGAGATGGCACAGAGGGTATCGGGCACGGAGAGGCACGGGTCGCCAGGAAGTTTGCGTGCAGATCTTCCGGCAGATAGAAGACCCGTGCTGGTTGCACTAGGACACTGGTCAGCAGAGAATCCTGGCTGAGGTTCAAACACCTTGATCAGGAAAAGGGACCTGGAACAGGGTCTGATGAGAAGGCCGGGGGTTCAACACAGTGATCCAGTAACAGAGAAGTCCGTGAAACAAGCCGGGGTCATGCACGGGAATCAAGCAATAGCAAAGTCTTTTCAACAGGCCGAGGGTCAAACACCGTAATCAAGCAGAAGCAAAGCCCTTAGAGTAGCTGGGGGTCAAACACAGGATCAGGCAGGAAGAGAAGTCCGTTTGGCAAGCCGAGGTCAAGTGCAGGAGAGGTTCAGAGGTGGTCAAGGCAATCCGGGTCACAGCAGGCAGGTACAGATAACAGTACTTGGAAACAGGAACACAGGAGCTGAAGAGACAAACCAGCAATGAGGCAGAGAGCAGAGCTGCCTTCTATAGGGCCGCCAGGAGATCTCACGTTGTGTGGGCTAAGGCGTGTACATGCCTACGCCAATGCGCCGCGTCGGGGCCCGCCGAATCGCGCACCTGCGTGCGCCTTTGCACCGTGTTGCGGCCCGCTGAATCGTGCACCCGCATGCACCGTTCTACCACGCAGGCGCACGGGAAATCGCCGATACTGACAGATAAGGTTCCTGTTATTCCTCTGACAGTGTCCCCCCCCCAAGGGGCGGCCTCCGGATGCCCGATTTAGCTAATACTCCTGGGTGTCGCCTGTGGAAATTTTGGACCAAACGGGGTGCATGTATATTACTGAAAGGTTCCCAGGAGTTATCTTCCGGAGGGTAAGTCTTCCATTTGACTAGATACTGAATCCGCCCACCCCTCTTTCTACAGTCCATGATTGCTTCCACTTCGAATTCTTCTTCACCTTCCACCTCAACTGGTGGAGGTGGAAGTTCCTCTCTTCCCGAAAAAGAGTTGGGAACCACTGGTTTCAGTAAGGATGCATGGAACTCCGGATGGATCTTAAAAGAACTGAGTAAAGTTAGTTCGAAGGCCACAGGATTAATCACTCTCTTTACTTCAAAAGGGCCAATGAATCTTGGGCCAAGTTTGTGTGATGGACAGGGTAATCTAAGATTGACAGCAGATAGCCATACCTTGTCCCCAATTTTGACATTTGGATTACTCCTTCTCCCCTTGTTATAATACTCCTTGTAGCTGTCTTGGGCCTTCTTCATGGTTTCTTGGATCTGTGAAAAATTAGTTTGGATGAGGTTTATCTGGTCTTGTACTGCAGGAGTTGAGACTTCCGGAATGGGATTTCGCAGAAAAGGAGGGATGGAACCCATAATTGGCCCAAAAAGGCATTTGATTGATGGCAGAATGTGTGGCATTGTTATAAGCAAACTCCGCACAGGGAAGAAGGGTTGACCAATTATCTTGGGAGCAAGAGCAAAAGCAACAAAGCTATTGCTCTAAGGTCTGATTAGTCCTTTCTGTTTGGCCGTTGCTTTGTGGGTGGTATGCTGAAGAAATGGAAGTTTTGATTTCTAGGGATTTACAGAGGTCCCTCCAGAATCTTGAGGTGAATTGGATTCCTCTATCGGAAACGATGTTGTGGGGGACACCATGGAGTCTTACTATTTCCTTAATAAAATTGTTCGCTGTAGCCAAAGCAGATGGAGTACACAAAAAGTGTGCCATCTTTGTGAGGCGGTCGACTACTACTAAGAAGGTGGTACATTTCTCAGAGGGAGGTAGGTCAATGATGAAATCCATAGAGACCTCACTCCAGGGTCGTTCAGGGATAGATATGGGTCTAAGAAGCCCCCAGGCCTTGGTGTTTGACCCCTTGCTGCGTTGGCAGGTAATGCAGGATTGAATGTAATTTTTACAATCTTGTCTCCAACCCGGCCACCAGAAGGAGCTATGAACTAACTCAGAAGTTTTTTGTACTCCGAAATGTCCTGCCATTTTATGGTCATGGAAAGTCTGTAAAATTTGAAGTCTTACAGAAGAGCGGACGAAGACTTTGTTCTGGGCGCACAGCAAACCGTCCCTCTTTTCCAAGGAAGAAATTTCGGATTCAGTGCATTGACTAGAGGCCTGTTCAATAGCAGATTGAAGGTTTGGTTGGAAAAGATGAAGAAAGTTGTGAGGGGATAAGATGGTTTCAGGTTTCGTTGACTCGTTGGCTTCCGGGAACATACTGGAGAGTGCGTCTGTCAGAGAATCTAATTGACCAGACTGTGTGGACTGCACAGAGAAAACCCAAAAACACATATAAGTAAAATAATGGTGTTTAATAAATAAGTGACAAGTAAAAGAAATATAAACAGTGCAAAACCAACACAACAAACCCACTACAAACAACAATATATACAAAGAAATGGAGATACCGTAATCGTAAACAAGCCAGGCCAAGGTCATACACAGGGAGATCAAACCAGCAGGACAGGAAGAGGGTGGATGGATGGGATACAGGGCAGGGATCCAAGGTAACCAGGAACAGAGGGGATAGGCTCAGGATAGGGATGGGATCAGATCAGGTCAGGTCAGGACAAGGCAGATGCAGGCTCAAGGTTAAAGAAACGGGCAGCAAGGTTAGAGTGCAGGGAGAGAGATACCAAGGCGAGCATGTGAGGGCTCGCCGGGTATTTATAGGGCTGACTAATTGGCTTCAAGTCACACCTGAGCGCAGGGAGTGTTGTCTGTTCCATACTGCCAGGATCCATCCGCTGGTGGACATCAGTACTGCAGCCAAAAGATGACAAGACACCAGCAGGGAAATATTCTCCTGACAGTTCAACACTGCCAGGAGACACCTGCTGGTGGACCCCAGTACTGCATGCCAAATGATATATCTTACCAGCGAATGGACCCTTTCCTGACAGTACCCCTCCCTAAAGGAGCGGCCTCCGGACGCTCCAACTGGTCTTAATTGTCCATGGTCTATGGCATCAGGCAGAATGGTGGAAGAAGGTATTTCAGGCTGGTCATCAGGCACATCCGGGCAGACGGCTGGCATGTCAAAGTCATTGAGCTGGGCAGCGGACAGGAACAACTTGAGCTGGGCAGCAGACAGGAACAACTTGAGCTGGGCAGCAGACAGGAACAACTTGAGCTGGGCAGCAGACAGGAACAACTTGAGCTGGGCAGCAGACAGGAACAACTTGAGCTGGGCAGCAGACAGGAACAACTTGAGCTGGGCAGCAGACAGGAACAACTTGAGCTGGGCAGCAGACAGGAGCAACTTGAGCTGGGCAGCAGACAGGAACAACTTGAGCTGGGCAGCAGACAGGAACAACTTGAGCTGGGCAGCAGACAGGAACAACTTGAGCTGGGCAGCAGACAGGAACAACTTGAGCTGGGCAGCAGACAGGAACAACTTGAGCTGGGCAGCAGACAGGAACAACTTGAGCTGGGCAGCAGACAGGAACAACTTGAGCTGGGCAGCAAGCTCCGGGTCATCGAGCTGGGCAGCAAGCTCCGGGTCATCGAGCTGGGCAGCAAGCTCCGGGTCATCGAGCTGGGCAGCAAGCTCCGGGTCATCGAGCTGGGCAGCAAGCTCCGGGTCATCGAGCTGGGCAGCAAGCTCCGGGTCATCGAGCTGGGCAGCAAGCTCCGGGTCATCGAGCTGGGCAGCAAGCTCCGGGTCATCGAGCTGGGCAGCAAGCTCCGGGTCATCGAGCTGGGCAGCAGGCTCCGGGTCATCGAGCTGGGCAGCAGGCTCCGGGTCATCGAGCTGGGCAGCAGGCTCTGGAACATTGGGCCGAACAGCGAGCACCGTAAGGGCAGGCCGGATTACAGGCACCGGCTCAGCAAGCTGGGTAACAGACCCCGGCCCAGTGGGCTGGGTAACAGGCCCCGACCCAGCGAGCTGGACACCGGGCACTGGTTCGGCAAGCCGGATAACGGATACTGGCTTGACAGGCCAAGTGACGGACTTCGGTTTAGCAGACTGGGTAACAGGCACCAGTTCAGCGGACCGGGTAACGGGCACCGATTCAACAGACTGGGTAACGGGCACCGATTCAGCAAGCTGAGACACGGGCACCGAAACTCCAGGCTGAAACACGGGCACCGAAACTTCAGGCGGAGACACGGGCACCGAAACCTCAGGCTGGGATACCAACATCACAACATCAGGCTGGAAGACAGGTACCAGGATATCAGGCTGGAGGATGGACACATCAAACCGGAAAGCAGGCTCATCAGGCTGAACAGTGGGCACATCAGGCAGAACAACAGGTACTGGCACCACAGGCGGAACAGGTACATCGGACTGGTCAGTAGTCGCTGGAGCGTCAGACTGGAACATGGACACTGGGATTTCGGGCTGAGCAGCAGGCACTGGGACCTCAAACTGGGCAGCGGACACAGGCATTGGCACAACTGGCTGAGTCGTAAACACTGGCACATCAGGCTGGAAAGCGGACTGGGAAGCCGGCACCGAGACAACAGACCAGGCAGCGGGTGCTGGAACTTTAGACTGGGCAGCAGACACAGGCGCTGGCACATCGGGCAGAACAGCAGGTACATCAGACTGGTCAATAGTCGCTGGGGCGTCAGACTGGAACATGGACACTGGGATTTCGGGCTGGAAGGCAAGCTTCAAGACTTCCGACTGGAAGGCAGGCATATCAGACTGGATAGCAGGTGCATTAGACTGGAGAGCGGGTGCGTCAGACTGGAAGGTGGGCACATCAGACTGGAAGGTGGGAACACCAGACTGGAAGGTGGGAACACCAGACTGGAAGGTGGGCACACCAGACTGGAAGGCAGGGACATCAAGTTGAAAGGCAGGGACATCAAGCTGGAAGGCAGGGACCAAGACATCAGGCTGAAAAGCAAGCTTTGGGGCATCAGGCTGGGAGGCAGGCATGAAGACATCAGACTGGGGAGCGGGCACAGACTGAAAAGCGGGCACCGGGACTTCAGGCTGGAAGGCGAGCTTCAAGACATCCGGCTGGAAGGCAGGCATATCGGACTGGATTGCAGGTGCATTAGACTGGAGAGCGGGTGCATCAGACTGGAAGGTGGGCACACCAGACTGGAAGGCAGGGACATCAAACTGGACAGCGGGCACAGGCATTGGCACAACAGGTTGCGTAGAAGACACTGGCGCATCAGGCTCGGTAGCAGGCACTGGTTTGACAGAATCAGGTGGGTTAGTTGGTGTGGAAGCAAGTTGGGTTACTGGCAGGATCGTGTGGGTAGGAAAGAATTTTTGTTTCTTTTTTGGTTTAGCCCGTGCAGTCTTGTATGTAGGTGCAGGGCTGAAAGAAAAGAAAGTAGCTGGATCGAAGGAAGACCAAGGAACTGTAGCTAGAGAGGGGTTTTGTGGGACTGTTACAGGTGGAGGAGAAGAGACAGGTGGATTGAAGGCGGGATAGGTGCTACACTTGGAGACTGGGTAGTAGTATTTGGTAGGGGGTTTGATAAACTGGGCTGTAGCTGAGGTTGCCATAGGCGACGGGGAGATACATTTTTGGGGAGACAGAGGATTAATGGCAGGGCTGGAGTATTGTGGCTTAGCAGAAGACAGGAGATCTGACCATACCTGCAGCACAGGTTGAACAAACGCTGATTCACACACAGCCTGACTAATCAAGGATTGCACTGACTGGATGCAATTAGACAACACTTGCTGCGAACAGTTGGAATAATGTTCCATAAAATAGGCTGGATCATCCTCTAACAACCAAACCAGGGATTCAACTTGGCCATAATTGAAGGGGGGTGAAAAATCATCACTTCCCTCGGGAATGCATGACAGGGCTGGTTTTGCACATAACTGGATCAGGGGCTGAACCTCTTCAAAGGACATATACCCCTGATCCACTAGGGAATGAGCTGATCGGATAGTTTCCATCAGCCTGTCACTAGTCCACCCTTTTAAAATCTGGCGACAATATTCACCATCCTCTTCTGCTAGCAGAGAATAATAAAGGATTTCATCGAAATCCATATTAGCAGACCCGATAAACCAGGATGGTTTCCTCAATGCAGCCACGTCTGGTCAGGGATGGCCTTGGTATGCTGTCAGAGAATCTAATTGACCAGACTGTGTGGACTGCACAGAGAAAACCCAAAAACACATATAAGTAAAATAATGGTGTTTAATAAATAAGTGACAAGTAAAAGAAATATAAACAGTGCAAAACCAACACAACAAACCCACTACAAACAACAATATATACAAAGAAATGGAGATACCGTAATCGTAAACAAGCCAGGCCAAGGTCATACACAGGGAGATCAAACCAGCAGGACAGGAAGAGGGTGGATGGATGGGATACAGGGCAGGGATCCAAGGTAACCAGGAACAGAGGGGATAGGCTCAGGATAGGGATGGGATCAGATCAGGTCAGGTCAGGACAAGGCAGATGCAGGCTCAAGGTTAAAGAAACGGGCAGCAAGGTTAGAGTGCAGGGAGAGAGATACCAAGGCGAGCATGTGAGGGCTCGCCGGGTATTTATAGGGCTGACTAATTGGCTTCAAGTCACACCTGAGCGCAGGGAGTGTTGTCTGTTCCATACTGCCAGGATCCATCCGCTGGTGGACATCAGTACTGCAGCCAAAAGATGACAAGACACCAGCAGGGAAATATTCTCCTGACAGTTCAACACTGCCAGGAGACACCTGCTGGTGGACCCCAGTACTGCATGCCAAATGATATATCTTACCAGCGAATGGACCCTTTCCTGACAGCGTCCGCTTTCCCGTTCTTTGAACCAGGTCGGTAGGAGATATGGGAATTGAACCTGGAGAAGAATAACGCCCATCGGGCTTGTCGGGGTCTAAGACGCTTGGCTGTTGGCTTAGAGATACTACAGGTTCTTGTGGTCCGTGAAGATCATGATGGGCTGGGACGCACCCTCCAGTAAGTATCTCCATTCTTCAAGGGCAATTTTTATGGCTAATAATTCGCGATCACCAACATTATAGTTTCTCTCTGGAGGACTTAGTTTGCGGGAAGCAAAGGCTACTGGATGGAGAAGTGCTTTTGGGCCACATCTCTGAGACAAGATTGCCCCCGTGACGCACTCCGAGGCATCAACTTCCAGTACATAAGGTAGGATTGGATCAGGATGTTGAAGTATGGGAGCTGACGTAAAAAGATTCTTTAATTTGACAAAAGCATCCTGGGCTTCCTGGGACCATTGGAACTTGATCTGCTGGCGGGTCAGTTGGGTGATGGGAGAGATAATTGAAGAGAACCCCTTAATAAACCTGCGATAAAAATTGGCAAAGCCAATGAATCGCTGAATTCCTTTTTTGTCTAAGGGGGCTGGCCATTCCTGGATGGCTTTAACCTTTTGTGGATCCATTGCCACCCCTTTAGTGGTGATGATGAAACCAAGGAATTGAATGGTAGTCCTTTCAAACTCACATTTTTCTCCCTTCAAGAACAGACCGTGTTTTCTGAGAACTGAGAGTACCTTCTTTACATGAGCTTGATGTAATTCTAATGTGGTGGAGAAAATTAAAATATCGTCAAGGTAGACAATTACAAAGTTATCTAGGAATTCACAGAAAATATCATTGACTAGGTGCTGAAACGTAGCTGGGGAATTACAGAGCCCAAAAGGCATCACTAAGTACTCAAAGTGACCGAACCTGGACCTGAAAGCTGTCTTCCATTCATCTCCAGCACGTATCCCAACAAGATTGTATGCCCCTCGTAAATCCAGTTTGGTGAATATTTGGGCAGTTCGAAAACGTTGAAAAAGTTCAGGAATGAGAGGGAGCGGATATCGATTCTTGATGGTGATTTTATTGAGTTCTCTATAGTCTACACATGGCCTGAGAGATCATCTTTCTTTTCAATGAAAAAGATACCAGCCCCAGCTGGGGAAGAAGAAGGACGAATGAATCCTTTTTCAAGGTTTTAGCAATGTAGAGGCAGAGGGCTTCCAACTCGGACTCAGATAGAGGGAATATACAGGTGAACGAGATCTCGGACTCAGGCAAAAGATCGATAGGGCAGTCATAGTGCCGATGAGGTGGTAAACTGTCGGCCTTTCTTTTATCAAAGATGTCCAGGAATTTGTGATATGCTGGTGGGACATGTTGAAGAGTGTCTGGCACTGGTTGTATGGTTAAACAGGGGACAGTCTTATTGCAGGTTGGAACAAAGCAATGTTGGGAGCAGTATACTGAGGAGAATTGATCTGAGGATTATGAGCCATCAACCATTGGAATCCCAGGATAATGGGAAACATGGGTGAGTTGATGATGTTAAAGCAGAGAAATTCCTGATGGCCAGAGTCCGTAGAGGTGAGAATGGGCCTGGTCTCCTGAGTGATAGGTCCTGAATTAGGTAGAGACCCATCTGCCAAGTGTATTTGGAGAAGCTGTTTCTTATCTTGGAGAGGAATGTGCAGACTTTGGGCAAGGGATGCATCCAGGAAACAGATGCATGCTCCGGAATCAACAATGGCCAGTCGAATTTCCTCTTCCGCCACCTGTAATGAGACTCCTGTAATGAGACCGGTAGGACAAGGTGAGATTGGGTAGAATCAGCAACTCGAAAGTTCATAGCGTGCCGCAAGCAGTACTTACTGGGTCGCACAGGGCAGTTACATAAGAAGTGGCCTGCTTCCCCACAGTAGAGGCAAAGGTTGGCTTGATGCCGGCGCAGTCTCTCATCAGGGGTGAGTGGAGACCGAACCAGACCCAGTTGCATGGGCTCACTGTCAGCAGAAGATGAGGGGGCCACGGTAGGTACGGGAACAAGAGGAATTCGGGGTAACATCCAGGTAGGCCGAGGAGACTGAAAACGTTCAGAGTGACGCTCCCGCAGGTGTCTGTCTAGTTTAGTGGCGAGTTGAATCCGATCTTCCAGAGAAGTAGGGGTATCCACCCGCGCCAACTCATCTTTAAGTGTTTCGGAAAGACCCTGGCGGTACTGGTATTTGAGAGCGGCCTCATTCCAGGTGGTGTCTCCGGACCATTTGTGGAATTCCACGGCGTAATCCTCCACTGGTATCTTTCCCTGGGGCATGGTGTGCAGAATGGACTCGGCTGTTGCTGTGCGTTGTGGATCGTCAAATAACTGAGCCATAGGGGTAAAAAAAATTTAAACTGAGTTAAGTAAGGGACTCTTCTGTTCAAGAAGACTATGAGCCCAAGATTGAGGTTCTTCAGACAATAAGGAGATAACGAATCACACTTTTACGGATTCTGAATAAAAAGTCCTGGGTTGAATGGCTAAGTACAACAGGCAAGCATTTTTGAAAGCTTTGAATTTCTTTCGGTTCCCAGGGAATCGTTCCGGAGTGGGGACTCTGGGTTCAGGAAGAGTCATTACAACTGCAGGTGCTGGATTGACTTGACTCTGAGAAGAGGATGCCCCACTGGTTGAGGCTGCATCCGAGGAAGCCGGAGAGGAGGTCAGGTGCTGGAGGCGGCCTTCAATTTGGAAGTAGCCATCTTGGAGTTTTTGGACAGCCTGAGTAAGGGCTGTCACCTGCTGGTAGAGGGCCTTGAGGGGGGAACCGTCTCTGTCGGCCTCTGACATGGCTGGTTTGTACTGTCAGGTACTCACCAGGGCCGAGATGCTGAGAGCGGCTCCCCTTGCAGCTGGGTGCACTATACCCCTGGAGATGGCACAGAAGGTATCGGGCACGGAGAGGCACGGGTCGCCAGGAAGTAGTAGAGGCTTGCGTGCAGATCTTCTGGCAGATAGAAGACCCGTGCAGGTTGCACTAGGACACTGGTCAGCAGAGAATCCTGGCTCAAACACCTTGATCCGGAACAGATAACTGGAACAGGGTCTGATGAGAAGGCCGTGGGTTCAACACAGTGATCCAGTAACAGAGAAGTCCGTGAAGCAAGCCGGGGTCATGCAGGGAATCAAGCAATAGGAAAGTCTTTTAAGCAGGCCGAGGGTCAAACACCATAATCAAGCAGAAGCAAAGTTCTTAGAGTAGCCGGGGGTCAAACACAGGATCAGGCAGGAAGAGAAGTCCATTTGGCAAGCCGAGGTCAAGTGCAGGAGAGGTTCAGAGATGGTCAGGGCAATCCGGGTCACAGCAGGCAGGTACAGATAACAGAACTTGGAAACAGGAACACAGGAGCTGAAGAGACAAACCAGCAATGAGGCAGAGAGCAGAGCTGCCTTTTATAGGGCCGCCAGGGGATCTCACGTTGTGCGGGCTAAGGCGTGTACGTGCCTACGCCGATGCGCCGTGTCGCGGCCTGCCGAATCGCGCACCCGCGTGCGCCATTGCGCCGTTCTACTACGCAAGCGCGCGGGAAAGCCCCGATACTGACAGATAAGGTGCCTGTTATTCCTCTGACATACACTAAGCAGATAATAGGTTGTCAATAATCTGCAATAAAACATTTTAGATCTAAATCTATGTTTAATCCTAAAGGTTGTAGTGACTGAAGCCTATAAATCATTGTGTCTCCATTTGGGAGACCTTTTTGGTCATGTCTGTACCTCTCCAGTGCTGGCAGACCCTATCAATACCTCAGAATCTAAGTAGGGAGGGGTCCTTTTTTTGCGCCAACCTGAAGTGGTTAGACACGCTGTGATGTCTGTAACCTTTCTTTATGTTTTTCCACCAGCTTGTACCTACCTAGTAGTTCTGTCAACATATTGAAAATTACAGGGGCACATCAGCAGGTAGGTCACATATCTAGTATAACAGGTGATGAGCTGTCTGATGTCATATTCTTTCCCTGGAATGGCTGAGGAAAACTTCTCTGTTTTTCTAGTTCTATCTCAAACGATTTTGCATGCCTTACATCTTTTACATCTGAAAAAACCTGTTCTGTCCAAAAAGGTAGGGAGTCTCCTGAGGGACTGGATGACATTCTTTGCCAACATGGTCTGCAACTCTGGTGCCCTCCTATAGATGAACTTGGGTTTATTTGGGAGGATATTCTTAAGGTTGTGGTCTTTTAACAATATGGGCCAATGTTTTCTGATGTTTTTTCCATTTTTCTGTATTGAAGGTTAAACCCCGATATGAATGCAAGGTTGAACTGATCACCTGTTGATTCCCTTGATTTGGGCTTCAACAGGGCAGTTCTGTTCATTTTCCTTATTTGGTCCCTAGTTATTTTCTATTGGTGGTTTATTGTATCCCTTTTCGAAAAATCTTCCAATGAGCATGTTGGTCTGGGCCATGTAGTCCTCCTCCCTGTCACAATTTCTTTTTATTCTCAAAAATTAACCCTTTGGGATTGCCCTTAACCAATTTGGATGGTGACAGCCCTGGGTGGAGATGTATCCATTGCGATCAGTGTCCTTAAAATGGGTCCGGGTTCCCAATAATGAGCTTGACTTAAAATGTCTAAATCAAGGAATTGGATAAGGGATTCATGCCATGTACTGGTAAATTTAATAGGGCCATACCTTGCCCCCACTGCCTCCCCTTTGAGTTGATTAAAGAAGTCCCCTGAATGCCAAAAGTAATTATTGGTCTTTGCCAATACTCTTAGGAATATCTAAGAGTCACTTATATTTAAGTGAATGGTCTGCCCTATGCTATCGCATGACTAGCTCACACAACAACGTAAAAAGAAATCTACCCTGAGCATTTCCTCCCTATCACATCTGAGCAGCCCATGTGACTATAGAGTCACACATGTGGGTGTGTACACAGTGGTAAATGACAGTCCACTCCCTCCCTCCTCCTCCATGCCCAATAACCAGGTAAACACAATGGGGTGGGATATTACATCTTAACTGATGGTGGCTTTACCTCCCTCTTATTGTAAGACACAGGCTGGAGGAGCGTGACACACCCCGTGACTGGCAAAAATCTGCCCACACCATGTCATTGCCAAACATAATAAAAATTTGATTTGAAATATATATTTGTCTGACAATTCAAAACAGTTTATTGATACAAAATATTTATTTTTAATTTGTATTCAAATGCTGTTTTTTTTCAACATGTGACCAGCAGCAGAGGCCTAGAAGCTCCTCTTGCTTATGCTTCCCTGCAGACAGGCTGGGAAAGAGCTGTATATCCATTGGGAAAAAAGGTACCAAGATTTTTTTTAAATTAAAATACAGTGTATTTTTAAATAAAAAAAACAGTGCATGCTTAGTATCACGTTAACGTTTTCTGCTCCATCTAAAATTAAATTAAAATTGTTTTAGCTGGAGGATGCACCCCCACTATTAGCCCAATATTTAATGATATATTTTCATTTTAACCCTACATGCAAAATCTGTAAAAAAAAGCTGTAAGAAAAAAAAACTTAAGCCACAATATCTAATCAGATTCTAAACCAGGTTAGATGTTGAAACATAAGGCCTGATTGGTTCTCCAGATCAATGTAGAAATTAGTTTTAATTCTTGTATTCATACATCATTACAGTTTATTGTAAAAATGTTGTTTTTGAACTAAGGTTTATTGTAAGATTCCACATAAATACTTTTCTAGTAAGGGCACATTAATGCACCGGCCATGGGTACCAAGGGTGCAGCTCAATCTTGACACAATGCAAAGCTGATGACAATCAAATCATTTTATATAAAAAAAAGACATGTCATAAAGGCTGAAAGTTGTAATTTGAAGCAAACACTTTTATACGTTGATTGACTGGTACAAAATTACTTTGAAATTCAAATAATTTCATGTAGAGATAATGTCAGAAAGGATAATGGATCATGCATGACAATTTCAGCAACAACAATCACAACAACAAGGAAAAAAAATATTTATATCAAAAATAACATTGACAGAAGAAAAATAGCAGGAGGTATTGGCACCCATTACATAAGCCCCCTCCCCTTACAGGTAAACATGTTGCTGCATATTGCATATGAAAAAAGAACGTAATATAGCTCCCTCATTGTTGTACTATATATTCATATATTCATGAAAAATAGCATAAAAACAGACCCGGAAAGGCCTTAGAAAAGCTTCAAAAACTAGGGAACTTTTACCCCCCCCCCCAAAAAAAAAACAAAACAAGGGTTTAATCCTCATTTTAGGATAGTGCATTGAGCTTTTAGGTGTCATTCAGATGAATGGCATCTCAAATGTGAGTCTTACAATTTGTCATTCACACATTGGTGCTTTGAAATCGTTGGCAGAATCACGGCAAATCTGTCCATAATTTAAGAATGCTGAAGTGTGAATACAGCCTTAAAGGGGAAGTAAACCCTGATGGGTTTTTCTTCCCCTCTTCTTCTCTGCAAATTAAAGGTATAATGTGCTAGTATGCATCACAATTCCCAGGAGACTGTAGGACCATTCACAAAGTGCAGTGCGGCTTGCGAATGCGCAGTGGGCAGCTGACTCTGAAGCGGCAAGCAGCACTTTTTTCCCCTTAAAATCAGGGGAAAATCGCAGGTGCGTGTTATACGCTGATCCCCTGCGATCCCGAGCTGTCACATCTTCAAAATCGCCGACCGCAATTTGAAAATGGCGCCGAAATACACAGAGCCAGTCCTCGGCTCTTGTTCACTTTCGGCTCCACTCGTAGTCCCGAGTGGAGCTATCCGGGGCAAGGCTGCACTGGGGAAGGCTGCACTGACAAGGCTCCACTGGGGAAGGCTGCACTGACAAGGCTGCACTGGGGAAGGCTGCACTGACAAGGCTGCACTGGGGAAGGCTGCACTGACAAGGCTGCACTGGGGAAGGCTGCACTGGGGAAGGCTGCACTGACAAGGCTCCACTGGGGAAGGCTGCACTGACAAGGCTGCACTGGGGAAGGCTGCACTGGGGAAGGCTGCACTGGGGAAAGCTGCACTGGGGAAGGCTGCACTGACAAGGCTGCACTGACAAGGCTGCACTGACATGGCTGCACTGGGGCAAGGCTGCACTGAGAAGGCTGCAATGATGGGCATTTAAATGTAAGTTTTTTTCCCTTCAACTTCCCTCCTAAAAGTTTTTTTTCCCTTAAAATTCCCTCCTAAATTGGGGTGCGTGTTATACGCCGGTGCGTGTTACACGCTGATAAATACGGTACTTAAAGTGGATGTAAACCCGAAATGTTTTCTTTTAATTAAGGCTTGCACTTTGTACAGTATAGGCCTTCATGTCATCTGTGCCCAGTCTTGCCACAAAGAGTTAATCTGAGCAGTCCTCTTATCTTTTTTCAGTGAGATAAAAACTGACAGACAGAGAAATAGATGTCTGTCTCTCCCCCTTGCTGTGAGTGACAGGTGATTTACATATCTCATGCACGATCATGAGAGAGACATTCTGTGTACTTCAGATCCCCTCCTCCTTTCTTCTCCAGATCTCACAGAATTGGCTGCTTCGCACCTCAGCATGATTGGGCATGCTAAAGTCATGTGGTGACTTTTCTTGGTTTTGAATGGATGTTAAAGATCATAGCAGAAGTTCAGCGTAAGAAATACACAGGAGAAAATGAATATTGACATGGGGAGTGTAGAGGTGGGCGGGGAGTCTACTGACAACAGACCCACCCACAGAAACTGCAGTTTTTCGGGTCTCATACCAGACAGAGGGGAGACATTTGACAGGAAGGATACATACAGAAGGCATGTACAGTATCTCAGAAAAGTGAGTACACCCCTAACATTTTTGTAAATATTTTATTATATCTTTTCATGTGACAACACTGAAGAAATGACACTTTGCTATAATGTAAAGTAGTGAGTGTACAGCTTGTATAACAGTGTAAATTTGCTGTCCCCTCAAAATAACTCAACACACAGCCATAAAAGTTTATTACCATCTATGGTCACCTTCAGCACGTGTTCTCTTTGACACAGCAGAAACATCTAGTCATCCCGGCAATTTTAATATTTTTCCCCCCTTTTAGGAGATATAGGTAAGCAGCTGCACCCTGACAGGGGAGACGCACATGCATGAAAATTATGTAAATTATTATATAAATTTGTGATCTAATTTATTCAATTGTTTGTGTGTTCTTTGATAGAAGGCATTGTACTCTGCATGTGACCAGCATCCTCTGAGGAAGCCCGACACATGGGCGAAACATGTTGGGAAGTCCATCGTTCATCGCTGTGTTACTGTGACTGTAATCAACTATACTTGCCATTTCTGTATCTACTCTCCTTTTTTGCTATTTTAATGTGTAAATTCTTATTTTGCTCCTCAAAATAAAGGAATTCTTTATATATTATATTTGATATTTATCTAATTGATTTGCACCTGAAAAATTTCAAACTTTTTTGCCTGCTAAATACTCTATTCTGGGATGTGGTGCTAGAAATAAACTGTGGGGTTCGTGCTCATAAAAACTTCTCAAAAGTGAGTACACCCCTAAGTGAAAATGTCCAAATTGGGCCCAATAAGCATTTTTCCCTCCCCGGTGTCATGTGACTCATTAGCGTTACAAGGTCTCAGGTGTGAAAGGGGAGCAGGTGTGTTAAATTTGGTGTTATCGCTCTCACTCTCTCATACTGGTCACTGGAAGTTCAACATGGCACCTCATGGCAAAGAACTCTCTGAGGATCTGAAAAAAAGAATTGTTGTTCTACATAAAGATGGCCTAGGCTATAAGAAGATTGCCAAGGCCCTGAAACTGAGCTGCTGCATGGTGGCCAAGACCATTCAGCAGTTTAACAGGACAGGTTCCACTCAGAACAGCCCTTGCCATGGTCGACCAAAGAAGTTGAGTGCACGTGCTCAGCGTCATATCCAGAGGTTGTCTTTGGGAAATAGACGTATGAGTGCTGCCAGCATTGCTGCAGAGGTTTAAGGGGTTGGGGGGTGTTCAGTTGGTCAGTGCACAGACCATACGCCGAACACTGCATCGAATTGGTCTGCATGGCTGCCATCCCAAAAGCAAGCCTCTTCTTAAGATGATGCACAAGAAAGCCCACAAACAGTTTGCTGAAGACAAGCAGACTAAGGACATGGATTACTGTCCTATGGTCTGAGACCAAGATAAACTTATTTGGTTCAGATGATATCAAGTGTGGCGGCAACCAGGTGAGGAGTACAAAGACAAGTGTGTCTTGCCTACAGTCAAGCATGGTGGTGGGAGTGTCCTGGACTGGGGCTGCATGAGTGCTATCGGCACTGGGGAGCTACAGTTCATTGAGGGAACCATGAATGCCAACATGTACTGTGACATACTGAAGCAGAGCATGATCCCCTCCCTTCGGAGTCTGGGCCGCAGGGCAGTATTCCAACATGATAATGACCCCAAAAACACCTCCAAGACGGCCACTGCCTTGTTAAAGAAGCTGAGGGTAAAGTTGATGGACTGGCCAAGCATGTCTCCAGACCTAAACCCTATTGAGCATCTGTGGGGCATCCTCAAATGGAAGGCGGAGGAGCGCAAGGTCTCTAACATCCACCAGCTCCGTGATGTCGTCATGGAGGAGGGGAAGGACTCCAGTGGCAACCTGTGAAGCTCTGGTAAACTCTATGCCCAAGAGGGTTAAGGCCGTGCTGGAAAATAATGGTGGCCACACAAAATATTGACAATTTGGGCCCAATTTGGACGTTTTCACTTAGTGGTGTACTCACTTTTTTTTTTTTCCTTTTATTGAACAAAGTTAAACAGGTTTATTCGTTCTTCTCACTGCTCAGTCTGGCGTTGGGATTTGTCACTTTGATGGCGAGCTGTGCTGCTCTTTCCACAATAGTCTTGTGGTTCTTAGAGAAGACGTTATGACTAATTTCAGCGCAAAATGACTTGTTGCTCATCATTAGAACTTCGAGTTCCTTTAGGTTGTGTACAAGGAACTTTTTGAAACTGGTGGGCAGCAGGTGTTTGGTTTTCTTGTTGCTACCGTAACCGATGTTAGGCATCAGGATCTGACCCTTGAACCTTCTGCTGGCTCTGTTGTCATACCTCTGGGCTTGCGCCAGTTGGGCTTAATCCTAACATAACAGCCTGACTGGTGGCGGATGAACTTCTTTGTCCGCTTCTTGACAATCCTAGGCTTTATCAGAGGTCTAAGTGGTGCCGATCCGGAGTGTTCACCTTCTTCGCAGATAGCCCGAGGAAGAGAGGGGTGTACTCACTTTTGTTGCCAGTGGTTTAGACATTAATGGCTGTGTGTTGGGTTATTTTGAGGGGGCAGCAAATTTACACTGTTATACAAGCTGTACACTCACTACTTTACATTGTAGCAAAGTGTAATTTCTTCAGTGTTGTCATATGAAAAGATATAATAAAATATTTACAAAAATGTGAGTGCTGTACTCACTTTTGTGAGATATTGTATATCCTTATAGATAACCACTATGGCAGTAGTTTATAAAGGATGAGAGTGGGTTTACATCCACTTTAACAAGGTTTCCTGGTCTATGGTTATGACAGAGACCAATTCACTGAAGCGTAACTCAGATTCTGACTGAGTCACTAGCTCTCAGGTATGACTCTCAGCATTAATGCACATTTTTGATGGAAAACTGAGATGTGTCAGCTTCTAATTGCAGCAGATTTGGACCCTCCAGAAGGTGTTGCTGAGCCAACCTCAACCTGAAGATTTAATATTTTCAACAGACCGTTCCTTCTTGCCAGATTTCTAAATTAATCAATATTTTCTGATGATGATGTTTTGTGGTCTGACTGCCAAAATATTGTTGCACAGCATGAATTCACAATTTAATTAATAAAAAGCCTTGTGAGCTACCGTGTATGTTCACTATGCCTTCTAGTACTGAAAGAACAAAATTTCACATGTAACCAGCTGCTGACACTGTTCACAGTCCCAAATAAATTTGCAAAATGAATACAAATCAAACAATAGTGTCACGCTACACTCTACATTCAAATGTATCCCGTGAATTAAATCAAAACAACATGTATATGTGCATTACAATAACATACATTCAGGTCCATAAATATTGGGACACAGTTCTAATCTTTTTGGCTCTATACACAACCACAATGAATTTGAAATGAAAAAAAAAGAAGATGTGCTTTAACTGCAGACTTTCAGCTTTCATTTGAGGGTATTTACATCCAAATCAGGTGAACGGTGTAGGAATTACAACAGTTTGTATATGTGCCTCACACTTTTTAAGGGACCAAAAGTAATGGGACAGATTAACAATCATCCATCAAACTTTCACTTTTTAATACTTGGTTGTAAATCCTTTGCAGTCAATTACAGCCTGAAGTCTGGAACGCATAGACATCACCAGACGCTGGGTTTCATCCCTGGTGATGCTCTGCCAGGCCTCTACTGCAACTGTCTTCAGTTCCTGCTTGTTCTTGGGGCATTTTCTCTTCAGTTTTGTCTTCAGCAAGTAAAATGCATGCTCAATCACATTCAGGTCAGGTGATTGACTTGGCCATTGCATAACATTCCACTTCTTTCCCTTAAAAAACTCTTTGGTTGCTTTCGCAGTATGCTTCGGGTCATTGTCCATCTGCACTGTGAAGCGCCGTCCAATGAGTTCTGAAGCATTTTGCTGAATATGAGCAGATAATATTACCCGAAACACTTCAGAATTCATCCTGCTGCTTTTGTCAGCAGTCACATCATCAATAAATACAAGAGAACCAGTTCCATTAGCAGCCATACATGCCCACACCATGACACTACCACCACCATGCTTCACTGATGAGGTGGTATGCTTTGGATCATGAGCAGTTCCTTTCCTTCTCCATACTCTTCTCTTCCCATCACTCTGATACAAGTTGATCTTGGTCTCATCTGTCCATAGGATGTTGTTCCAGAACTGTGAAGGCTTTTTTAGATGTTGTTAGGCAAACTTTAATCTGGCCTTCCTGTTTTTGAGGCTCACCAATGGTTTATATCTTGTGGTGAACCCTCTGTATTCACTCTGGTGAAGTCTTCTCTTAATTGTTGACTTTGACACAAATAGACCTACCTCCTGGAGAGTGTTCTTGATCTGGCCAACTGTTGTGAAGGGTGTTTTCTTCATCAGGAAAAGAATTCTTCGGTCATCTACCACAGTTGTTTTCCGTGGTCTTCCGGGTCTTTTGGTGTTGCTGAGCTCACCGGTGCGTTCTTTCTTTTTAAGGATGTTCCAAACAGTTGATTTGGCCACACCTAATGTTTTTGCTATCTCTCTGATGGGTTTGTTTTGTTTTTTCAGCCTAATGATGGCTTGCTTCACTGATAGTGACAGCTCTTTGGATCTCATTTTGAGAGTTGACAGCAACAGATTCCAAATGCAAATAGCACACTTGAAATTAACTCTGGACTTTTTATCTGCTCCTTGTAAATGGGATAATGAGGGAATAACACACACCTGGCCATGGAACATCTGAGCAGCCAATTGTCCCATTACTTTTGGTCCCTTAAAAAGTGGGAGGCACATATACAAACTGTTGTAATTCCTACACCGTTCACCTGATTTGGATGTAAAATTAAAGCTGAAAGTCTGCAGTTAAAGCACATCTTGTTTGTTTCATTTCAAATTGCATTGTGGTGGTGTATAGAGTCAAAAAGATTAGAATTGTGTCGATGTCCCAATATTTATGGAACTGAATGTATACAGGTATTTACTGTATATGGAACCAATAGTAATAAAACTACATATCTTCCCAATACATGCACTTATAAGTGCTATAATTCTAAGTCCATCAAATAGTGTCCTTAGTGAACTTCTTAATTACGGTATTTATCGGCACATAACACGCACCTTTTAACCCTTAAAATAAGGGGAAAGTTGTTTGTGCGTGTTATACGCCGATATAGGCTGCCACTGAGGGGAAGGAGGGGACGAGCGCTGCCGAAATAAAGCCAGATCTCCTGTCCACTCGGCTTGGCTTGCAGTCACACTCAGTCCCGCCCCCTGGACATCTCCTAGCATTGACGTCCTGGCATTGGACCGGCATTATGGCCATCATAGGATCCGGGCAAAGGGGCGGGACTGGGCGTGACGCCGAGCGGAGTACACAGGAGATCCGCCTCTATTTCGGCAGCGCTCGTTCCCTCCTTCCCCTCGGCAAGGCTGCAGATGGACACTGATCAAGCTGCAGTGAGGAGCAGTGCTGCAGGTGGGCACTGATTAGACTGCAGATGGGCACTTATTAAGCTGCAGATGGGCACTGATTAGGCTGCAGATGGGCACAGATCAGGCTGCAGATGGGCACAGATCAGGCTGCACTGAAGCTGCAGATGGGCACTAATCAGGCTGCATTGATGCTCTGACCATTATTTTGCTTCAAAGTGTTTTTTTTTCCTGAAACTTCCCTCTTAAATTGGGGTGCGTGTTATACGCCGATAAATATGGTAAATTAGATTCATGTGATAGTGCTCCAAACATATTCAATGTGCCACCACTCTTGTCCTCCCCCCCATCCCCCCCCCGGTGGTGTTATCCTCACCTTAGGGAATGTGAACTCACAATTAAGTTCGGTCAATCAGTGCTGATGAACCACCTCTGGGCTCTTTAATTAGTGAAATCTCCAAGCTCCGAGGCTGAACCTTAAGTTTGGTATCCTCAGTACACATGGATAGGAAACAAGCTACCTAGTGCTTATATCGTTTAACACCACATCTGTTTATTTAAAAGTCACACTTTATGCGTGTGTAGCAGTACCCCCCTCCCCCCCCCCCGTAGGGGCTGCTGAGTGTAGTGGTCCGTCTGTCACCCTGCCCAGCTAGGCACAAAATTTCAAGCATCCAGAGACATGAAATAGTCCACAAAAATTGTGGAGGTAACGTGGACTTTCATGGTACAGTATAGACTTACACAATAGAGTTACAAAAATATAAATTTATTATACAAAAACATACATGATTAAAAACATGACAAAAGACAGGTAAATACTAAACACTGAATGCTACTTAATAGAGAGCACCCACTTCTCCGACGCAATCTGGCAAAAACAGATACCAATCAAGTTTCACGATAGTGGACACGGAAAAAATTCTCCAGTTGTAAATTCTACATGTTTCGCGGTTACCCGCTTCCTCAGGAGTATACTTGTCAGAGAATGATCCAAATAGCCAGCACCAAAATGCTTGGGCGTCACAAGGACTGTAAAGGCAATCTCCCGGGTGAGTGCAGGAACCAGGTAAAATAAAGATGCGTAAAGCACTATAACATCTTTACAAAGATATAAATCCAGGCGGGGAGTATAGATTGTCCAGGAGGGCACTATATTCCTATATGGATGGTAGTAGTCCAAAATCCATGTAGATGTTCTATTCAAGGATGTGGACGTAGATGGAATCACAGTTTCTTAGTATTGGGGTCATGAATAGCGTGACCCACCACCAAAAGACTCCAACAAGAGCTCAATATTCAATGGACATAAGCATGAAAACCATCAAACAGCACCTCCAAACACAGAACAGGTCCAGCAATGTACCAATCAAGCCCCTCCAAAGGACATCTCCACCGCCATGTAGACTGCCACAAGGGGGGGAAGTGTGTCATACTATGTCATACTATACTGTGTCATACTATAACTATATATAATATATATACATATATATTTTTTCAGAAGTCCTTCATTAATGGTCTCAGCACTTATGGTCACTCTGACTACTTCCATTTCTTGAAATCTGCCCCCCCCCCGGATGATTTTTTTGCTGGACAGCAGGCCACTCACACCACCTCAGCTCCCATTGGAGATGCCCCCCTTTGGAGGTGCCCCGATCTACAGTGCCACACTTTTATTATACAGTCATCCTTGTAAGTATGGTAGAGAGTGGGTTTTTATACTTGGTTTTATTTTATTTTTTATGATTTTTCTTTTTTCCTTGGGTAGGGATCAGACCATACAGCAACTCCTTCTATTATATTTTTTTGAACTCACTTGCATGCTCCTGAAGAGTGGATCAATCCACGAAATGCATAGAGCTATTATATGCCGTGTCCCTATGATTCAATTGATATCTGTTAGTATGTATAATTTTTGATATTAATCGTTTATAATCATGTGGCAACCTGTCTACATTGTATGTAAAGATACACATTTTTATGAATTGTACCAGTTATTATAATTGTATTGGATATACACTTACTCATGATTATGCGTTTGTATATTAATATATATAATAAACTGAATTCTTTATACCTACGTGCTTCATTCAAAGCCCCAATCCCCTTTCCCCTCTTTTTATTGACATTATGCAACAAGATCTTCAAAAACTGCCAAAAAATTCTTCTGAAATTCCAGCTGTGACAATAAATCTCTAGGATGTTAATTTTACCGCTTGGGCATATCCCATCACCAGCACACATATGCTCTCAACTTGTATTCTGACCTAACAAACATTAGGGTAACATGCACTTTCCCCTTTATGTGGGGACACATAAGCCATGGCTGTACTCCTCGCTCCAGCACCCAGATGTTCCTCAATCCGTCTCCATCCTCCACAATTCATTGGCCACATTTAATACTGAACTCAAATAGAAAACAGATATATAGTGCTCTCTGTCTAAAGTGCAATATTTTTATTTAAAATTCAATATACAAAGTGCACATATTCTGGTGCACAGCAGTACACAGGCATTACATTGGGGAAAACCTCCAACAAAATGGCGAACCGTATTTTTTTCCAGCTTGCGGCATGACGTCACCAGCTCCTCCCAATATGTTGCATTATCAGATCATGTGACTTCATCATCCCCCTTTTTTAATAAATATTGTTTATTTAACAGGATAGGTATGATTTATTCATCTATTAATTTATTTGCTATTGAGTATGCCTAATACTGTGCGGCCCTGTTTTATAATTATATATATATAATTATATATATAATTTTATAATTATAAGTTATATATATAACTTGTGGGAACACAGAAAGTGAGGGCAGCAGTAGTGACACTATCACACAACAGGGGTCTTTTGATACTATGGGTTTCTTTTTTTATAATAATATTACACGATTGAATATCATTGTATTCCTTTTTGAAAAATTGGTAACTTGCGTATTTATCGAATTTTGTCTGATATCAATACTCTCCCTGTGAGTGATTGCACTTAGGTTTTCTTGATCCATTTTGGGTACTTATCCTGCTGGTCAATGGAGCCTCTCTATTGCTTTAGCTACTGGTCTCTGAGCCCGACCCCTGACCGTGACAGTAATTTTATACTGGCGTTGGGTCACCATAGATGCTATGACACAATTACCATGGATTATTTGATGATTATATGTAACTATGTAATGGATTTGTACATTTGGGCCAACTATTATAACAGCTTTTCCCAGTTCTATTGCTGGCATACTCAATAAACCTATACCATGTTTTCATTACTGGCTGTGTGGCGCTTGATCTAAAGTCCCTATGGGCAAAACTCTGTATTAGTAATTAGGGTCTGATATAAAATTACAATCATGAGATCCTACTGACATCAGAGCAGTGAGAAAGAACTGGGCTTATTATATTTTGTAAAGCCTCTCCCACCCCCACACAGTACATCATGGGGCTTGCTTCCCTATGCCAATTAATCATCATTCAAAAGGTTAGAAAATATTGCATTTACAATGAAAGTCATAAGCATTGGCCTCCTCCTGCCCTTAAAGGGGAGCTCCACCCAAAAGGGGAAGCTCCGCTTGTCTGCCCCCCCTCCGCTGCCACATTTGGCACCTTCTGGGGGAGGGGGGGAGTGAGTACCTGGTTTTGACAGGTACTCACTCCCACTTTTGTCTCAGTTCACCTCCCCCAACTGAGATGGTAGTTCGGCCCCCTCCTTCCCCCGCAGCCTTCTAGGATGCTTCACAAGTCCCAGAAGACTGTGGCCCATTCACTAAAATGCATGCACAGTGGGAAACCGGCTGTGAAGCCGCAAGGCTTCACTGCCGGTTTCCCTTAGTTAAGATGGCGGTGCCAGCACTCGATAACCAATTGAAGAATTGGCTTGGGTGAGGACACAGCTGGATGCCTAGACAGGCAAGTGCCCTAATATTAATAGTCAGCAGATACAGTATTCGTAGCCTGCTGACTTTTAATCTTTTTTGGGGAGCCTGGAGCTCCTCTTTAAATACCAAGGGGCCATTTTACACTATGCCTAAGCAGTTGGATAAAAGAAAAAATATAATACTAACAGTAAAAGAATAACTTTGCTTCCTTACTATAATACTTTGTTCACAAAGGCATAAAACACTTCTATTTTCAAAGGGTTAACGTAGCCTGTGACTCCCATTGGGTGAAGAAAAAGTCAACCGCTATTGAATACATCCCATTGACATAATGATTAAAGCGTAGCTTTGAAATAGGTACATTTTTCTTTATGTTATATATCTCAATCATAATCAATGTGCCACAAATCCATCCATTACCTTTAATCATCTTCAACTTCTATACAGGCTTCTTTAATGCCCTTAGAGAGTATTGAACGTCTTTAATAGTGTCAATAAACTTTATTAAAAAAATGCTCACAATTAGTCTAAGTCTTTAATGCCAACGAGGCCGTTTGATGATTTCAAGTTTTGAAGCCGCTGCAGAGAAGACTTCACCTTTCTCTTTTATTTATCACCAAAAGGATTAGTCGGATCATTTTCTTCCTGTCACGTCTATGGGGCATAAAAAGCAGCATTGAAGGAATTCTATTTTAGACTAAAAGCCCAAGTGTACTAGGTGGTATTGATTTGTATGTGATGGAAAAATAGTGCTCTCGGAATGCCCCGAGGTACATCAAACAGACAGAAAGGATTCGGAGAGTTTAGAAATCTGACAAGTTCCCACAGAATCCCACTGCACTTTTTTTTTTTTTTTGTTCTCCAAGAGGACAATGCTGAGTTGAAGCAACATTTTGTGAATTGTTTTCTGTGCTGTTTCTTTGTGAAGAAACAAAATTCATTCTTTTATGGTGCTCTTTTTGCTCTCAGTGGGGTTGAAAGCAAGCTCTCTTTTTATTTGGAGACCCATCATGGTTTACATTTCATTGGAAATGCTATTACACTGATCGCTGAAATGGTTTAAGGGAGAGCTCTACAAAATACCATGGGGGCTAGTATAAAAAATAAAAACTCACATAAAAGTCTATTCTATATTTTGGGTTTGCTATGTTTTAGAATGAATTTGACATATCATTTTTACTATATATCTAAAGCAATAAACAGCTAAAAGCTACTTTGTTACTAGAATAAAAAAAGATATCCCTACAAGAAAAAGAATTAATATTTACCGGTCCTGCTGGCCACACCTTGGAGAGCTAAACTTACTATATAAGGGATAAAGGGGGCATAATTAGAAATCACAGGGCCCCATAGTAAGAAAAAAAAGAATGGGGCCCCCCAACAGCAAAAAAAAAATACACTAACCATAGCAGGTGATGAAGGGCTGAAGAGGATGTTGTCGTGATATTGAGGTAAAAATTGATCTGTGGAGCATGAGAGTGGGTCTTATTCATATTCACCAAGAAAAAGGATAAATGTACATCGAATACATTGAATAAGTACACTTTACTTTGAAGTGACTGTGTAACTAGCTTGAAGTGATTGTAAAGTAATCTAAATAAAAAACATGATACACTTACCTGCTCTGCAATGGAATTTAAAAAAATACTTATCTGAGTCCTGCCCAGATCCAGTGATGTGTCCGAGAGCAGCATCATGACTCTCGTTCTGTTCTCAGAGGCTCATATGCAGCAAAGGGAGCCATTGGCTCCTGCTGCTGTCAATCAAATCCTGTGAGGAAGGGCCAGGGGGGGGGGCAGACCCATGCTATGTGTGTCTATAGACGTACACAGTCCCACTGGGGATCGAGCCTGCATGAGTGCCTCTATGGGGGGTACTCAGAAGGGAGGAGGTGCTGAGAGTGCCATCAGGAGACCTCATATTAGAAGGTTTGGGGCTGCTCTGTGCAAAACCTTCATACAGAGCAAGTAACTAGTGTTCAACTAGTGTAGGTAAATGTATGTGGTTGACTCATGATAGTTGTGTGAGTCTGTAATTAGGTAGGGTAACTGTAGGTCAGTGTGGATGGCTCCACAGGGCAGGTCTCTGGTACCTCCCTGTCAAAGTCCTGGATGTGAGGCCGGATTGTGGAGTGGGCGCCCCTTGCGGTTAAGTGCAGCGTAACCCTGGGAATGAGATAGGGAGTACGGTGCCCAAAGGTGCACGGGTTGCCAGAGTGCTGTTGCTGAGTAGCTGATAGCAGGGAGCTGCTGGGGTGCGCTGGTAAGGTTGGAGGGCAACAGTGCAAGGAGAGATTCCAGGTATGGAGCTGTGGAGCAACCAAGAGCTGAGTCAGAGCCAGGCCAATGGTCATTCAGCACAGGAATCAGTCCGAGGTAAGGTACAGCAGGATAATCAGGAACGGAGAAGGTAGCCAAGCCAGGGGTCAAACACAGAGGGACGATCAAGGTACAGATGCGGAGCAGAGGAATAGTCAGGCCCAGGCCGGTGTCAGTGCAGACGGAACACAGGAGTAGTCAGGCAAGCTGGTTAGGTAACAGGAAGTAGGTATCACGACAGGCACAAGGAACACAGGAAGCTGATGATAATCCAGCAACCAGCGTGGACCAGCAGCAGGCTTAAATATGCAGAAGGGTGCCAATGATTACCGTGATGCGCGAGCGTGCGTTAACGCGCGCGTGTGCGTGCTCCCGCTGTTGCACTGTGTGCGTCTGTCGTGGTGCGCCTACGTGTGCACATGCGCACAGAGATTCGCCTAGCGCCACCATGATGGATACTGGCAGAATTACCCATCCTACGGCCATTACCCTGACACTCTAGAAGCTTGGAGAAGCTTGTGGAAGTTAGTGGGCGGAGGCCAGGAGGTCCTAAACTGCATACTTGGGGGAATCTGGCCAATCCCCAGGCAGAAGGCCTAGCAGGTGGCTGGATTAGCACTTAAATATTGTGGAGCCGCAGCAGGGTAGTAAGGTTGGAGATTGAGTGCTGACATTGCTGTTGTGTGGCCTGGGGGGTGGGGGGACTCTCTGGCTCTGTTTCCAGGCAGGAGTTGAGCAAAGCAAGGAGAGGAAACCTAAGAGAAGGATCTCCATTACCTTTGGGTCTTGTGCAGAAGACATCAGGGCTGGCATGGGAAGATTGTATCAGTTGGAGGCCAGGAATCTTGCCGAGTGTAGCAAGAAGCAAAGGACAGTGTGAGTACCTCAGCACACCCAGGGACATACAAGGGGAGAGATTACCAGACGTAGCATACTTTCCAAGGACAGTGTTATTCTAAATCCCAATCCCTTGTACTGGGACATTCTTCAGAAGCAGCCAAGTGGGCTGGTAGTATCTGGAAGTGTAAGAACGGTGTGAAGTTCTACTGAAGAGACACGTACTCCTGCATTTGGTGGTTTGCAACTTTGTGCTAATTCTTTAAAGAGGACTGAGAGCTTCTGGTTGGTAAAGGACATCGCCACTGATCCATAGAAATTGTGTTATTCCTGAGGGAGTACAGTCCAGGATCTTCATTTTTGTACACAGAGAAGGAAGTTGTCCTCATCTGATGTTGTTCTTCAAGACAAGTTGGGCATCCCATAATCCCTATACCCTATCCAAGTTGTTTCCCTAATAAAACAACACAAAAAGCCCATGGACTGATTACTTTAATATTGATTGAACCCTGGGCAAAATTTGCAGTTTTGCTCTCCACCTGCTCTGAGACATACAATAAATAGCAGCTAGACTCAAAATCAGTTTACTGAATCAGATCGGACAGTGATTGCGATTGGTCTCCAGAGGTTACAGTGTATCATTAGCGCTCACTGACTGGTTGCTAGAGGTTACAGCAAACATTTCGGCTCACTGATTAGTTGCTAGAGGTTACAGCACATGATTTCTGCTTGTTGATAGAGATTACTGTACATCAATACTGCTCACTGATTGCTTGATAGAGGTTACAGCACATCACTTCCTCACTGCCTGCACACTACTTAAAAAAAAAAGTGTCTTATCTCTTTCTCAGCAGGTCTGAGCTGAACATTACTGGAATTAGGAACAAAAAAAATAGCCTACTTCTTTTATGAGCGAATAAGGACTTTCCTCCCTGCCAGTCATGATCTAATGGGGGAATGATTGACATCTAATTATCTCTCCGGTTTAAAAGAGCAATATCAAATCTGTACATTACCGGGCACCAGCGATCGATCGAGACAGAGCGAGAACCAAGACCTGTGTGTGTGAACACACAAATCCCGGTTCTCTCAGGAGAGAGGAGACCGATCGTGTGTTCATACTAAGTATGAACACCGATCGGTCTCTTCCCCTAGTCAGTCCCATCCCCCCTACAGTTAGAACACACCTAGGGAACACAGTTAACACCTTGATCGCCCCCTAGTGTTAACCTCTTCCCTGCCAGTGTCATCTATACCATAATCAGTGCATTTTTATAGCAGTGATCGTTGTAAAAATGTCACTGGTCCCAAAAATGTGTCAAAAGTGTCCGATTTGTCCATAGCAATACAGCAGTCCCGATAAAAAATGCTGACCGCGGCCATTACTAGTAAAAAAAATAATAAAAACGCCATAAATCTATCTCCTATTTTGTATACGCTATAACTTTGTGCAAACTAATCAATATACGCTTATTGCGATTTTGTTTTAACAAAAATATGTAGAAGAATACATATCGGCCTAAACTGAGGAATCTTTTTTTTTTCTTTTTAAATTGGGATATTTATTATAGCAAAAATGAAAAGATATTGTGTTTTTTTTTTTTTCAAAATTTTCGTTCTTCTTTTGTTTATAGCGCAAAAAAAACCGCAGAGGTGATCAAATACCACCAAAAGAAAGCTCTATTTGTGGGAGAAAAAGGACGCCAATTTTGTTTGGGTACAACGTTGCATGACTGTGCAATTGTCAGCTAAAGGGACGCAGTGCCGTATCACAAAAATGGCCTGGTCAGGAAGGGGGTAAATTCTTCCGGGGCTGAAGTGGTTAATAAAATGTTTATGACTAAAAACAAAAAGAAGTGAGCCTGATTTTGCACTCTCCAGTTTTAGTAAATAAACCCCACTGTGTCTAGTGATTATTCACTCCGCCAGTGTTAAATGGTTTGCCTCTTTCATGTAAACTAATACATTCTGCTGTAGAGTGTGTGCTTTTGAACAAGGACAAACTTGCTGGCTGGGCCATCAAAATTTAAAAAAAAGAAAGAAAGCCTAAAAAGAAAACCCCTGTCTGTGTTAAATGGTCTGTCTCTTTCATGTAAACTGATACATTCTGCTGGAGAGCTTGTGCTTTTGAAAAATTACAAACTTCCCGGCTGGACTTTAGTAAATACAGTGAGGGGGAAAAGTATTTGATCCCCTGCTGATTTTGTACATTTGCCCACTGACAAAGAAATGATCAGTCTATAATATTAATGGTAGATTTATTTTAACAGTGAGAGACAGAATAACAACAAAAAATGGACGGGGCCATGAACCTTCAAATCTTGGGTGAGAACCTCCTTCCCTCAGCCAGAACACTGGAGATGGGTCATGGATGGCTATTCCAGCATGACAATGATCCAAAAACACATGGTCAAGGCAACAAAGGAGTGGCTCAAGAAGAAGCACATTAAGGTCCTGGAGTGGTCTAGCCAGTCTCCAGACCTTAATCCCATAGAAAATATGTGGAGGGAGCTGAAGGTTCGAGTCACCAAAGGTTGGCCTCGAAACCTTAATGACTTGGAGAGGATCTACAAAGAGGAGTGGGACAAAATCGCTCCTGAGATGTGCAAACCTGGTGACCAACTACAAGAAACGTCTGACCTCTGTGATTGCCAACAAGGGTTTTACCACCAAGTACTAAGTCATGTTTTGTAAAGGGGTCAAATAATTATTTCATTCATTAAAATGCAAATCAATTCATAACTTTTTGAAATACGTTTTCTGGAAATTTTTGTTGTTTTTCTTTCTCTCACTGTTATGAAAAACCTACCATTAAAATTATAGACTGATCATTTCTTTGTCAGTGGGCAAACGTACAAAACCAGCAGGGGATCAAGTACTATTTTCCCTCACTGTAAACCCCTATGCTAATTTAATTGGCAATTGCTCAGTCATGCAACACTATACCCAAATGAAATTTATATAGTTTTTTTTTTTTCACACAAATAGAGCTTTCTTTTAGTGGTATCTGATCACCAATGTTTTTGTTTATTTTTTTAATATATATAAAAAAAAATTGAAAAAAAACCCCAATATTTTCAATTTTCTGTTATAAAACAAATCCGATAACATCAAATGTCTTCTGCTGCATGTCTTTGTTAAAAAAAAAAAAAATCCCAATCAGTGTATATTTATTGGTTTGTGTGACAATTAAAGCGTCTACAAATGCAAACTATGGTATATATTGGAATTTATGCAACTTTTAACGCGGCACTGATTTTCTGACTGCGTTTTACATTTCTAGTGTGACTTGGATAGTGTGACGGGCAATTGGGGACTGGCGCTAACTGACACTGGCTGGGAGGGACATTAACACTATCTAAAGCCGCTAATGACACTAATACAGAGATCAATGATAATACTGTGCACTGTCACTGTACTAATGACACTGGCTGGGTGAAAGGGCTGATTATGAGGGCGATCAGGGGGTTAACTGTTTGTTTCAATGATGCAACCCTCCTCAGATGGGTCCTCCAAACATTGCAAGAACATACACAAGAGGGTGCAAACACCTAGAGCATTACCACCAAAACCATTTATTAAAAAACGGCAACAGTGATATACTCACAAAGTAGAAATCAAATCAAGCTTGTCATATAAGCCGCTCCAGCTGGTGAGGCAGGTGACTCTATTGCCACATGGTGGAAATCTTACGCGTTTCGGGGGACAGACCCCCCTTCCTCAGAGCTCTGGTTTTGGTGGTAATGCATTTGTCGTTCGCACCCTCTTGTGTATGTCTGCAGTGTTTGGAGGTCCGCCCAGTCTGAGGAGGGCTGCATCGCGCAAACTGTTGCCTGCCATAGTCCTGTTTTTTGGGGGAAGTCCTGGGATTGAGCACTGGGTGGTGTTTTCTTGGTTTGTCTGGACACACAGATCTGTGCTTTGATTGGCCACAGCAATCAGCAGGTTCACAGTCAAAATCATTGGCTGCGGGCCTGCTGAGGAACCTGTGCTGTGTCCAACCGCAGCACAAGAGGGAAGGTGGCATGCGGGCCTGTAAACCCAGAAGTTAGGCGTGATGCACGGGCACATTGAGGAGCTGCCGGCCAGCAGTAAAATTACTATTGGCTGATCGGCAAGTGGTTGAAATGATCAGCTTTGCTTTATTCATGCAAAACCTTTATCCCAAAAGGAAGAAAAAACAGTTTGCTGCAACTGATTATAAAGCGTGAGCTGGAGATTGGCTTTAATTTGTCAGTGTATCTAAATCTGCTAATACATTTAACACCCCCCCCCCCCCCCCAGACGGACAATGCTACTGACTACTGTGCCTCCTGTGCTCCTTTATCCAGAGTTGTGTTTCACTAATACACAAAGCATTGGTGTGGGCAAATCACCTGAATGACCGCAACATACAGGGATATGTAATGAAATACTGACACATAATCACACACATAGGTTGGACTTGATGGACTTGTGTCTTTTTTCAACCTCACCTACTATGTAACTATGTAACTTAGCGCAGATATATAATTTTTATTTCTAATGTATAGGAAGTGCTCTTTGTTGTGCTCTTTCTGTTCCTTTACAAGCAGAAGCATAGTAAACTATGTTTACTATGATTCAGTTATGAATGAACACTGGATCGATCGCTCACTGTGTTCATTCATCCATCCATCCTGAAACATCCCCCGCAGCAAAGAGTACTAGAGGAGAGGAGGGAAGCTGGCAGCACCACTGGGGGGAGACAAGGGGCTCCAGGAAGCAGGGGGAATGGGCAGCACACAGGGTGATTCGGGAGTGCCCAGGCACACCCGACACACCCTGTGCGCATGCCTATGACAGGAAGTGTGTTACTGGCCCAGGTGGAGACAGGGAAAAAAGCAGAAGAAAAGAAAACTGATGCAGTCACCACATCTAAAGATGAATAAGCTGCAATATGTTACACTTTTGGTTTTGGATTTAATAGTACTCTCATGCTTATTCACAAACTGATGGGTCAGACCATAGAAGAAAAAAAAAATCTGTTTTAAAACCAGTTTTGTTTGCTTTAGCCTTGTGAGCACGGTGGTAAATGGGGACGGGCACCAAACTCCTCTCCCGCTGCTGACGAATTATAACAGCCATGCTGAGACAGTGTACTTCTGCAACAGCTTGAGAGCCACTGGCGGCTGCGGTGTGCTCCGAAAGAACAAAACAAGCCTTGAGTAAGAATAAATTAGATATACCTGATACACCTACTACTGCTGGAGATTTCGGTTTATGTGGCAGATTCTTCTTTCTAAAAAAAACACAAAATGTTTCTGTAAAATGTAAAATAAACATATCGCTGAAAGAAATTTGTAATCATCAAAAAAAAACGTTGTAAGTAACAGTGACCGATCAGAAATCATCTTACTCTGGTGTGATGGTTCTAAGCTGATGGAAAGTGAATTTGGTTAATGGTTAGGTGCAGATTACCTATCCTCAGGGCTGTCTTAATGCATGGGCACTGCCCAGGTGCCCCAGGTGCATGGGGGGCCCAATGATAATCTTGCATTGCATCATATTTTCCAACTGTTCAGGGTTTGCCAGAGAAATCACACATTTTACTGTCCTGGGATCCAGAACCTGTACTGTGCCCTCCTTATTGGGTTTTCACCTGTCCGGAATTCACCTGGACAGTCTGGTTTTGAATCATGTGTCAGGGTTTCAGTCCACCTGAAACCCGGACACATTATTCAGACAGGAATGTGGCTCAGAACAGGGCTTGACGGGAGGATGAGGGGACTACATTTCCCATGACTACATTGCAGAGTGCATGAGCATCAAAGGAAATGTAGTTTTAAAACACCTGGAGTGCCAAGGTTTGCCATCACTGCCATAGACACATGGGTTGAATCAAAGGCACAAGACAGAAAATTATTTTACTTCAATGTATGGAAGTAGGCGTAAACCCTAACTGAATTTAACCACTTGCCGACCCGCTACAGTACATATACTGCCTCAGACTATCTGCTTTCCACAAAGTCAAAAGTATTGGGACACCTGCCTTTACATGAACTTTAAATGGCATCCCAGTCTTCGTCCGTAGGGTTCAATATTGAGTTGGCCCACCCTTTGCAGCTATAACAGCTTCAACTCTTCTGGGAAGGCTGCCCACAAGTTTTAGGAGTGTGTCTATGGGAATGTTTGACCATTCTTCCAGAAGCACAATTGTGAGGTCAGGCACTGATGTTGGACAAGAAGGCCTAGCTCGCAGTCTCCACTCGAATTCATCCCAAAGGTGTTCTATTGGGTTGAGGTCAGAACTCTTTGCAGTTCCTCCACTCCAAACTCGCTCATCCGTGTCTTTATGGACCTTGCTTTGTGCACTGGTCCAAATCATTTGGTGGAGGGGGGATTATGATGTGGGGTTGTTTCTCAGGGGTTGGGTTCCCCCCCCAAAGTGACTCCGTCACAGACACACTCCTAAACCTTGTGCACAGCCTTCCCAGAAGAGTTGAAGCTGTTATAGCTGCAAAGGGTGGACCAACTCAATATTGAACCCTACAGACTAAGACTGGGATGCCATTACCGCTTGCCGACCAGCCGCCGCAGTTTTACTGCGGCAGAATGGCACGGCTGGACGAAACAATGTTACCTTACGTTGCTTTGCCTTTTGGCCACTAGGGGCGTGCGCCCCTAGTGGCCAAAAGGTGAAGCAACATGAGGTAAGATCAGTCATAGCGGGTTCAGTCATAGCGTATTCAGTTATAGCGTGTTCCAATCACAGCATGTTCAGTCATAGCATGTTCAGTCATAGCGGGTACTGTCTCAGCGTGTTCTATCAGGGCGTGTTCGGTCAGGGCGTGTTCTGTCAGAGCGTGTTTCTGTTGCAGCATGGTTCTCTCATAGCGTGTTCAGTCGTAGCATGTTCTGTCATAGCATGTTCTGTCAGAGCCTGTTTCTGTTGAAGCATGGTTCTCTCATAGCGTGTTCAGTCGTAGCGTGTTCTGTCATAGCGTGTTCTGTCATAGCGGGTGCTGTCATAACGTATTTCCAGTTATAGCGTGTTCCAGTCAGAGCGTGTTCGGTCAGAGAGTGTTCCTGTCATAGCGTGTTCCAGTCACAGCATGTTCCAGTCACAGCGTGTTCAGTCATAGCATGTTCAGTCATAGCGGGTGCTGTCTTAGCGTGTTCAGTCAGAGTGTGTTTCTGTCGTAGTATGGTTCTCTCATAGCGGTTCTGTCATAGCCTGTTGAGCCATAGCGTGTTTAGCCAGAGCATGTTCAGTCAGAGTGTGTTTCTGTCGTAGCATGGTTCTCTCATAGCGGGTCGGTCATAGTGGTTCTGTCACAGCGTGTTCCGTCATAGCGGGTCTGTCATAGCGGGTTCAGTCAGAGCGGTTCTGTCATAGCATCTTCAGTCAGAGCAGTTTCTATCATAGCATGTTCTGTCACAGCTGGTGCTGTCATAGCATGTTTCTGTCACAGCGTTTCTGTCACAGCAGTTTATGTCATAGCGTGTTCTGTCGTAGCATGTTGGTGCCATGCAGTTACGGCATATACCAATAGCTGTTTCCATGTCTCATCCTACCTTTCGTTCAGGCTTCTTGTATACCCGGGTTTAGTTAGCTAGTGCTCACATCTCAGGATCTGTCACGTCTACAGATCCATACGGGCTGAGGTTTCCTTTTTAAATGATTGTTGACCACAATCTTCTCGCCCGTATACCACACGTCATACGATGCATGTTTCATTTCATTGCACCTGTACGACTACCCACCACGGTCTGTCGGTACACTAGCTCTGAGTATTCAGTTTTAATTACCTGTCTCTGTGCTGCAGGTTACTGGGGCTCACTTACTACATACACCAGGGTGGGGGTCATCATCAGGTTCATTCACACGCTGTGGTCTTGTCGTTACTGCTTACGTCCTTATACTCAAGTAGGCACAGAGGGGGGGGGTGTTGTTCTCATGTCTGGTTGTCTGTTGTCACTTTCTCTAGTTTGTGTGTCCTTGGGTTTCGGCATGCCGCACGTTTCAGAGGCAATTAATTCACGTTCCTCCCTTCAACCCCACATGGGGGTTCAAAGCATGGTAGCACACCATAATTAAGTAGTTTACTTGAGCACACAGCGGAGCTTTGTCACAGGGTTTTCCTTTCCCAGCCTCAGCCAGGAAGGCAGTACGATTCGGATTGTTTCCAATTCCATCCCAGCTACTCCCATCCACGAGCATGGAACATGTTCTGGGCATTATTCTTTAACGCAGATTCAGGTTGCAAGACAGGATGGAGGGGATCGAAGCTTGCTCGGTCAGAGGCGGGGTGTCAGCGCACCCCCAGCTCTTGCTCTTCCTCCATTCCTGCAGGCAAGGTCAGCATCCCTTTAGTCCACCGGTCTTGTCAAGCCTTCTGGTTTAATATGCCTGAGCCAAGTAATATTCCTTGTCAGGGGCTGTGTTGGAATCTCCCATGCTCAGTTTTCAGACAGCCCCTGCTGGAGGAATTTTCAGGCCTGCACGTGGGCCTCATCACTATCTCGTCGGAGTCTTTTGTATGTAGTATCTTGGCTTCAGCAGACAATCATGCTTTTGCTGTCAATCAAGTTACTGAAGGCAGTAATTTCCAAGGGGTGCTTGGTCTGGTTCTTTACCTTCGTTCTGAAGGTGGTGGGTCGACCCACCAGGGTGTCCATTGGCAAGTTTCTGATAGCTATCCAAGCTGATATCACCAATGCTTGAAGCTACTTCCATTAGACCTGCCTGTTGGCAGGGCAAGACAAATGTCGCAGTTGTCATTTCACCACTGGGTTTACCCTTGGGTCAAAAGCAGTCCTTGCTTCGACACCTTTGCCAAGAACTCCATTGGAACTTGGGTACCTGCAGGGGGTCATAGGTTAATTCATTCGTTGATTTCCTGTTGCGTGGAGACCCTGGTTCCCACCCAGGGATCTTCAGTCTCTCAGGGTGTGTGCTGAGCCAACGTCTCATTGATGGCCCACAAAGTGGTAGGTCCAGGCCAAATGTCATCATTATTCTGGGTTCCACTCTCAGCTCTAATCTCTTGATTGCGAGGTTGCCTGGGGAACTGGTCAGGTACGTCAGACCATTCATGTTTTGTCAGATCCCTGTTCAAAGGGGGGCTTGCAGTCACTTTGGGTATGCTGAATCATGCCATGAGACTTATTCCCTAGGATGGAGTCTGGCCCTCCTTCCCCTGTTCAGGACTCCGACTCGGTTGTCAGGTTACAAGCAGAAGCGCGGCACGATTTAAGTCATGTGGGACCAGTTTTCTGTGTATCTGGTATGGTTTCCCCATGTTTAACGATGAATATTGCCACAGCATATTGGGCTTATCCACCAACATTATCAAACATATCTATCAGGTATCCAGCACTTCAGACCCCTGCAAACTCCTGTCAGTTTGTCCATGTTTGTGGCTCACCCTCTCAAACTTCCCTATACCAAGAATAGACAGACAGGCCAGGGGTTTGTGGGAATTTCACAGAGCTACTTAGCTGGTGTCCGTTTTGAAGTGTTCGATCTTCTCTCCAATTATTTCGTAGGGGCTCCTCGGGTCAGCCCTTGCTCCCTTTCCCCCACGAACCCTCTTACTACAAGCAGTTCTTTTCTCTGTCTGGGTTTACTCGGAAATTAGGCTTAATCCAAATAATTTACGGGACATTTATGTGGGTTCTGGGCAGTTTGCAGGTTCCAAACAGGGGGTCTCTTCTTATCATCAATTCATGGGACGTTGGCTTACCTCCTGTTATAGCTGATACATATCGGAGCCGTATACTGAAGCCATCTGGGCGTGCGCGACGTAGACGGATTGTTACCTACCCTTCATCAAGCTTTCTCATCACACATACTTTCGTATCTTTTTGCCCTCTTTTCAGGCGTACTGACCAGCTAGGCCAAGGCACACCTCAGGCCTTGGTAGAGTATCGCATTTCCAACTGAAGACTCTAAATACAAAGTGTATATAGGTATATAATATACCAAAATCTCCTGCACTTCCTCTGTATCCTTACCCAATATAAAGTTTTGCACCTCTCACATATATATCATCTTCATACACCATTATTCCCAGCACTACTCCCAATATCATGCATCTAATACCCCAACATTTTAACCTCACACTTCTCCTTGAATCACACGACGTCCCAATCACATTCCTTCTCTCTCATCTTACACACACATCTTAATAAACTCTAACTGGTCCACTCAGCATAGACATTAGCAACTCTACGTTTATGATGAAGTCATGTAGATGTTATCATAGACACGTGACATCATTGTTCACTTGTGTGACCTCACAGGAACCACAGTAGTCAGGGAAGGATTTGTGATCTCTGCAGCCTCCTAGTTGGAAAATAACTTCTGAGTAACTTTTAATATAAATTTGGATCTGGCTGATATTAGCCTTGGTTTACCTTTAGGCTCCTCGAAAAAACAGAATAAAGAGTAATGAACTTACAGGACAGCACAGTTATTCTAACTGCAGAGTTCAGAACACAATAATAACTGCACAGTCATTGCTAATGGTTCAATTCAGTCTATTATCATCATGAGCTCTATATAAAAAGTGTCTCAAACAGCGTCTCAGATCCCAGATAGTTTTACTTTTGTTAACGTTCTGTGCTCAATCTTTACAAGCCCAGACTTCAGCGTGCAATGTACAATTATATTGTATCTCTTTATCAACTTCAGGAAAAGCAAGAAACCCATCAGCTATGGGGAAATAGTAAGAAAGACGTGTACAGTTTTTTAACCTAGACTACAACCAAATAAGAAATTACTGCATCTAAAATGATTCACACAGTCATTCCTCTTAATTTTTTATCTTGCTGCCCTGCTACATAATTACAATTCTTTTTTTTTTAATTTTTAAGCAGGTTGTTCGGCACCAAATTATATTACGAGAGCCAGCCAGAAGCCCAGTGACAGGTCTGCTCTATGTCAGTGGTTCTCAACCTTGTCCTCAAGTACCCCCAACAGGCCATGTTTTGGGAATTTCTCTTAGATAAAATAGCTGTCCAAAATACCAAGCCATTGACTCTGATTTAAAGCACCTGTTCAATATAAAGGAAAAAGTGAAAAAATAACCTGTTGGGGGTACTTGAGGACAGGGTTGAGAACCACTGCTATATGTAACTGTGAAGGAATGCCACTTAAATTGATGGTTGGCGGGAGAAGAAATTCTTCCTTATATTGGTGGTCAGTGGCATAAGAGTGTTTACTTATATTGGTGGTCACTTATATCGCTGCCCTTTACATGGGACATTGGGAAAAAGAGTGTCCCCTTACATTGGTGGTCAGTAAGAGAAAGAATGTTTCACTATATTGGTGGTCATTTGGAGGAAGAGTCCCCCCCCCACACTGGTGGTCAATGGGAGCAAGAGTGCCCCATACAACGGTGGTCAGTGAGAAGAAAAAAGCCCCTTACATTGAAGGTTAGTGTGAGAAGAAATGCTTTCTTGTATTGGTGGTCAAAGGCATAAGATTGTTTACTTAAATTGGTAGTCAGTGGGTGGAGAGTGCCCCTCACATTGGACATTGGTGGTCAGTGGGAGAAAGAGTGCCCCCCTACACTGGTGGTCAGCAGGATCAAGAATGTTTCATTATATTGGTGGTCAGTGAAAGAGTTTCCCCTTACACTGGTGATCAGTTGAAGAAAGAGTGCCCCCTTAGATTGGTGGTCAGTGGAAGGAAGAAAATCCCTGTACATTGGTGGGCAGTGGTAGGAGGAGAGGTCCTTTACATTGGTGGTCACTGGGAAAAAGAATACCTTCTTATATTGGTGGTCAGTGTGGGGAGGGCTTTACATTGGTGGTCAGTGGGAGGAAGGGTACCCCTTACATTGGTGGTCAGTGGGAGGAAGGGTACCCCTTACATTGGTGGTCAGTGGGAGGAAGATGTCCCCTTACATTGGTGGCAACTGGGAGAAAGAATGTACTCATACTGGTGATCAGTGAGAGGAAGAATCCTCAGGCAGCTGCAGAGTAGAGGAGCAGCTGTGGGGAAAGATAGAGAGATGACATTAATTTGTGCTGGGTTGTAGATTGACAGAGAGCTGGAGGGAAGCCCCACCCACCACCAGGAGAGCACAGAGTAAACAGGTATGGACTGCTGTGCATCCTGGGACAACAAGAAACTTCTGGGAGGAACTGAGACTTGTGCAGGATGTAGTCCCCAGACAGACATAGCCTGCGTATCAGATTGGCAAAGGAATTATACATCCTAATATGACCAGGGGTTCTAAGGGGAGGAAAAGGAACAACTGTTCCTGGGGTCAGGACAGATGTGGTGGGGGAGACAGACTGCATAAGAGGCTGCTATTGGTACATTTAACATCGCTTCAAGGATACAGATAGATGGAACAGCAGACATCACCCGGTGCATGTGAGTGTGACTCTTGCTGCCTGGTGTCACTGCCTAATCGTAAGGGAGAGCCCCACTGTCACAGACTTTGCTGAGCTGTCAAGGGAGGATGGAGGGAGACCAGCCATTTCCCCAAAAATTAGTGAGAGGCTACTGGCCGCACCCCAGTATACTCCATTAAAGAGTAGCAGTACTGATTATTTGGGACACAGTGCAGGTGCCTATACTTAGATTAGGAGGAATTTATCATAAGCGCTCCAACGCTGTATCTTGGCACCAATGTGATGGTCAGCAAGGAAAGGGTTTAATAAAGACTGACAGACTGTTTTTGCAACACTGCTCATTAGGCAGGACCAACCCAAGTGTAGGGCTTATGGGTCATTCTTTGGATTATGCTTATTATCCACTGTTTGCTAATGTTTTATATATTTGTTTGAGGGGTTGTTACTATTTCTATTTCTCCCGTTGCACATACCAATGGTTTAAAAAGAGTTTATTACTAGGAAGGGTGCATTAAATCAAAATGACCCTACTCCCGCGAATCCTATACCTTTTTTGGTCCCTACCCATACCTATCAACATGATTCACTTGCAATGCTTCCAGGCGAAAATTATCGCTTTTGTATGGGGTTCATAGGGACATAGACTAGCCAAAGGAGTTCTATTCCGAGGGGGGGTTGGGGTTACCAAACCTTCTCTGGTACAATTAGGCTTCCCAGTTAGCCCAGATATCAACTATCTACTCCCGACTAACTAAGCCTGACTGGGTGCATATGGAAAGGGAAGCAGTTCCACAATTCACACTAGATTTCTTGATGTGGATGCACTCCAAAAAACGACCCACATTCCTCGCCCCAACCCTATCTCACTCCCTTACCTTATTGGACAAGCTCAAATATCACTCTGAGTTAGTCTCTACGATCCGCTCGCTAGCTTATCTCTTCCATAATCTCCAATTCCCCTAAGGCATGAACATCAGGGCATTTCAGTAGTGGCTGGACAAGGAGTTTTACAGAATTGGCCACTTCTTTAACTCCACAGGACTGCTCATCCTAAACCACTGTATCAATACACTTGAAATGCCACCAACCGAACAATTTAGATATCATCAGATCTCTCACTTCCTACACTCTATTTGGAGATCCAAACCCTTACCGGCTAACATCATGCCGTATGAATGTTGGTGCGGCCAGAGTATGGAGCAGAGAGGAGGGATCACAGCGATATATGAGTCACTGTCAGCAACACAATCTAAAACTAGCTATATGCTAGCCCGGGAAAAAGATCTCAGCCAAGAATGGGACCTGGATGTCTGGCACAACACAATATCATGGTCAAATCGAGGCATACTTAACACATCTCTCATGGAGGCAGATCTATTAGTCCTAACAAGGTGGTACCACGTCCCTACTAGACTAGCAAAATTATACCCATCAACCTCACCTCTGTGCTTCAGAGGATGCGCACACACAGGCTCAATGCTACCTATATGGTGGGAATGCCCAAAAATAAGAGGGTTTTGGAACAGGATCTTTACAATAATCAGAAAGACTACAGGCTCATCCATTCCTATGCAACTTTAATAAAAAATCAATTGAAAGAAAAAAATAGTTTATTACCCTGTAATCTCATCAAGGCAGATTGAAGGGTTCCAAGGTGCTTGTTTCATCCAGAGACAACCGTTTGTTTTAGTTTCCTTGTGGTTGGTAAATTCTGGTTTGGAATCTGGAATCCAGAGACTGCATAGAGACTTGGGAGGGATGATATCTCCAATTCTGGATTCTGGCTTTGGGGACCACCAGCACACTAATTGGGCAGGCTCATGTTGGGCTTTTAGTAGAAACCTGACTATGGTTCTGGGCTCCACCCCAGGGGACAGAGGAGATCTCTTCCTAGAAGTCAGGATGGCTCGAGCTAGGAGACAGGTTGGAGTCAGTACAGCTGGGAGCTGTTAAGTATGTGCACAGAGTTGGTGTGAAGCCTGTCTGGAGGATGCAGATAAAGGGCCACAACTGAGAGACAAGAGCAGCAGCACTGCATGCGCAAGCCAGGGGAAATGCTGAAAAACCCGTGTGGGTGAAAATCTTGTGACATATTGAACTTTTTAAAAATAAAAGTGGGCAAGAAAAGCCCTTAAAAGAAAGATTGAAGCAAGTGGCTGTGTCCTTAAAGGGGTAGTTACATAGTTACATAGTAGGTGAGGTTAAAAAAGACAAAAGTCCATCAAGTCCAACCTATGTGTGTGATTATGTGTCAGTATTACATTGTATATCCCTGTATGTTTTGGTCATTCAGGTGCTTATCTAATAGGTCTTTGAAACTATTGATGCTCCCCGCTGAGACCATCGCCTGTGGAAGGGAATTCCTCATCCTGGCTGCTCTTACGGTGAAGAACCCTCTACGTAGTTTATGGTTAAATGTCTTTTCTTCTAATTTTAATAAGTGGTCACGTGTCTTGTTAAACTCCCTTCCGCAAAAAAGTTTTCTCCCTATTGTGGGGTCACCAGTACTGTATTTGTATATTGAAATCATATCCCCTCTCAAGCGTCTCTTCTCCAGAGAGAATAAGTTCAGTGCTCGTAACCTTTCTTCATCACTAATATCCTCCAGACCCTTTATTAGCTTTGTTGCCCTTCTTTGTACTCGCTCCATTTCCAGTACATCCTTCCTGAGGACTGGTGCCCAGAACTGGACAGCATACTCTAGGTGCGGCCAGACCAGAGTCTTGTAGAGTGGGAGAATTATCGCTTTATCTCTGGAGTTAATCCCTGTTTTAATGCATGCCAATATTCTGTTTGCTTTGTTAGCAGCAGCTTGGCATTGCAGTTAACTGTCAAACAAAAAAAAAGTTTTCCTCCTGCAAGGCAATGTCATAATGTGCTAATATGCATTGCATACTAGCACATTATGAGAGACTTACTTTAAAATAAACGTGCTGTCACTGCTGACAGGGCTTCCATCTTCACTTGGTCTTCCTTCCGGGTTGAATGGCCGAGCCACAATAACATCACTCTCACGCAGGAGTCACCACTGTGGCACAGCTCTCTCAATGGACACCACGCTGTGCATTAAGAGCACAGTGTGTATGCCTCAGTGTCCTCACCGGCTGTTATACAAGTAAATATACTGTATTGTCAAAAGTATTGGCACACCTGCCTTTACACACACATTAACTTTAATGGCATCCCAGTCTGAGCCTGTAGGGTTCAATATTGAGTTGACCCACCCTTTATAGCTATAAAGCTTCAACTCTTCTGGGAAGGCTGTCCACAAGGTTTAAGTTCAGGCACTGATGTTGGACGAGAAGGCCTGGCTAATTCATCCCAAAGATGTTCTATCGGGTTGAGGTCAGGCTCTTTGCAGGTCAGTCAAGTTCCTCCACCCCAAACTAGCTCATCCATGTCTTTATGGACCTTCCTTTGTGCCTTGGTCCAAATCATTTGGTGGAGGGGGGATTATGGTGTGGGGTTGTTTTTCAGGGGTTGGGCTTAGCCCCTTAGTTACAGTGAAGGGAATACTTAAGGCGTCAGCATACCAAGACATTTTGGACAACTTCATGCTCCCAACTTTGTGGGAACGGTTTGGGGATGGCCCCTTCCTGTTCCAACATGACTGCGCACCAGTGCACAAGGCAAGGGATGGGATGAATTAGAGTGGTGACTGCTAGCCAGGCCTTCTCGTCCAACATCAGTACCTGACCTCACAAATGTGCTTCTGGAAGAATGGTCAAACGTTCCCATAGACACACTCCTAAACCTTGTGGACAGCCTTCCCAGAAGAGTTGAAGCTGTTATAGCTGCAAAGGGTGGGCCAACTCAATACTGAACCCTACGGACTAAGACTGGGATGCCATTAAAGTTCATGTGCGTCTAAAGGCAGGCGTCCCAATACTTTTGACAATATAGTGTATCTCCTAAGCCACTTAAAAATTCACCCAATCCTCCTACCCTTGGGGACTGGATCCAAGAAATGGACAAATATGTATTGTTTGAGAGATATACCTATGCTCAATGTAATGCCTCCCAGAAGTTTGAAAAAATATGGAAAACATTGATAGATGCCTCATATTCTAATCGAAACTGACAATAAAAAGCAGCGAACCTTTGTTTTCTTCTTTCCTTTTTCTCTTTTTTTCCCCTTGGATAGGTCTGCCTCCTATAGGAATTTTTTTTTCTTTTTAGATTAAACATATTGCTAAATAATACAGCATGGTTGCGCTGGGATATCTTTTGGAAGGCTTGATAATAACAAACTAAAAGTACTATTGATGTTAATGTCTTATTTGATACAATTCTTTATTTTATTTTTTTCTGTGTGTTTATTTTTTTTAAATTTGTTTCAAAAAATTTCAAAATAAAATCTGATTAAAAAAAAAAAAAGATCTCATAAACGGTGCACGTTTAGGAAACATTTACAATACCTACAGGTAAGCCTTATTAAAGGCTTGCCTGACATAAACCATGGAGTTTTCTACCACTTTAAAGCTCTACCATTTGAAGATAGTTCTCACATAATAAAAAATATATACTATATATTGTTACAATAAAGAGCCCCTCTTCAGCCTGGGTGAGTCGCGAAGAAGCATGGTGCTGTTTGGAGAGTTCTGGGCAATGGGAACAGAGAACCGGAGAACACAACAGATCCTTTGGGGGTAAGTGCTATATATATGAAAATGATATTTTAGTATTATTCGATGAGGACAGATTGTGATTCAGAATAGTATTACAAGGAGACTGTGGGCTAGGAGCAGCAAGCATGCATGTCTAAAGAGATTTTAAGAATGCTTTCTTTGATATCTATGCCTGTGTTTGAAGATGTCTTTTTCAGCCACCAGGCATGGCGTTTGAACTGGAAGACCACTGAGAATTCCATTCCAGCTCAGAATACAGAAGGTAAAGAGAAAGTTAAATTTGCACACTTGCATGAATTGCCTGGATACATTAAATGAGAAGAGGTGTTGAAAGTTGATACATTCTTCAAAGTGCACCTGACCTTTTCCCATAATGAATACCTCTCAATGCAGCCCATTACATTAGGGTGTGCACCCCCCAAAGCCAAACACAAATGCCTGTATACATACGGTGTCAGTAGAGAAGTGAATGTGTCCGTAGGGCAGAGGTTGGTGTCAGTTGGACAGTGGATGATGTCTGTCAGTAGAGCAGTGGACGTGGCAGTAGCACAGTGGATGGTGTCACTAGGTCAGAGGACAGTGTCTGTAGGGACAGTGAATGGTGTCGGTAGAGCAGAGATTGGTTGGCAGTAGGACAGTGGGTGGTGTCACCAGGGCAGAGGACAGTGTCTGTAGGGACAGTGAATGGTGTCGGTAGAGCAGAGATTGGTTGGCAGTAGGACAGTGGGTGGTGTCACCAGGGCTGAGGACAGTGTCTGTAGGGACAGTGAACGGTGCCAGTAGAGCAGAGATTGGTTGGCAGTAGCACAGTGGATGGTGTCACCAGGGCTGAGGACAGTGTCTGTAGGGACAGTGAACGGTGCCAGTAGAGCAGAGATTGGTTGGCAGTAGCACAGTGGATGGTGTCACCAGGGCTGAGGACAGTGTCTGTAGGGACAGTGAACGGTGCCAGTAGAGCAGAGATTGGTTGGCAGTAGGACAGTGGATGGTGTCACCAGGGCAGAGGACAGTGTCTGTAGGGACAGTGAATGGTGTCGGTAGAGCAGAGATTGGTTGGCAGTAGGACAGTGGGTGGTGTCACCAGGGAAGAGGACAGTGTCTGTAGGGACAGTGAATGGTGTCGGTAGAGCAGAGATTGGTTGGCAGTAGGACAGTGGATGGTGTTACCAGGGCTGAGGACAGTGTCTGTAGGGACAGTGAATGGTGTCGGTAGAGCAGATATTGGTTGGCAGTAGGACAGTGGGTGGTGTCACCAGGGCAGAGGACAGTGTCTGTAGGGACAGTGAATGGTGTCGGTAGAGCAGAGATTGGTTGGCAGTAGGACAGTGGGTGGTGTCACCAGGGAAGAGGACAGTGTCTGTAGGGACAGTGAACGGTGCCAGTAGAGCAGAGATTGGTTGGCAGTAGGACAGTGGATGGTGTCAGTAGTTTTTTATTGTTTTTTGTTTACATTGTATATATTTTTTTTCTTCTGGGGGTCGGCACGGAAGAATTGCAGTCTACCTTTCACCTGCCCATGATTAACGGGTTGAACGTCATCGACAGGTTGTTGAGCCCTGGTTTAGGGTGTGTCCAGGCACATCCGGCACACCCTGTGCGCACGCCTATGCAACATCTTCCGTTTAATCCCCCCGCTTTCCCAGTTCATCTTTCCTTTGCTCTCCTGCCATTCTGCTCAGCTCAGAATACTGAACATTATGGCCCCCACTTCTGTGTTTGCCTTCCTGTAGTGATGCAAGTCTGTGATCTCCACTGCCACTCTATCACCGCCACTGCCACCATAGGTGAGTGCAGTATATTGCATTAGGGTGTGCAAACCAAAGCTCAAACACGCATGCATGCATGTGTATGTGTATAAATATATATATATATATATATATATATATATATATATATACAGTCTTCCTTGTGGTGCCTTGCACATGATCTCCCTGCCTGCAGGTTCAGAGTGAGAGAAAAATGCTTCCACACTTCTCCTTTAAGCAGAGACACTCAATGGGAGATCTTTCCTATCTCCCCACTGGCACACAAAGCAATAATGCCAATGCAAACAGGGAGATTAGGGTGTGCCCAGTCACACCTGGCACACCCGGTGCACGTATCTATGACAGCCACCTTCTTCTAATCTTCTGAGTTTTCCATCTCCTTTCTTCATCCAATGGTGCCCACTAATTAAGCAGCTCCTGTGCATGCTGGAGTTACATTATCCTAGCATCAAGCTCCATTTTTGCCATGTTACAGACGCTGTTGATGGGTCAGGGCTGTACATTGCACTGTGCATACCCCACAACCAGCATAAAAACCCAACAAAAAAATGGCTAGTAGATGGGTAAACTTTTCTTTCTGGCAGAAGAGACCTACCATGTCACTCCACCAAAAAAGTCTACCTGGTAGCAATATTTTTTAAAACCATAGTCCTGCTTTACATGTTCAGGGTTAGTTTAGGTATGTTGTCTAAAGTATTTGGGCAATGCCATTGGGTCAAATTGGGTCGATATTGTCGCTAACATCCCTACCCCCTTGTAGGGATATTGGCGACAATATTGATCCAGTGGCATTGCCCAAATATGGTCATGTGACCAAACTTGGTCAACAATATCACCAACATCCCTGCCCCTTTGTTACAAGCAGTCGCAAGGCAGGAAATTCATGCAATGGGTTCCCGTGGGTTCCAGCCAAACTCAGTTTTGCCCAAAATCTTAGCTCATTCTTACTCTGCAAGGACAAAGCACAGGTTCTTGTTAGCGCTGAATTTCAACGTCCACAGCAGAAGTGTTTGAGCAGATTTAATTTTGGTCTAGGACAAACCATTATTGGGCAAATCACCACTGGAGAAGACAAAATCTCTTCTCAATGTCCATGGCTGTTTGTAGAACTTCTGCTGGTCACCAGAAAATGGCAAATCCTGTTCATAGCTAGCAAGATTTCACATGTATAGCTACCAGAATTTAGCGTTATTCTTCTGCACCAATGAGATTCAGCGCCCTTCCATCTGGAGCACAGATCAAGACAAGTCAATTTGACATTCTATAATGAAACCACATAGAACCAGTCTACACAGCAAAGGAAAAGAATCCTGCTGACTTTCAAGCAAATATCACAGCTGATAGAAATAAACACCTTAAAAAAAAAAACTGAACTTAAAGGAGACGAACTCAACTGCAACTTTCCATGTGTAGTCAAAGATAAAATAGTAGGCGACGCATTTTAAAGTCTGACAGCAAAAATTCCTCCAATTCTTGTAACTGGTCTATACTGGAGACACATGGGTTGAATCAAAGGCACAAGACAGAAAATTATTTTCTTCAATGTACTGAAGTAGGTGTAAATCCTAACTGAATTTAACCACTTGCCAACCTTCTACAGTACGTGTACTGCCTCAGACTGTCTACTTTCCAAAAAGTCAAAAGTATTGGGACACCTGCCTTTACATAGCTTTAACCACTTGCCACCCGCCCACCGTTAAATGACATAGGAACGGTGCGGCTCTCATTTTGGGTGGACATCATATGATGGCACACCAGAACAGCCACACACTGCGAGCCAGGCCTTCTCATCCACATCATTGCCTGACCTCACAAATGCGCTGGAAGAATGGTCAAACATTCCCATAGACACACTCCTAAACCTTATGGACAGCCTTCCCAGAAGAGTTGAAGCTGTTATAGCTGCAAAGGGTGGGCTAATGCCGCGTACACACGAGCTGACTTTTCGACCGGACTGGTCCGACAATTATCTGACGGACTTTCGCCGGACTTCCGACGGACTTTCCGAACAAACGGACTTGCCTACACATGATCACATCAAAGTCCGATGGATTCGTACGTGATGACGTACGACCGGTAGTTGATAGCCAGTAGCCGATACAGTTGTATACAAAAGTTTAGGAACCCCTGACAATTTCCATGACTGTCATTTATAAATATTTATTTATATATATAAATATTTGGGTGTTTGGATCAGCAATTTCATTTTGATCAAATAACTGAAGGACACAGTAATATTTCAATAGTGAAATAAGGTTTATTGGATTAACAGAAAATGTGCAATATGCATCAAAACAAAATTAGACAGGTGCATAAATTTGGGCACCCTTGTCATTTTGTTGATTTGAATACCTGTAACTACTTAGGGCTGATTAATTGGAACACACAATTGGTTTGGTGAGCTCATTAAGCCTTCAACTTCATAGACAGGTGCATCCAATCATGAGAAAAGGTATTTAAGGTGGCCAATTGCAAGTTGTTGTTCTCTTTGACTCTCCTCTGAAGAGTGGCAACATGGGGGCCTCAAAACAACTCTCAAATGACCTGAAAACAAAGATTGTTCTACATTATGGTTTAGGGAAAGGCTACAAAAAGTTATCGCAGAGCTATAAGCTGTCAGTGTCCACTTTGAGGAACATAGTGAGGAAATGGAAGACCACAGGCACAGTTCTTGTTAAAGCCAGAAGTGGCAGGCCACATAAAATATTGGAGAGGCAAAGGCGATGGATGGTGAGAATGGTCAAAAACAGCCCACGGACCACCTCCAAAGACCTACAACATCAACTTGCTGCAGATGGTGTCACTGTGCATCCTTCAACAATTCAGCGCACTTTGCACAGGGAGAAGCTGTATGGGAGAGTGATGCGAAAAAAGCCTTTTCTGCACACACGCCGCAAACGGAGTCGCTTGAGGTATGCAAATGCACATTTGGACAAGCCAGCTTAATTTTCGAATAAGGTGCTGTGGACGGATGGAACAAAGATTGAGTTATTTGGTCATAACAAGGGGCGTTATGCATGGTGGCAAAATAACACAGCATTCCAAGAAAACACTTGCTACCCACAGTAAAATTTGGTGGAGGTTCCATCATGCTGTGGGGCTGTGTGGCCAGTGCTGGTACTGGGAATCTGGTTAAAGTTGAGGGTCGCATGGATTCCACTCAATATGAGCAGATTCTTGAGAATAATGTTGAGGAATCAGTCACAAAGTTCAAGTTACGCCGGGGCTAGATATTCCAGCAAGACAATGACCCAAAACACTGCTCAAGATCTACTCGCGCATTTATGCAGAGGAACAAGTACAATGTTCTGGAATGGCCATCCCAGTCCCCAGACCTGAATATCATTGAACATCTGTGGGATGATTTGAAGCGGGCTGTCCATGCTCGGCAACCATCAAACCTAACTGAATTGGAGATGTTTTGTAAGGAGGAATGGTCCAAAATACATTCATCCAGAATCCAGACACTCATTACAGGCTATAGGAAGCGTCTAGAGGCCGTTATTTATGCTAAAGGAGGCTCTACTAAATATTGATGTGATTTTTATGTTGGGGTGCCCAAATTTATGCACCTGTCTAATTTCGCTTTGATGCATATTGCGCATATTCTGTTAATCCAATAAACCTCATTTCACTACTGAAATATTACCGTGTCCTTCAGTTATTTGATAGATCAAAATGAAATTGCTGATCCAAACACCCAAATATTTATAAATGACAATCATGGAAATTGTCAGGGGTTCCTAAACCTTTGCATACAACTGTAGCTGCCCTAGTGTCGGTTTTCGTCCGTCGGACTACCATACAAACGAGCGGACTTTTCGATAGGAACTGGGTCCAGCGGAGTTCCAACGTTAAGATTTTAAACATGTTCCAAATCTAAAGTCCGCCAGATTTTCGACTGAAAAAGTCCGCTGCAGGTCCGATGAAGCCCACACATGGTTGAATTGTCTACTGGACTTGGTCCGTTGGACCAGTCCGGTCGACAAGTTCTTTCGTGTGTACACGGCATGAGACTGGGATGCCATTAAAGTTCATGTCTGTCTCAATCCCGAAACCTTTGACTAAATGTAGCGCCATCTAGTGGCCAAACGAAGTATTTTCCATTTTGCAGACCAGTTAGCCTAACATCAATAGTATGTAAACTCTTGGAGGGGATGATAAGGGACTATATACAAGATTTTAGTAATGGGAACGGTATCATTAGCAGTAATCAGCATGGATTCATGAAGAATCATTCTTGCCAAACCAATCTACTAACCTTCTATGAGGAGGTGAGTTGCCATCTAGATAAAGGAAGGCCCGTAGACGTGGTGTATCTGGATTTTGCAAAAGCATTTGACACAGTTCCCCATAAACGTTTACTGTACAAATTAAGGTCTGCTGGCATGGACCATAGGGTGAGTACATGGATTGAAAACTGGCTACAAGGGCGAGTTCAGAGGGTGGTGATAAATGAGGAGTACTCGGAATGGTCAGGGGTAGGTAGTGGGGACCCCCAGGGTTCTGTGCTGGGACCAATCCTATTTAATTTGTTCATAAACGACCTGGAGGATGGGATAAACAGTTCAATCTCTGTATTGCAGAGGATACTAAGATAAGCAGGGCAATAACTTCTCCGCAGGATGTGGAAACCTTGCAAAAAGACCTGAACAAATTAATGGGGTGGGCGACTACATGGCAGATGAGGTTCAATGTAGAAAAATGTAAAATAATGTATTTGTGTGTCAAAAATATGAATGCAATCTATACACTGGGGGGAGAACCTCTGGGGGAATCTAGGCTGGAAAAGGACCTGGGGGTCCTAGTAGATGATAGGCTTAGCAATGGCATGCAATGCCAAGGTGCTGCTAACAAAGCAAACAGAAGATTGGCATGCATGAAATAGGAGATCAACTCCAGAGATAAAACGATAATTCTCCTGCTCTGCAAGACTCTGGTCCGGCTCCTCCTAGAGTATGCGGTCCAGTTTTGGGCACAAGTCCTCAGGAAGGATGTACTGGAAATGGAGCGAGTACAAAGAAGGGCAACAAAGCTAATAAAGGGTCTGGAGGATCTTAGTTATGAGGAAAGGTTGCGAGCACTGAACTTATTCTCTCTGGAGAAGAGACGCTTGAGAGGGGATATGATTTCAATTTACAAATACTGTACTGGTGACCCTACAAAAGAAATAAACCTTTTTTCGCAGAAGAGAGTTTAACAAGACTCGCGGCCACTCTTTAAAATTAGAAGAAAAGAGGTTTAACCTTAAACTACGTAGAGGGTTCTTTACTGTAAGAGTGGCAAGGATGTGGAATTCCCTTCCACAGGCGGTGGTCTCAGCGGGGGGCATCGATAGCTTCAAGAAACTATTAGATAAGCACCTGAATGACCGCAACATACAGGGATATACAATGTAATACTGACACATAATCACACACATAGGTTGGACTTGATGGACTTGTGTCTTTTTTCAACCTCGCCTACTATCTATGTAACCATGTAAATCAATAAAAAACATCAGACCAGCACAGAAAAAACATTCATTTTTTACTCCATTCACACAGAATGAATGTACACATATTACTGGATACATTGCTATTTTTTTTTTTTTTTTTTTAATAAATACACCTGGTATATTCATCAGAACCAATTATCACTTTGATTGCCCTGAGCTATCACACACATTAGGCATAAAAAACATATGGAAGATGATGAAACCTCTATCAGCCAGACACACCCCTAAAATTTTTGCTGCCTCTAGGCTACAGGCTATGCTGCCTTCCCACGACTCCAGGCTCCATGTCAGCTAAGTCTAATGCCCTGTACACACGACAGAAAATGTGTGATAGGACCTTGTTGTCGGAAATTCCTACCGTGTGTGTGCTCCATCACACATTTTCCATCAGATTTTCCGACACACAAAGTGTCACGAGACTAATACTCACCGAGGCCGAGATGCCGAGAGCGGCTTACCCTTGCGACCACGCGCACCCAGACCCCCGAAGTGGGTACAGAGAGCTGGGGGCACGCGGAGGCACGGGCTTCCGGAAGGCAGGAGGTCCGTAGATGGAGAACTGGTGCACAGGAATCCGTACGGGACTGGTGGTCTGGATCAGGTATCAGGCAGAGTCCGTAATACAAGCAGGAATCAGGGTATCAGGCAATCAGAGTAAGCAAGTCCGTTATGCAGACAGAGGTCAGGGTATCAGGCAATCAGAATAGGCAAGTCCGTATGCAGGCAGAGGTCAGGGTATCAGGCAATCAGAATAGGCAAGTCCGTTATGCAGGCAGAGGTCAGGGTATCAGGCAATCAGAATAGGCAAGTCCGTTGTGCAGGCAGAGGTCAGGGTATCAGGCAATCAGAATAGTGGTTTAAACAAGCCAGGGGTCTTGGTACACTTTCAGGCAGGCAGACAGGTAAAGGTTAATACAGGAGACAGATCAGGGGAGAGCTGACGACGAACCAGCAACCCGACTGGGTGCTGGCGCCGTCAGAAATAGTCTCCCCCCCGGCTAGCGCGTCAGAGTGACGCGCTACCGGGTACCCGCACGGGCGACGGCGCGCACACGGGGACCGCCGTGCACCCGCACGCGCCGCACCATCAGGCCGCGGACGGGTGTACGGCGAAGCGCCAGTCCGCCGCGCATGCGCACCGGAGCTCGGCGAGCGGAGACGCTCCCGATCTCCTGACAGTGCCCCCCTCCTAAGGGCGGACACCGGACGCCCAGGCTAGCCATCAATTCTGGATGATCTCGGTGGAAGGTTTGGATTAGCCGTGGAGCATGCAAGTTCCTAGCAGGTTCCCAAGAGTTATCTTCTGGTGGATAGCCCTTCCACTGGATCAGATACTGTAGTTGCCTGCCCCTTTTTCTGCAGCTCAGGATGGATTCCACCTCAAACTCGTTTTCACCATCCACTTTGATTGGCGGAGGAGGAGGCTCTCCTCTCCCCGGAAAAGGGCTAGGTACCACAGGTTTCAATAATGACACGTGGAAGACAGGGTGAATCCGATATGTCTCAGGTAGTGCTAGTTCCACAGCCACAGGGTTAATGATTCTCCTGACTTGGAAAGGACCAATGAACTTGGGTCCCAGTTTTCGAGATGGCAGCGGTAATTTAAGGTTAGCGGTGGACAGCCAGACCTCCTCTCCCAAGTCAAACTTTGGGTTTGCCCTTCTGCCCCGATCATACTGTTTCTTGTAGTCTTCTTGCGCCTTGTGTAACATATCCTGAATCTTCTGAAAGTTGGATTGCAAGCACGTTATCCTATCCTGGACTGCAGGGACTGTCATTTCGGGGATGTCGTTGGAGAAGAATGTAGGATGGAACCCGAAATTCGCCCAGAAGGGTGTTTGGTTGGTAGAGGTATGAATAGAATTATTATATGCAAATTCAGCGTAGGGAAGAAGACTCGCCCAATTATCCTGGGAACCTGAACAAAAGCAACGGAGGTATTGCTCCAACGTTTGGTTTGTCCTCTCCGTCTGGCCATTACTTTGGGGGTGATAAGCTGAAGAGAGACAAACTTTGATGCCCAGGGATTTGCAGAGTTCCTTCCAAAATTTAGACGTAAATTGCACGCCCCTATCAGACACAATACTTCTTGGAACACCATGGAGCCTAACGACCTCTTTCAGAAAAATATTGGCTGTGTCTACAGCGGAGGGGGTGCCCCTCATGGGTAAAAAATGGGCCATCTTGGAGAGACGGTCGACAACGACAAGGATGGTAGAAAAATCTTCTGAGGTTGGCAGATCAACAATAAAATCCATGGACACATCAGCCCATGGTCGTTCCGGAATGGGTAATGGCTTGAGCAAGCCCCAGGACCTAGTGTTCTGGCCCTTGTTGCGTTGGCACAGGGAGCAGGATGCCACATACTCCTTACAGTCTCGTCTCCATCCAGGCCACCAGAAGGAGCGAGAAAGAAGCTCCGACGTCTTCTTAATTCCAAAGTGTCCTGCCATCTTATGGTCATGACACATTTTAAGGGTTAAGGAGCGTGTCACTTGTGGTACGAATATTTTTTCCCGAATCCAAAAAAAATCTCTGTGTTTCCTCAAGGAGTGTACTACTGGATCAGTACACGAGCTAGATGAAGACTTGATGGACGACATTAAGTCTGCCTGAGTTAATCCAAGAAAGTTTTGCGGAGAGAGGATCGTGCTTGGTGCTGGTGCCTGAGAGTCTGCGGAGAACATCCGAGAGAGAGCGTCGGCCTTCCCGTTCTTTGCTCCAGGTCTGTAGGCTATATGAAAGTTAAAACGGGAGAAGAAGAGGGCCCAACGGTCTTGGCGGGGTTTTAGCCGTCTTGCTGTTCGGAGGTACTCTAGGTTTTTGTGATCCGTAAAGATCATAACCGGGTGTATTGCACCCTCCAGCAAATATCTCCACTCTTCCAAGGCGAATTTTATAGCCAGCAGCTCCCTATCACCCACATCATAGTTGAGTTCTGGTGGAGTAAGTTTCCTGGAGGCGAAGGCTACAGGATGTAGTATGGCCTTAGGTCCCTGTCTCTGAGAGAGAATTGCTCCTGTTGCGATCTCTGATGCGTCTACCTCTAGTACGAAAGGTTGAGTCGGGTCAGGATGACAAAGAATCGGGGCAGAGCTGAACAACTTCTTTAACTTTACAAAAGCTTCTTGAGCAGCTGGGGACCACTGGAAAGAACTGTGCTGCCGGGTTAGTTGGGTGATGGGTGCCACAATAGTAGAGAATCCCACAATAAACTTTCGGTAGAAGTTAGCGAACCCGATAAACCTCTGTACCCCCTTCTTGTTGGAAGGAGCCGGCCACTCCTGGATTGCCTGAATCTTCTGTGGGTCCATTGCGACCCCGTTGGTTGAAAGGATGAACCCCAGAAATTGTATAGTTGACCTCTCAAATTCGCATTTTTCAGCTTTCAGGTATAACTTGTGCTGTCTGAGTATGGTAAGGACCTTCCTTACATGCCCCTTGTGTATCTCCAGAGTGGGGGAAAAGATGAGAATATCATCCAGATATACAACAAGGAAATCATCCAGGTATTCTCGGAATATATCATTCACCAGATGTTGAAAGGTGGCCGGGGCATTACAAAGACCGAAAGGCATCACTAGGTACTCGAAATGCCCGAATCTGGACCTAAAAGCTGTCTTCCACTCGTCCCCAGACCTGATCCTGACAAGATTGTTGGCCCCCCGGAGGTCAAGTTTCGAGAACACCTTAGCTGATCGGAACCGTTGGAACAGCTCGGGGATGAGAGGTAGAGGATACCGGTTCTTAACGGTGATATTGTTGAGTTGCTGATAATCTACACAAGGTCTTAAAGTCCCGTCTTTTTTCCCAACAAAAAAAATACCTGCTCCAGCAGGTGAGGATGAGGGCCGGATGAAGCCTTTCTTGAGGTTTTCGTCTATATATTGTCTAAGAGCTTCTAGCTCGGTTTCGGAAAGAGGAAATATTCGACCGAATGGAATCTGGGACCCCGGCAGAAGGTCGATCGGGCAGTCATAGGAACGATGGGGGGGTAGGCGGTCAGCCATCTGTTTACTGAAGACCTCTTGAAATTCAAGATACTCGGAGGGAACATGCTGGAGGTTGCCTGGTGGAGCAGTAATCGTAGCACAAACTTTTGGAGCCATAAGAAGACAGTGCTGGGAGCAATACTGAGAAGGGAAGGATACCGCCTTAGTGCTCCATTTAATTTGTGGGTCGTGAGCCTGTAACCAAGGCAAGCCTAGTATGACTGGGAAGATAGGTGAGTGAATTAGGTCGAGCCGTAAAAACTCTCGGTGACCGGAGTCCGTGGTTACCGGAACGGGTTGGGTTTCCTGGGTGATGGGTCCTGAGTAGGGATGAGCCGAACACCCCCCGGTTCGGTTCGCACCAGAACCCGCGAACGGACCGCAAGTTCGCACGAACGTTAGAACCCCATTGACGTCTATGGGACTCGAACGTTCGAAATCAAAAGTGCTCATTTTAAAGGCTAATTTGCATGGTATTGTCCTAAAAAGGGTTTGGGGACCCGGGTCCTACCCCAGGGGACATGTATCAATGCAAAAAAAACTTTTAAAAACGGCCGTTTTTTCGGGAGCAGTGATTTTAATGATGCTTAAAGTAAAAAAAAAAAAGGGAAATATTCCTTTAAATATCGTACCTGGGGGGTGTCTATAGTATGCCTGTAAAGTGACGCGTGTTTCCCATGTTTAGAACAGTCCCTGCACCAAATGTCATTTTTAAAGGAAAAAATCTCATTTAAAACTGCTTGCGGGTTTAATGTCATGTCGGGTCATGGCAATATGGATGAAAATCAGTGAGACAAACGGCATGGGTACCCCCCAGTCCATTACCAGGCCCTTTGGGTCTTGTATGGATATTAAGGGGAACCCCGCACCCAAATTAAAATAAGGAAAGGTCCCTATATACTCTGAACAGCAGTATACAGGCGGTGCAAACAAGACAGGGACTGTAGGTTTGTTGTTAAGTAGAATCTGTTTGTAATTTTGAACATTTTTAATGTGTTTAGCTCCAGCCAAAAAATCTTTTCTAAGCTTTTTGGAAAACATAGGGAAGGGTTATCACCCCTGTGACATTTGTTTTGCGTCTTTCCTCCTCTTCAGAAGATTTCACCTCACTTTTTTGTCCCAATGAAAAATGTTTTTGGAAAATTTGGGTTTTTTTGTGGAACAAGGATTGGAAAGCATCAGTGGAAAGGAGAAATTGTTTTCCCATATTAACTCTTACAGGAGAGAATTTCCCTTCCTTAGGGGTAGATTTCATCTCACTTCCTGTTGTCTCCTTCCGTTTGCAAGTAGGAGTCGTTTGTAAGTTAGATGTTTGAAAGTAGGGTCCTGCCCTATATACTCAGCAGAAATTTGGGCCTTAGGTGTTGCTGTGGCCAAAACACTGTAAGCCCTCACAGGGCCCTGCTGTGAAATATTAGATCAAGAATTGTAATTACATGCCCCTGTTGAACAGGAGCTGAAAAATTAGGCCTTAGGCACTGGTGCTGGTGCCACAACACTGCAACCCCTCACAGACACTCTAGTTGGAACGCAGGAACGAGCCCTGCTGCAAAGTATTGCATCAAAAATTGTAATTACACGCCCCTGTTAGACAGGGGCAGAAAAATTGGGTCTTAGGCACTGGTGCTGGTGCCACAACACTGCAACCCCTCACAGACACTCTAGTTGAAACGCAGGAACAAGCCCTGCTGCAAAGTATTGCATCAAAAATTGTAATTACACGCCCCTGTTAGACAGGGGCTGAAAAATTGGGTCTTAGGCACTGGTGCTGGTGCCACAACACTGCAACCCCTCACAGACACTCTAGTTGGAATGCAGGAACGAGCCCTGCTGCAAAGTATTACATCAAAAATTGTAATTACACGCCCCTGTTAAACAGGGGCTGAAAAATTGTGCCTTAGGCACTGGTGGTGGCGCCCAGAACCAAAAATGTTCTTACAAGCTATCAGCGTGATGATTGAGGAGGAAGAGGATAATTACTCAGGGATAGTCACTCAGCATCAGCATAGGCAGTCTTTGAAGGGATCTGAGATTTCAAAAAAAATTATTCGGTTACATCTGCATCAGGTGCTTGGTAGCTGGTGGTGATCCAAGACTGATTCATTTTTATGAAGGTCAGCCGATCGACCGAGTCGGTGGACAGACGCACCCTGTGATCGGTTACCACGCCTCCAGCAGCACTGAATGTGCGTTCCGAAAGAACGCTGGATGCAGGACAGGCCAGTAGCTCAATTGCATACTGTGCAAGCTCTGGCCAGTGATCCATCCTCAAGACCCAGTAACCCAGAGGATTTTCGGTGGGAAAGGTGTCCAAGTCTGATCTTGCCCCTAGGTATTCCTGCACCATGTAAAACAGACGCTGGCGATGGTTGCTGGAACCGATCATACCTTGGGGCTGCGGACCAAAAAATTGTCTGAACGCATCGGTCAGACGGCCACCTTCTCCACCGCTCCTTCTTTGACTGACCGAAGCCTCAGCAACACGTTGTCCAGAAACAGGAGTTTGTAACCTCCCAGTCTCTGGGAACGCGTTGCACAGACCTTTCTGCAAGGCCTCCCGAAGATGTTTCATCCTCTGCTCCCTCTGCGATGGCAAGATAAGGTCCGCAACCTTACCCTTGTAACGTGGATCAAGGAGGGTTGCCAGCCAGTATTGGTCCTTCTCCTTGATACCACGAATACGAGGATCCTTACGCAGGCTTTGCAGGATCAGGGAGGCCATGCAGCGTAGGTTTGCTGAGGCATTCGGTCCGGAGTCCTCTGGGTCACTAAGGACAACAACGTCCGCAGCCACCTCCTCCCAGCCACGTACAAGTCCATGTGTTCCTTGGGACTGATCCCTTAAAGACTGCTGATGCTGAGTGCCAGGCTCCACCTCCATACTGACACAATCTTCCTCCTCCTCCTCCTCCTCCTCCTCCTCCTCCTCGTCCTCTTCCTGTGTGATCGGCGGGCACGCAGGAACACTGTCTGGATAAAGGGGGCCTTGAGAGCTAAGGAAGTCCTCCTCTTCCTGCCTCTGTTCTGCCTCAAGTGCCCTGTCCATTATTCCACGCAGCGTGTGCTCCAACAGGTGGACAAGGGGGACAGTGTCACTGATGCATGCACTGTCAGTGCTCACCATCCTCGTGGCCTCCTCGAATGGTGACAGGACAGTGCATGCATCCCTGATCATGGCCCACTGGCGTGGGGAAAAAAAACCAAGGTCCCCTGACCCTGTCCTGGTGCCATAGTCGCACAGGTACTCATTGATGGCCCTCTGCTGCGTGTGCAGCCGCTGCAGCATGGCCAACGTCGAGTTCCACCTGGTGGGCATGTCACAGATTAGGCGGTTCTTGGGCAGGTTAAACTCCTTTTGGAGGTCCGTCAGCCGAGCACTGGCATTATATGACCGGCGGAAATGCACACAGACTTTCCTGGCCTGCCTCAGGACATCCTGTAAGCCCGGGTACCTGCCCAAGAACCGCTGCACCACCAAGTTAAGGACGTGAGCCAAACAGGGCACATGGGTCAGTTGTCCCTGTCGGAGGGCAGAGAGGAGGTTGGTGCCATTGTCGCAAACCACCATTCCTGCCTTAAGTTGGCGTGGCGTCAACCACCTCTGAACCTGCCCCTGCAGAGCTGACAGAACCTCTGCCCCAGTGTGGCTCCTGTCCCCCAAGCACACCAGCTCAAGCACCGCATGGCATCTTTTGGCCTGCGTACTTGCGTAGCCCCTTGAACGCCTACGGAGCACCGCTGGTTCCGAGGAAGAGGCCATGGAGGAAGAAGAAGAGGAGGGGGTGGAGGAGAGAGGTGTGTCACAATCAGCATTTTGGAGGCGTGGTGGCGGAACAACCTCCAACACTACTGCACCTTGTCCTGCATCCTTCCCAGCTGCCAGCAGAGTCACCCAATGCGCCGTGAAACTTAAGTAACGTCCCTGTCCATGCCTGCTGGACCATGAGTCAGCGGTAATATGCACCTTACCGCTGACCGCCCTGTCCAGCGAGGCATGGACATTGCCTTCCACATGCCGGTAGAGAGCCGGAATCGCCTTCCGTGAGAAAAAGTGGCGTTTGGGTACCTGCCACTGAGGAACCGCACATTCCACAAACTCACGGAAGGGGGCAGAGTCTACCAACTGAAAAGGCAGCAGTTGAAGTGCTAGCAATTTTGCCAAGCTAGCATTCAACCGCTGGGCATGTGGATGGCTGGGAGCAAACTTCTTTCGGCGGTGCAGCAGCTGGGGCAGGGAAATTTGCCTGGTACAATCTGACGTCGGTGTACCAAAAGCAGATTGCCCATAAGTACTTGGCTGTGACACACCTAATTCTACACCTTCATTCCTCTCACTGCAGGTCGCAGAGAGGACTGAAGGTCTAGTGGGGTTGGAAATCTCAGCTGATGAGGAGCAAGGAGAGATCGTCTTTGTTCTTTGGTGTGGGTCTTTTAGATACGCTTGCCAACGAACTGCATGGCAGGTCAACATATGTCTGGTCAAGCATGTGGTACCCAAGCGGGAGATGTTTTGGCCACGCGAGATACGCTTGAGACATATATTGCAAATAGCAGCGGTGCGATCTGATGCACTCGTCTCAAAAAAGGCCCACACCAAAGAACTTTTTGAATAACGCGCAGAGACTGCAGCGCCCTGCACATGTGGAGCTTTGGGGTGTGATGCAGTCAATGTGCTGCCCTTAGGCTGGCCCCTGGAGGGCATCCTGCCTAGTTGGTGATGTGCCACCTCCTCCTCCTCCTCCTCCTCCTCCTCCTCCTCTCTCCTATCAGGCACCCACGTTGAGTCAGTGACCTCATCATCCCCTCCCTCCTCATCACTGGAGCAAACCTGGCAGTATGCTGCAGCAGGGGGAGCATGACTGCCAGATTGCTGTCCTTCTTGGGCACCCCCTCTGTCCGTGCTCATGTTACTGCCTTCATTGAGCTCAGTATCATCATCAGAGCCTTCCAAACGCTGGGCATCCTCCTGGAGCATGTACCCAACACTGTGGTCAAACAGTTCGAGGGAATCCTCATGAGGACATGGTGGAGCTAGGGAAGGAGTCACTGATGACATTGAGCTGAGGGAAGAGGCCGCTGCTTTGCCAGACAAAGCACCCTGGGCATGGGTGAGAGAGGATGAGGAGGATGAGGACGGCTTGGTCATCCACTCGACCAAGTCTTCCGCATGTTGCGGCTCAACACGGCCAGCTGCCGAAAAAAAGGCCAAGCGTGTCCCATGGCCACGTGCTGATGAGGATGCACCGTCTCCACGACCAGCACTAGACACAGAGCCTGCTTGCCCTCTCTTATTGGCTTGTGACTGTCTGCCTCTCCTTCTTGGCCTTCCAGACATACTAATGGCCTGTAGCTGCACTAAGCTGGGATAGAACACCTGTAATTTTCTTCAGGTAGCTTTATATACTGTAACCAGACAAGCCTGCCTGTCAGTAGGAAGATACCAGGAACGGATCTAGCTGAACACTGTGAGCAGGACGTACTGCACTAAATGTATATAGCAGGAACGGATCTAGCTGAACACTGTGAGCAGGACGCACTGCACTGAATGTAAATAGCAGGAACGGATCTAGCTGAACACTGTGAGCAGGACGCACTGCACTGAATGTAAACAGCAGGAACGGATGTAGCTAAACACTGTGAGCAGGACGCACTGCACTGAATGTAAATAGCAGGAACGGATCTAGCTGAACACTGTGAGCAGGACGCACTGCACTGAATGTAAATAGCAGGAACGGATCTAGCTGAACACTGTGAGCAGCACGCACTGCACTGAATGTAAATAGCAGGAACGGATCTAGCTGAACACTGTGAGCAGGACGCACTGCACTGAATGTAAATAGCAGGAACGGATCTAGCTGAACACTGTGAGCAGGACGCACTGCACTGAATGTAAACAGCAGGAACGGATGTAGCTAAACACTGTGAGCAGGACGCACTGCACTGAATGTAAATAGCAGGAACGGATCTAGCTGAACACTGTGAGCAGGACGCACTGCACTGAATGTAAATAGCAGGAACGGATCTAGCTGAACACTGTGAGCAGGACGCACTGCACTGAATGTAAACAGCAGGAACGGATGTAGCTAAACACTGTGAGCAGGACGCACTGCACTGAATGTAAATAGCAGGAACGGATCTAGCTGAACACTGTGAGCAGGACGCACTGCACTGAATGTAAATAACAGGAACGGATCTAGCTGAACACTGTGAGCAGGACACACTGTACTAAATGTAAATAGTCTAGCTGCCTGACCGTGGTACTAATAGGATCAAAAAGAACACCTGTAATTTTCTTCAGGTAGCTTTATATACTGTAACCAGACAAGCCTGCCTGTCAGTAGGAAGATAACAGGAACGGATCTAGCTGAACACTGTGAGCAGGACGTACTGCACTAAATGTATATAGCAGGAACGGATCTAGCTGAACACTGTGAGCAGGACGCACTGCACTGAATGTAAATAGCAGCAACGGATCTAGCTGAACACTGTGAGCAGGACGCACTGCACTGAATGTAAATAGCAGGAACGGATCTAGCTGAACACTGTGAGCAGGACGCACTGCACTGAATGTAAACAGCAGGAACGGATGTAGCTAAACACTGTGAGCAGGACGCACTGCACTGAATGTAAATAGCAGGAACGGATCTAGCTGAACACTGTGAGCAGGACGCACTGCACTGAATGTAAATAACAGGAACGGATCTAGCTGAACACTGTGAGCAGGACACACTGTACTAAATGTAAATAGTCTAGCTGCCTGACCGTGGTACTAATAGGATCAAAAAGAACACCTGTAATTTTCTTCAGGTAGCTTTATATACTGTAACCAGACAAGCCTGCCTGTCAGTAGGAAGATAACAGGAACGGATCTAGCTGAACACTGTGAGCAGGACGTACTGCACTGAATGTAAATAGCAGCAACGGATCTAGCTGAACACTGTGAGCAGGACGCACTGCACTGAATGTAAATAGCAGGAACGGATCTAGCTGAACACTGTGAGCAGGACGCACTGCACTGAATGTAAATAGCAGGAACGGATCTAGCTGAACACTGTGAGCAGGACGTACTGCACTGAATGTAAATAGCAGCAACGGATCTAGCTGAACACTGTGAGCAGGACGCACTGCACTGAATGTAAATAGCAGGAACGGATCTAGCTGAACACTGTGAGCAGGACGCACTGCACTGAATGTAAATAGCAGGAACGGATCTAGCTGAACACTGTGAGCAGCACGCACTGCACTGAATGTAAATAGCAGGAACGGATCTAGCTGAACACTGTGAGCAGGACGCACTGCACTGAATGTAAATAGCAGGAACGGATCTAGCTGAACACTGTGAGCAGGACGCACTGCACTGAATGTAAATAGCAGGAACGGATCTAGCTGAACACTGTGAGCAGGACGCACTGCACTGAATGTAAATAACAGGAACGGATCTAGCTGAACACTGTGAGCAGGACACACTGTACTAAATGTAAATAGTCTAGCTGCCTGACCGTGGTACTAATAGGATCAAAAAGAACACCTGTAATTTTCTTCAGGTAGCTTTATATACTGTAACCAGACAAGCCTGCCTGTCAGTAGGAAGATAACAGGAACGGATCTAGCTGAACACTGTGAGCAGGACGTACTGCACTAAATGTATATAGCAGGAACGGATCTAGCTGAACACTGTGAGCAGGACGCACTGCACTGAATGTAAATAGCAGCAACGGATCTAGCTGAACACTGTGAGCAGGACGCACTGCACTGAATGTAAATAGCAGGAACGGATCTAGCTGAACACTGTGAGCAGCACGCACTGCACTGAATGTAAATAGCAGGAACGGATCTAGCTGAACACTGTGAGCAGGACGCACTGCACTGAATGTAAATAGCAGGAACGGATCTAGCTGAACACTGTGAGCAGGACGCACTGCACTAAATGTAAATACCAGGAACGGATCTAGCTGAACACTGTGAGCAGGACGCACTGCACTGAATGTAAATAGCAGGAACGGATCTAGCTGAACACTGTGAGCAGGACGCACTGCACTGAATGTAAATAGCAGGAACGGATCTAGCTGAACACTGTGAGCAGCACGCACTGCACTGAATGTAAATAGCAGGAACGGATCTAGCTGAACACTGTGAGCAGGAAGCACTGTACTGAATGTAAATAGCAGGAACGGATCTAGCTGAACACTGTGAGCAGGACACACTGCACTGAATGTAAATAGTCTAGATAGAAGATAACAGGAACGGATCTAGCTAAACTGAATACAGTGTATATATATATATGCAACACCTGGGATGCATATATATACACAATACACTGTAAGTGCAGCTAACTGACTGACTGTTCTGCCTAATCTATCTAACTCAAATCAAATGACACTGTCTCTCTCTCTCTCTATCGCTCAGCACACCGGAACACACACTACACAGGGCCGCCGTGCAGGCGGCCTTATATAGTGTGGGGTGTGTACTAAATCCCCTGAGCCATAATTGGCCAAAGCCACCCTGGCTTTGGCCAATTACAGCTCTCTCTACTGACGGCGCTGTGATTGGCCAAGCATGCGGGTCATAGTGCATGCTTGGCCAATCATCAGCCAGCAATGCACTGCGATGCCGCAGTGAATTATGGGCCGTGACGCGCCACACGAATTTGGCGCGAACGGCCCATATCGTTCGCAATTCGACGGACGGTCGAACAGCCGATGTTCGAGTCGAACATGGGTTCGACTCGAACACGAAGCTCATCCCTAGTCCTGAGCGAAGAAGAGATCCGTCGGCCAGATGTACCCGTAGGCCTTGCTCTTTAGTTTGCAGAGGGATGTTCAGACTGTGCGCCAAGGTGGAATCTATGAAGCAACTGCATGCTCCGGAATCAATGATGGCCTGCAAGCGAGTCTCCCTTCCCGGAAGCTGTAAGGAGATAAACAACATCACATAAGCCTTTGGGATACTATTGTTTGGATGATTCGATACATTTGGTTGAGAGGAGTTACTGGGCCTGATCGGACAGCTGCGCAGGAAATGTCCGGCTCCTCCGCAGTAGAGACACAGGTTGGACTGTCGTCTGCGTTGCTTCTCTTCAGAGGTTAACGGACCCCGAACCAGGCCGAGCTGCATCGGTTCGACCTCAGGGACCGGTGCAGTGACAGCCGGAGTCGAGGTGGGCGTCTGCGCCAAGTGAGGTCTAGGTAACGCCCAGGTGGGGCGTGGACCTTGGAAGCGCTCTGAGCGTCGCTCCCGTAGTCGTCTATCCAACTTTGTTGCCGCTTGGATGAGTTCTTCCAGGGAAGCGGGGGTTTCCATCCTAGCTAATTCGTCCTTGAGGACCTCGGACAAGCCTTGGCGGAACTGGTAGCGTAGGGCCGGCTCGTTCCAATTTGTGTCGGCCGCCCATTTACGGAATTCCACCGTATAGTCTTCGATGGGTCTCCTTCCTTGAGACAGGTGGTGCAGAATGGCCTCAGCTGTAGCCGTACGTTGCGGGTCGTCATAGAGCTGAGACATACTCTCAAAGAAGGCCTCGATTGTATTGAGAACAGGACTTCTCTGTTCCATCAAGCCGTGGGCCCAGGCTTGGGGTTCTTCAGACAAAAGGGAAATGGCAAATCCTACTTTAACAATCTCTGAAGAGAAGGTTCTCGGTTGGAGGGCGAAGTAGAGGGAGCAAGCATTTTTGAAGGCCCTGAACTTCTTGCGGTCCCCTGAGAACCGCTCCGGTGTGGGGACCCTGGGTTCCGGGAGTGCCATAACAACGGTGGGATTGGCGGAAGCCTGAGGGAGCGGACCCCCGCTGCTGGGTGCGGGAGCTGCGGCTGCAGAGGGCAGTGACCCTGTGATCTGTTGGAGGCGGTTATCAATTTGGGAATAACCTTCCTGTAACTTTTGCACTGAATCGGCAAGAGTAGACACCTGTTGGCACAGGATCTCCAGAGGAGAGCGCGCTCTGTCGGCCTCGGACATCTGGCTGGTTCGTACTGTCACGAGACTAATACTCACCGAGGCCGAGATGCCGAGAGCGGCTTACCCTTGCGACCACGCGCACCCAGACCCCCGAAGTGGGTACAGAGAGCTGGGGGCACGCGGAGGCACGGGCTTCCGGAAGGCAGGAGGTCCGTAGATGGAGAACTGGTGCACAGGAATCCGTACGGGACTGGTGGTCTGGATCAGGTATCAGGCAGAGTCCGTAATACAAGCAGGAATCAGGGTATCAGGCAATCAGAGTAAGCAAGTCCGTTATTCAGACAGAGGTCAGGGTATCAGGCAATCAGAATAGGCAAGTCCGTATGCAGGCAGAGGTCAGGGTATCAGGCAATCAGAATAGGCAAGTCCGTTATGCAGGCAGAGGTCAGGGTATCAGGCAATCAGAATAGGCAAGTCCGTTATGCAGGCAGAGGTCAGGGTATCAGGCAATCAGAATAGGCAAGTCCGTTGTGCAGGCAGAGGTCAGGGTATCAGGCAATCAGAATAGTGGTTTAAACAAGCCAGGGGTCTTGGTACACTTTCAGGCAGGCAGACAGGTAAAGGTTAATACAGGAGACAGATCAGGGGAGAGCTGACGACGAACCAGCAACCCGACTGGGTGCTGGCGCCGTCAGAAATAGTCTCCCCCCCGGCTAGCGCGTCAGAGTGACGCGCTACCGGGTACCCGCACGGGCGACGGCGCGCACACGGGGACCGCCGTGCACCCGCACGCGCCGCACCATCAGGCCGCGGACGGGTGTACGGCGAAGCGCCAGTCCGCCGCGCATGCGCACCGGAGCTCGGCGAGCGGAGACGCTCCCGATCTCCTGACACAAAGTTTGAGAGCTTGCTATAAAATTTTCCGACAACAAAATCCGTTGTCGGAAATTCCGATCGTGTGTACACAAATCCGACGCACAAAGTGCCACGCATGCTCAGAATAAATTAGGAGATGAAAGCTATTGGCTACTGCCCCGTTTATAGTCCCGACGTACGTGTTTTACGTCACCGCGTTCAGAACGATCGGATTTTACGACAACTTTGTCCGACCGTGTGTATGCAAGACAAGTTTGAGCCAACATCCGTTGGAAAAAATCCATGGATTTTGTTGTCGGAATGTCCGATCAATGTCCGACCGTGTGTACGGGGCATAAGACGAAGAAAACAATATGAGAAACATCCCCAACCTCTGTCTGCAGAACACAAGATAAAATGAGTTTGTAATCACACCTTACCAAAAAAACCGCCATTTATCCAGCGCGCAGGTTGCTGCAGTGATATTCAATGTTAGCATTTCACACTTGAAATATTTCTAAAATCTATGCAATGATTGCTCCATCCAGCTGACAAGTCTCAGATCTCTGCTTGCTCTCAAAGCCGGTAGAGGTATTTATACTGAAACACCAGTAATCTTAAAACTATGCAAAACAGATCTTGGCACAATTCCACATCTACCCTGCTCAATACATTGCTGGCACGCATTTGATAAGCCGTTCATTCAAATGCTCTACAGAGAAGAGCTCAGGCCGACTTGATGGATTTTCCTGGAGAAATTGTCTTTCAGTGTTAAGTAACTGCCGAGTCTTAGCAAATCCTTACAATATTGGTTTTCTTGCTTAACAGCTACCTGTGGGAGATTCTTGCTTGACAGTTTAGGCTTTGCAGTTTTTTACAGCCAGCTCCATCGCCACTTAAAGGGCCACGGTTATGCAAATATTAAAAGTATGTACCAAGTCTTTTATAATATGAATCTATACTTTTTCTATATCGCTATATTCTAATAGCACAAAGTTTGGTTCACTTCTGCCTTCTGGTTACTGCTCTTGCATCCTCATCAGTGCCACCTCATCAGTGCCACCTCATCAGTGCCACCTCATCAGTGCCTGTCAGTGAGGGAGAAAACAGAAACAAAGGAAAAGATTTTATTTTTCAAAAATGTCTTTTTTTAATTTGTTTAGCAAAAAAAAAAAAAACCCAGTGGTGATTAACCCCTTCTGCTTTTGATGAAGGCCTAAGGTCGAAACGCGTCAGCATTTTTGGATGATGTTTTTGCTGTAATGCTTAAATATTTTCTATGGAGAAGCTGTCGAGTTGCAGGCCTGTACTTTTTTTATGGAGCTTTTGTGAGCTTAATTAGCCAGAGCACCGACTACTCTACACACCAACTATACTATATAGCGGTAGAGCTTGGGTGAGTTTTTCTCTTGCCACTTCAGCACCGGAAAGGATTTACCCACCTTCCTGGCCAGGTCATTTCTTACGATACGGCACTGCGTTGCTTTAACTGACAATTGAATTGCGTGGTCGTGCGACGTTGTACTCAATCGAAATTGGTGTCCTTTTTTTCACCGCCAATAGAGCTTTCTTTTGGCGGTATTTGATCATCTCTGCGTTTTGTTTTATTTTTTGAGCTGTAAACAAAAAAAGAGCGACAATTTTGAAAAAAACACAATATTTTTTACTTTCTGCTATAATAAATATTCCCAAGAATAAAAAAAAAAAAATCTTTCTTTTAGGCCGATATGTATTCTACATATTTTGGTAAAAAAAAAATAATAAGCATATATTCTACATATTTTGGTAAAAAAAAAAAAAACAATAAGCGTATATTGATTGGTTTGTGTAAAAGTTATAGCGCCTACAAAATAGGGGAAAGATTTATGGCATTTTTATTATTCTTTTTTTAAATTACTAGTAATGGCGGTGATCAGTGATTTTTATTGGGACTGTGACATTGCGGCGGACACATCGGTCACTTTTGACACTTTTTTAGGACCAGTGACATTTATGATTACTGTATAAATGACATTGGCAGGGAAGGGGTTAACACTAGGGGGGCGATCACTGAGTTAAATGTGTATCCTAGGGCGTGTTTCTAACTGTGACGGGACTGTCTGGAGGAGGAGACCAAGCGTTGTTTCTAATCAGTATAAACAGCAGATCTGTCTCCTTTCTCCTGACAGAATGGAGAATCTGTCTGTTTACATTGACAGACCTCCGCTCTGTCTCTCTCAGACGCAATCGCGGGTGCCCGGCGGCGGGCGCGTGCGCGCACACACCCCCTGTATCCCTTAAAGTGCCCACTGTACAGCTTCAGCGATTTGCGCAGGGGAGCCAATCTGCCGCAGTATTATGATGGTGGCTGGTCGGCAAGTAGTTAATTCATTTCTTTTTTTTGGAGATTGTGGTATGTGAGGTATTGCCAAATTTCTGTGGAAATATCAATATTATCATTAAAGTTTATAACTTTTAGATAGGTACATTTACTAATTTTCCCTTCCACTGTGTTCTTAAAGTGTGATGGTGGGCATTTATATCTTTGGTAACCTTGTTTGGTCCACTCTTCAGCTGATAATCGTATTTTACAGTAATCTATTATTCTTGAAGGTAATGGTACTTTAGTAAATACATTTCCCTTTTTGGCTTTGGATAGAATATGCTTCCATGCTTCCAAAGTTGATTTGATAGAAAGGAGGTTTGGTAGAATTATTATATTTTTGGGTATTACGTGTTTAGCCATAGAGAGGGCATATAGATCCTATAGCAGTGATGGTGAACTTTAGTACTGCAGATGTTTTGGAACTACACTTCCCATGATGCTCATGCACTCTGCAGTTGAGCATCATGGGAAATGTAGTTCCAAAAGATCGAGGTTGCCAAGGTTCACCATCACTGTCCTATAGTAACTTCTTTTTCAATATTTATCCATAGTTCATCATAAGGGAAGGAAAAGTTGATGAGCACCCCAGATTTTTTGGAACTACATTTCCCATGATGCTCATGCACTCTGCAGTGTAGTTGAATCATGGGAAATGTAGTACTTGGCACCCCAGATGTTTTGGAATTACATTGTTTATTGTTTATTACATATTTATCCATAGTTTATCATAAGGGGAGGAAAACCAATATTTCATTTGGTCTAATAAGGATGCATAATAACAATTTCGGACGTCTGGTAGTCCCACTCCACCTAGGTCCTTGGTGGTGGTTTGTATTGAGAATGCTACTCTTGGTTTTTTCCCATCCAATATAAAATTTTTCAATTTAGCGTTCATCTGCTTAAAAAATTTGGGAAATATCATTATTGGGAGGAAGCGAAAATAATACAGTATCTTAGGCAGTAATTGGATTTTAAAGGCTGCTATTTTACCAGCCCATGATAGCTGGGTTTTTTGAATTTGATGTAGGTCTTTGCTGGTTTGTTCTAAGTTTTGGAAAATTTACTTTGTATAGTTTGGAGGATGGATATGTGAGTTTTATACCGAAGTTATGTCCATTTTTTCTTACGCAGTTTTTCTTTATGAAGGTTCATAGGCAGAATATAGCATTTATTTTGATCAACTTTGTAGTAAGACACGTTACTGTATTGGTCTAGTAAATTTTGAACTTTGGATAGGGCTAGATCAGGGTTTGTCAGTGTTAGGATGATATTGTCTGCAAATAGCCGAAAACTTGTGGTCATACATTGCAAGAATTTTAACAAACTTTGTAGCAGAGCCCCTAATAAAAAAAGTTGTCTGTTCCATAAATTCCTTGCAAGGCTGATTTCTTGTTCATTATAACCACCTGGTGCAATTTCAGTGTTCTAATGAGGAAAGGTGCAGTGTCTGCATCCCTTTAGAAGTAATTAACTTTTAGGAAGTTTCTCACCAAAGATGACATTTCTATTACAGACAATGCCTCAGATTTTGCTTGTATCTTAGTGCAGATGTCTGAGAAAATCAGTGAGCTAATTATACTGTATACAGAACGCCTCCAGGTTGCCAAATTGCATTGAAATGTTTTACTGATTTACAAAATTCAAGCAGTTTCAGACCGATATGGAAAGGTCATTTTTAATAACATTAAATTACAAGATGACTTGTGTAGCAATTATATATGCTATAGACAGTATCTCACAAAAGTGAGTAAACCCCTCACATTTTTGTAAATATTTTATTATATCTTTTCATGTGACAACACTGAAGAAATGACACATTGCTACAATGTAAAGTAGTGAGTAAATTTGTTGTCCCTTCAAAATAACTCAACACACAGCCATTAATGCCAGGTGGTATTTGATTAAGACCACCAAAAGAAATCTCTGTTTGTGGATAAAAAAGGACGTCAATTTTGTTTGGGTGCAACGTCGCACGACCGCGCAATTGTCAGTTAAAGCGACGCAGTGCTGTATCGCAAAAAAAATAAATGGTCATTTGGGGGGTAATTTCTTCTGGGGCTGAAGTGGTTAAACAATGCTCAATTGGTACTAAGGGGCCCAAAGTGTGCCAAGAAAATATCCCCCCCCCCCACATCATTCAATATAGGGATGAAGATGGGGGATGATAAGAACTAGTCTGCCACCATCCTGAATAATAATGAGACAAAGAATATTGTGCATGGGGTGCACCACAAACCCTTCATGGACAATAAAGCCAGACTCATATGTAAAACTGTATAAAAGGAATTTTTTTAAACATAAATTCATTAAAAACTGGAACTTATGTCCAAATGGTTAAACATAGTACAGATTAGACATACATATGTTGACCTAGCATCATCAAGCTACATCCACAATACCCTACTTGATGCAGGCTGGCTGTGGACACATGTACCCTCCCGACTTTAAGACCTACATCTAGGCTGGTTGGTATCAGTAGGGGCCATCTTCCCCCAGTGGGGGTCTTTGTTGTGTATGTACGCTTTAACCAATTGGTGTATCCCTTTCAGGTGGCTGGGGGACTGCTCCACATAGCTGCCACATCTATCAGGCATTCTAAATACCCAGTATATCCCCTGAGGAAGGACTATACAGTCCAAAACATGTTGGGTTTCATCCCCACTATTCATTGGACTTGATCTGGAATTGGATATGGGTAGCCCTGGATGCATTTGATGTGTTCAGGGTGTTGTGGACGTAACTTGTTTTACATATGAGTCTTCCTCCATAGCCCATGAGGGGTTTGTGGTGCACCAAATGCACACTATTCTTTGTCCCCCACACCATTAAACTGCCACCATCAGCCTGAATTATTGGTACAAGGCAGGATGGATCCATGTTTTCATGTCGTTTACACCAAATTCTGGCCGTTGAGTGTATACCGTATATACTCGAGTATAAGTCGTTCCGAGTATAAGTCGAGGCCCTAATTTACTACAAAAAAATGGGAAAAACTTATTGACCCGAGTATAAGTCGAGGGTGAGAAATGCACAGCTACTGTAAGTGGAAAAGAGGGTCAACAATGCCCATTTGCAGCATCACTGTGCCCATTTGCATGCCTCACTGTGCCCATTTGCAGCCATAGGTCCCCTGAACTTCAAACTCGGTAGTTAAGGGTTCCTAGATGCCCCCTAGCTGCAGCCAAAATTTGGGGTCTCTGAACCCAAAGGGTCCTGAAATGACATTGCTGCAGATGGACACAGTTGACCAAATTTGGGGCCCTGTATCTTGGGGCCACTTAGTGCTAGGAACCCCAAATTTGGTGTGCAAACCCAGTGGAACTAGCACCATAAAATTTCCAAAGCTGGGGTTTCTAGCACCAAGTGGCCCCGAGATACAGGGCCCCAAAAATCAGTTCAGAAAATGTCAAGCACTTTTCTGCAGCAGAAAATGACATTTTCCGAATCAGTTTTGGGGCTCGTATCTCAGGGCCACTTAGTGCTAGGTACCCCAGCTTTGGATATGTTATGGAACCAGTTCCAATGGGTTTGCACACCAAATTTGGGGTTCCTAGCACCAAGTGGCCCTGAGATATGGGGCCCCAAAGTCGGTTCAGAAAATGTCAAGCACTTTTCTTCAGCAGAAAATGACATTTTCCGAACCGATTTTGGGGCCCCGTATCTCGGGGCCACTTAGTGCTAGGAACTTCATCTTTGGAAAATGAAATTTTTTGCTGCAGAAAAGTGCTTGGCTCGAGTATAAGTCGAGGGGGGCACTTTCAGCACAAAAAAATGTGCTGAAAAATTCGACTTATACTCGAGTATATACGGTATGTGCATTCTCCTGTAACTGTTGATATGATTTATATCCAGATGGTAACAGTATGGCATGACAATTGGTGGAAGACCTAACACACACCTATCAAATTGCAAATTAGGTCTATATTGACGTTTCTTTCCATGTAACTTGGACACTTTTCTCCAATTTATTCTATTAATGCTTTGTGTTGCCCCATAAGGTCAGGTGAGATATATGGAGCTATTGCTGTGTGCCCCTTTGAAAAATGTACATGTCTCATTACTCACATTTAAAGCAGAAAAGGCACTCCGCTGGTCAAAAGCAACATTTTTCCTATCTAGCAATGCATATTCTACAATGTTTTCCCGCAAACTGAATCAATCAATAAAACCCACCCATGTTTATAAACTCATAAAATAACTCAAATCAATTGATCACTCATCCCCAAGAAATCCTATCTATATTTAAAAAATTCGATTCAAATCTCCTCTCAGCACCCACATCATCCATTCCATCTTCAGCACTATCTTGGTTAGATAAACTCCCTATTCCAAAGCTAACCCAAACACAAACAGATAAATTAAACGCACCATGCACAGAGGAAGAACTATTGCAAATAATTAAACCCCTTAAGAAAAATTCAGCTCCTGACCCAGACGGATTCTCCTCTTTTTATTATAAACAATATCACCATCTCCTAATACCAAAATTAACAAAATTATACAACAACATTGAATGAATGAATGAATGAATGAATGAATGAATGATTTGTATAGCGCTGCAAATGCGAACTGAATTGCCTCAAGGCGCTAGATCCGTCCTGTGTTATCCAGCTAGGTCTTGAGTTTTTTTCTGAAGGCCTGATGGTTTTCTTCCATGCGGATGTAAGTCGGTAGAGCGTTCCATAGCCGTGGTCCCTGGACTGCGAATCTTCGTTCTCCTATTTGTTTTGTAGCGGGGATTGGGAATAAGGAGGAGGTTTTGGTTAGGAGATCGAAGACTGCGATTGGGTGTGTGGCGTTTTATTTACTCGTATAGGTATTGAGGAGCGTTTCCTTGTATGCATTTGTGGGTGAGGCAGAGGGTCTTGAAAGTGATTCAATTCTTTACGGTTAGCCAATGTAGGCTCCTCAGGGATGGGGAGATGGATTCCCAGGGTTTTTTCCTGTTAACAGTCTTGCCGCCGTGTTTTGGATGAGTTGTAAGCGCGCAAGCTGATATTGGGGTAGTCCTATGTAGAGGGAATTTGCGTAGTTGAGTCTGGAATTAATGATTGTTCCAACTACTGCTGCTTTGTCCTCTTCTGGAACCAAGGGGATGAGTCTACGTAGCAGGCGGAGGAGATGGTGAGATCCACTGACTACTGATCCTATTTGTGCATCCATTGACATTTCTGCGTCAAAAATGACTCCGAGACTCTTGGCGTTGATGCTTGGAGAGATGGTCTGTCCAAAGATGGTGGGAGGTGTCCATGGGGTCTTAGTTTTGGAATTTTGGTTTGCGTGTAGAAGAAGAAGCTCTGTTTTTGATCCGTTGAGTTTGAGGGAGCTAGTGGTTATCCAGTCATCTATCAAAGTGAGGCATTTTTCTAGTCGCTGATGATGGTCTTTTTGTCCGGTGATGCGAAAGTAGAGTTGAGTGTCATCAGCGTATGAGTGGAAGCAGAGGTCCGATTTTCTGATGATTTTAAGGAGTGGGCGGATGTAGATGTTGAAGAGCACTGGTGACAAGCAGTTCTTAAAGGAGATCAATTCCCAGAAGAAATGTTACTGGCAAATATGTCTCTCATCCCAAAACCAAACAAAGACCATAGATTGCCCCAAAATTATAGACCAATCTCGGTAATTAACAATGACCTTAAGATATTTAGCAGAATGTTAGCCAACAGATTAGCATCAATAATCCCCTCCCTGATTTCCCCTTATCATTCAGGTTTCATACCAGGTAGACAAATTACTGACAATATTACACTAGTAACAAATATAATTCAAGATGCAAATACCAACTCTAGATCAGTTCTATTGTTTATTCTAAATATTAATAAGGCATTCGACAGTGTATCCTGGAATTTCCTGGATATAATACTAAAAAGATACAGATTCAAAGATGAATTTTTCCAGGCCTTTCAAGCTCTTTATCATAACCCAACTACCAGGATAAGATTACCAGGATGTAATTCACACTTTTTTAAGTTGGGCATGGGTGCACGTCATGGGATGTCCCCTTTCTCCCTTACTATTCACTTTAATGATTGAACCTTTAGCCACAGCGATATTATTACATCCAGACATCAAAGGTTATACTTCTAATAATAGCACCTATAAATTGAGTATGAATGCAGATGATATGATTTTATTCCTCACACAACCCAATATAGCCTTACCAAACCTATTACATACTCTTAAAATATTTGCATCATTATCAGGCCTAAAAGTGAATGTTTCTAAATCAGTTGGTATGCCAATAAACATCCCACCTTCTCATTTAGATTCCTTATGTTACTTGTTTAATTTTTCTTTTTTTTTTTTTTTTAACAAGAATTTATTGAGGTTTTCAACAGAGATTAACATTTACAGAAAGGGAAAAAGAAATCATTCACATATGCAAAAGTGCGGACGCAGCCGCTTAGAGACCGGAATTATGCATTTAAGGTTACATAAATGTGTTTCTTATAAAGAACATTTTGATGAAACATTTGTTTTAACACTTATCATAGGAAAGAAGAAAACAAGTTCTGATATTTTGATATGGTTAAACTGGTAGATGAAGGGGAATGGTGTAGGGCGGGATTGTCATTCTTATTGTGAAAATTAGAAAGTCAGGGTTGGATATTTTAAGTACCTTCTATGAATGATGTGTGTATGTTATCTGATGCTATGTGTAAAGAGTAGGAGCTGGGGGTTCATTATGAAAGGTGAACATCGTAGTTAGATGGGGGGAGGTGGTAAAGATGGGTCTGTGAGGTGAAATGTGATTTGACATTCTGAGTTATGTGTCGTTGCGTCTATTTTATTTTGCATGGGACAGGGAGATTGAGTAAGGGGGAAGGGTTAAGAATGAGATTGTGGAAAGAGGGGCCATGGGACATATTGGGAGGGGGTGATAAGGGGGGATCCATTTCCTGCCACAGCCCATTGGAGTCGCTCAAGGTACGTATTTTTTGTATTCATTGGTGGTGGTGAAGTGTATCCATGTTGCCCATGTTTTGGTGAATCTAGCTTGAGTGTCATTGGATTGATGGACAAGATCTTCCATTTCCTTTGTTTGTTGGATACGGTGTAGCCATTCTACTATGGTGGGTGGTTCAGAGGAGCGCCATTTGGGGGGTATGCACAGTCTCGCTGCGTTCACTAAGTGCATGGCTAGTGATCGGTGGTAAGCTGGTATGTTATGTGAAGAATGATGTAGTAGGAACAATGCAGGATCAAAATCCAGGGTATACGTGGTGATTCGTTTGATCAAAGTATGAACTTCCTTCCAGAAGGGTTGGATGTTGGGACAAGACCACCAGATATGTAACATTGAGCCTATGTCATTTTTACATCTCCAACAAGTGTGTGGTATTGATGGATGAAATTGGTGTAACAAAAGCGGTGTCCTGTACCATCTGGAGAACAATTTATAAGCATTTTCTTGGACCTGCACGTTCATCGAACCCTTGTGTATTGATGTGTATATGGTATCCCAATCTTGGTCACTAAATTGTATGGAGAGGTCTCGTTCCCACTGTTTGTTGGTCCAGTGTAATGTCGCAGTATGATTGTCAAATAAGAGGGAATATGTTTGTGAGATCAGATGTGTTATTGTGTTTGTACTCAGACACAGCTTTTCAAAAGGTGTTGTGTTTCTGGACCAGTCAGGGGTGGGTTTGGATTTGGTAAAGAAGTTTCGTAGTTGGACAAAGGTCCAGAATGGGAATGATTCTATATTCAGTTTTGAAGCCAAATTAGCTTGTGATAAGAGATGTTTCCCCTCGAAAAAGTGTTGGGCTCTGACCGTCTGGTGAGGCCATATGTTCAGTAAGAAAGATGTGTGCATGCCCGGGGTAAATTCGGGATTCATTCGTAGAGGTGTCATCGGGCCATTTACAGTTGAAATGTTGTGTTTACTACAGGCGGTTCTGAATGAGATTAGTGTGGGATTTATGAGTGGGTGTCGAGAATATTCGCACGGTATAGCGAGGTGGTTGATCCAGGGGAGGTTTTGAATGGGTATATGTGAGAATGATTGCTCTAGATGTACCCAGTCTTTGTGTTCTGGGTGTACGTTCCAGTCAAATTTTTCTTGGTCAATGGAGTCTCTCCCATATTTGGGCATCTTTCTCACCCCCAAATATTAATGACCTAACCTCAAAAAAACTATTTACCCATAATACAAAAATTAAGATTGATGCTTAAAATGTGGAAATATTGCAAAATATAATTTTTAGGTAGAAACACAGCAATTAACTACTTGGCGCCCGCGCTATAGCCAAAAGACGGCTGCAGCGCGGACGTCCTCCCGAGCAAGCGCAGTCTGCGTGACCTTCACGGTCGCACGCGGCACGCTCTCTGATCAATGAGTATGAGACTCGGCTGATCACAGATCTGAATAAGGGGACGATCCCGGCCCCTTACCACGTGATCAGCTGTAAGTCAATGACGGCTGATCATGTGATGTAAACAGAAGCTCGGTAATCAGTATTTTTTATTTCCTCACGCTATCAGCTTGAGGGGAAAAAAAAAGCCGATCACCAGCTTCTGTCAGAGGGACATCGGTCCCTTACTCAGAAAGTCACGGCTGTGCCCACCTGTGCCACCTACCAGTGCCACCTATCAGTACCCACCAGTGCCACCTACCGGTGCCCACAGTGCCACCCATCAATGCCCACCAGTGCTGCCAATCAATGCCCACCATTGTCTAATAATCAGTGCCACAGATCAGTGCTGCCTATCAGTGTCACCTACCTGTGCCTACCAGTTCCCATCAGTGCCACCCATCAGTGCCCTTCAGTGCCACCCATCAGTGCCAACCATCAGTGCCCATCAGTGCCCATTAGTGCCAACCATCAGTGTCACGCATCAGTGCCACCTCTCAGTGCCGCCTCATCAGTGCTTATCAGTTCCACCTATTAGTGCCCATTAGTGCCGCCTTATCAGTGCCTATCAGTGCCCATCAGTGCCGCCTATCAGTACCCATCAGTGCAGCCTCATCAGCGCACATCAGTGAAGGAGAAAAATTACCTGTTTTCAAAATTTTATAACAAACTTTGAAACGGTTTTGTTTTATTTTTTCCAAATTTTGGTCGGTCCCTTTTTTTTTATTTAGCAAAAAATGAAAAAAACAGCAGCAATTAGGGCCCTTTCACACTGGGGCGGGGGCGGCGTCGGAGGTAAAGCGCCGCTATTGTAAGCGGCGCTTTACCGTCAGTATTCGGCTGCTAGCGGGGCGGTTTTACCCCCTGATAGCAGCCGAGAAAGGGTTAAAAACCACCGTAAAGCGCCTCTGCAGAGGCACTTTGCCGGCGGTATAGCCGCGCCGTCCCATTGATTTCAATGGGCAGGAGCGGTATACACTCCGCTCCTTCACCGCTCCGAAGATGCTGCTAGCAGGACTTTTTTTACCGTCCTGCTAGCGCACCAATCAAAGCAGCGGCACTTTCGGGTCGGTTTGCAGGTGCTATTATTAGCACAATAGCGCCTGCAAACAGCGCCTGTGTGAAAGGACCCTAAAATACCACCAAAAGAAAGCTCTATCTGTGTGAAAAAATTGATAAAAATTTCATTTGGGTAAACTGTAGCAATTGTCATTCAAAGAGTGACAGCGCTGAAAGCTGAAAATTGGTCTGGGCAGGAAGGGGGGTTTAAGTGCCCAGTAAGCAAGTGGTTAACCACTTGAGCCCCGGACCATTATGCTGCCTAAGGACCAGAGGTCTTTTTCCAATTTGGCACTGCGTCGCTTTAACTGCTAATTGCGCGATCATGCAATGCTGTACCCAAACGAAATTTGCGTCCTTTTCTTCCCACAAATAGAGCTTTCTTTTGATGGTATTTGATCACCTCTGCGGTTTTTATTTTTTGCGCTATAAACGGAAAAAGACCGAAAATTTTGAAAAAAAATGATATTTTCTACTTTTTGTTATAAAAAAAATCCAATAAACTAAATTTTAGTCATACATTTAGGCCAAAATGTATTCGGCCACATGTCTTTGGTAAAAAAAATGTCAATAAGCGTATATTTATTGGTTTGCGCAAAAGTTATAGCGTCTACAAACTAGGGTACATTTTCTGGAATTTACACAGCTTTTAGTTTATGACTGCCTATGTCATTTCTTGAGGTGCTAAAATGGCAGGGCAGTACAAAACCCCCCCAAATGACCCCATTTTGGAAAGTAGACACCCCAAGGAAATTGCTGAGAGGCATGTTGAACCCATTGAATATTTATTTTTTTTGTCCCAAGTGATTGAAAAATGACAAAAAAAAAAAAAATATTTACAAAAAGTCGTCACTAAATGATATATTGCTCACACAGGCCATGGGCCTATGTGGAATTGCACCCCAAAATACATTTAGCTGCTTCTCCTGAGTATGGGGATACCACATGTGTGGGACTTTTTGGGAGCCTAGCCGCGTACGGGGCCCCGAAAACCAATCACCGCCTTCAGGATTTCTAAGGGTGTAAATTTTTGCTTTCACTCTTCACTGCCTATCACAGTTTCGGAGGCCATGGAATGCCCAGGTGGCACAAAACCCCCCAAAATGACCCCATTTTGGAAAGTAGACACCCCAAGCTATTTGCTGAGAGGCATATTGAGTCCATGGAATATTTTATATTTTGACACAAGTTGCGGGAAAGTGACACTTTTTTTTTTTTTTTTCCATAAAGTTGTCACTAAATGATATATTGCTCACACAGGCCATGGGCATATGTGGAATTGCACCCCAAAATACATTCAGCTGCTTCTCCTGAGTATGGGGATACCACATGTGTGGGACTTTTTGGGAGCCTAGCCGCGTACTGGACCCCGAAAACCAATCACTGCCTTCAGGATTTCTAAGGGTGAAAATTTTTGATTTCACTCTTTACTGCCTATCACAGTTTCGGAGGCCATGGAATGCCCAGGTGGCACAAAACCCCCCCAAATGACCCCATTTTGGAAAGTAGACACCCCAAGCTATTTGCTGAAAGGCATGGTGAGTATTTTGCAGCTCTCATTTGTTTTTGAAAATGAAGAAAGACAAGAAAAAACATTTTTTTTTTTCTTTTTTCAATTTTCAAAACTTTGTGACAAAAAGTGAGGTCTGCAAAATACTCACTATACCTCTCAGCAAATAGCTTGGGGTGTCTACTTTCCAAAATGGGGTCATTTGGGGGGGTTTTGTGCCACCTGGGCATTCCATGGCCTCCGAAACTGTGATAGGCAGTGAAGAGTGAAATCAAAAATTCACGCCCTTAGAAAGCCTGAAGGCGGTGCTTGGTTTTCGGGGTCCCGTACGCGGCTAGGCTCCCAAAAAGTCTCACACATGTGGTATCCCCGTACTCAGGAGAAGCAGCAGAATGTATTTTGGGGTGTAATTTCACATATTTCCATGGCATGTTTGAGCAATATATCATTTAGTGACAACTTTGTGCAAAAAAAAAAAAAAAATTGTCTCTTTCCCGCAACTTGTGTCGCAATATAAAATATTCCATGGACTCGACATGCCTCTCAGCAAATAGCTTGGGGTGTCTACTTTCCAAAATGGGGTCATTTGGGGGGGTTTTGAACTGTCCTGGCATTTTATGCACAACATTTAGAAGCTTATGTCACACATCACCCACTCTTCTAACCACTTGAAGACAAAGCCCTTTCTGACACTTATTGTTTACATGAAAAAGTTTTTTTTTTTTTGCAAAAAAATTACTTTGAACCCCCAAACATTATATATTTTTTTAAAGCAAATGCCCTACAGATTAAAATGGTGGGTGTTTCATTTTTTTTTTTCACACAGTATTTGCGCATTGATTTTTCAAACGCATTTTTTGGGGAAAAAACACACTTTTTTTAATTTTAATGCACTAAAACACGCTATATTGCCCAAATGTTTGATGAAATAAAAAAGATGATCTTAGGCCGAGTACATGGATACCAAACATGACATGCTTTAAAATTGCGCACAAACGTGCAGTGGCAACAAAATAAATACATGTTTAAAAGCCTTCAAAAGCCTTTACAGGTTACCACTTTAGATTTACAGAGGAGGTCTACTGGAAAAATTACTGCCCTCGATCTGGCCTTCGCGGTGATACCTCACATGCATGGTGCAATTGCTGTTTACGTTTGACGACAGACCGCCGCTTGTGTTCGCCTTAGCGCGAGAGCAGGGGGCGACAGGGGTGGTTTTTTTTTTGTTTTTTTTTTTTCTTTATTATTTTTTGCTTTTTTAATCTTACTTTTAAACTGTTCCTTTCATATTTTTTTTTTAATCATTTTTATTGTTATCTCGGGGAATGTAAATATCCCCTATGATAGCAATAGGTAGCGACAGGTACTCTTTTTTGAAAAAATTGTGGTCTATTAGACCCTAGATCTCTCCTCTGCCCTCAAAGCATCTGACCACACCAAGATCGGTGTGATAAAATGCTTCCCCAATTTCCCAATGGCGCTATTTACATCCGGCGAAATCTAAGTCATGAAATACTCGTAGCTTCCGGTTTCTTAGGCCATAGAGATGTTTGGAGCCACTCTGGTCTCTGATCAGCTCTATGGTCAGCTGGCTGAATCACCGGCTGCATTCTCAGGTTCCCTGTTGAGACAGGAGAGCCAGAGAAAAACACGGAAGACGGTGGGGGGGGGCATTCCCTCCCACGGCTTGTAAAAGCAGTCTAGAGGCTAATTAGCCGCTAGGATTGCTTTTACATGAAAGCCGACCGCTGGCTGAAAAGAATGATACCAAGATGATACCTAAACCTGCAGGCATCATTCTGGTATAACCACTCAAAGTCGTGAATGGCGTACCTGAAGACAAAAAAATGGTTAACAATAGTTAACAATAAAGCACAGTAAAGTGTAAATAATTACACACCTGAAAAACAAACATGATAAAACATAATAACAATAACAATAACAATAAAACATTGCAGAATAGAATACAGTAAAAAAGAGCAGAACAATAGAGAGAGAGAATAGAGAGAGAGAGAACAATAAAACAACAACTATTTTTTTTTATTTTATATTTTTTTTTTTTTTTTACACTTTTTTTGTAACTAACTTTTATAACGGTAACCGGTTCCAGGTTCGGGTCTCTCAAAATGCGATGGCATCTTGGGAGACCCTGTGAAATGGCGCCTAGTCTGTGCAATGCTGTACCCTACGCTAATACGCAACTAGTGCATGGTAGCGTTCAAAACATTCACCAATGCAAAGACCAGGATTGTCAGGACAGGAGGGACAATAATAGCGGGTGTCACGCCTATATCCGCGCTTGCTGCAGACACAACATCTTTTTTGGGGGGTTCGTTGGGTAGGGGTACTCGGGAGGACATAAAAATGCCTCTCATGCAGCCGACTGCATTTGGTTGGGGATGTGAATGGGGGAAGTACGGGCGCTGCAGAAGCGGTGGGTTCCCAATTAGGATTGGCGAATGCAGCAGGAAGGGCACTATGGGCACGACGGGCCTGTGTTTGTCTTCTTGGTGGCAGCGGGACACTACTTGTGCTTGCCACCTCACCAGCTTCAACTGCACTTATGGGACTCGCCACGTCACCAAGTGTTACTGCAGTGCTGGTTTGACTACGACCGGGGTGTACTAGGCCGCTGGCGCTTGCCAGTTCACCAAAACGCTACCAAAAAACTGTTAGCGATTGCAGGGATCAGGCCTGACTCTGCGAACGCTGCAGTTATGCGTTTAGTGTTTTGTAAGTGACAGTGATCGATCGATACCGCACTTGGGTGGGCTGGGCCGGGCGGAGGGGCAAAACGCAGGTGCTAGCAGGTATCTGGGCTGATCCCGCTAACACTGCGTTTTTGGGAACCCTAAACTGCTGGTGACGCTAGTATAGATCTGATCGGATCAGATATTGATGCGATCAGATACTATACCACTAAGGGAGGTGTACGGTGCGTGCGTGGGTGTTAGCGGTACTGGCGCTAATCTGACGCTGCCTGGGGCTGGTGCTTGCCAGTTCACCAAAATACTACCAAAAAAACTGTTAGCGATCGCAGGGATCAGGCCTGACTCTGTGAACGCTGCAGTTATGCGTTTAGTGTTTTGTAAGTGTCAGTGATCGATCGATACTGCACTTGGGTGGGCTGGGCTCGCCTGGGCGGAGGGGCAAAACGCAGGTGCTAGCAGGTATCTGGGCTGATCCCGCTAACACTGCGTTTTTGGGAACCCTAAACTGCTGGGGACGCTAGTATAGATCTGATCGGATCAGATATTGATCCGTTCAGATACTATACCACTAAGGGAGGTGTATGGTGCGTGCGTGGGTGTTAGCGGTACTGGCACTAACCTGACGCCTGGGGCTGGTGCTTGCCAGTTCACCAAAATGCTACCAAAAAAACTGTTAGCGATCGCAGGGATCAGGCCTGACTCTGCGAACGCTGCAGTTATGCGTTTAGTGTTTTGTAAGTGACAGTGATCGATCGATACTGCACTTGGTTGGGCTGGGCGGAGGCACAAAACGCAGGTGCTAGCAGGTATCTGCGCTGATCCCGCTAACACTGCGTTTTTGGGAACCCTAAACTGCTGGGGACGCTAGTATAGATCTGATCGGATCAGATATTGATCCGATCAGATACTATACCACTAAGGGAGGCGCATGCTGCGTGCGTGGGTGTTAGCGGTACTGGCGCTAATCTGACGCTGCCTGGGGCGACGCATATCACCGCCGGGCGATCGGGGGGCTAAACCTTTATTCGGTAATAAACGGCGGGTGCCCTGACACTATAAAAAATAAACAAACTAACCAGCGTCAACCGTAACGGTTATACGGTGATCAGTGGTGAAAGGGTTAACTAGGAGGCAATTAAGGGGTTAAAACATTTATTAGATAGTATATGGGGGTCCCTGACGCTATAAAACGCTGACGGCGAACCTAAATATTTACCTCACTAACTAGCGTCACCAGCGACACTAATACAGCGATCAGAAAAATGATCGCTTAGTGACACTGGTGACAGGGGGTGATCAAGGGGTTAAAACTTTATTAGGGGGGGTTAGGGGGGTACCCTAGACCTAAAGGGGGGTAACAGTAACTGTCCCAACACTGTAACTGTCACAAACTGACACTATGCAGTAATCAGAAAAAAAAAAAAAACTGCTGGTGTCAGTTTGTGACAGGGGGGGGGGGGGGATTGGGGGGGGGATCGGGGGGCGATCGGGGGGGGGATCGGGGTGTTTTGTGTGCCTGGCATGTTCTACTGTGTGTGTAGTGTTGGTGCACTCACAGTGAAGTCTTCTCTCCTCGGGCCGGAACGGAAATTACTGAGCCGAGGAGAGATGACATCATTTCCTTTGCTGCTGTTTAGCATACAGCAGCAAAGGAATGATTCGATTGGCCGGCGGCGATCGCGAGGGGGGGGCCACGAACGGATGGTCTCCCCCTCATCACCGATCGCCGCTGGACAAAAGACGACCGCCTCGGGCACCGGGGGGGGGTCCGATCGGACCCCCCACCCGCGGAAGGCAAATCATGTACCCTGTACGTGATTTTGCCTGTCCGTGCCACTTTGCCGACGTACATCGGCGTGAGGCGGTCGTCAAGTGGTTAAAATGACAATTCTACCAAAGTTATTATATCTGTTCAGGGCACTCCCAATTAGACTAAATAAAGTATCGTCACTAAATTTCAAACAGAGATTAACACGTTTATATGGTAAGATTCTCATCCTCGTTTATCAAAATTAGTATTATATAAACCACAAAAGAATGGAGGACTTGGCCTTCCAGATTTCTGGTTGTATTATGCCACGTACACATGATCGGACTTGCCAACGGGAAAATTTAGAACATGTTCTCTATCTAAGTCCGTCGGAAATGCCGACAGAAAAGGGCAGATGGGGCATACACACGGTCGGATTATCCAACCAAAGGCTCCCATCTGACTTTTTCTGTCGGAAATTCCGACCGTGTGTACGCGGCATTACTTAGCTGCCAGAGTCACAAATTACACAATGGCATACTCCCAACCCCTTGGTTCCATGGGTTTGGTTTGAGAAGGACTCAATCCTACCATATTTTATCTCTGGTATATTATGGGGAAATAAGATTTTAATTCATTCTTTAGACAATCTCAACCAACTAGTCGCGCATTCATACATAACAAAAAATACAAACTGATATCTAACACACCCCCGCACGCTTCTTTTGTGGGAGACCCAAAATTCCCCTTTAATACACATAATAATGGAGACTTCTCATGGTGGATAAGTAACAACCTGATGTCCCTCTCTAATTTTATAGAACACAACAAGTTTGCCTCATTCTCTTCACTAAAATCTAATTATCATATTCCCAATGCTGAGTTTAATAAATTCCTCCAAATTAGACACTTTTTTAATATATATTTCCAAACAACAAACTCACATCCACCATCATTCTTCGAAATCATTTCTCTAAAATCACCAAGAGGAACTGGTCTGATATCAGAAATATACTCGAATCTAGTTAATAACGTAGAACGGAACAAACTCCCCTATATGCATAAATGGGAGCAAGAATGTGAATTCACGCTTACAACTGAGAACTGGGACCATTGTATCAATAATCTACACAAGTGCACCAGATCAATCACAATTAACCACTTAAGGACCAGCCTAGTTTTGGATTTTAGGTGTTTACATGTTTAAAACAGGTTTTTTTTCTAGAAAATTACTTATACCCCCCAAACATTATATATTGTTTTTTTTAGAACACCCTAGAGCAGGGGTCTTCAAACTGCGGCCCTCCAGATGTTCAGGAACTACAATTTCCATCATGCCTAGTCAGGTCTGTGAATGTCAGAGTTTTACAATGCCTCATGGGATGTGTGGTTCTGCAACAGCTGGAGGGCCGTAGTTTGAGGATCCCTGCCCTAGAGAATAAAATGGCGGTCAATGCAATACTTTTTTTCGCACCGTATTTGCGCAGCGGTCTTATAAGCGCACTTTGTTGGAAAAAAATCACTTTTTTTAATAAAAAAATAAGACAACAATAAAGTTATCCCATTTTTTTTTTATATTGTGAAATATAATGTTATGCCAAGTGAATTTATACCCAACATGTCACGCTTCAAAATTGCAACCACTCGTGGAATGGCGTCAAACTTTTACCATTAAAAATCTCCATAGGCATAATTACATACCGTAGTTACATATTTACATAGTAGGTGAGGTTGAAAAAAGACACAAGTCCATCAAGTCCAACCTATGTGGCGACGTTTAAAAAATTCTACAGGTTGCATGTTTTGCGTTACAGAGGAGGTCTAGGGCTAGAATTATTGCTCTTGCTCTACCGGTCGCGGTGATACCTCACATGGGTGGTTTGACCACCGTTTTCATATGCGGGCGCTACTCACGTATGCGTTCGCTTCTGCGCAGGAGCTCGTTGGGACAGGGCACTTTAAAAAAAATGTTTTTTTTCTTATTTATTTTACTTTATTTTATTTATTTTTTCACTGTTTTTTTAAAAAAAAATAAAAATTTGGATCACTTTTATTCCTATTACAAGGAATGTAAACATCCCTTGTAATAAAAAAAAGTATGACAGGTCCTCTTAACCACTTGCTTACAGGGCACTTAAACCCCCCTCCTATCCAGACCAGGGATGAGCCGAACACCCCCCTGTTCGGTTCGCACCAGAACATGCGAACAGGAAAAAAATTCGTTCGAACACGCGAACACCGTTAAAGTCTATGGGACACGAACATGAATAATCAAAAGTGCTAATTTTAAAGGCTAATATGCAAGTTATTGTCATTAAAAGTGTTTGGGGACCTGGGTCCTGCCCCAGGGGACACGAATCAATGCAAAAAAAAGTTTTAAAAACGGCCGTTTTTTCAGGAGCAGTGATTTTAATAATGCTTAAAGTCAAACAATAAAAGTGTAATATCCCTTTAAATTTCATACCTGGGGGGTGTCTATAGTATGCCTGTAAAGGGGCGCATGTTTCCCGTGTTTAGAACAGTCTGACAGCAAAATGACATTTTGAAGGAAAAAACACATTTAAAACTACCGCGGCTATTGCATTGCCGACAATACACATAGAAGTTCATTGATAAAAACGGCATGGGAATTCCCCACAGGGCAACCCCGAACCAAAATTAAAAAAAAAAAATGATGTGGGGGTCCCCCTAAATTTCATACAAGGCCCTTCAGGTCTGGTATGGATATTAAGGGGAACCCCAGCCAAAATTTTAAAAAAAAATTGACGTGGGGTTCCCCCTAAATTCCATACCAGACCCTTCAGGTCTGGTATGGATTTTAAGGGGAACCCCGCGCCAAAAAAAAAAAAAAAACGGCGTGGGGTCCCCCAAAAAATCCATACCAGACCCTTATCCGAGCACGCAACCTGGCAGGCCACAGGAAAAGAGGGGGGGACGAGAGTGCGGCCCCCCCCTCCTGAACCGTACCAGGCCACATGCCCTCAACATTGGGAGGGTGCTTTGGGGTAGCCCCCCAAAACACCTTGTCCCCATGTTGATGAAGACAAGGGCCTCATCCCCACAACCCTGGCCGGTGGTTGTGGGGGTCTGCGGGCGGGGGGCTTATCGGAATCTGGAAGCCCCCTTTAACAAGGGGACCCCCAGATCCCGGCCCCCCCCCTGTGTGAAATGGTAAGGGGGTACTTACCCCTACCATTTCACTAAAAAACTGTCAAAAATGTTAAAAATGACAAGAGACAGTTTTTGACAATTCCTTTATTTAAATTCTTCTTCTTTCTTCCTTCATCTTCTTCTGGTTCTTCTGGCTCTTTTGGTTCTTCCTCCGGCGTTCTCGTCCAGCATCTCCTCCGCGGCGTCTTCTATCTTCTTCTCCTCGGGCCGCTCCGCACCCATGGCATGGGGGGGGAGGCTCCCGCTCTTCTCTTCATCTTCTTCTCTTCTTCATCTTCTTCTTCATCTTCTTCTTCTTCTTCTTCTCTTCTTCCTTCTTCTCTTCTTCATTTCTTCTCCGGGCCGCTCCGCAGCCATGCTGGCATGGTGGGAGGCTCCCGCTGTGTGACGGCGTCTCTTCGTCTGACGGTTCTTAAATAACGGGGGGCGGGGCCACCCGGTGACCCCGCCCCCCTCTGACGCACGGGACATGACGGGACTTCCCTGTGGCATTCCCCGTGACGTCACAGGGAAGTCCCGTCAAGTCACCGTGCGTCAGAGGGGGGCGGGGTCACCGGATGGCCCCGCCCCCCGTTATTTAAGAACCGTCAGACGAAGAGACGCCGTCACACAGTGGGAGCCTCCCACCATGCCAGCATGGCTGCGGAGCGGCCCGGAGAAGAAATGAAGAAGAGAAGAAGGAAGAAGAGATGAAGAAGAAGAAGAAGATGAAGAAGATGAAGAGAAGAGCGGGAGCCTCCCCCCTCATGCCATGGGTGCGGAGCGGCCCGAGGAGAAGAAGATAGAAGACACCGCGAAGGAGATGCTGGACGAGAACGCCGGAGGAAGAACCAGAAGGGCCAGAAGAACCAGAAGATGAAGGAAGATAGAAGAAAGAAGAAGTATTTAAATAAAGGAATTGTCAAAAACTGTCTCTTGTCATTTTTAACATTTTTGACAGTTTTTTAGTGAAATGGTAGGGGTAAGTACCCCCTTACCATTTCACACAGGGGGGGGGCCGGGATCTGGGGGTCCCCTTGTTAAAGGGGGCTTCCAGATTCCGATAAGCCCCCCACCCGCAGACCCCCACAACCACCGGCCAGGGTTGTGGGGATGAGGCCCTTGTCTTCATCAACATGGGGACAAGGTGTTTTGGGGGGCTACCCCAAAGCACCCTCCCAATGTTGAGGGCATGTGGCCTGGTACGGTTCAGGAGGGGGGGGGGCGCACTCTCGTCCCCCCCTCTTTTCCTGCGGCCTGCCAGGTTGCGTGCTCGGATAAGGGTCTGGTATGGATTTTTGGGGGGACCCCACGCCATTTTTTTTTTTTTTTGGCGCGGGGTTCCCCTTAAAATCCATACCAGACCTGAAGGGTCTGGTATGGAATTTAGGGGGAACCCCACGTCAATTTTTTTTTTAAATTTTGGCTGGGGTTCCCCTTAATATCCATACCAGACCTGAAGGGCCTTGTATGGAATTTAGGGGGACCCCCACATCATTTTTTTTTTTTTTGGTTCAGGGTTGCCCTGTGGGGAATTCCCATGCCGTTTTTATCAATGAACTTCTATGTGTATTGTCGGCAATGCAATAGCCGCGGGTAGTTTTAAATGTGTTTTTTTCTTCAAAATGTCATTTTGCTGTCAGACTGTTCTAAACACAGGAAACATGCGCCCCTTTACAGGCATACTATAGACACCCCCCAGGTACGAAATTTAAAGGGATATTACACTTTTATTGACTTTAAGCATTAATAAAATCACTGCTCCTGAAAAAACGTCCGTTTTTAAAACTTTTTTTTGCATTGATCCATGTCCCCTGGGGCAGGACCTGGGTCCCCAAACACTTTTTATGACAATAACTTGCATATAAGCCTTTAAAATGAGCACTTTTGATTTCTCCCATAGACTTTTAAAGGGTGTTCCGCGGCATTCGAATTTGCCGCGAACACCCCAAATTGTTCGCTGTTCGGCGAACTTGCGAACAGCCAATGTTCGAGTCGAACATGAGTTCGACTCGAACTCGAAGCTCATCCCTAATCCAGACCAATTTTCAGCTTTCAGCGCTGATGCACTTTGAATGACAATTGCGCGGTCATACAACACTGTACCCAAATGAAATTTTTATCAATTTTTCAGCACAAATAGAGCTTTCTTTTGGTGGTATTTGATCACCTCTGCGGTTTTTACTTTTTGTTAAAAAAATGTAAAAAACTGAGTTTTGAAAAAAAAGTTTTTTTTTTTATATTTTGTTATAAAAAATTTAAAACGGGTAATTTTTCTCCTTCATTGATGTACGCTGATGAGGCAGCAGTAATGGGCACTGATAGGCGGCAGTGATGGGCACTGATGGGTGGCAGTGATGGGCACTGATGGGTGGCAGTGATGGGCACTGATGGGTGGCAGTGATGGGCAGCACTGGCAGGTGGCACTGATTGACACTACAGGTGGGCATTGATAGGTGGCACTTGTGGGCATTGATAGGTGGCACTTGTGGGCACTGTTAGGTGGCACTGTGGGCACTGTTAGGTGGCACTGTGGGCAGTGTTAGGTGGCACTTTTATTGGGCACTGATGAGGCAGATGTGCCTCTTCCACTTCGGGACCGATGTCCCTTACATCTGAGCCGGTGATTGGCTTTTTTTTCTACGTGCGCTGTCAGCGTGAGTAAAAATAAAAAAACGATTACCGATGTTTTGTTTACATCATGTGATCAGCTGTCATTGGCTGACAGCTGATCACATGGTAAGGGGCCGGGACCGGCCCCTTACACGGATTGGTGATCAGCCGACTCTCAGTGACTCGGTGATCACACCGCGCCCGGCGCGCGCCGTGCAGGGCGCGCGCAGGGAGCGTGCACAGGGGAGGCCGTCAACTGACGGCCTCCCGGGAATGCAGGTCCGCGCTGTGGCCGTCATTCGGCCATAGCGCGGATGTCTAGTGGTTAAATATGAGATCTGGGGTCAAAAAGTCCTCAAATCTCATATTTGGACTTAAATTAAAAAAAAAAAAATGACAACAAAAAAATATGCCTTTAAGGCAAATGGGCGGAGCTGACGTTATGACTTCGCTTCCGCCCTCCTATGGTATGAAGACGGGTGGGGGCCATCTTATCCTCACTCGTCTCCATACCGAGGAAGTGACAGGTCCCGATCGCCGGTAAGCGGCGGAGGGCGCAGGAGAGCGGCGGGAGGGGGGTGGCACCTCTCCCGCGACCGATAATGGTGATCTTGCGGCGAACCCCCTGCAGAGACCACCATTATCGGAAACACGACCGGCTCTTGTAAAGGTGCATACCTCGGTTGTGGCAGCAGCTGCTGCCGTTACCGAGATATCTACCTTCAAAGTGCCGACGTATATGTACAGGAGCCGGTCGGTAAGTGGTTGAGACTGCAATTAAATTATTCACAAGATGGTATTATACTCCGGTCAAAATTCACGCCATTTTCCCCACAACTCCTTAGACATGCTTCAGAGGTTGCAACGCCATTGGCTCATTCTCACACATTTTTTGGAATTGGGAGAAAGTTACACATATATGGAAGCTATTAGAAAAATTTGCTTCCAAAATCTCAGATAGTACTATTAACCTGACTCTCATCAACTGTATATTATTTTCCCCTGTTTCTGGACTCACATCTTGTAATATGATATTGATCCGCACAATATGTGTAGCAATACACTGGTTGATAGCATATCACTGGAAGTCCTTATCAGTTCCATTAACACAAATGAAAACCAGAATAAACAATATCAATCTAATGGAAACAATATTCCATATACTACAGAACACTAATCATTTCTATAATAAAAAATGAGACCCATGGCTTAATTTTTCTAATCTCTTTTTCAACCCTGAATGATATTATTATTAACATTTATATGAAGAAAAATATAAGTGATATATATTTACAATATGCATATTGTATTACCGTACATTATAAAGTTAATATACTAAAGCAAACTATATTCCTCAAATATCACAATGTATACCTGGCTCTTTCCTATGTGTAAACTACCTGTATTGTACTATCATCTGGCATATAACAAAGCTTTTTTTGTACCATCTTTTGTACCAAATAAAAATAGTTTGTAAACAAAAAAGAAAAATGTTGATGTCTGGTTGTCCTGTCCTTAATCACTTGACAACTGGACACTTAAACCCCCTTCCTAACCAGACCAATTTTCAGTTTTCGGTGCTCTCACACTTTGAATGACAATTACTCAGTCATGCAACACTGTACCCATATGACATTTTTGTCATTTTTTTCACACAGATAGAGCTTTCTTTTGGTGGTATTTAATCACTGCTGGGTTTTTTAAAATTTTTTGTGCATTAAAATTCGGTAAAAAAAAAATAAAATTTTTGTTTCTGTTAAAATTTATTGCAGAGTATTGGCAGAGTATTGGCAGTGTATTGGCGAGTATTGGCAGTGTATTGGCAGTGTATTGGCGAGTGTTGGCAGAGTATTGGCAGAGTATTGGCGACCATTGCAGAGTATTGACAGAGTACTGGCAGAGTATTGGCAGAGTATTGGCGAGTATTGGCAGAGTATTGGCAGAGTATTGGCAGAGTACTGCAGAGTACTGCAGAGTACTGCAGAGTATTGCAGAGTATTGGCAGAGTATTGGCAGAGTATTGGCGAGTATTGGCAGAGTACTGCAGAGTACTGCAGAGTATTGGCAGAGTATTGGCAGAGTATTGCAGAATATTGGCAGAGTATTGGTGAGTATTGGTGAGTATTGGTGAGTATTGGCAGAGTATTGGCAGAGTATTGCAGAGTATTGGCAGAGTATTGGCAGAGTATTGCAGAGTATTGCAGAGTATTGGTGAGTATTGGCAGAGTATTGGCAGAGTATTGCAGAGTATTGGCAAATATTGCAGAGTATTGGCAGAGTATTGGCAGAGTATGGTAGAGTATTGCAGAGTACTGCAGAGTACTGCAGAGTATTGCAGAGTACTGGCAGAGTATTGGCGAGTATTGGCAAGTATTGGCAAGTATTGCAGAGTATTGCAGAGTATTGGCAAGTATTGGCAGAGTAATGCAGAGTATGGGCAGAGTATGGGCAGAGTACTGCAGAGTATTGCAGAGTATTGCAGAGTATGGCAGAGTATTGCAGAGTATTGCAGAGTATGGCAGAGTATGGCAGAGTATGGCAGAGTATTGCAGAGTATGGCAGAGTATGGCAGAGTATGGCAGAGTATTGCAGAGTACTGGCAGAGTATGGCAGAGTATGGCAGAGTATTGCAGAGTACTGGCAGAGTATTGGCGAGTATTGGCAAGTATTGGCAAGTATTGCAGAGTATTGCAGAGTATTGCAGAGTATTGGCAAGTATTGGCAGAGTATTGCAGAGTATGGGCAGAGTACTGCAGAGTATTGGCACTGAGCAGCGCTGTGGGCACTACAGATCCATCCCACAGCGCTGCTACAAACGATCTCTCCCTTTGCACTGTACAGATCGGTACAGAGAGGGGAGGGAGGAACCAGCGTCATGACATGATGCCGGTTTGTTTACAAGTAATCGCTCCGTCATTTGACGGAGCGATCACGTGGTAAACGGCCGCTGCCGTGATGCGATCACGGATATTTCCAGGAGCGTGCACGCGAGAGCAACATTCTGGGAGGACGTCCATGGAAGTCCTCCCAGGATAAGCTGATCGCTGTAGCCCTCTTTCAGCTATGGCCCGGTCGGCAAGTGGTTAAATCTGCATTCACACTTGGGCTGAGCATTGAGCGTTTTTGGAAAATGTACTTTTCTTTTTTTTTTTTTTTTTTTTAAGCATTTACTGTTTTAGTATTTTTTTTAAACTTATTTTTAGCCAATGAAAAGTTTACTACTAGGGGAACAATGAATGACATGTACATTTTTTTGCACTTTTTGTGCGTTTTTCAGACGGTACTATTGAAATCTATTGGGGACAAAAAATGCTTGAAGCTTGTAACGTAAATTAAACTCATGTACCTTTTTAAGCTACAAATGGCAAGCGACAATCAACAGGCACGACTGAAATCCATGAGATTTTGGATGTTGAGGATTGGCTCAGGCACAAATGGCGCTTAATGCTTTGTATCGCTGACCCACACAATTTGGCAGATAAAGACTTCAGGCTTCCCTGTGACTTTCCCGATCTGCATACATGTTCCAGGCCAGTGATTCCAAGCATTAAATCCAGCTGATCATAAGAGTCAGGCAGGCAGCATTTTTAGAGGGATGTCATCAGTGGCAGCTTCCTTATTATTTCATAACAGGCTTCTATTAACACCAGATTGAGGCTTTCATTTTAAATCAGCTAAATTCATAGCAGACGCTTCAAAATAAAAGGTGGCAAATTCTTGCATTTTTTTTTTTCCAGAAAGCAGCCACAGCCTAGGGCAGTGTTTTTCAACCTCTTTTCAGCCAAGGCACTGTGTACAATCCTGTCCCCAGTCTGAGGGCTCGTCTACACAATGAGGTGTGTCCGGGCACAAGCGTTTTTTTTTTTGCGTATTCCTGCATTTTGCGTTTTTATTAAGCTGCTCTATGCTTGTGAAACACAGAAAAAGGTGCTGGCACAATTTTTAAATTGAGCCCCACCAAAATTCATGGTACTGCAGTATCATGCGTTTTAGTGAGCGCACACATACACTATATTGTCAAAAATAATGGGACACCTGCCTATACATGCACATGAACTTTAATGGCATCCCAGTCTTAGTCCATAGGGTTCAATATTGAGTTGGCCCACCCTTTGCAGCTATAACAGCTTCAACTCTTCTGGGAAGGCTGTCCACAAGGTTTAGGAGTGTGTCTATGGGAATGTTTAACCATTCTTCCAGAGGTGCATTTGTGAGGTCAGGCATTGATGTTGGACGAGAAGGCCTGGCTTGCAGTCTCCGCTCTAATTCATCCCAAAGGTGTTCTATCAGGTTGAGGTCAGGACTCTGTGCAGATCAGTCAAGTTCCTCCAGCCCAAACTTGCTCATTCATGTCTTTATGGACCTTGCTTTGTGCACTGGTCCAAATCATTTGGTGGAGGGGGGATCATGGTGTGGGATTGAGGTCTGAGCCTGTAGGGTTCAATATTAAGTTGGCCCATCCTTTACAGCTATAACAGCTTTTATGCCGCGTACACACACATCGGCCTTTACGGCATACTTGGTCCGGCGTACCGGATTTCGTCAGACAATTCGATCGTGTGTGGGCTCCAGCGGACTTTGTTTTCTCAAAAGTTTGACGGACTTAGATTTGAAACATGTTTCAAATCTATCCGACGGACTCGAGTCTGGTCGAAAAGTCCGCTCGTCTGTATGCTAGTCCGACGGACAAAAACCGACACTAGGGCAGCTATTGGCTACTGGCTATCAATTTCCTTGTTTTAGTCCGGTCATATGTCATCACAAACGAATCCGTTGGACTTTGGTTGATCGTGTGTAGGCAAGTCCGTTCATTCGGAAAGTCCGTTGTAAAGCCCGTCGAAAAGTCTGCCGGGCAAAGTATGCCGGTCATGCGTACGCGGCATAACTCTTCTGGGAAGGCTGTCCACAAGGTTTAGGTTCAGGCACTGATGTTGGACGAGAAGGCCTGGCTAATTCATCCCAAAGGTGTTCTATCGGGTTGAGGTCAGGACTCTGTGCAGATCAGTCAAGTTCCTCCACCCCCAACTCACTCATCTATGTCTTTATGGACCTTGCTTTGTGCACTGGTGCTCAGTCATGTTGGAACAGGAAGTGGCCATCCCCAAACTGTTCCCACAAAGTTGGGAGCATGAAATTGTCCAAAATGTCTTGGTATGCTGACGCATTAGAGTTCCCTTCAAGGGGCCAAGCCCAACCCCTGAAAAACAACCCCACACCATAATCCCCCCTCCACCAAAGGATTTGGAGCAGTGCACAAAGCAAGGTCCTCCTGGCTTTCTCCTCCTCTATGTTGTTCTCTGTACGTTTACTGGCAAAGCTGAAAGCTGTGCAAACCGCCAACCTGCCCTTAGCAACCAATGACGTCATCGGTTGGCAGGACGTGGGTGGGCGGCTTGTATAGCTTTCAGTTTTGCCGGCAAATGTACAGAGATCAAAATAGAGGAGGAGAGAGCCGGGAGGATGCCAGATGGGATCTCTCTCACTCCTTTGTACACAGAAGATAAGAGTGGAAATCTATAGTGATCGGTCATTTTGCAGTGGAACCCCTGGGGACTATTTGCGGCATCACAGATCAGTAGGAAAAATGCCACCTACCTTGAAGCTCAGTAAGAAGAATGCCCCCATTACAGTGGTGGTCAGAACGTGACTCTGACAGACAGCTAAAAAGATCATTGATGTCATACAGCTGGCTATGCCAAGCATCGTTGGTTCTGTGGGCATCCTCAAACAGGAGGCCAATCAAGGAACCCCCAGCAACCTCTAAGAGTAACCCTTGTGTTCCACAGAACCCTGCTTGGGAATGGATGGCTTGGTGAAAAGCAGAGGTCTCTCTTCAGAGATCTGACACGCCCCTAATGAGTCCGATCTATAATCCTGCAAACTGCAAATCTTATGCTTACTGCTGATTGGAGAGCTCTAGCTCTGACTTCACAGGGGGTGTGTTCGACTTCTGCAAAGAGACCGCTGCTCCCACCTATAGAGCAAGAGGCCTTCTCTGCAGCATTGTTGCTGCTTTTTAACTGCTTGCCGACCAGCCGCCGTCATTATACTGCGGCAGGTTAGCACGATACCGCGAGCCGCCGTAGCTATACGTCAGCTCCTTTAAGCCGGATAGCAGGCGCGTACTTGCGGCCGCTGCACTGCAGGGGTGCCGATGCTCATGGCCGACGGTCGCGATGACCGCCGGCCACGAGAGGCAGAACAGGGACGTGTGTGTGTAAACACACACGTCCCTGTTCTGTGAGGAGAGACAGATCGTGTGTTCCTAATAGCTAGGAATCACGATCTGTCATTTCCTGTAGGTCAGGCCCCTCCCCCTACAGTTAGAAACACACACAGGGAACACATTTAACCCCTTGATCGCCCCCTAGTGTTAACCCCTTCCCTGCCAGTGACATTTTTATAGTAATCAATGCATTTTTATAGCACTGATCGCTGTATAAATGCCAATGGTTCCAAAAATGTGTCAAAAGTGTCCGATGTGTCCGCCATAATGTCGCAGTCCCGATAAAAATCGCAGATCGCCGCCATTACTAGTAAAAAAAAAAATAATAATAAAAATGCTATAAATCTCTCCCCTATATAGACGCTATAACTTTTGCGCAAACCAAACAATATACACTTATTGAGATTTTTTTTTACCAAAAATATGTGGAAAAATACATATCGACCTAAACTGAGAAAAAATAAGCTTTTTTAAAAAAAAATGGAGGATATTTATTTTAGCAAAAAGTACAAAATATTGTGTTTTTTTTCAAAATTATTTGTTCATAGCGCAAAAAATAAAAACCGCAGAGATGATCAAATACCACCAAAAGAAAGCTCTGTTTGTGAGGAAAGAAAGGACACCAATTTTGTATGGGAGCCACGTTGCACGACCGCACAATTGTCAGTTAAAGCGAAGCAGTGCCGAATCACAAAAAATGGCCCGGTCATTCAGCAGCCAAATCTTCCGGGGCTGAAGTGGTTAACGAAAACAAACTGCATGACTTTACTTACCTTTTGTTATGAGGCATGTAAAATGTTTATCTAAAAGCTGAATTAGGTTATAAAGATATAGCTTTGATTATTCTCTGGAGAGAGGATCTACCAGTGTGAATACTTTACATCATACCACATCAATTGTATGTGACTCTCATAAACAATAAATAACTTGGAGTGAATACAATGGGCACAAATCGGTATTTAGCAGATGAAGATGTACTATGGCTCTACACATTAGGTACTGTCACAAAGCTCACGCCGCCTATGTCTTTATGTGTGCTTCGTATAATTGTAGCGTGTTGCCATAACAGTGTGACCTGATGTTATGTTAATGGATTTGAAGCACAATGAAGCACAAAACGCTTCCATACCGGAACCCGTCCGCGTTAATGACCGGAGAAAATATCAAAGTCTCAGAATTTAACCAAATCATAGCAAAAGGGAAACACCAGTTTTATGTGGTTTTTTTTTGCCATGTTTATGCATGTGTTTTACATTTCTTTGTAACAGAAATAAAGCCATATATACAAAGTAGTGATATTTGTCAGTAATAAGCAAATAACATAATTGTCAATGTCTGGACATACAGCAGATTCTAATTGAAGAGCAGAGTCATGGGGCGTGGCCAAGATGGTGCTGTAAGCGGCTGCTTTTCCAGAGAGCTCCGCTGATCCGTATAGAAATCCGTATCCATCGACCCTAAAAACTTACCAATTCCATTCCTGCTGACTAGTGGGGGACAGGGGATCCTAGTCCTGCCGAGAAGTGGGGAAAATTTTCGATTCCTGGCGCGAGATTGGGGTCCCGCTGCGCTCCCGGCCTACCACGGGCAACTAGGCCCAAGCCGCGGCCTTTCCTGACGGGCCGCGCGGCGAGCCGGGAACCCCCTGCCACGATCGGACTGATTACCGGGCCTCGCTGGCTGCTGCGGACCACAGGTGAGGGCGGGAGAGGGAATCCTGGACTGTACTTAGGCCGTGTTCTGGGCCTGGACTCTCTTCCCCCCCCCACGATCTACTAGGCCACGACTGCTGCCTTTCCTGGAGCCCCGGGGCCGCCGGATTGATAGGAGGAGTGCGGTATCTTGCTGGCCTAGTGGAGGGGGCCCTGTGACCACTGGGAGATATTGCCAAGCAACAGGAACAGATCCTGGAGTGCCCACATCCCTCTCACCCCGGTAGTGAAGTGAGGTGGCTGGGCTGAACATCCCTGTGGGCCTGTGTAGACCTGAAATCAGCGGCTCCTGAGCCATTTGTTTTCAGATGAGGGGGGAAGACTGTTAAGGGGACACAAACTTTATCCTACCTGCTGCTTGAACACCCCTGACTTCGCAGACAGGCTTCCACTACCAATTGCTGAATACTGCCCGGAGCTGGGCCCCCGGCACCTGAATGAGGCCCCGGAATTTCAGCGCAAAATATAGTAAAGGGGGTAAGAGGTTGACCTTCCCACCGCAGCCGGACTCCCCCCAGATGCCCACCAGTCCCCCTCCGGAGGCCCCTAAAATACGCGAAATACGAGTCCCGCAGACAGACACTATGAAGTCGGATGACTCTCGCCCCCCCTGGTTGGCGGATGTCATGGCGGCCATTGCAACTTGCCAATCAACACTAACAACAAAGATCGAAGCAGTTCAGTTGGACATGGGTCTAATCCGCCAAGATATAGATAAAATCAGATCACGAGTCACTTAGACGGAGCAAAGACTGAGTACCACCGAAGACACCATTGCGGAACATGGGGCATCACTCCGTACTCTCCAAACTCAAGTAAAGGTCCTTGAATATAGAGCCGAGGACGCGGAGAACAGGAACCGGCGTAATAACCTTCGCATTGTTGGTTTACAGGAGGGGGCGGAGGGGAATAACCCTACCTCCTTCATAGAGGGTTTGCTCCATGACCTTCTACCTGAGGCCCGCTGGTTACCTTATTACACGGTGGAGAGGGCGCACCGCATCCCGCCTAAGCTGGGGCCTCCTGGATCCCCCCTCGCACCTTCATTCTACGTCTACTTAATTTTAGAGATAGAGACGAAGTTCTCCGTGCCTCCAGAAACGTTGGGGACCTCAGATTCCAGAACACGAAGTTGATGATCTTCCCCGACTATTCGGTGGAGACCCAGAAGCTTAGGAAATCTTTTGACCAAGTAAAGGCGGTCTGCGATCACGCAACGTTCGCTACAGTGTACTTTTCCCTGCTCGCCTGAGAGTCCAGGATGGCGAGACAACTCGTTTCTTTACCTCTCCAAGGGAGGCCTCAACCTGGCTGGATTCGCTACCACTGATCCGTTGACGGTTTACCTGGTATGTACTGTGAGATCCCTCATTGTTTGTTCACCATAGCCTTGGCCCAGGTCTGAGGTAATATATGTATTCCCACATTGATGACTTTCTTCGTTGCACAGGTTCTGCCCAGTTCAATCCATGGTGCGGACAGACTTGGGAGGAGACGTTTATTACCCCTTCCAGAGAAATTCTAAGATAATGCCCCTGCCAAAGAACTTGGTCAGGAGACCGTTGAAATATGAAGTTCCTTTACAACTGCTTGTTTTCTTGAGGGGTGTTGGGAACATTTTTGTTTGGTATCTTCACCCAAAGATGGATAGACTTTACTGTGGGGTCGCACTATGGGATATTTCCCCTTCATCTGACTTTCTAAGTCCCCACAGCCTGTTGTATCACAAGCGGAGCTCTCAAGTGTATAAACCGCTTGAAATGCTGTTTCCCCCCGTGTGAAGTTTCGGGGGGGTGAGTTCGCCTGTTCCACGGACCCTCTGTTGCAGCCGGCGAGCTTAATAAGTTCGGGATTGAAACCCGCCTCAGTTTTGGGGGTCGGGTGGGGTTGGGGGTTGGGTATAAGTTCCCCTATTGGGGCTATTTTTATTTTCATCTACTTCAGTTATTGGGATCCTTTATCTGTTTTTGGTTTGGTTTTGTTTTTGTTTGTTATTTGTACCAAAATAATTGACTTATCAGCATTGCACTGTCTACAAATGTGTCCGGTTCGGGTCCCGGGGTCCAGACCGAGAGCCGCGATTTCCATTGATCCTAACATTCTTAACACTCCCGGTGGTCATGTCCTCACTTAACATCATCTCCTGGAACACCAGGGGACTGAATTCCCCGGTTAAACGCTCCCTGGTGTTCCAATTCATTAAATCTTATAACCCACACATATGTGTGCTCCAGGAAACGCACCTAACAGGTCGTAGGGTTCTGGCCCTTAAAAAACCATGGGTGGGACACCACTACCACTCCACGCACTCCACATTCTCTAGGGGTGTAACTATACTGGTTTTGAAGTCACTTCCCTTTCGGCTCTTGGATTTGGCCCTGGACCCTGATGGACGGTATGTTATTATTCACGCTAAAATTTATTCTCTAACGTGGACTATTGTGGGCTTATATTTGCCTCCCCCGGCCTCCTTGCTGGTGCTCAATCAGATCACCAGTAAGATGGCCGACCTTGCCTCTGATAACAATGTCATATTGGGGGGTTTTAATCTGGTCCCTGACCCGGATTTAGACAGGCTAACTCCTGCAGGATATCATTGCCCTGGGTTGAGTGGGCGGATACCTATGGCCTGACTGATGTCTGGAGGTGGCGTCACCCCCAATCTAGGGCATACACATGCCACTCGGCCTCTCACAGAACGTTTTCCCGCATAGACTTGGTCTTCGCAGGGAGTCAGGTCCTCCCACGGGTCACAGACATACAAATATTGCCTAGGGGAATTTCAGACCATGCACCCTTGTTGTTGTCTTTGGATCTCTCCCTAGGCTCAGTAGAAAGGATATGGAGGCTCTCAAGATTTTGGATCTCAGACACCGCAGTAGACTCCCAATTTAGAACGGAATTGACTTGACTTTTGGGCTGTAAATGAGGGCTCTGCTGACTCCGCGATGGTGTGGGATGCCTTTAAAGCCACGACGAGGGGACATTACCAGACCATCATTGCCAGAGTCCGACGTGAGCGTAGGGCAGACTTGGTGAAGGCTGAGCGGGAGGCGAGTAGTGCGGAGGCTCTTTTTGTTCGTACCCGAGACCCTGCGCACTATTCGCATCTACAACTTATGGCGAAGGAGGTGGTTCGTCTCCGTACTTATCTTACTCAGAAGAAAATGTTGGCTCAATCCCAACGGATTTTTGAGCAGGGAGAGCGATCAGGCTGTTTGTTGGCCTGGCTCTCTAGGGAACAGGCGGGCGGGATGAGCATTTCACATATTAGAGACTCCTCGGGACAGCTGATCCACACACCGGAAGGGATCAATTGTTGCTTCGCAGAGTTTTACGAATCCCTCTACAGGTCCAGGGTAGACTATAGAGGGAAGGATCTGGGGGCATACCTAGACGACATTGATATCCCAACCCTTACAGTAACGTATCGTGACAAGCTTGACGCTCCAATTACGTCCTTGGAGATACTACGGGCACTTAAATCAATGCAGACAGGGAAAACTCCGGGACCCGATGGCATCCCTTTGGAGTTTTATAAACAATATGCCACAGAACTAGTTGACAAACTACAGGTCCTCTTCTCTGAGTCATCGCGCCTTGGGAAACTCCCGGACACGATGAGCGAAGTGATCATTGTAGTGATCCCCAAGCCAGGGAAAGACCCCACGTTGTGCTCCTCGTACCGGCCTATATCTCTTCTGAACGTCGATGCAAAAGTACTGCCAAAAGTATTGGCCAATAGGCTTAACCTGGTAATTACCGTTCTTATCCACAGGGATCAAACAGGCTTCATGCCCGGCAGAGGAACTGACATTAATATCAGACGCCTCCATACTCACATAGACAGGGCGGACGAGGTGACTAACGGGATGGTGGCCTCACTTGATGCGGAGAAGGCCTTTGACTCCGTCGAGTGGGGCTACTTATGGGAAGTCCTCTCGCGATTCGGGTTTGGCCCGGGTTTCACGACATGGCTCCGCATGCTATACCATGGCCCCTCAGCTAGAATACGCACCAATGGATGCCTCTCGGGGAAGTTCCGATTGTCTCGAGGCACGCGACAGGGGTGTCCCCTTTCCCCGGGTTTATTTGCTCTGGCGATGGAGCCCCTGGCTATATTGTTGAGGGCCGACCCTGGGGTAAGGGGACTTCAGGTAGGACCCATTGAGGAGAAGTTATCGCTGTACGCGGATGATGCTCTGCTTTATTTAGCGGATGCATCGTCCTCTCTGCAGACTGCACTCAATCTGATTAATCGATTCGGCGGGTATTCGGGGATTCGCATCAATTGGAACAAGTCGGTCCTATTCCCGCTCCATCCCTCGACCCCAAGGGTACCACACCCGCAGCTCAAATGGGTAGATGATTTCAAATACCTGGGGATAAAAATTAGCGGTAAAGTTCAAGACTACATTGATAACAATTTGCGTCCACTTATGACACAGCTTACGGCTAGATGCGCTGCTTTGCGTTCCCTTCCATTGACTCCTGTTGGCAGAGTCAACTTGCTAAAAATGATTTACCTTCCCAAATATCTATATTTCTTTCGCAATACACCCATAACCATCCCTAGGACCTTTTACCAGAGGGTGGAGAGCCTGCTGATACACTTTGTCTGGGCTAGGAGGCCACCCAGGGTGGCCAAGCAGATCTTATATCTACCTCTTTCGGGGGGAGGGATTGGCGCTACCGAATTTCCAAATTTACTACTGGGCTGCAGTTCTAGTCACGATTCGGTGGTGGTTCTCCCAGCCCACGCAAAATCCCGCGGTCACTCTGGAGGCAGCCATTCTGAGTTCCTTTGCTGCCTTGAGTAATCTCCCGTTTCGGGGTCTCAGGGCCAGTTTGTCCATGACGACCCTGATGCAAACCACTGTAAAGGTTTGGCAGGAGGCTAGGAAAATATATGGAAAGCCCAATTACAGTTCACCTCACATGCCCCTGTGGGGCAAACCTATGCTACCCCATTTTTACACTTTACCGGACCCCTCTCTCTGGGCAAAAAAGGGAATTCTTACATTAAAGCATATAGTCAAGGATGGCAGGCTAATGACTTTCCAAGCCCTTAGACAATCCTTTGCTATTCCGGCCTCCTTCCACTTTAGATACTGGCAGCTGAAGCACGCCTTTGAGGCTCAGTTCCCTGCCCCCCTCATTCTGGAACCGGACTCTATTGAAAGGCTCTTGACTTCCAGCGTGATGGGGAAGCCCCTCTCCACACTATACCTATACCTGACAGTGGAATACGATGCCAAACTAACTAAAACCTGGGAAAAGTGGAGGGTTGATATTCCCTCATTAGATGAGGAAGAATGGAAGGAGTGTTTAATATCCTACATTCCTTCCATGATCACTGCAAAGGATAGGTTCATACAATTCAAGTTCCTACACAGGGCGTATTTTACCCCATAGAGGTTGGCGCGCATTTACCCTCAGAGAGATCCCAATTGACAGAGATGCAGACAGGAAGTGGGTACTTTCTGGCATATGGTCTGGTCGTGTCCCAGTCTCCGACTCTTTTGGTCAGCAGTGGCATCCACACTGAGCAATGTCATAGGATCAGACTTGCAGGCGGATCCCCAAATACTATTGCTAAGTCATCTGGAAGATGTTGTGGGTGATAGGTATAGCAAATTGTGTCTAACCTTCGCATTGTACTATGCTAGGCGGGAAATTCGATTGCGGTTGAAAATGGTAGAGCCTCCTACCCTGGCCTCGTGGATAAGGTCTGTGAATAAGGTGCTCCCTCTGTATAGATTAACGTATGAAAGTAGGCAATGCCCGGGGAAGTTTGATAAAATCTGGTCGTCCTGGGTCGACGCCTCCGGAGACCCTGATCCCCCTACCCCATAAACAGGACGGGAAACATAATGGAAGACATCTTATATCTCACGTCTATTCTCCTTATGCCCGTTTTCTTTCATCCCATTCCTTCTCCTCCCTCCCTCCCCCCCCCTCTCTTCCTTTCTTCCTCTCCCCTTCTCCTTCCTTCCCTTGCACATCTGGAATATCTGATAAATAATGGCTATTGTTTAAGGGTCAATTTTACTGTCTTTATTCTCACCGCAATGACTGTACTAAATTCTTGTATTGTACTGCTGATTTGTTTAATAAAATTTTCTGTTAAAAAAAAAAGAGCAGAGTCATGGCATGCTTACAGCGATAGGAGATTGACTACCAGAACTCCTGCTGTAGATTGATGCCCTACCACCTTGTAACCTTCATGCTTACCTTCCCTTTAACTTTTCCTGTAAACCCTAACACTAATGCCCCGTACAAACAGTCGGATTTTCCGACGGAAAATGTGTGTTAGGACTAGGGATGAGCCGAACACCCCCCTGTTCGGTTCGCACCAGAACATGCGAACAGGAAAAAAATTCGTTCGAACACGCGAACACCGTTAAAGTCTATGGGACACGAACATGAATAATCAAAAGTGCTAATTTTAAAGGCTAATATGCAAGTTATTGTCAATAAAAGTGTTTGGGGACCTGGGTCCTGCCCCAGGGGACATGAATCAATGCAAAAAAAAGTTTTAAAAACGGACGTTTTTTCAGGAGCAGTGATTTTAATAATGCTTAAAGTCAAACAATAAAAGTGTAATATCCCTTTAAATTTCATACCTGGGGGGTGTCTATAGTATGCCTGTAAAGGGGCGCATGTTTCCCGTGTTTAGAACAGTCTGACAGCAAAATGACATTTTGAAGGAAAAAACACATTTAAAACTACCGCGGCTATTGCATTGCCGACAATACACATAGAAGTTCATTGATAAAAACGGCATGGGAATTCCCCACAGGGGAACCCCGAACCAAAAAAAAAAAAAAAAAAATGATGTGGGGGTCCCCCTAAATTCCATACAAGGCCCTTCAGGTCTGGTATGGATATTAAGGGGAACCCCAGCCAAAATTTTTAAAAAAAATTGACGTGGGGTTCCCCCTAAATTCCATACCAGACCCTTAAGGTCTGGTATGGATTTTAAGGGGAACCCCGCGCCAAAAAAAAAAAAAAAAACGGCGTGGGGTCCCCCTAAAAATCCATACCAGACCCTTATCCGAGCACGCAACCTGGCAGGCCGCAGGAAAAGAGGGGGGGACGAGAGTGCGGCCCCCCCCCCTCCTGAACCGTACCAGGCCACATGCCCTCAACATTGGGAGGGTGCTTTGGGGTAGCCCCCCAAAACACCTTGTCCCCATGTTGATGAGGACAAGGGCCTCATCCTCACAACCGTGGCCGGTGGTTGTGGGGGTCTGCGGGCGGGGGGCTTATCGGAATCTGGAAGCCCCCTTTAACAAGGGGACCCCCAGATCCCGGCCCCCCCCCTGTGTGAAATGGTAAGGGGGTACTTACCCCTACCATTTCACTAAAAAACTGTCAAAAATGTTAAAAATGACAAGAGACAGTTTTTGACAATTCCTTTATTTAAATGCTTCTTCTTTCTTCCTTCATCTTCTTCTTCTTCTGGTTCTTCTGGCTCTTCTGGTTCTTCCTCCGGCGTTCTCGTCCAGCATCTTCTCCGCGGCGTCTTCTATCTTCTTCTCCTCGGGCCGCTCCGCACCCATGGCATGAGGGGGGAGGCTCCCGCTCTTCTCTATCTTCTTCTCTTATTCATCTTCTTCTTCATCTTCTTCTTCATCTCTTCTTCCTTCTTCTCTTCTTCATGTCTTCTGCGGGCCGCTCCGCAGCCATGCTGACATGGAGGGAGGCTCCCGCTGTGTGACGGCGTCTCTTCGTCTGACGGTTCTTAAATAACGGGGGGCGGGGCCACCCGGTGACCCCGCCCCCCTCTGACGCACGGTGACATGACGGGACTTCCCTGTGGCATTCCCCGTGACGTCACAGGGAAGTCCCGTCATGTCACCGTGCGTCAGAGGGGGGCGGGGTCACCGGGTGGCCCCGCCCCCCGTTATTTAAGAACCGTCAGACGAAGAGACGCCGTCACACAGTGGGAGCCTCCCTCCATGCCAGCATGGCTGCGGAGCGGCCCGCAGAAGACATGAAGAAGAGAAGAAGGAAGAAGAGATGAAGAAGAAGATGAAGAAGAAGATGAAGAAGAGAAGAAGATGAAGAGAAGAGCGGGAGCCTCCCCCCTCATGCCATGGGTGCGGAGCGGCCCGAGGAGAAGAAGATAGAAGACGCCGCGGAGAAGATGCTGGACGAGAACGCCGGAGGAAGAACCAGAAGAGCCAGAAGAACCAGAAGAAGAAGAAGATGAAGGAAGAAAGAAGAAGCATTTAAATAAAGGAATTGTCAAAAACTGTCTCTTGTCATTTTTAAAATTTTTGACAGTTTTTTAGTGAAATGGTAGGGGTAAGTACCCCCTTACCATTTCACACAGGGGGGGGGCCGGGATCTGGGGGTCCCCTTGTTAAAGGGGGCTTCCAGATTCCGATAAGCCCCCCGCCCGCAGACCCCCACAACCACCGGCCACGGTTGTGAGGATGAGGCCCTTGTCCTCATCAACATGGGGACAAGGTGTTTTGGGGGGCTACCCCAAAGCACCCTCCCAATGTTGAGGGCATGTGGCCTGGTACGGTTCAGGAGGGGGGGGGGCCGCACTCTCGTCCCCCCCTCTTTTCCTGCGGCCTGCCAGGTTGCGTGCTCGGATAAGGGTCTGGTATGGATTTTTAGGGGGACCCCACGCCGTTTTTTTTTTTTTTTTTGGCGCGGGGTTCCCCTTCAGGTCTAGTATGGAATTTAGGGGGAACCCCACGTCAATTTTTTTTTTACATTTTGGCTGGGGTTCCCCTTAATATCCATACCAGACCTGAAGGGCCTTGTATGGAATTTAGGGGGACCCCCACATCATTTTTTTTTTTTTTTTTTTGGTTCGGGGTTCCCCTGTGGGGAATTCCCATGCCGTTTTTATCAATGAACTTCTATGTGTATTGTCGGCAATGCAATAGCCGCGGGTAGTTTTAAATGAGTTTTTTCCTTCCAAATGTCATTTTGCTGTCAGACTGTTCTAAACACAGGAAACATGCGCCCCTTTACAGGCATACTATAGACACCCCCCAGGTACGAAATTTAAAGGGATATTACACTTTTATTGTTTGACTTTAAGCATTAATAAAATCACTGCTCCTGAAAAAACGTCCGTTTTTAAAACTTTTTTTTGCATTGATCCATGTCCCCTGGGGCAGGACCCGGGTCCCCAAACACTTTTTATGAAAATAACTTGCATATAAGCCTTTAAAATTAGCACTTTTGATTTCTCCCATAGACTTTTAAAGGGTGTTCCGCGGCATTCGAATTTGCCGCGAACACCCCAAATTGTTCGCTGTTCGGCGAACTTGCGAACAGCCAATGTTCGAGTAGAACATGAGTTCGACTCGAACTCGAAGCTCATCCCTAGTTAGGACCTTGTTGTCGGAAATTCCGACCGTGTGTAGGCTCATCACACATTTTCCTTCGGATTTTCCGACACACAAAGTTTGAGAGCAGGCTATAAAATTTTCCGACAACAAAATCCGTCGGGCATATCTCTTACACAAGCCCTCCCTGTAACCAATCCCTTTAACCCTTCCACTGTGCCCATCAATTGCAGCCACGTGCCCATCAAATGCAGCCACTGAGCCCATCAATTTCAGCCACCGTATCCATCAATTGCAGCCACATGCCCATCAAATACAGCCACTGTGCCATCAGTTGCAGCCACTATGACCCATCGAATGCAGCCACTGTGCCCATCAATTGCAGCCACTGTGCCATCAAATGCAGCCACTGTACCCATCAAATGCAGCCACTGTGCCCATCAATTGCAGCCACGTGCCCATCAAATACAGCCACTGTGCCATAAATTTCAGCCACTGTGCCATAAATTGCAGCCACTGTGCCCATCAAATGCAGCCACTGTGCCCCATCAAATGCAGCCACTGTGCCCATCATATGCAGCTGCTGGGCCTATTATATGCAGACACTGTGCCCATCAAATGCAGCCACTGCGCCCATCAAATTCAGCCACTGTACCGATCATATGCAGCCACTGTGCACATGAAATGCAGCCTCACTGTGACCCCCCCCCCCAGCCCACCTGCTTGCCTACTCGCTGTCTGACCAGCACTTACCCCATCTTGGTGGCGGGTCAGGCAGCGGGTGACGGCGGCGAGCTGTGGGACGGGCAACAGGTCAGGCGACAGCTCCTGTGTCCTCCATGCTTCCCGTGTGTCTCTTCTTCCATTCTGCTAGCCATTCAATAGGATCGCCTGTGCCTTCAGCCAATCAGGTGATGGGTATTAGACCTGTGCTTCCTGATTGGTGGAGAGGCAGTTCAGTTTTAGAAAAGCAAATGTTCGTTTGCTTTTCTAACACACCTGGGTGGGCTCTGAGCGCAATGCTCTGCGCTCCGAGTCCACCTTTTTTGAAGCATATTAGAGCCTACGGCTCTAATCAGGTGCGTTACCGGATGTGGGAGTGAGAGGGTGTGTGAGATCTCCTCTCCTCTCCCTCCGCTCTGACCAGCTAAGCTACGGGCTGAGGAGACTACCGGTGTGTGCAGCAGTACAAGCGGCAGTGTAAGCAGCGGTGTCCGGCTAAACTATAGCGCTACTGAGCAGAGCGGACCCCGGCGCAGACGCGGTGGACGGAGCTGAGGTGGGGTGTGAGAGACCCCTCTAGCGTGCCAGCGGCCAAATGAGGAGATGCTTCGGTAGCGGCTACAGCAGCTCCAGCAGTGGCGGCGTCAGTGAGTGTGGCGGTGGAGAGCCAGGAAGACGGAGCCATAGGGGTGGCGTGAGAGGCCCCCCCCCGGGTTATCAGTAGCAATCAAATCTGGCCGAACACAGCAGCAGCAGCAGGGCAGTGAATGAAGCAAGCCAACAGAATTAACAACGCAACGCTGTGAAACTGGAGAGTTGCCAAGAAGATCCCAGACATAGGTGAAAACTTTCCTACTTTGTTTTTTTTTTTTTTTTTTCCATACACTATGTTTGTGGCGGATGACTTTTATCCCTGGTTCCTGGTTAAAGAGTTGGCTTGTGAGTTGGCCCTTGATTGATTGGTTCTTGAAGAAACCTAATTGAGTCTGTAATGTGAAACCTGGGTTAAATAGAAATATGCTGCCTCATTACTTTTTGATTCTATTTATCCTATTGAAGTAACACCTGAAATAGAGGAAAATAGCAACCCCAGTCCGAAGTGGGAGACGGACGGGGTACTGGTGTATGAGGTTTCCTTTTTTTTTTTTTTTATAAACAATAATAGAACCAGTGGAACTGTGGATGTAAGCTGCTTATTATAACATCAGCTGTAAGTGAAACGGCGTTGTTCAAGTATCTGTTCACTGCCCCAAGAGTTATTGAACTGACGCTGGCAGAGTTACACGGAGTGCTATCTTTGTGATACCTCTTTTCTTTTTTTCCATGCAAAACCAGTAATCCGGGACTGTAACAATTTTATATCTCAAATTGCTAAAGGAAAAGAACTTTTTTTTCTTTTTTTTTCCTTTCTCTCTTTTTCCTCCTACCTCCCTCCCCTTTTTTTTTTTTTTTTTATTGTCTCCCCCTCCCCCATGGCATAATAGCATGGCTGGGAAGCGGGCAGCAGAGGAAAAATTAAACCAGCACCAGTTACAAAATCAGCCGCATCAAGCAGGAGGCCAGGTTACACGCTCTGCAAGAAATCAGACAAACCAAGCGAAAGTCGCAGCAGCAGCTGCAGTAGCGGCAGCAACAAAATTAGAGCGTTTTTCCAGGACATCCCTATCACCAGTAAAATCCCAACAGCTAACTCAAACGAGTACCCAGGCGAGTAGGAAAAGCCAAAACCAAAGCAGCGGGCCAATATCGGCCGCAACAAGTCCACTCGCAGTACCGCCCTCAAAAAGTCACGGAGCAGGAAAACTTGACTCTATAAGCGGTGACACAGACCTTAAAAGGCTACCCAACATAACTGAGGCCGGGATGGAGAGTGGCCAAAGTGGAGGAGCGGAAGAGCCATCAATGAGGGACCTCCTGTATGCGATTACTGCATGTAAGGAATCAATCTCTGGTTTGGATGTTCAGCTAAAAAGCATAAGAGAAGAACTGATAGCGTTGGGTGGCAGATTGAAAGAAACGGAGGGAAGAACAACAGCCCTAGAGGAAAGACTAAGCTCGGTGGAAGACATACTATCTCCGCTTAGACAAGATATGTCTGACATGAAGAAACGCATAGAAAATCAATCCGCTAAAATAGATGAACTAGAAAATAGAAACCGAAGAAACAACATAAGAGTAATAGGCATGCCTGAACGGAGCGAGGGACCTGACCCTATTGAATTTCTGGAGGGATGGATCAAGGAGACATTTGGGGCTACATCTTTTTCCCTTTTCTTTGGCATTGAACGCGCCCATCGAATCCCCTTCAAACCTCGACAGGGCAAGGAGTACCCAAGACCTATAATTATGAAAATGTTCAATTTTAGAGATAAGGTGTCTTTGCTTCGGAAAGCGAGAGAAATGAGAGAAATCTTATATAGGGGAGCGCGAATTTCACTATATCAAGACTTCTCCCCAGACCTGCAAAAGCTCAGGGCGGCATACATGCCGATTAAACGTGTGCTTCAGCAAAAAAAGATGGATTATGCACTACTGTACCCTGCCCGCATGAGAATAACCACTAGGAATGGGACATTTTTCTTTGATTCTCCCCGCAAAGTGGAAGAATGGCTGGAGAACGCAGAGAGAACAACACGGAATGAAGGAGAGGAGAGACTAGAGACTAATTAGATCATGGAGGGGGGGTTGTTTTCTTGTTTTCTTGGGTCCCCCTTTTTTCCTTCCCTTTTTTTTTTTTTTTTTTTTTTTGTTGTTTATGTTGTCCCTCTGAGGTACTAGGGAGGGGGGAGAGAAGAGGGGAGGGTGAAACAATGAGTAACACATTAAAGAAATAAGTGAATAATAAGTTGCAAGTAGAAATGAGAAAGAGGTATAGGGATAGATTATAAAGTAGTAAAGGTTAGAATACAATTACTTAATTCACTGAGTTGACACGACAGATTAATTCTCATACGAACACAAAAAATTAAAAACACATGAACAGCACTAACAAGGTTGAAGGAATAGGATAATAAATTAGTAAAAGTTGGATATTCACTTTTTAGAATACACTGAGCTGCTACGATAAACGATTTTGTTTACAAGTATAATAAATTAGAACACTTGAATAGCACTAATATGGTCAGGGAGGGGGGGAGGGGGTGGGATAGGGACCCCTGGGGTAAAGGGGTATCGTAATGTTTGGCACCGGCAAGGTATGCCAGTGCAGTATGGGGAATGAGAGCAAGTGGGAGGTCTGGAACATAGCCCCTAGGGTAGGCCCAGCTGGGCAGGGAGGGAAGGAAGGAGGTGGGTGGGAGAGGGGGTGGGGGAGACAGGAGGGTAAGGGGTGGGAGGGGGGGTGGAGTGGGGAGGGGGGTGGGGGAGGTTGGGGAGGGGTGGGTGGGAAAGCCACAACTCAAATAAATAATGAAAAACACCACAAATATAAACTCATACACAAATACTTCCTACGTTCTACCACGGATGGTAGGGGGATTAGGAGGAATGCTGACCGTTATGTACTACTCACTGAGGGGACCCAAGGGGCAGGTAAAACTCTGAGGGACAATTGTATTTTCATTCCTTGCTCATGTTGTTGTCTTTTGCTTTATAGTTATTTGAATTGGTATGATCCCCTATATGAGTAAGGAAAAAGGGAAAAGGAAGGGTCTACTCTTAATGACATGGAATGTGAGAGGGTTGGGGGATAGTGTCAAGAGAAGGGCAATGTTTAGATATTTTGATACAATGAAACCTCAGATACTCTGTTTACAAGAAACACATTTGTGTCCCAACTCTGTCCACCTACTGCGCTCAAGGAGATACCCGACTCAGTTCCACTCTATGCACACTTCACACTCAAGAGGAGTCAGTATAGTGGTCTCCTCGGATGTCTCCTTCGAATGCATAGAACAGAGGGTGGACAGGGAAGGAAAATTTGTTTTCTTGCTATGTAAAATTAACGGACTAATGTGCATAATTGCATCAATATACATACCCCCACCATTCTCACCAGCTTCACTCGGGTGTCTATCACAATTCATAGCCTCACACCCGGATGTCCCGGTGCTAGCACTGGGTGACTATAATAACATTTTAGATAACTCCCAGGATAGAATGTCTCTGACATCTAGAACTACGAGACAGACAACCGGCAGGACTGCTTTTGCAGCCCTGCTTACGGAAATAGGACTCCGGGATGTATGGAGAGAGAGACACGAAGAGGATAGATGCTATTCATGTTATTCTGCAACACATGATGTCCTCTCTCGTATCGACCTGGGCTTAGGGAATGAGGCACTCCTGCAGCTAGTAGAGGACTCAGCGTATGAGCCACGCTTATTATCCGACCATTCCCCATTCTGGGTACGGTTAGGCACCACTGGAAAGCTGGGGCGACCATTATACTGGTTATCTTTGTTTCCCCAAATAGATAGTACAAGAGAGGCGCTACGGGAGTTCCTGCAATTTAATAGGGGGTCTGCAAGCGCTATGGTAATATGGGATACACTTAAGGCATTCTTGAGGGGATGTCTTATTAAAGAAATTGCGGGAATTAAAACACGTTCCAGGGAATGGGAAAACAAGGTACGGGAAGAACTGATAGAAAGGGAACAGGTTTTAATAAGAGACCCATCAAAATCTAATCAAGAATCCTGGAGAGAGGTACAAGCGATATATAGCTCGGTTTGGTTATCAGCAGCAGAGAAGAGAAGATACTTTCAACAACAAAGTTACTTTGAAGAGGGGGGAAAACACTGGCCGCCTTCTAGCCCTTATAGCCAGAGAGCAAAGAGATCCTACTACTATCCTGGCTGTGAGGGCTAAATCTGGGGAGAGGCAGACCCTTAGCTCTGACATCTTGAGCAGCTTTCAGCAGTTCTACGGGGACTTGTACTCCAGCAAAACTAGATATAACCCGTCTGAGTTGACGCAGTTTCTGCAGACCTGTCCGCTCCCGCAATTATCGGAGGCGGACAGGGAACTGTTGAACTGCCCAATCACATTAGTGGACTTAAGAGAAGCACTGGAGGGGACAGGTCACCATAAATCACCAGGCCCAGACGGGATCCCGGCAGAGGTATACTCCCACTATAGAGAGGACCTCCTACCATCATTACTGCAGGCTATAAGGGAGGCTGAGGAACTGGGTTATCTACCGGATAGCATGCGTGAGGCAACAATAACAGTAATTTTAAAGCCTGGGAAAGATAAACTTCTATTAGACTCATATCGTCCAATTTCGCTACTAAATGCGGATGTCAAATTGTTCGCATGTGTCCTGGCTAAAAGGTTATCTCGAGTGATTGGCAAGCTGGTCCATTGTGATCAGTCTGGCTTTATACCTACCCGATCTACATCGGATAATATAAGGAGACTCTACATGAACCTTCAAATGCCAGTGGACAACCCGGGGAGTAGGGCCATTCTGTCTCTTGACGCCTCAAAAGCGTTTGATAGTGTGGAGTGGCCCTACCTCATGGAAACACTGAAAAGATTCGGGTTGGGAAGTAGGTTTGTAGCTTGGGTAGAGATACTTTACTTTAAACCCAGAGCCAGAATACGTATTAATAGTGATCTTTCGCCTCCATTTGAATTGCATAGGGGGACGAGACAGGGTTGCCCACTGTCTCCACTACTGTTCGCTTTGGCAATAGAGCCTTTAGCTATAAAGATCCGGAACTCAATGGAGGTGGTGGGGTTCCGTAGACATCAGAGAGAAGAAAAAATATCTTTGTATGCAGACGATGCACTTATATATCTGGGCGATATGACCTCATCCTTGCGGGCAGTGATGGAGATAGTGAGAGAATATGGCAGCTTCTCAGGCTTTGACATTAACTGGTCAAAATCAACGCTAATGCCTATAGACCAGCAGAGGGACCGACTACTAGTGGGAACGGAACAAATAACAATAGTTGATAGCTTTAAGTATCTGGGAGTGATGGTGTCCCCGAACCCGGCCGAGTATCTTCGGTTGAACCTGGAACCACTGCTCTCTAGACAGAAACAAAAAAGCAATAGCTGGTGCAGGCTCCCCTTATCAGTTATAGGACGAGCAAACCTAATAAAAATGGTGTGGGCACCACAGCAACTTTATGTCTTCCACAACTCACCGACTTGGATACCAAAAAAATGGTTTAAGCAAATTGACACACTAATGAGGGAATTGATATGGAAAAAAAAGGCACCCAGAATTAGCTTAGAAACACTGCAATATGAAAAGGATAGAGGAGGGCTTGCAATACCCAACTCTAGGCTATATTTCCTGGCATCACAGTTACAACAAATGGCAGGATGGGGTCGAAAGGGAAATGAGGACCCTACATATCAATTGGTGACCATGATGGAACCCACGCTAGAAGCGGCCTCTCATCTGGAAATGGACTTGCCAAGTATGAAGGGGGTAGAACCAATAAGTACGCTCTTTAAAAAGGTATGGGGTGAGGTTCGGAAAATGCTAAAGATAACAGGCGTGCTTTCATTTACGCCGATCTGGCACAATAGTAGATACTCTGAGATCCAGGGACTACAGGGGTTCACACAATGGCAAGAAAAGGGGATTCAGTTCTTCTCACAATTATATGAGGGAGAGGCGTTGAAGACATACGAACAATTATGTAGGGAATTTCATTTGAATCCGAGGGGCTTTTTCCAGTACCTCCAATTGCGCCATGCGCTACAGGCACAACAAATAACACACTCTCAGACAGTACCGGCAGTTTCACTTTTGAATGAGATCTTTTTGGCAGACACAAGGAAAGGGTTAATATCCAAAATATATAAGGAGTTGCTGAGGTCAGCCCAGGATCATACATTGTTAAAGTGCCGAAATAAATGGGTAGAGGACATAGGAGAAATAGATGAAAAACAATGGGAAATGGCGCTCGAGGCTATTCCAGTGGTGTCACTTTCCGCAACCCAAAGACTGTCACAATTATTCATTCTTCATAGGGCCTATAGGACATCTGTACAGCTCTATAAATGGGGACGAGGAGATTCCCCACTGTGCCCTAAGTGCAAGGTACACAGAGGGGACTTTATTCATCTAATTTGGAGGTGCCCAAAGCTGCATAGGTACTGGGACGAGGTTTCCCAACACATTTCAAGGTTGGCGCGGGTCCCCATCCCCCTTAACCCGACTGTATACTTGCTTGGAGCTATAAGTGTAAAGATGTACCCGGGAGGAAAGTACTTCATGTTATCTAGACTGATGTACCTCGCCAGGAAACTTATTGCAAAGTACTGGATGGCCCCAACGGTACCTACAGTGAAGCAATAGATTGCCTACGTCAATTCGTTTCTCCCTAGAGAACGACTGGCTTATGGCCGTAGAAGCGATCGGAGTAAATTCAACAAGATATGGCACTCATGGCTGGGGGATGCGGACCTGGCCCCACATCAATTGATAGTAGAGAGGCTTCAGATGTAGCGACTGGGGGGGGGAGATGTAGAGAGGAAGAAGGAGATTGAGATACCCGAGGGGAAGGAAAGCGAGAGTAAGTATACAGGGGGGGGGAGAAGAGAGAGGAACAGGAAGATGGCCTGTACAATCAATGACAACATAATCAGATAAATAAGAATATTGGATAGGAGGGAAACTCGCGGTAATTGTATAGGTGGTGCAAGAACCATCAAAGGTAATACGAAAGGTCTGTTGTGACGGAGGGGGGGTGGGGTAGGGAGGGGTGGAGGGGAGGGTTGGAATAAAGTGAAGAGAAATGGAGTAATGAATTAGTAATAGAGATATGATTTTGTATGGAAGAAGGGTGGGAACACGAGAATAGGCCTACATAAACCACACACTCTATACTATGTTTTGCTTTACAATATAATGTGAATGATTGAATTTATGATCTTCCTTCTTTGCCAGATATAGCCCCTGCGTGGGACGACCTGGCTTTTGCTTTATATTGTTATAAATTTTACTGGCATATGTGCAATAAAAATGATTGAGATAAAAAAAAAAAAAAACACCCCTGTCATTGTAATTCAGGTGCCCGGCATCCGAAAATGGTCCGGGCACCTGGCCATGGATAGATTCATGCTATGCATGAATCTCTCCATTCTACACATAGGGGCCCATGCCCCCTAAATGGATAGGCCACTCCTGCCTGCAACCCTTGCACTAATTCTACCTAATTCTACCTGTAACCACTCATGCTCACACTAACCCTTCCTATAAACCTAACACCAGCCCACAAGTTAACTCTTCCTGTAACAATAACCCTCCCTGTAACCTTCACACTTACTTACCTTCACACTTGTGTCCTTGTGACCTAAACCTTACTCAAACCCTCCCTGTAATCCCTAACATTCTCCATTCCTGTTACACACAAACTAGTGCTGGGCGAACGGTTCGGCACGAGTTTGGCCGAACATTTGCCTGTTCGCAGAACACCAGAATTTGCAGGGTGTTCGCCGAACGTTCACCTCGCCAAACACCCTGCAATACACTGCACGCTGCACAGTGCATTCTGCACCCAATCAGGGCACAGTGTAAGCTGGTTGTTAAAGTGGGGTTCCACCCAGGGGGTCCATTAAAAAAAAAAAAAATAAAAGTCAGCAGCTACAAATACTGCAGCTGCTGACTTTTAATTGGACACTTACCTGTCCCCGGGTCCAGCGATGCGGGGGATCGAAGCCCCGCTCGCCCCCCCCTCCGCTTGTTGGCACCCGCATTTCAACTGTGGGCGCCGGGCTGTGGCTTCACAGCCTGGCACCCACTGCGCATGCGCGAGAGAAGTGCCGCGCGCCGTGATTGGCCGCTCAATCACCTGGGACCTGTAATGGGTCCCAGTTGATTGACAGGAGGGAGGGAACAGAGCGGAGCCCTTCCTGTGCCGAGGCGGAAGTGATGTCACCAGCCCAGGCAAAGGAAGAGGCAGACTACGAGGGACCACCTAGCAACAGGCATTTAGAGGTAAGTAAAAAAAAAATATATATATCCAAATGTTTTTTTGTTTTGTTTTTTTGAATTTTTCAGGTATGTTTGTTTTTTTGGGTGGAACCCCACTTTAAGGAGCAGGGCCGGGAACCTGATTTAAAGAAAAAGCACCAGTGAAAAAAAAATAACACATAGGGCCCCCCCCCCCCCCAGAATGCATATCAGACCCTTATCCTTATGCAGCCCAGCAGGTCAGGAAAGGGGGGGAACCCCAAAGCACCTTGTCCCCATGTTGATGGGGACAATTGTCTTTTTCTGACAACCATGGGCCGTGGTTGTGTCGGCGTCTGCATGCGGGGGAGGGGGAGTTGGACCCCCAGATCCCGCCCCCTATAAAAACCAGAGACAAATTTTTGATTAATCTCTTATTAAAAATGAAAAAAACAGTGTCCCTCAATATAAATCCATCGTTAATCAAACCACCCGTTGCACCGCCGACCCGAAAAAAAAAAGGCTCCGCCTTCGAGGACAGACGCCAGCCGAATGCTTCCTCCGCACTTTGACAGTTCTTATATAGGTATACTATTCTCTATACACTATTCTCCATGGATTGCTGATGACTTCTTTACAACTGTTGACAATGGAAGCCTCCTATGACAGGTTCTCTTTAAAGTGGTTGTAAACCCTCACATATACCCAGTGAGATGACTGGCCTCAGGTAGACATGTGCAGAACTGAAAAACATTCATTTCATATAGATTTGTTTTGTTACTCATTTTGTTTTATTGATTTATTTCAGAATTATTTTAGTTTAGTTTAGTTTCAATTAACTTGGTTTAATTTTTTCCACATTTTTGGAACGATTCGAATTTGGATCGGTCGAAAATTATCGACCGATTTGAATTCTGTGTAAAGAATAGCTAGTTGTTAAGCAGCGGACCGGGAAGCCGGCCGCCACGTTCTTAACAACCAATGACTCATCAGCTATCAGCGGGCTTCCCCACTGACAGCTGAAATGTAAACAAAAAAATGGCAGCAATGAAAAGATGCAGAAGAAAACATGTTGATGGGGACAAGGGCCTCTTCCCCACAACCCTGGCCGGTGGTTGTGGGGGTCTGCAGGCGGGGGGGCTTATGAGAATCTGGAAGCCCCCTTTAACAGGTGGGCCCCAGATCCTGCCCCCCTCCCACATGCTGTGTCACTCCACATGTGTTACTGTTAAGGGACTGTGAGTTCCTGCCTGTAATTGGCCGCGATTGAACTGATTAGGAGCCTGTCAAGCCCCCCACCACCACCCAGGAGTGAACCAGCAGAGGCTGAACTGAGAGAAGCAAACTGTGTACAGGAGGAAGGTTGAAGAGTTCATATATACTTATATAGAAATAGTGTTGGGCAATCGGTTTTGGGCCTCCAGGTGACATCGCCAGGTGGCTCCGCCCCTTTCCTATATAAGAATTGTCAAACAGCGGAGTCTGCAGTAGGCGGTAAGCCTTCATTAACGGTGGAGCGTTTTTTTTTTTTGGGGGGGGTCCGGTGGTCCTGGCAGGCAGCAAATCTACATTGGGGAACATTGTTTTTTTAAAATAAATAAATAATTGTTAAAAACCTGTCTACTTATTTTATTTATATTTGCCCCTTTTTTTGGTGAATGGGTAGGGGCACAATATACAACATACTTGTTCACATAGAGGGGGTGGAATCTGGGGGCCCCCTTGTTAGAGGGGGCTTCCAGTTTCCGATACACAATAGGAAGTTTTCCTCTTAGTGGGATTTTATAGGACAGAAGTCTCAAATTAATGCGTCAAAAAGTATAAAAATAGTAATTTTTATTTATCAAAAGGTTAAAAAGCATAACACATGATAATAAAAAAAGGAGGGAAAAAATGGATGCCAAAATTACAAATGATGATGATACAGCAAATATACAAGACAGATCAACAGTAATACATTTAACCCCACAAGAGCTGTTTCAGCAAAAAGCTGGTTTACAGTAAAGCCCGACGCGTTTCAAGGTTTTATAATTGTTGAGACCTCTTCTTCAGGGGCTGAATCCCACCCCCATGTTGAGGGCATATGGCCTGGTATGGTTCAGGAGGTGGGGGGCAGAGCCCCCCCTGCCCCATTTATTTATATTTGCCCCTTTTTTTGGTGAATGGGTAAGGGCACAATATACAACATACTTGTTCACATAGAGGGGGTGGGATCTGGGGGCCCCCTTGTTAGAGGGGGCTTCCAGTTTCCGATAAGCCCCCTGCCCACAGACCCCCTCAACCACAGCCCAGGGTTGTCGGAAAGAGGCTCTTGTCCCCATCAACATGGGGAAAAGGTGCTTTGAGGTGGGGGGGCAGAGCCCCCCTACCCCAAACCCCCCTCCATGTTGAGGGCATATGGCCTGGTATGGTTCAGGAGGTGGGGGCAGAGCCCCCCCCCTGCCCCAGAGCACCCCCCCGCATGTTGAGGGCATATGGCCTGGTATGGTTCAGGAGGGGGGGTGCTCCCTCGTCTCGTTCCCCTTTCCTGGCCTGCCAGGCTGCGTGCTCGGATAAGGGTCTAGTATGGATTTTGGAGGGGACCCCACAACATTTCTGAATGAGGCAGCAGATAAAAATGACACTAATGCCGCGTACACACAGTCGGACTTCTCGGCTACAAAAGTCCGACAGCCCGTCCGACAGATTTTCGACGGACTTTTGGCGGACTTGCGGCGGACTTGTGGCAGACTTTCTAACGAACGGACTTGCCTACATACGATCACACAAAAGTCCGACGGATTCGTATGTGATGACGTACACCGGACTAAAATAAGGAAGTTGATAGCCAGTAGCCAATAGCTGCCCTAGCGTCGTTTTTTGTCCGTCGGACTAGCATACAGACGAGCGGATTTCTGGGTCCGGCGTAGTTACGACGTAAAGATTTGAAGCATGTTCCAAATCTAAAGTCCGTCAGATTTGCGGCTGTAAAAGTCCGCTGAAAGTCCGGAGAAGCCCACACACCATCGGATTGTCAGCCGGCTTTGGTCCATCGGCGTCCGTCGGACTTTTGTAGACGAAAAGTCCGACCATGTGTACGCGGCATTAGCGCTCTTAGTTGAAACAACTACACACTACAGAGGGATATGCTTTGTTCATATATTGTGTCTGAGATTTACAACTACTTAAGTGCAAGCGCCTAGGTTTCCGTCCTCCTTCACTTTAAGATTCTGCCATATTAGTCTGGATATACAGCGGCATTCCAAGAAAAAAAAAAAGCAAAGAGAAACGCATGAGAAGCACAGTCACACATATTGCTGATGGCTCATCAGTAAAATGGCCTTGACATTAAAAAAAGGTTGAGGCTTATGCAGATCATCTGATTACCGAACAGCGTGAGTGCGAGGAAAAATACACAATGCCGGCTGCGATCTGCAAGAAGAGAAGCTTACAAAGTGTTGCAATTATTAGGAGAACAATGAGCCTGTCTCCTAATTTTATTGCAAATCAAAGTGTAGGCATACGCTGTAAATATTGATATATCTGAATCATTCACCTGAATCCGGGTGAAACTCCATGAATGCTCAATGATGTTTGATTTTCGATAGCCATTCGACGTGGAAGAGAAAACGACAGAAATGAAAGGGAAGTTAACCTGTTTGTTGCCAAATACATACAGTAGCTGCCAAGGAGGGGTAAACCTTAAGTCGTGGTATTTTTACAAAGGTGTGTATTCATAAAAAAAAAATCTGCATAGCTGTTCATTTATCAGAACTGTGTGTAAATTTGTTCTGTGTGAATGGAGCAAAATTGAATGTTCTCAGGCTATATTCTCTGCCTGAATAGGAAAAAAAAACTACATTATGGCCAATAGTTGGCGCTGATCATCACAGGAAATTAGTATGCTCGATAGCTCCATCTAGTGGCCACAATGTGGTAGTTTCTGCAGTCTCACATTCAAACTGCAGAGAATGTAGCCTGAGAACATTCAAGTTTTAAATTCATTTATATGCATTTTCGACCGTCAAACAGCTATGGAATTTTTTTTTAAAAATATACCCAATAGTATTACACATGTATTGTATCCATTGAATCTAAATTTCTCATTTGGACCCCTTTCCAGCAACATACGATTATCAGAGATGAGGGAGGTATATGAACTCCAGGCAGATATAAAAGGCACAATGAATACAGCTCTGTAATCATTAATATATAAATTAAATTGATACTAAACACACACTGGTTAATTTACATGATCCATTCTATTTCTGTATGTGAATGATGGCACTGTAATTATTTTAATAAAAACAAAAATCTTAGTACCTTTTTCCTAAGCGATATACAGCTGTCACATGACCCAGATCTTTCCCAGCCTGTCTGCAGGGAAACATAAGCAGGAAGAGCTTCTAGCCCTCTACTGCTGGTCACATCTTCAAAATAAAAAAGCCTTTAGGATACAGAGTAAAAATAAATAATTTATGTCAATAAACGGCTTTTAATTGTCATACACATATATATATTTGAAATCAAATCTTTATTATTTTTTGGCAACAAAATGGTGTGGGCGGATTTCTGCCAGTCACAGACTGTGTATCATACCCCTTCAGCGCTGTCCAGACAGAGGGTCAGGGGTCCTGCAGCCTCATAGGACAGTCAGAGGAGAAGGAAAACTCCTCCAACAAGACTGCTATATACTGCTGATGAGAAAAGGTATTTAGCAGTTTATATTTACTAAAAAAATTGCAGATGCGGATGATTTTATAATAATGCTATGACACAAGTACTGGTTTGTGAGTATATTCACCTCTATTTTATTTTAAAAAAAAAACGTGTATTGAGGATAATGCTGACAAAGCACGCAAGCTTGCGAAACCAGTAGTCACGGCAACAGAGACGCCCTGCTCCACGTTGGCCGCGGCTGGTTCCTTCTCTGACACCCCAGATGCGGTTTGTCTTCGGTGACGTCCCTTTCCTACCTTCCTTCATCCCTAACCACTGAGCTTTTTTCCCTTGGACACAGTCAGACCATTTCCCTTGATGGTCACCGCCAGTGTCAGTGACACCATCTTCCCTTGGCGGCGGGTCCCGCTCTACACACCACACGCTGCAGCTGGCGTGTCCTTGTAGCCTTCCATGGTCGGTGTCCCTTGGATGGTTGTCCCGGTCGGTCCTAGTGGTCTATCAGTGCCTGAGCCAGCCTCACAGCCTTCTGGTAATGTTGTCATTCAAATTTGTACTGTTTTAATCTTTGGAATAAACGGCCAGCAACCTTTTTGAGTACACATGTGGTTCATTGCAGCCATTACCCATCAATTCTAGCTCAGTTCCTGAGCGCTGTCAACCCTTTTTGTCTTCAGCATTTCAGCATCTGATCCTTTGCCATTAGACAGCAGCACGGTTCAGCTGAACATATATTGCATTATGTGTTTTTTCCTGTGATTAGCGCCTGGGACTCAACCTTTCATTGAGGATAATGCGCTAAGCCTACGCGCCCTCTGTGTTCTTCTATGCTTTCAGTTCATTTGGACTTTACCAGTCTTTGGAAGGCAGTGAGGTGTGCATTATTCACATATACTAACATGTCAAGATAAGAGTCTGATAACACGTTGGGACTTACCGCACAGCGCAGGAGAGTGAATATTGTGATAGGCTCTTATGTAAGCCCAGCCCCTGGGAGTAGTGAGGATAGAGCCGGGAGGAGATGCGGGTTGAGCAACTCCTAAGTGGATTCCTTAAAGTGGAGTTCCACCCACTTTTACAACTCTTCAGGATCCCTCACTAAACTGTGCACTGTAAACAAATTGGATATTTTTTTATTTTTTTTCTCAGCACCTACTGTATATCTGCTATTCATTTTTCACTTCCTCCTCCCTGGCCGCGGCCCATCGCATCATTTCCTGTTTGCAATGCCTTCTGGGAAGGGGGCGGCAACTTCCTCTGACACTGCCGTTGCTATGGAAACCTGACCTAAAACCTATTACACTGCTTGTGCTGCACTGAACATGTGCGAGATCTGCAAGGATGAGATCCAGGAAGAAATACAGTCTGGCTCCAGATGCCCACACTTAAGATGGCCACGGCCTGCTGTAAGTTTATAAAATAACAAACTACTGCTATAAACTAACAAAACAGACCTTAGTTTACAGACTAACTTTACTAGAATACATTAAGCTTGTGTATTATAGGGGTATTTTTATTTAAAAAGTATAATTTCGCCCGGAACACCACTTTAAGCTCATACATAACAAACAAGAAGGAAATGGGGGGGGGGGGGGCAGAGCTTAGCACCTGAATGGCCTTGTCCCGCTACTGACAATAATGATGGTCATCTCCATCTAGTGGCTGACGTGCACACTGCACACTACTCAGTTATCCCACTAGAGCGCGCACACAAGAAAACCTCCAAAAACTGTGCAGGGGGGTCCTCAAGGTTTTGACTGCCCAGGGGCCTCCACAGAGTTTAATCCGGCACTGTCCACGGGTTCTGGTGAACCAGGATTGGGCCGGGTTCGAATCTGAACCCAGCTCATCCCTGGCCATAATGTATGCAATTAGATGCTCATTGATGCGTCTCCATTAATTTCAATAGAAAATGCAATAACCACTTGCCGACCAGTCGCCACAGTTTTACGGCAGCAGAATGGCTGGGCAAAACAACATTATGTAACGTCGCTTTGCCCTGTGGCCACTAGGGGCGTGCGCGCGCCTCCTGCTCGCCCACGGAGCTGATGCGAGTGCCCGGCGGTTCGTCATCACCTCCGGGCTCCCGCGATTGCTCGGGGCACACGGAGAACCGGGATCTGTGTGTGTAAACACATCGTTTCCAGTTCCCTGAGGGGAGGGGCAAACCAATCAACATACGCTTATTGCGATTTTTTTAACCAAAAATATGTAGAAAAATACATATTGGCCTAAACTGAGGAAAAAAAAAAATGTTTTTTTTTTATATATTTTTGGGGGATATTTAATATAGCAAAAAGTAAAAAATATTGCGTTTTTTTTCAAAATTGACGCTCTTTTTTTGTTTATAGCGCAAAAAAATAAAAACCGCAGATGTGATCAAATACCACCAAAAGAAAGCTCTATTTGTGGGAAAAAAAGGACGTCAATTTTGTTTGAGTGCAACGTCGCATGACCGCGCAATTGTCAGTTAAAGCGACGCAGTGCGGAATCGCAAAAAGTGCTCTGGTCAGGAAGGGGGTAAAATCTTCCGGGGCTGAAGCGGTTAAGCAACAAATCAAAGATGTAAATGCAGACTCAACTATTTTTTTTTTTCAATAAAAAGATAACTGTGTTTTTTTCAAGTCTGTCTGGCTGGTAAATATACATGTTATATTGATTTTGTTATTGAGGAAATTAGTAGTTTACATGCACACAGTTGGATGTTCATTTCATTTCACTTCTCACTGTTTAGTAAATCAGACCAGAGTGGTCTGATTCTTGTACAAAGCTGTCGGTATTTAGTAAATGTGGGTAAGGCACCATTACAGATTGGTGGCTCAGCAAGTGAGCGCGCAACCTTAGTAAATCATGCCCATAATATCTACAGGAAAAGTTCAGCTCCTAAAGAATCACAACAGTTGCAACCGAGCACATGACAGCAAATACATTCCATTTAGAGCTGCATCCATTGATAAATTAGTTGTGGGTTGAAATCGGCATTCTGTCTGTGAAATGAAGGAAAGTACTGCAAGTGTTGCAATTAGTGCTCCCCGAGGAGCTGAAGCAGTGACAGTCAAGCAGGTTGTGAACACGACGGAATACACGGGAGCTTTCATTCTAATGACCCTGAGATGAATTCACTCCATCCAGGCGTGCCTGACGCCAGCCATTTAAGTAACCGCGTTGTAGGCACATTTGGTCCAACCTTATTAATCCCCCCAACAGACCTTTCTGAGTTCTTTTTTTTTTTTGCTGCATCCAGTCTATCCTTGTCCTGGTGCCTTACTAAAAGTACATAGACACCGTGTGCTCTTCATGCACCTGATAGTACTCTAATGCTGTGGTTCTCAACCTTATAAAGACCAGGGAACGGTAAATTCTTCCAAAACTTTCCATGCCTCAACGGTAAGAAAAAAGAAAAAGTTTATACTCGCACTCTATGCTCTGGAAGGCTCTGGATGGGGCTGGGTATAACTGTGGGGGAATAAAGGTTCTAGATGGAAATAAGGGGACTCTACAGCAGACTTGGTGGCCCTATAAGGCATTCGATTTCTGGAAGGAGTAGGGGAGAACTGTGGGGGAACTGGGTCTTTGGAGGGGGCTTGGGGTCTCTAGGGGGGAAGCTGTAGGTTTTGAAGTGGCAATGTGGAAGACTGGAGGGCACTGTGGGACACGGCAGGTGGCACTATGGGGGGCCAGATGCTCTGTAGCAATCTAGGGGGCACTGCAAGGGGAAAGGGGGCACTGTGAGAGGTTGGCAAGCATTGTGGAGACTGAGGGCTCTTAGAGAGCCTGGGGGCACTGTGAGTGGTTGGCAGGCATTGTGGGGAATGAGGTCTCTTAGGAAGCCTAAGGATACTGTGGGAGGTTGGCAGGCATTGTGGGGACTGAGAGCTCATAGGGAGTGTACCTCTCTGTACATGTGTTTCAATAAACAATTCATGTTGAGCAGCCAAAACGAGTACTGCCTAGTTTGTGGTTGTAAGCGTTTGGAAGATCTGATATCTATATTCAGACTGGAAGAAAGTGATATGTGACGAAAGCACTCAAGCGAAGTGTGGGACGTTTCGTTACAGGGAGCCTAGGGGCACTGTGAGAGGTTGAAGGGCACTGTGAGCCACTATGGGAGGTTGGGTGGCACTATGGCAGGGAGACATTGGGGGAGATTTAGTAAAACTGGTGCACACAGAATCTGGTGAAGTTGTGCATAGTAAGGTTAAGGTCAAGACTCTGTGCAGGCCAGTCAAGTTCTTCCACCCCAAACTCACTCATCCATGTCTTTATGGACCCTGCTTTGTGCACTGGTCCAAATCATTTGGTGGAGGGGAGATTATGATGTGGGGTTGTTTTTCTGGGGTTGGGCTTGGCCCCCTTAGTTTCAGTGAAGGGAACTCTTAAGGTGTCAGCATACCAAGACATTTTGGACAATGCTTCATGTTCCAACACGAGTGCGCACCAGTGCACAAAGCAAGGTCCATAAAGACATGGATGAGCGAGTTTGGGGTGGAGGAACTTGATTGGCTTACACAAAGTCCTGACCTCAACCCGATAGAACACCTTCAGGAAAATTTGTCAAACATTCCCATAGACACAGCTGTTATAGCTGTAAAGGGTGGGCCAACTCAATATTGAACCCTACGGACTAAGACTGGGATGCCGTTTAGGTTCATGTGTATGTAAAGGGAGGTGTCCCAATACTTTTGGTAATATAGCATATATAGGTGCAGTGAGCAGCACAACGGTTCCAGGCAGAGTGCAAAAACAGTCAGACCATCCCACTGGTCATATATAGAAAATTCAAACAAGGATTGCTGCACTTAAAATTTAATCTGAGGTTAACATGTCAAAGGTTACATGTTATGTTCGGGCAAAGTACAGAACGCCCTTCCTGAGGCTAAAACATCATCTCTCATGGGTTTGGGAGCCGCCAGTTATGGCACAAGCCCCTTAGAAATCACACTCTTCAATGCTCATGCGCCAATGATGTTGGCGCAAGCATATATGGTAAATCTGCGCGGTTTAGAAGATATTTCCAGTACCTACAGGTAGGCCTTATTATAGGCTTACCTGTAGGTAAAAGTGGTGTAACTAGGTTTACAACCAATTTAAGTCTATGTTAACCACATTCCTTTTTCTTTTCTCATTAATTAGCTAGATTTTTATGCGTTTATTTTTTTCTTTTTTTGTATGCAACTTTTCTTTCAGTGTAATTTCATATTTTGTAAGATTTTGCCTTCAAATAGATATAAAAAAAATATTATTTTCAAGACAATACCACTGAAAGAAATACATATACAGTGTGTGTATGCAACAATTATTTCAGTGATTTTTTTTTTTTTAATTTAAACTTTTGTTTTCAAAATAGATATCAAATACAATATATATTGGAAGATAATAATACTAAAAGAAAGACTTATTTTTGTTTGTATGCAACAAAAAATAAAATAAAATAAATATTTGAAGACAACACCACTAAAAAATACTTTTTTTTTTCCATGCCACCGTTTTTTTTCAGACACTTTTTCATATTTTTTTAACTTTTGACTTCAAATAGCGATATTTTTTCATATCTTTTAAACTTTTGCCTTCAAAATAAATATCAAATAAAATAAATATTTGAAGATCATACCTAATACCACTAAAAGAAAGACTTATTTTTGTTTGTATGCAAAAAAATAAGATATGACATAAGATAAATATTTGAAGACAATACCACTAAAAAATACTTTTTTTTTCCATGCCACCGTTTTTTTCAGACTCTTTTTCATATTTTTTTAACTTTTGACTTCAAATAGATATGAAATAAAATACTTTTACCACTGAAAAAATTACATATCCGTGTTTGTATGCAACAATTTTTTTTTTCAGCGATATTTTTTCATATGTTTTAAACTTTTGCCTTCAAAATAAATATCAAATAAAATAAATAGAAGATCATACCTAATACCACTAAAAGAAAGAGTTATTTTTGTTTGCATGTAGCAAAATAGATATGAAATAAAGTAAATATTTGAAAACAATACCACCAACAAAAATACAAATACTTATTTTTCTATGCATATTTATTAAGCTTTTGCCATCAAAATAGGCATAAAGTAAAGATAATAATACAATAGATAAAAAAAGGAAGACCACATCACTAAAAGAAAGGCTTTTGTTTGTTTGTATGCAATAGGTATTTTTTTTAGTGTTTTTCTCAAATTTGTCATTATTTTTAAGCTTTTGCCTTCAAAATAGATTAAAAAAAAGACTTGTTTGTCCTTCCACCCCCTCTATTTCCACCCCCCCCCCCCAAAAAAAAATAATTAACATGTGTCACTTCTCCTTCATTAAAATTGACATAGTAGTTAATGACAAATCAATAGGTATGTGTGGGAACTGTGGAAATTGCTCTGATCCATAAGCGTTAAATAACTGCACTCACTGAAGAAGACAAATAAGCTGAAAGAACTGAATATTCCTCCACTTATGTAGATGTTAGAGGAAATAAACGCTGCACAAACTGGATACATATCATTTATAAAACAAAACCTGAAATATGAATTCATGCCTTAGAGCTGAACTAGAGGGAAGTATCCATATATGCTTATATGTAATCCCAATCTCTAAAATCTCATGTAAGCTTTAGCATATTAGAGGAACTTCAAAAGTTATTTTCAGTAATTTAATTCTTTGGTGTTTATTAGGACCATTATTTTTCAAACTTGTTGTTTACAAGTTAAAATCATTTTTTTTTGTTAGAAAATTACTTAGAGCGGTCGTAGCAATACTTAATGTCATACCGTATTTGTGCAGCGGTCTTACAAACACAATTTTTTTTTGGAAAAAATACACTTTTTTGAATAAAAAAATAAGAAAACAGTAAAGTTAGCCCAATTTTTTTTATATTGTGAAAGATAATATGACGCAGAATAAATTGATACCCAACATGTCATGCTTCAAAATTGCGCCTGCTCATGGAATGGCGACAAACTTTGACCCTTAAAAATCTCCATAGGCGAAAAATTTCTACAGGTTACCAGTTTTGAGTTACAGAGGAGGTCTTTTGCTAGAATTATTGCTCTCGCTCTAACGATTGTGGCGATACCTCACATGTGTGGTTTGAACATTGTTTTTATATGCGGGCGCTTCGGACATTTATTTTATTTTTTTCATTTTTTTTACTTTTATTTTTTATTTTTACACTGTCCCTTTAAAAAAAAAAAATTGGATCACTTTTATTCCTATTACAAGGAATGTAAACATCCCTTTTAATGGGAAAAAAAAATGACAGGACCTCTTTATTGTGAGATCTGGGGTCAAAAAGACCTCAGAGCTCACATTTACACTTAAGGGAGTTGTAAAGGCAGAAGGTTTTTTATCTTAATGCATTTTATGCATTAAGGTAAAAAATCTTCTGTGTGTAGCTCCCCCCCAGCACCCCCCTAATGACCTACCTGAGCCCTTTCTCTCTCCAGTGATGTCCACGATCCCCTCAGCCATCCAGAACACTCCTTCAGATTGGCTGAGGCAGAGCAGTGGCTCCATTGGCTCCCGTGGCTGTCAATCAAATTCAGTCAGCCAATCAGGGGAAAGAGGGGGGGTCCATGTCGGGGCTCCGTGTCCGAATGGATACACAGAGCTCTGACTGGGCTTGGGTGCCCCCTGTAGCAAGCTGCTGGCTGAGGGGCACTCAAAGGAGGGAGGGGCTAGGAGCAGCAAAGAGGTACCTCAGAAGTAGGGATGAGCCGAACACCCCCCTGTTCGGTTCGCACCAGAACATGCGAACAGGAAAAAAGTTTGTTCGAACACGCGAACACCGTTAAAGTCTATGGGACACGAACATGAATAATCAAAAGTGCTAATTTTAAAGGCTTATAGGCAAGTTATTGTCATAAAAAGTGTTTGGGGACCCGGGTCCTGCCCCAGGGGACATGGATCAATGCAAAAAAAAGTTTTAAAAACGGCCGTTTTTTCAGGAGCAGTGATTTTAATAATGCTTAAAGTCAAACAATAAAAGTGTAATATCCCTTTAAATTTCGTACCTGGGGGGTGTCTATAGTATGCCTGTGAAGGGGCGCATGTTTCCCGTGTTTAGAACAGTCTGACAGCAAAATGACATTTCGAAGGAAAAAACCCATTTAAAACTACCCGCGGCTATTGCATTGCCGACAATACACATAGAAGTTCATTGATAAAAATGGCATGGGAATTCCCCACAGGGGAACCCCGAACCAAAATTTTTTTAAAAAATGACGTGGGAGTCCCCCTAAATTCCATACCAGAGCCTGCAGGTCTGGTATGGATTTTAAGGGGAACCCCGCGCCAAGAAAAAAATACCAGACCCTTATCCGAGCACGCAACCTGGCAGGCCGCAGGAAAAGAGGGGGGGACGAGAGGGGGTGCGCCCCCCTCCTGAACCGTACCAGGCCACATGCCCTCAACATTGGGAGGGTGCTTTGGGGTAGCCCCCAAAACACCTTGTCCCCATGTTGATGAGGACAAGGGGCCTCATCCCCACAACCCTGGCCGGTGGTTGTGGGGGTCTGCGGGCAGGGGGCTTATCGGAATCTGGAAGCCCCCTTTAACAAGGGGACCCCCAGATCCCGCCCCCCCCTGTGTGAAATGGTAAGGGGGTACTTACCCCTACCATTTCACTAAAAAACTATCAAAAATTTTAAAAATGACAAGAGAAAGTTTTTGACAATTCCTTTATTTAAATGCTTCTTCTTTCTTCTATCTTCCTTCATCTTCTTCTTCTGGTTCTTCTGGTTCTTCTGGTTCTTCCTCCGGCGTTCTCGTCCAGCATCTCCTCCACGGCGTCTTCTATCTTCTTCTCCTCGGGCCGCTCTGCACCCATGGCATGGGGGGAGGCTCCCGCTCTTCTCTTCTTCTTTTCTTCTATTCTTCTCTTCTTCATTTTCTTCTCCGGGCCGCTCCGCACCCATGCTGGCATGGAGGGAGGCTCCCGCTGTGTGACGGCGTCTCCTCGTCTGACGGTTCTTAAATAACAGGAGGCGGGGCCACCCGGTGACCCCGCCCCCTCTGACGCACGGTGACTTGACAGGACTTCCCTGTGACGTCACGGGGAATGCCACAGGGAAGTCCCGTTATGTCCCGTGCGTCAGAGGGGGGTGGGGTCACCGGGTGGCCCCGCCCTCCGTTATTTAAGATTCGTCAGACAAGGAGACGCCGTCACACAGTGGGAGCCTCCCTCCATGCCAGCATGGATGCGGAGCGGCCCGGAGAAGAAAATGAAGAAGAGAAGAAGAGAAAAAGAGAAGAAGGAAGAAGAGAAGAAGATGAAGAAGAAGATGAAGAGAAGAGCGGGAGCCTCCCCCCATGCCATGGGTGCGGAGCGGCCGGAGGAGAAGAAGATAGAAGGCGCCATGGAGGAGATGCTGGACGAAAACGCCGGAGGAAGAACCAGAAGATGAAGGAAGATAGAAGAAAGAAGAAGCATTTAAATAAAGGAATTGTCAAAAACTGTCTCTTGTCATTTTTAACATTTTTGACAGTTTTTTAGTGAAATGGTAGGGGTAAGTACCCCCTTACCATTTCACACAGGGGGGGGCCGGGATCTGGGGGTCCCCTTGTTAAAGGGGGCTTCCAGATTCCGATAAGCCCCCCGCCCGCAGACCCCCACAACCACCGGCCAGGGTTGTGGGGATGAGGCCCTTGTCCTCATCAACATGGGGACAAGGTGTTTTGGGGGGCTACCCCAAAGCACCCTCCCAATGTTGAGGGCCTGGTACGGTTCAGGGGGGGCGCACTCTCGTCCCCCCCTCTTTTCCTGCGGCCTGCCAGGTTGCGTGCTCGTATAAGGGTCTGGTATGGATTTTAGGGGGGACCCCACGCCGTTTTTTTTTTTTTGGCGCGGGGTTCCCCTTAAAATCCATACCAGACCCGAAGGGTCTGGTATGAAATTTAGGGGGAACCCCACGTCATTTTTTTTTTAAATTTTGGCCGGGGTTCCCCTTAATATCCATACCAGACTTGAAGTGCCTGGTATGGAATTTAGGGGGACTCCCACGTCATTTTTTTTTTTTAAATTTTGGTTCAGGGTTCCCCTGTGGGGAATTCCCATGCCGTTTTTATCAATGAACTTCTATGTGTATTGTCGGCAATGCAATAGCCGCGAGTAGTTTTAAACCAACTGCACAGAGGAGGTAGTATAACATTATTTGTTATTTTTTTAAAAAAAACAACGAGCCGTTACAATCACTTTAAATTCAATGAAAAAGAAAAAAAAAAGTCTTTTTTTTTTCAATTAAAAAAAATGTCCCTTTAAGGCCATTGGGCAGAAGTGACGTTTGACATCACTGTCGTCATCCAATGGTATGGGGGCCATCATTCCCTCACTCGACACAGTGCCTCAAAGGGGAAAAGATCGGATCGTCTCCGCCGCTACCACCGGCTCCGGTAAGCAGCAGAGACGACCGGGACGCAGTGAGAGGGGGGTGGCAACCTCTCCCGCTGCCGATAAAAGTGATCTTGCGGCAAATCCGCCGCGGAGACCACTTTTATCATAAAGCGGGCCACCCATGGACCGCCCACCGTTAACCACTTGCCGACCGCCGCACACACATATACGTCGGCAGAATGGCACAAGCAGGCAAATTGGCGTACCTGTATATCCCCTTGAATTTGCCGCCTATCGGGCGCGGGCGCCTGCTGCACACCGCGGGAGTGTGCCCGCGGGTCCCGCGAACTTGATGTTCGCCAGCAGCACACGATTGCAGTGGGGAGAGGCAGAATGGGGAGATGCCTATGTAAACTAGGCATTTCCCTGTTCTGCCTAGCAACATGACAGGGATCTACTGCTCCCTGTCACCGGGAGCAGTGATCTCTGTCATGTTGTAGTGAGCCCATCCCCCCTACAGTTAGAATCACTCCCTAGGACACACTTAACCCCTTGATTGCCCCCTAGTGTTTAACCCCTTCCCTGCCATTGTCATTTATACAGTAATCAGTGGCTATTTGTAGCTCTGATTGCTGTATAAATAACAATGGTCCCAGAATAGTGTCAAAAGTGTCCGATGTGTCCACCATAATGTTGCAGTCCGGATAGAAATCGCAGATTGCTGCCATTACTAGTAAAAAAAATATTAATCATAAAAATGCCATAAATCTATCCCCTATATTGTAGATGCTATAACTTTTGCGCAAACCAATCAATATACACTTATGGCAATTTTTTTTTTACCAAAAATATGTAGAAGAATACATATCGGACAAAACTCAGGAAGAAATTTGGTTTTTTTTATATATTTTTTGGGGATATTTATTATAGCAAAAAGTAAAAAAATATTGTTTTTTTTTTTTTAATTGCCGCTCTTTTTTTGTTTATAGCCCAAAAAATAAAAACGGCAGAGGTGATCAAATACCACCAAAGGAAAGCTCTATTTGTGGGAAAAAAAATATTTCAATTTTGTTTGGGTACAAAGTCGCACGACCGTGCAATTGTCAGCTAAAGCAACGCAGTACTGAATCGCAAAAAATGCTTTGGTCAGGAAGGGGGTAAATCCTTCCGGGGCTGAAGTAGTTAAGAAAATACCAGGGTTCTAGCAGCTATGTGCTGCCAGGACCCCGGTATTTAACGTCAAAGTACCGATGTATAACAACGGCGGGCGGTCCAGAAGATGATAAGATCATAAGATGACAACACAGGAAAACGATGGGGTAGCATCTAGCGCAGCTGCTCCAAAAACAGCCTCAAAGTTGAGCTTTTTCTCTTTTTTTTTGGAGGATATCATGTATATATACACTCACCAGCCACTTTTTTAGGTACACCTGTTCAATTGCTTGGTAACACAAATTGCTAATCAGCCAATCACATGGCGGCAACTCAATGCATTTAGGCATCTAAACGTGGTGAAGACGACTTGCTGAAGTTCAAACCGAGCAGCAGAATGGGGAAGAAAGGGGTTTTAAGTGAGTTTGAACGTGGCATGGTTGTTGGTGCCAGACGAGCTGGTCTAAGTATTTAAAAAAACACTGATCTACTGGGACTTTCACACACAACCATCTCTCGGGTTTACAGAGAATGGTCCGAAAAAGAGAAAATATCCAGCGAGCGGCAGTTGTGTGGAGGAAGATGCTTTGTTGACGTCAGAGGAAAATTGGCAGACTGGTTCCAGATGATAGAAAGACAACAGTAACTCAAATAACCACTCGTTACAACCAAGGTATGTAAAATACTATCTCTAAATGCACAACACATCGAACCTTGAAGCAGATGAGCTACAGGAGCAGAAGACCACACTGGGTGACACTCCTGTCAGCTAAGAACTGGAAACTGAGGCTGCAATTATCACAGGCTCACCAAAATTGGACAATAGAAGATTGGAAAAACATTTCTTAGTCTGATGAGTCTCGATTTCAGCTGTGACATTCAGATGGTGGGGTCAGAATTTGGCATACACAACATGAAAGCATGGATCCATCCTGCTTTGTATCAACGGTTCAGGCTGGTGGTGATGGTGTGGGGGGGGGGATATTTTCTTGGCACACTTTGGGTCCCTTAGTACCAATGGAGTATCTTTTAAATGCCACGACCTACCTGAGTATTGTTGGTGACCATGTCCATCCCTTTATGACTACAGTGTACTCATCTTCTGATGGCTCCTTCCAGCAGGATAATGCACCATGTCACAAAGCTCCAACCATCTCACCACTGGTTTCTTGAACATGACAACAAAGTCACTGTACTCCAATGGCCTCCACAGTCACCAGATCTCAATCCAATAGAGCACCTTTGGGATGTGGTGGAATGAGAGACTTGAATCATGGATGTGCAACCAACAAATCTGCAGCAACTGCATGATGCTATCATGTCACTATGGACCAGAATATCTGAGGAATATTTCCAACACCTTGTTGAATCTATGCCATGAAGAATGAAGGCAGTTCTGAAGGCAAAAGGGAGTCCAACTTGGTACTAGCAAGGTGGACCTAATAAAGTGGCCGGTGAGTGTAGAAGTTATACATTCTATTTCTGCACAATTAGTAAAACAGAACTCCAGCCAAAAAATAACAAGATAAAAATGAATTTTTCATTAAAAGAAAAATAGCACAACCAGCCTTTGCAGTATTATTCACCTTCAATGCAGAGACTTCAGACAGTCTCTTTTTCTGCCATTAGATGTCCTCGTTGTGATGGCCAGCATTGTTCAACCCACTTCTTCTAAGTTCAGGTCATTCTGAAATCGCTCCCAGCCTGTGACGGGACAGTGAAAAGAAAAGTGGCACAATGATCAGCTCATCTCTCTGTCCCTATGCTCTCTGCTTCTATTAAAATGCTTCTTGTCAGCTCAAGAACTGACTGGCACCTTGTACTGCTTCTTTCCCTCACACCCAAGCCCTTCTGTACAGGATAGGTTGCATTCACTATTCACAAATACACACTGCTTGTATTTAACAAAAATACATTTAATTATGTATTACCGATTACAGAACTACATTAATTGGTCTCTTTTACGAGGTGTGTCTAAAAAGTTCAGTGAATGGTATCAGAAAAGAAAGAAACCAGAAGATACAAACAACTGAATTTATTGGCCTTCAAAATAATCACCATCCTTCACAACACAGTTTTGGCAACATTCATTAAGCTTCTAGAAACTGTCAGCAAAGGCCTCTTTAGGAATCGTTTGCAGAACTGCTGTCACACATTCTTGGATTACCGCCACTTCCGCAAAATGTGCGCCTTTCGTGACACTCTGCAGGCGGGGAAACAGAAAGAAGTCCGCAGTTGCCAGATCAGGGGAGTACGGTGGATGATCGAGAACAAGTACGCCAAGCTGAGCCAAGAATTGATGCACACGGATCGCACAGTGCGCAGGCGTGGTATCGTGCCGCGACATACACTGTCCCAGTCCTGTGCAACTCTGACCGAAGATGGCAGATGCATTTTAGCAACCGTTTCAAAACTTCCTCGTAGAGTGTGACGTTCAAGGTTTAAACCATAGGAATAAATTCCTTAATGCCATTGATGTCGAAGAAGAAGATCAACATTGTCTAAACCTTGGATTTTTGCAGGTGACTCTTTTTGATGGTGAACACCATTCCATCGATTGCCACTTGGGGTTCTGCTTGTCGACGGCTGACCCGAACACGGCTCATCCTTAGTAGTTTCCTTCCTGTTGTGAAAGCATTTGAACCAGTTGTAAACACATTTTCTGCTCCGTTCCTGCTTTGCTTTTGTCTTTTAAAGGTTCTTGCGGTAAAAGCCAAGGAAGCTTAGACTTGTAGTGAAATATATAAATATAGCGCTCGCAAACACAATATATAAGTGAAATAGGGACTGAAATATTAAAACAACACAAAGTCCAAAAAAAAAGGTGACTCAAGGTGCTCCAATCCAAAGTGAAGGGAAGAAAGGTGCTTCAGAAGATTCAGGTGCACAACACCCCCTTATGTATGCCCACTCACCAGATCCACATGACCCCCAGCTTTTCAGTCTGGTGGGTCACTTAAGGCTTGGTATGGATGTCTTTGAAATGGTGAATAAGACGCCAGGTCATCAGATTCAGGGATCCTTGGTGAAGGGTTTCAGCCAGACAAACACGTACCCAGAAGCAAAAAAATGGAAATAATAGTACCATAAAAAAGGGTTTATTTGAACAAAAGATGGGTATCTACAAAAAATGGGATTAAAACAAGCATCAAGCATGGAGCAGATCGTATAAAATGGCAGTTACTGGCGTGCGTTCCAAACGAGCGTTCCAAACATGCGTTCCAAACGACCAGAAGTGACGTCAGTAATCCCGGAAATAGCGTCAACGTTTCCCCCTCCCACAGGGCATCATCACGGGTCCGTATGCAATAAGTAAACAAAACAGTTACTCAACTGAGAGATGGAATCAAGATGTAACGTCCTTTATGGTTCTTTCCACCCCAAAACTTCTGTTTCCTCCAAAGTCTTCAGCACATGTACTCATCCTTTGTGTTCCAAACCAACTCTGTTCTTTGTCTGACCACATGCTTCTTTAAAATCCTAAGCTCTTCCCCCCAACTTCCTGTATATCATATTGTGTCCTCTGCCTATCTCCTAATCCATATTAGTGCTATATAAGTGCTATAAAATCACTACAAAAAGCCATGGCAACACAGTCCCGTACACTTGCAGAACTTGATGTCCACTAGTTGCTCCATTGCACTGTGACCCTACCTCTCACACGGACTACGTTCGACTGCCCCCAGCGGGTTAACCCTGATGGTCATGTGTACTCCAGGCTAGGTGGTGCTTCTTGACGTGTCTCTGGATAGCCATGTGCATGTGTGTGCACCTGGCCCATGTTGCTGTTGAGATATCGGACCATTCAACAAACTTTTTAGACACATCTCATATATCTACTTAGCAATATGAGGTACCCTCAGCTGTAGTGAGCCAATTTCTAACTTGTAACCTCTAGTGCGATGGTACTGCTCCGGTTTAAAGCAGAACTAAACTGTTATTGAGCACCACAAACTGAAAACACCATTTAGTTCATTTTTTATATTCAACACAAATTCACCCATCCATCCATGTCTCAAAGAAATCACTTTGAAAAACACCCTCTAGCATTTCTTTTACAAAAGTTTAATGTCATACAAACCAACAGTACAGGTTTACAATGGAGCATTATAGCATACCCTCTAGCATTTCTAGCCATGGCCAACGTAAGTAAGGCTAGATGATTCATGTGGCATTTACTTCCTGGAATCCAACTGTCCTCCACTCAGGCATGCAGGTAGGAGGGTGCGATTAGCTGAGAAAGCCCCTCCTCCCTTCCTCCAGGTGAAAGAAAAAAAATGCCCAGGAAGACTTGGGAATGTAAAAAAAAGATTGAAGCAAGTAAGTATGATATACCCCCCCCCCCATGCATTTACTCATGCTAGCAACATAAGGATTAGAAATAGTTCATGTTGATTGAGAGCGTTTAGTTTTGCTTTAAAGTGAATAAAGGTTTGTTGTTTTTTAAAAAACAAACACAAACAAATAACAAACATGTTATACTTACCTGCTCTGTGTAGTGGATTTGCACAGAGCAGCCCCAATCCTTCTCTTCTTGGGTCCCCCGCTGGCACTCCAGGCCACTCCCTCCTGCCTAGTTGCCCCATAGCAAGCAGCTTGCTATGGGGGGAACCAAGCTGGCTCGCTCCCGAGCCACTGCTCCGTGTGTGTGGACACACAGAACACAGCTCGGCTCCACCCCTGCTCTCGCCTCATTGGCTCACTGGCTGTGATTAACAGTAGCAGGAGCAAAGGGAGTAAGATGGGGCTCAGGTAAGTTTTAGGGGGGCTGCTGCACACAGAAGGTTTTCTTTACCATTTGTCCTTTTTTCATAGACTACATGAAGGTAAAAAAAACCTTGAGCTTTTACAACCATAGTAACAAAAGCATACAATAATTGCCTATATATTGGTGTTATCTAACTTTACCGGTGAGATTTTATATCTTGACCTCTCTTAAATTCTCTTTTTACAGCTGACTCTATATGTTACAACTAAGGTCACAGTTCTTCAGACCAGGGGACATGTTTCCAAACTTTAGTCCAATTTTGGTGATCCCAAACTCCCTGTCCTCATCAAGGTTTGGTCACACTATAAAGTTATGCATTCCCGAATGTCCTCCACTATTGTAAGGGATGGGGACAATTGAGTAGTTGTGTGCCAGCCCGAAAAAGTCTGGTTGTTGTCCTCTGACCCCTTTCATTAAACAGATTTTTTTTTTTTTGCCCTCAAGCATGGAGATCAATATATTTTTGGGGTTTTAAGGTCATTGTTTGAAGACTGTAATCCAAGGAGGTCAAGGGTACTGAGAATCTTGAAATTTCCACATCTGCCCAAAGTCACAAAGACCACACATCTTCCCTATCCTAATAATTTGTATGAAAACATCTACAGCTTCTTATCACGTCCACATGTCTTATGTATTAAATAGCAACCACATGATTAAATAGAAACTACATGATTCACTATTCACTAACCACAACCCATGGTTCATTCAATGGTTCCTAATAAAGTGGCTCTTAAAGTGTTACTAAACCCAGGACCCTGCATTCACTATATATGGTCTCCCACAGTACACAGAACATGGAAATGCAATCCTTTTAATAAATCTAAACTGCTAAATACCTTTTCTCATCAGCAGTATATAGCAGTCCTATGACTTCCATCAGCGTCTGGTTAAAGCTTGTAGGAGGAGTTTTCATTTTCTTCCGACTGTCCTATGAGGCTGCAGGACCCCTGACCCTCTGTCTGGACAGTGCTGATTGGTTCTGTGCTGATCACATGCACTCTCCGAAGAAAAAAAAAATTCTCTCTAGCAATACAAACCAAACTGAGCATGTGCAGAGTGACTCCAAAGGCTCTGTACTATCAGGAAATAGATGATTTACTGCATATACAGACTGATTTTACTGTTGTGGGTTTAGTAACACTTTAAGTACAGTGGAACCTTGGATTACGAGCATAATTAGTTTCAGAAGAATGCTTGTAATCCAAAGACAGCACTCGTATATCAAAGCGAGTGTCCCCATAGAAGTCAATGGAAACTCAGATAATTTGTTCCACATTGACTTCTATGGTATTCAGTACCACATGTGGCCAGAGGTGTGGGGGGGTACTCGGAAACCGATCGGATGCACTTGGAAACACTAGGAGAGGCTCGGGAATGGAGTGTTACCGAGTGTCTCCAAGTGCATTCGAGTGCATCCGAGCAGCTCCAAATGTCACCGGCGCCCCCACACCTCTGGCCAAATGTGGTACTGCACACCGTAAAGGCTTGAATCCTGCTTGTTTTGTGAGACAACGCTTGCAAACCATGTCAGGATTTAAAAAAAATAATAGCTCCTATGCCAAAACGCTCGTTAACCACGTTACTAGCAATCTGAGATATTACTGTATCTGCTAATGGGAGGAAATGTTTGATTTGTTACTGTATCTTCTGAAACATTTCATTCAGCACCATAGACAGCAACTCCATGCAAGCTTCACTGTACAGGCTCACACAGAAACAGGCTTAAAGTGGATGTAAACCCTCACATATACCCAGTGAAGTGAACAGCCTCAGATGATACACAGAGATGAAACAAATCTCCCTACATAAGTTTTACATGTATATCTGCTGTCTTCAACTTGCTATATTCTTTAGAATGTGCACATCGTGTTAGAGAATTGCTCTTCCTGTTCCAGAAGTGGAAGTGAAGTCCGGGCATACACTGTGTGACAGCTGATTGGAGGAAAGGCACACCCCCCCTTGACATAGGCAGAGACTCTCAGAGCTGTGCTGTGAATAGACCAGCTCTCTGCTAATCTATTTATAGCACGCGCCTCGACACAAATTTCAGGCTGGTTTTATCTCATGTGTCAGAGAACTTGTCAGAAGTTATCATGCTGATAACAGAAGAACAGAGTAGCAGAAAGACACGGGACTTAGGGCTTTGGACAGAGATAAGAAAACACTGCAGATATAGGTGCCTATGGGCACTGATTAGGTGGCACTCATGAGGAGACACGAATATGCTGCACTTATGGGCACTAATAGGTGGCACTGATATGTGGCACTGATGAGCACTGATTGGTGGCACCAGTGGGCACTGATGGATGGCACTGATGGATGGCACTGGTGGGCAGCACTGATGGGCACAGATAGGTGGCACTGGTAAGCACAGATATGCAACATGGATAGGCGGCACTGATCTGCGGCACTGATGGGCATTGATGGGCAGCAGTTATAGGTATTGATTGGCAACAATGGTGGGCAGCAGTGATAGCCAGCACTGACTTGAATCACTAATGGGTACTGGTTGCTTACACTTGTGGGCACTGTTTGCTGGCACTGGTGGGCACTCACTGCTGGTACTGGTGGGCACACTGCTGGCACTGTGCCCTGATTACATGCCTAGATGTCCTCTGTGAGGAGATACCGCTGATTGACCCTCCTCTCCTCACACTCTGTCAGTGTGAGGAGAGGAGAGCCGATTACCGGCATCTCTGTGTTTACATGTGACCGGCTGTGATTGGACAAAGCCGATCACATGGTTAAAGAGCCGCGGTCGCGGCTCTTTACAGAGATCGGGGTCGCACCATGTCATAGCAACTGGGGGCACGAGAGCGGCCGTTCTGGGCGCCGTCATATGACGTCCACCCAGAACGAGTGCCGCACCACCCCGTCGTCATTTGACGGTGGACGGGCGGGAAAGTGGTTAAACAAAGACCACAACAGGTCTAGTGGCGCTTTTAGGAGAAAGAGAGTGGAGTGGAATGTGATTTTCAATAAAGGATCCATATATTAAAGCCTTATCAGACCAGCTGTGGATTTCGATGCAGGTGAGGAGAGGAGAGTGGAACATGAACTGCCATTAAGGATTTGTCCAAAGTGCTTTAGACTTGCGGGGCTCTTTTGGTAGATGTACCACTGCAACTTTGCTTGTGCTAGAGATTTGCCATACAAATTTGCTACAAAATGGAAAAGTGTCAACTATCTGATCAACTATCACCAGTTGATAGGGAACACTCCTAGTGGATGCCTGGATGGTGGGAACAATTGTGTTCAGAACTTTCAAGAACTGTTTTTTGAGCATGTGATCTTCACATCTCATCACTTTTTGATGCACATGCACTTTATTATTTGGGACTTAGTTTAATTGTTTTTTTGTGTAAAATCAGAAGAATACCTGCTTTTGATTAAAGCACTTTTATCACTGTTTCACATATTATCGCATATTATTGTATTTTTTTGGTTTTTTTAAATTAGGGATAATCATTTATGCATATTTGTCTTTTTACTGTTTAGCTTCTTGAATTAGTGCACTTTATCATTGTTTCACATAGTATCGCATATTATCGCATATTACAGCAATTTTTGTTTTGTGTTGATGTGTTTTTTTTTGTTTCTTTTTTTTTTAAATTAGGGATAGGCATTCGTGCATATTTGTCTATTTTTGCTGCTTAGCTTCTTGAATTAGTGCACTTCATCACTGTTTCACATAGTATCGCAATCTTACTGCAATTTTTGTTTTGTGTTTTTTTTTTCTTTTTTTCTTTTTTGTTTTTTTTTATTGTATCATTTGTATTGTTTTTGAGAATGTTCTTTTTCATATTATAAATGTTCTTTTTTATGTTTTGTTAAATGTTCACCCTAATAAAAAATAACTAAGATGTAATTCAGTATTATGTATTGATTTTTTTTTCAAATATTTTATGAAATGTTTTTATAAAGATCCGTTTTGTTTTAATGTACGATTCAGTGAACTAAGGTACATTTTTTTGGGAAAGGGTAAAATATAGGCCAAAAAAGCTGAACTAATAATGTTTTAATGAGAGCTTTGTTTTTGTTTTTTTTTCTACTTCAGCCACTTTGGCTTAGATTTTGCAAGTTTTCTGACAATTCACCTCTCTTCACTTATAAGTGAATAGACCAAATAAAAATGGACACGGACAAATGACAAGAAAAACAAATGCCAAAGATATTAATGGAAGTTCAAGGGATTAAATAAGATTGCTGCCAAAGTACCGGTGAATCACCAGCATAGGTGTGTGTGGCCTATTGCATTAGGGTGCACACCCCAAAGATCAAGCACACGTATGTGTGTATATGCGTGTGTATATGTGTGATATATACATACATACAGACACGCACTCTTATGGTAGAGCCGGTACAGTGAAAGAGAAGTACGGTAGCACTTCATGATTGGCAGAACTGGTTAGAGGGAGATATTTCCCATCTCCCTGCCTGCACACAGAGCAATAATGCTAATGCGATTGGGGTGATTAGGGTGTGCCCAGGCACACCTGGCACCCCCCCCCTGCATATGCCTATGATTACCAGTTAATTGGCAAGAAAAAAGTCCCACAATCTGGTGATAGTGAACCCACTGCTCTAACCTAATCCCTTACTCTACACATGTGAAATGCATTCAATCCAACAATCCTGTATAATGATAAACTCTGTGTCATTGCATAAAATAATTAATCTATCATACAAAAATTATTTGTTTCGATGAAACAAACCAAGTGCAAATGCTGTTAAAAAAAGTGCAAAAGAAAAAACTGTGTGCTGACACATTGAACAAAAAGTGCTTAGTGCAAGAAAATATGATTCATTAGCAAAGTGCATGCATCAAAAAATCATATGTGTTGAACAAATTTGAAGTCCATTTTGCAATCCCAGGAAAAATCCAAGAAAGTCATAAGAATAATCTTTTAATTTTTCCTGGGATTGCAACATGGACTGCAAATATTTTGAACACAAATTTTGAACACATATGAATTTTTGATGCATGCACTTTACTAATGAATAATATTTTCTTGCACTAAGCACACCATTTTTTGTTTTGCACTTTTTTTTTTTTAACAGCATTTGCACTTTAATTGTTTGTTTCATAGAAACAAATAATTTTTGTATGATAGATGAATTATGTTATGCAATGACACAGAGTTTATCATTATATATGATTGTTGGATTGAATGTATTTCACATGTGTACAGTAAGGGATTAGGTTAATAGCAATGGGTTCACTATCACCAGATTGTGGGATTATAGATTTGCGCTGCTTGCTTCATTTTTCTTGCCAAAAATGGAGACTTGCATAACTCTTGCTATAGACTTGCGGAGCTCTTGCTATAGACTTGTGGGGCTCTTGCTATAGACTTGCGGGGCTCTTGCTATAGACTTGCGGGGCTCTTGCTATAGATTTGCGGGGCTCGTGCTTTAGACTTGCAGGGTTCTTGCTGTAGACTTGCAGGGTTCTTGCTATAGACTTGCGGGGCTCTTGCTATAGAATTGCGGGGCTCTTGCTTTAGACTTGCGGGGCTCTTGCTATAGACTTGCAGGGTCCTTGCTGTAGACTTGCAGGGTTCTTGCTATAGACTTGCAGGGTTCTTGCTGTAGACTTGCAGGGTTCTTGCTATAGACCTGCGGGGCTCTTGCTATAGACTTGCAGGGTTCTTGCTGTAGACTTGCAGGGTTCTTGCTATAGACTTGCGGGGCTCTTGCTATAGAATTGCGGGGCTCTTGCTTTAGACTTGCGGGGCTCTTGCTATAGACTTGCAGGGTTCTTGCTGTAGACTTGCGGGGCTCTTGTTCTAGACTTGCGGGGCTCTTGCTATAGATTTGGGGGGTTGTGCTTTAGACTTGCGGGGCTCTTGTTTTAGACTTGCGGGCTCTTGCAGTGGCTGCATTTGATGGGCACAGTGGCTGTGTTTGATGGCACAGTGGCAGCATTTGATGGGCACAGTGGCTGCATTTGAGGGCACAGTGGCTGCAATTGATGGGCACAGTGGCTGCGTTTGAGGGCACAGTGACTGCGTTTGATGGCACAGTGGCTGCGTTTGATGGCATAGTGGCTGCGTTTGATGGGGCACAGTGGCTGCATTTGATGGGGCACAGTGGCTGCATTTGATGGGCACAGTGGCTGCAACTGATGGGCACAGTGGCTGCAATTGATGGGCACAGTGGCTGCAATTGATGGGCACAGTGGCTGCGTTTGATGGCACAGTGGCTGTGTTTGATGGGCACAGTGGCTGCGTTTGAGGGCACAGTGGCTGCGTTTGAGGGCACAGTGGCTGCAATTGATGGGCACAGTGGCTGCATTTGATGGGCACAGTGGCAGCGTTTGAGGGCACAGTGGCTGCAATTGATGGCACAGTGGCTGCGTTTGATGGCACAGTGGCTGCGTTTGATGGGCACAGTGGCTGCGTTTGAGGGCACAGTGGCTGCGTTTGATGGGCACAGTGGCTGCGTTTGATGGGGCACAGTGGCTGCATTTGATGGCACAGTGGCTGTGTTTGATGGGGCACAGTGAGGCTGCAATTGATGGGCACAGTGAGCCCCCCCCCCGTGATAGCATTTAAACTCAGCAGCTACAAATACTGTAGCTGCTGACTTTTAATATTAGGACACTTACCTGTCCAGGGATCCAGTGATGTCAACACCTCAGCCGATTTTCGGATTAGCTCTCGGGTTTTTCCACTATCATTCATGGTAAGGGAAACCACCGGTTCCCTACTGCACATGTGCAAAGCGCGTTGCACTTTCTGGAGGAAGGAGGAGGGGGGCAAACTTCAGAGGGGACAGCGCAGTCTCCCGGAAGTGGGGAAGGGTACCTGTCAAAAACAGGTACCCGTTCCCCCCTGAAAGATGCCAAATGAGCCTAAAGAGGAAGGGGTGTGGTTTACAGATAATAGGGTGGGTCTTAAACAGGAAGGGGTGTGGCCTCGGCAGGATGGGGTGGGTCGTATTTAAATTAGGGGGGTGCATGAGTTTAGTCAGGCCTAGGGCAGCACAAAACCTAAATACACCACTGGGGAGCAGTAGTTCCCCATCGATGGTGTCAGTGGGAGGAATAGTGCCCCAACATTGGACTTAGTAGGAGGAATTGTGCCCCATTAATGGTGTCAGTGAGAGGAATAATGCCCCAACATTGGTCTTAGTAGAAGCAGTAGTTCCCCATTGATGGTGTCAGTGGGAGGAATAGTGCCCCAACATTGGTCTTAGTAGAAGCAGTAGTTCCCCATTGATGGTGTCAGTGGGAGGAATAGTGCCCCAACATTGGTCTTAGTAGAAGCAGTAGTTCCCCATTGATGGTGTCAGTGGGAGGAATAGTGCCCCACCATTGGTCTTAGTAGAAGCAGTAGTTCCCCATTGATTGTGTCAGTGGGAGGAATAGTGCCCCCACATTGGTCTTAGTAGGAGGAATTGTGCCCCATTAATGGTGTCAGTGGGAGGAATGGTGCCCCATCAATGGTATCAGTGGAAGGAATGGTGCACCATTGATGACATCAGTGGGAGGAATGGTACCTCATCATTGATGTCAGTTTGAGGAATAGTGTCCCGAGGGCCAGATAGAAGAAAGCAGAGGGCCACATCTGGTTCCCAGGCCGCAGTTTGGAGATCACTGGTGTATGTTATAGCTGCCTAAAGTTTAGCTTTAAAGGCTGATTCTTTGCATTGAAATTCTTTAATGCTTTAAGTAATCTCTGCCAATTTTTTTTTGATGTCGAAGTATCCTTGTTTGCTCAGCAAGATCCCTTCATCATCATTTTCCAAACAGTTAATTTCCTTTTAACCTGCCTCCTCATTATGCCCTGAAGTACTTTTGATAATAATAACATAATAATAATAAAAAAAAAAAGGCCCATAAAACAAGCGATTGGTTAATCCACGTCAACCTGCCTCCTCTTCCCTCTTCATTTTATGCTCCTCTGGCATTTTAAGATGAATAATTACACATTAAAGATTATTGGGGTAATAATTCGGGATAACATATTTGCGGGTCATGAAATTTCCTTGTAGTCTTCACACCGATCTCTCAACCTTCTTATTCCTTGTTTAATTATAACCGTAAAAGGCTTCTAAGGAATGAGATTCATCCTAAAGGCATAATTTGGTTTTATAGGGCTGTATCTTACAATGATGGCCATTGATATCTTGGGAAATAAGTTGCTGTTGTCACAGATTAATGAATACAGGATTGTTACAGGGACAAGCATCATAGTTCTGGACGGGGACATTTATATCATTCGTACTGACCTTCCGTTCTTCAATTAAAATGTTAGTGTAGCTTTTGTAATGAAACATTTCACCTATGGTAATAATCCATAAAAGTATCAAGGCACAAATCCATAGGAGTTATTTTACATACACCTGCTATTTTATCTCATGATGTTGGATTTATTTTTCACATTGATATCTTCAGTTCATGAAAATGATAATGCGTAATTATGAATTTGGTTATTTCATTCCAAAGAAAAGACGATTTAAATAGACTATAGCAAGGTGACAGTGAGAATGATTTACTAAAGACAAATATACTCTTCACTTTGCAAGGAAATGTACCCTCAGCTTCAGGGCCGGGACAAGGGGTGCCCTGGGCACTGTGGTATCATGTGAGGTGGGGGGAGACCACAAGGAGGTTTGGGGGGATTTTATTTTGGAGGGGGAATTTGGGGGCGGCAGGGGATATGAATCGTTCTAGGAGGGGAAATTTAGAAAGGTGTGCTAGGGGTGGTGGTTTGAGGGGCTAGCAGGGATGATTGGGGGTATTTGTGCTAGGAGGGGAAATTTGGGGGGGTTGTGCTAGGGTGGGAAATTGGGAAAATTTAGAAAGGTATGCTAGGGGTGGTGATTTGAGGGGATGTGTGTTGGGAGTGGGGATGGGGAAGAAGATTTGAGCCAGGAGAGGAATTTTGGGGCGTTTTTACTAGAAAAGGTAATATGTTGGGAGGGAGGGATTTGTGCTAAGAGAGGAATTTTTTTGGGAGGGGGGATTTGTGCTATCAGGGATGATTGGGGATATTTGTGCTGGGAGGGGGATTTGAAGTGGGGGGAGAGGATTTGTGCTCAGAGGGAAAATTTGAGGGTTAAAGGATGTGTACTAAGAGGAGAGAATTTTTTTTTTGGGGGGGGGGGGGTTGTGCTGTGCTGGGGGCATATGGGGAATAAGAGGATTTGAGCTGAGTTGGGGGGGGGCAAAGATTAGTGCTGGGAAGGGGATTTCAGTAGGAGGCAGATTTGTATTGGGAGGAGGGGGAATTTATGCTTAGGGGGTAAGCATGCAGATTAGTGCTCAATTTCTTTTGAGGGCGAGGGGATTTTTGTTGACACATAATGCTCATACATCTTAGGGCGGGGGCGCAATTTGGTATGTTCACCCTGGACTCTAGATGACCGTGTCCCGGAACTGCTTAGCTTAGAGAAGAAGGTGAATCTGTACTTCCATCATCCAATCATGTACAAGCAAAAATTCATTTTGTTTTTTTTTTTCCTTGCCTTTGATTGGGTATTCTTTGCAAAATGAGTTTTCACCATATTCACTAAGAGAAAATTCCCTAAGAGAACATAGTGAACAGCCTATTTGCTTTTAGTAAATCAAATGTCAGTGTCCATGCAACTCCGTTCTACTCGCCTTGCCTTGCGCTCCTTGGCTCCTCCTTCCTCTGTCGCAGGTGGTACTAGAGTTAGCGAGAGGCAACCGGGGGGGTGATGATTCCCTTGATCATGTGAAAGTGCCTGGGCCTAGGGCTTGACTGCTAAGTTTAAACACTGTCACAAAAGAGAACCAAGATAGCAAAGATAACTTGCCACAAATTTGTGGACGTGGTGAATTGTAAGTCTGTAACTCACTGCACATTTTCACTGGCAAGTTGTACACTTGCAGAGCACTTGAAGCACAAGCTCTAGTTGACATGTTTCCAATTTGTAGCAAATTTGCATGGCAAGTCTCTAGCAATAGCAAAGTTGCAGTGGTGAGTCTACAGCAAGAGCTCTGCAAGTCTACAGCATGAAAATTCAGCCACAGTGACCCCCTGTGGTGGGAGGACTATTGCACAACATAACTGAACCAGAACTTGCAGTAGACTTGCAGAATGTTTGCAAAGAAAGTTGATCTGGAGTCATGCAATGCAGACTTATAACAATTGTGCAACAAACTTTTGAAGCCTGGCAAGTCTAGCAATAGCTTAGCAAGTCATTTTCAAATATGCAGCACAATTGCTTGCTATGTGGGTAGGTCGCATGTTGCTCTATACTCGATAGTGTCAGGTATAGTTGCTGGCTGTGGTAGGAAAGCACTGGTAAGGACGGTATAATGGCATTGCAGAAACACTGTCACTTTGCCACGCATAGGCAGAATGACAATGTCTCCTTAATATCCCGCCTAAATGACTGTGATTGACACCTCTAAAAACTGGTAAGCTGCAATATATTACATTTTTGTTTTTGGGTTTAGATATACTTTAACCACTTGACCTCCGGAATATTTACACCCCTTCATGACCAGGGCATTTTTTGCGATACGGCACTGCGTTACTTTAACAGACAATTGCACAGTTCGATGCTGTACGCAAATAAAACTATGTCATTTTTTTCACACAAACAGAGCTTTCTTTTGGTGGTATTTGATCACCTCTGCTTTTTTTTTGTTCTTTTTGTGCTATAAACAAAAAAAGACCGATAATTAAAAAAAAAAAAAAAGATGTTTTACTTTCTGCTATTAAACATATCCAATAAAAATGTAAATAATCAATTTTCTTCATAAATTTTGGCCCATATGTGTTCTGCTACATGTTTTTAGTAAAAAAAAAAATCGCAAAAAGCATAAATTGATTTGTTTACATTAATGTTATAGTGTCTACAAACTATGGTGTATATTTATGTATGTGCTGCTTTTATTAGGGGAAGAGATCAATTTTTTTCCCTACATTGCAGGAACACAAAATTCCCCCCTTCCCCCCTGTCAGACCAGAGATCTGCCTTGTTTACACAGGCAGATCTCCTTTCTGTGTGTTGCCAATGATCAGTGGGTGCCAGAGAACATCCAGCGCCCGATTATTGTGATTAATCACAGCAGAAACGGCCCACCGGGAGCGTGCGCATGTCCCCTGTGAGCGGAAGTGCAGAATCGTGTATATATACACAGTCTAGAAGTAGTTAAGTATTAAATAATGATAATCCTGGATCATCAGCAAGGTTCTCTCATACCTTCACCACATTCTCTACCTCTCCGTTTCACTTCTGGAGCTCCCTGAAAATCTTATGCAAATGCTGATTTTATTTTTACCGGTATTTTATAAGTTTATTTGTAAAGGGCTAGACATACTGGAAATGGACAGACTAAAGTGCTTTCCTTTTAGGCCAAAGTAGATGTATCAGTTTGCCAGCACACACCACTAGACTAATCTCAATAATGATTGGCTGATGTAGTAAACATTTATAATTTATGGTTTTTTTTTAATTAAATGCATAGCTGGATCAAATTGTAATATCTTATATAAGACTAAAGTCTGGCTTTAGGAATCTAAAAGAGAATTATGTCCAAAGCTTGTTTGGTCATACATCTTATCTGTTGTGAAAATATATTACTAAATATAAACTCGCGCTGATGGAAACAACTAGGTGACAATAAAATGCAGTTGCTGTAAACAAGGTGCTAATCACTTGAATGAATGTGGATAAAAAAAGTACAGTGCTCACGACACACAATATAAGTGAAATAAACAAAAAAGTCTAAATAAATGTATTTGAAGTGTCCGTCCACAATGAGGTAGGTGCAAAAAATGCTTCACAAACTTGCAGGAGTACAGTGACACCCCCTTTTGTATCCCCACTCACCAGAACAGGACAACCCCCAGCTTTGCAGTCCGGGGGTCACTTCAGGCTTGTTAATGGTATCCCACGCACGTGGATTGGTGTCAAAACATCAGATGATGGATTTCCAATAGGAGGCTCTTAAAGATGAACTTCATTAGTTGCAAACTACACAGCACAGCAATGATCAACTGTTGACATCAATCCTGGAAAGTTGGAGATCTACCTTTTGTTGGGAAGAAATGGCTGCTCCTTTCACCAGACTGATTGCAGTCTGTGACCCAGAATCAGCCAACAGAGGGCTAAAGTTCACTATCGGCTGACGTCACAGAGCCAATTCAGTCTCTGAGAGGATCCCAACAATAAAGTCAGAATCCACCCAGATGCCTAACCAGAAACTGGCTCAGACTGTCAGCGCACAGAACCTGAGCCAGCTACTCCCGCCCCCTCCCCACCCTGCACTCCGGTGAATGGTGAAGGGGCAGAGAGCAGTGACTGACAGTCAACTATCTCTACTCAGACTGAACTGAGAACTGTGCGATCAGCAGTCAGGTGATCGCTCAGTTCTAGGGCTAAGAGGGGGGTGGGAGAGAACTGCAGCGTCGGACCAAAGGTGCAGTCATATAGTGCCTTGAAAAAGTTTTCACACCCTTCTTCTATATTTTCCACATTTTGTCATGTTATAACCAAAAATGTAAATGTGCCCAACAAAAAAACAGGGACTTCTCTCAGGAACAGGGAAAGGACCAAAGAGAATCTGCATACATACAATTCAATGAGGGCATCAAACATCTTCAAGAGCCCAAAGTTTCTAAGCCCAAAATGCAGTGAATTTTTTAAAAAACCTTGGACTCCAGGATGTTTGAAACTCTCACTGGAGTGTATGTACTTAAATATTTTGTGATATAGTAAGGAAAAGAAAAGAAAATATGGCTTAAAATTGTCATGGCATTTCCAATAAACAAATATTGCTAATATAAAGTAACACCACCCAAATTAAATTTTTTTATGTGGACTTTACTGGAACAAAGAGGACTTTACAAATAGAAAAGGTCAAAAACGGTTTATTACAGAATTTCCTTTAAACAAAACAGCTTAAAACATTCAGAAGTTAATCATATTCGTATAAAAAAAACAAACAAACATTGTACTATTCAGAAATATCTCTGCCTATTAATGTCTAAGAGGTTGACGTTTTTCACATTGCTTACTTCTTCTGGACCTTACTTCCTCGAAGGCAAAGATGAACAATCTAAACATGCCCTAGTCACCAAACAGCTACTTGTCATTTTAATAGTCCTCATCCAAACATATGGAACCAACAGGTATAATTCTTTAAACAACAATCTCAATGACCATTCCAATAGGGGGCATACAGAGGTAGAACAACATTGCAAAAGCATCCAGCACCAGGAGAACCCAGAAGTGGAATACGATCATCTGGTCGCAGGGATTTCCTAGGCTGCTATTTCCTGTCATTTAGAAGCCATGTTTAGACTGTTCATCATTGCTTCCAAGGACGTAAGGTCCTGAAGAAGCAAGCAATGCGAAACGCATCAACCTCTTGGACAATAATAGACAGAGATATTTCGGAATAGCGCAATGTTTTTTTGATATGAATATGATTAACTTCAGAATGTTTTTAACCTGTTCTTTGAGGAAATTCTGTAAAAAAACTATTTTTTATCTTTTCTATTTGTAAAGTCCTCTTTGTTCCTGAAAAGTCCACATAAAAATTAGAATTTGAAGTTGTATAAAATGGATGTGGTACCCCATAAGCAGCCGTAATTCTATATGATTAATATAAAGTAACAGTTTATCATACCTTGTTATGCGGATATTGACATGGTTTAGCCAGCAGTTTTCTGCCTGTGAAATTCTTACCTACTTGCTTCAGTGGTTCTTCTAAGATCTGTGATTTCATTGACATGTGCTGCTGGCTTCTGTGTTCACTTATGGACGTTGCCTGTTCTACTGTGGATTTATATTCTTTTCCCTTCTATCACTTCCTGAGCCACCTCCCATTTTGCTTCCCTTCATAAGATGTGCTCAGTGTAGCTTGTGTTGCTTGATCAACTTCCCAGTTTCTCTGAGGTTCTGGTTTGCCTTGCATTACTTGTATTCTGTGTCTGACTCCCCGTGTACCAACCCCAACTTTGCCCATACTTGCCAACAGTCCCAATTTTCCCGGGACAATCCTGATTTTGGGACCCTCGTCCCGATCGGAGCTCGTCCCGATTAAGTTCCTGGGATTTTGCCTTTGTCCTGGGAAAATCGAGAATGTTTTAGGCAAAAGTGGTCGGCGGGCTACAAAAAGATGGCCGCCGCCGCGAGGACTAATCCCCGTGTGGTCAGTGGAGAGGGGAGGGGCAGCCAATCGGCTTCTCTCTTCAGTGAACAAGTAGACGATTCTCTTGTACACTGAAGCCGATTGGTTGCACGGCCCGCAGGCCCCTCCCCTCTCCACTGAACACATGAGAAAGCCGGGAACTGTGTAGCTGCCACTGATGGGGACAAATGCATGAAGGAGGGCTCCGCTTCTGGGGACATTGATGTGAGGAGAGCTCCACTTCTGGGGACATTGATGTGAGGGGGGCTCCACTTCTGCGGACATTGATGTGAGGGGGGCTCCGCTGCTGGGGACATTGATGTGAGAGGGGCTCCGCTGCTGGGGACATTGATGTGAGAAGGGGCTCCACTGCTGGGGACATTGATGTGAGGAGGGGCTCCGCTGCTGGGGACATTGATGTGAGGAGGGGCTCCGCTGCTGGGGACATTGATGTGAGGAGGGGCTCTGCTGCTGGGGGCACCTGATGTAAGGAGGAACTCTGCTGGGGGCACCTTATATAAGGAGGGACTCCGCTGGGGGCACCTGATGTAAGGAGGGACTCCGCTGGGCGCACCTGATGTAAGGATGGGCTCCGCTGGGCGCACCTGATGTAAGGACGAGCTCCGCTGAGGGCACCTTATGTAAGGACGGACTGCGCTGGGGGCACCTGATGGCATCTGGTGGCAGGCGATGTGGCAGGTGACACGCTCAGGGCTCCCACTGATTCTGCATTATGGTGAGTTGAATGATTTCATTTTATATTACAATGTAATAATAGAAATAATGCGCTTCAATCATGCTGACACCATAACAACCATGGTGCCGGGATGGTTGAAGCACTAACACCAGGTGTTTGGAGTATCTTTATCTGCTGATTGTTAAACTTTCTGGAATACATATATTTCTACTGTTGTGTAGGATCTGGGCCTGCTGTCCCTCCATCTCTCTCCCTCTCTCCATTTCCCTCTGCCTCCATCCCTTGTTCATCTCAGACTCTAACCACACACCCTTTGAGCCATGCCCCCTTTGAGCCACGTCCAATATTTCACTGAAACCATTGCCCGCCACATTTTTCTTTTTTCACTATGTCACGCCTACAAAGAAATGCCCCGCCCCTTAATTATAATAAGACTCCACCTATAGGCAAAAAAGTGTCCCTATAATTTTTTTTTACAATGTGAGCAACTATGTTTGTCTACTCTTTTTCCTTGCCTGCCGCCCTCCCTGACCTCGGCTTATTTCCCAGATCCTCTTCTGTCTCCTGCCATCTGTACTCTGCACACGTGAAAGGTCTCTGTATCATCAGCTGGGCATACCTGGGGGCCGTGACCTGGTTCCAGCTTGCTGCAAGTCAATGCCCACCTTCCGGGGGCCCTGAAGATGAAGCAGGTTGGGGCTTAGACCCCGCACCCTGGGGAACCCAGAGTTGGCATTCTACAAGGGTTCACTACCACAGAAGCCTGACAGATATGAAGAGTGTGGGTAATGGAGAACTCACAAATCTAGTGCTATTCTATAGCACATGGACCAGGTCTTAGGGCTATCCACTTGGACATTTAAAAAAAAAAGAGAGAAAAAATAAAGTTATGATTCCTAGCAGCAGTAACCTCAGTACACTGTTTAAAATTAGCATACAATCATGGAGGAATAGACCAGCTAGACACAGTCATATATTTTTCACATAGTGAAGGTAACCTTAGCTATCATTGGAAGCAGAAGATTTCTCACAATATACTGCACGTTATAATCAGTACCCAGAATTCTGCAGCTAAGTGAGGAAAATAAAAGGCAATTTGTGTATTGTTTTAGCATTAATGACCGAGAACAGCATGATGGCTTCCCTGTGAGAGGTGAAGGAACACATTATAGACTCTTCTGGATGTGCTATTACAGGAAACAGTGCACATATACAAATATTAGATCGAAGGAAAACCACAGCAATTTTAGAGTTTGTTGAGCAAAGAAGAATCTCTTTCCTTTAGTAGTCTGGATTCCTTTGTTTAAGGCCATGCCCCTAAAAGACACAGCCAATTTACCCAATCAAGTAGTATGTAGAGTCTTACCATTTATGTTTCATGTGTATTTTTTTTTTTTCTTATATCTGTTACTGGTTATCATTTTGTGTCAATTTAACAACCTATAGTTTTGTCATCTTTTCGCTCTAAATGGACCCAGCATCAGATATATATTTTTTCATTTTAACCACTTCCATACTGGGCCTATTCTGGCACTCCTCTTCTACATGTAAAAATCATCATTTTTTTTGCTAGAAAACTACTCAGAACCCCCAAATATTATATATGTTTTTTTAGCATAGACCCTAGGGAATAAAGTGGCGGTTGTTGTAACTTTTTATGTCACACGGTATTTGCGCAACAATTTTTCAAATGAATGAATGAATTAATTCATAGATTAAAAAAATAAAAAAACAGTAAAGGTAGCCCAATTGTTTTGTATAATGTGAAAGATGATGTTACACCGAGTAAATATATACCTAACATGTCACGCTTTAAAATTGCGCACACTTGTGGAATTGCGTTAAACTTTTGTACTTAAAGATCTCCATAGGCAACGCTTTACATTTTTTTTAAAGGTTGCTATTTACAGTTACAGAGGAGGTCTACTGCTAGAAATGTTGCTCTCGTTCTGACGCATACCTCACATGTGTGATTTGAACGCTGTGTACATATGCGGGCGTGACTTACGTGTGCGTTCGCTTCTGTGTGCGAGTACACGGAGACGGGGGTGCTTAACCACTTAACAACCGGCCCATAGCCGAATGGCGGCTGCAGGGTGTTGCTTAACTCTGGGAGGGCGTACTATGACGTCCTCCCAGAATTCCGCTCTCGCACGCCCCCTGGGGCGCGCACCCGAACACATCCGTGACCGCCGGGTCCGGAGGACCCGGCGCATCAGGGATTCTGGTAAATGGCCACTGATCACGGCTGTTTACCATGTGATCGCTCTGTCATATGAGCGCTGCACAGGGACATCCAGTTATCCATCCATCCATGCTCAGCCATCCCTAATGCTCTGCAATGCCCTGCACTACTCTGCAATGCCCTGCAATACTCTGCAATGCCCCAGAATACTGTGCAATACTCTGCAATACCACCACAATACTGTGCAATACTCTGCAATACCCCCACAATACTGTGCAACACCCCGCAACACTGTGCAATACTCTGCAATACCCCACAATACTGTGCAATACTCTGCAATACCCCACAATACTGTGCAATACTCTGCAATACCCCACAATACTCTGCAATACCCTGAAATACTCTGCAATACCCCACAATACTCTGCAATACCCTGAAATACTCTGCAATACCCTACAACACTGTGCAATACTCTGCAATACCCCACAATACTGTGCAATACTCTGCAATACCCCACAATACTGTGCAATACTCTGCAATACCCCACAATACTCTGCAATACCCTGAAATACTCTGCAATACCCTACAATACTGTGCAATACTCTGCAATACCCCACAATACTCTGCAATACCCCACAATACTCTGCAATACCCCGCAATACTGTGCAATACCCCGCAATACCCCACAATACTGTGCAATACCCTGCAATACCCCGCTATACCCTGCAATACCCCGCAATACCCCGCAGTACCCTGCAATACCCCGCAGTACCCTGCAATACCCTGCAGTACTCTGCAATACCCCGCTATACTCTGCAATACCCCGCAATACTCTGCCATACCCAGCCATACTCTGCAATACTCAGTGATACCCAGCCATACCCAGTCATACTCGGCGATAACCTGCAATACCCTGCCATAATCAGCCATACCCAGCCATGCTCCGCCAAACTCTGCAATACCCCGCAATACTCTGCAATACCCAGAAATACTCTGCCATACCCAGCCATACCCTGCCATACCCAGCCATACCCAGCCATACTCTGCAATATTCGGTGATACCCAGCCATACTCTGCCATACCCAGCCATGCTCGGCCATACCCTGCCATACCCTGCCATGCTCAGCCATACTCGGCTGTACTCGGCCTCTATATGTGGGCAGGCTGTGGAAGTCTCACACACGTGGTATCGCCGTACTCAGGAGGAGTAGGAGAATCTATTTTGGGGTGTCATTTTTGGTATGTACATGCTATGTGTTAGAAATATTGTATAAATGGACAACTTTGTGTTAAAAAAAAAATGCGTTTTAACCACTTCCCGCCTGCCGGCTGTCATACGACGTCCTTGACTTTGTGCGGGGATATCTGAATGATGCCTGCAGCTACAGGCATCATTCAGATATCAACTTTTTTAGCCGGCGATTCCCTACACCATAAGAATGATCATAGTGGCTGTTCCACTGCTTGATCGTTCTTACGGGAGGCGAGAGGGGACGTCCCCCACTCCTGCCGCCCTCCGGTGCTTCTACCGACTCACCGATACGATCGAAGCCAGGATCTTTTTTTTTTTTTATTTCAGGCTTCCCAGCCTAGAGGTGAGATGTGGGGTCTTATTGACCCCATATCTCACTGTAAAGAGGACCTGTCATGCCATATTCCTATTACAAGGGATGTTTACATTCCTTGTAATAGGAATACAAGTGGTCAAAAAATTTTTTTTTTTTTTGGAAAAAAGCATCAAACTAAAATAAATAAAGTAAAATGAACAATAAAAAAATTTTTTTTTAAAGCGCCCCTGTCCCTGTGTGCTCGCATATGAAAACGGTGTTCAAACCACACATGTGAGGTATCGCTGCGATTGGTAGAGCGAGAGCAATAATTTTGGCCCTAGACCTCCTCTGTAACTCAAAACATGTAACCAGTAAAAAATTTTAAAGTGCCGCCTATGGGGATCTTTGAGTAGCGAAGTTTGGCGCCATTCCACAAGCACGTGCAATTTTGAAAGGTGACATGTTGGGTATCTATTTACTCGGCATAACTTCATATTTCACATTATGCAAAAACATTGGGCTAACTTTACTGTTTTGTTTTTTTAAGCACAAAACTTTTTTTTCTAAAAAAAAAGCGCGTTCAAAAAACTGCTGCGCAAATACCGTGCGAGAAAAAAGTTGCAATGACCACCATTGTATTCTCTAGGGTCTTTGATAAAAAACATATATAATGTTTTGGGGTTCTATGTAATTTTCTAGCAAATAAATGATGATTTTTACATGTAGGAGAGAAATGTCAGAATTGGCCTGGGCACTCCAGAACGCCTGAAGGTGCTCCGTGCATGTTGGGCCTCTTTATGTGGCCACGCTGTGTAAAAGCTCACATATGTGGTATCACCATACTCGGGAGTAATAGCAGAATGTGTTTTGGGGTGTAATTTGTGGTATGCATTTGTGTGTGAGAAATAACCTGCTAATATGACAATTTTGTGAAAAAAAAACAAACAAAAAAAACTTGATTTTGCAAAGAATTGTGGGAAAAAAATGACAACTTCAAAAAACTCACCATGCATCTTTCTAAATACCTTGGAATGGCTTCTTTCCAAAAAGGGGTCATTTGGGGGGTATTTGTACTTTTCTGGCATGTTAGGGTCTCAAGAAATTAGATAGACCGTCAGTACTTCAGGTGTGATCAATTTTCAGATATTGGCACCATAGCTTTTGGACTCTATAACTTTCACAAAGACCAAATAATATCCACCGATTTGGGTTATTTTTACCAAAGATATGTAGCGGTATAAATTTTGGCCAAAATATATGAAGAACAATTACTAATTTGCAAAATTTTATAACAGAAATGAAGAAAAATGCATTTTTTTACAGATTTTTCGGTCTTTTTTCTTTTATAGCGCAAAAAATAAAGAACCCAGCGGTGATTAAATACCATCAAAAGAAAGCTCTATTTGTGTGAAAAAAAGGACAAAAATTTCATATAGATACAGTGTTGCATGACTGAGTAATTGTCATTCAAAATGTGAGAGCACCAAAAAGCTGAAAATTGGTCTGGTTATTAAGGGGGTTTAAGTGCCCAGTGGTCAAGTGGTTAAAATGTATTTTTATTTTTATTGTTTATTTTACAATAAATTTATTTTCATTTTTACAATTTCTCTTTAAAAAAAAATTTGATCGCTTTTATTCCTATTACAAGGAATGTAAACATTCCTTGTAATAGGAATAGTGTGTGACAGGTCCTCCTTATGGAGAGATGTGGGGGTCTATAAGACCCCACATCTCTCCTCCAGGCTGGAAAGATTGAGATAAAAAAAAAAAGAATGATCTCTTTCTTTCCAGCCGAGTTCTTTGGCTTTGTTTACTTCCGCCGGATGGACGTGACGTCACAAGGTCGCTCCCGGGCCTCCAAAGGTCATAGAGATGCCTGGGGATCATCTGGTCACAGGAAATCTCTGTGATCAACATCCGGTGGTGGTGGATTCTTTCTCCAGTTCGCTGATCATACGGGCAAGGCTGGAGAAGCACTGGAGGGCGGCAGGAGGGGGGGATGTCCCCCCAAGCCGCCTGTTAGAACGATCAACGGCTGAACTCCCACTATGATTGTACTTATGCCCCGTACACAATAGGATTTTCCGACGGAAAATGTTCTATGGGAGCTTGTTGTCGGAAATTCTGACCGTTGTACGTCACCGCGTTCTTGATGTTCAGAATTTCCGACAAGATTTGTGTGACCATGTGTATGCAAGACAAGTTTAAGCCAACATCCGTTGGAAAAAAACATGGATTTTGTTGTCGGAAAATCCTATCATGTGTACAGGGCATTACGGTGCACCGAATCGCCGACTGTGAAAGATGATATCTGAACGATGCCTGTAGCTGCAGGCATCATTTAGATATCACAGAAAGAATATCTGTCAGAATATCATTCACTCAAAATCAATGACGTCATATGACGTGATTGGGCTGGAAGTGGTTAAACACCAACATTTTCTGGACATACTGTCCATTCAAAACCAAGGAGACTTTAAAGGTGAATTTATGTTTTTGAAGGGATCAAGAAATTCACAAAAGACTAAATATCTATCTATAATTTATCAAATTTTATTACAGACATATTAAAATTAATTATTTAAAACCTCAGTATAGATCATGTTTACCTTCACAACACCCATGTGTTCTCATCAAAGATAGATAGTCGGAGACATACATATGAATACCAATACAAGAGAGTACCCCCCCCCCCCCGGTACATTGGGACTTAAAGGGCAATTCAAATATGCAAATTTATGTATAATAAAAGATAACGTTTTATTCATTTTCAAAGATAAAAAATCGGTGCATACATCACCATTGAAAAGCATGCCAAAACAAATTAAAAAAATGACTATTAGTGTAGCTAGATGTTGTAGTGATAGTCTCTGCTCATTTCAGGAACAGACTCGAATCTCTTCTTCGATGGAATGCCCATAGAGAAGATCATTCATTACCAACACTCAACAAGACAGCTCGCACCAAGATTGTCACAGATAAAAGCAGCAGGAGTTCTGCTAGCACCAGAGTCAAAATGGTCCCCCACATGTGTAACCCCCTGATGGGGGCACCGAGGCCTCAGGTCTTCCACACAACGATCCCGGGGTGACCTCAAGTCACAGTGAAAACATATGTCAGTACATAAATACAGAGACTCGAGGTTGATGGAGAAAAATACAGTTATCAACGGGAAGTTGTTTTCTTATCCAGGGAGGAGGTGAGTATCGCGGCCATCAGTCGACTCAGAGCAGCAGCAAACTATTTTTTATTATACATAAATCTGCAGATTTGAGTTGCCCTTAAAGTCCCAATGTACTGGGGGGTACTCTCTTGTATTGGTTCTCAACTATCGGGATGTTGGCAACAATTTAGGTTTTACTTTGGTGGTGCAATAAATGTAATTATAAATATGAACAGGACACTTGAAAGAGATTGGACATTGATTATTTGCTGTCAAAGATTTACACATATGTGAATGGTCTATGGATTGTTGTTGTAATCATATGTATTCTTATTTTTATGATTATACTTTATATAGATGTTCTGGCATTAGTGGCAGAGCTTTCCTTTCGTTTTTAGTCTTAAAGCCCAATTCCAGCTCGAGCAAAAAATAAACAGAAGTCTCATCCAGGTACAAATCCTGGTACAAACAAAAAAAGCGATTCTGGCTTCTATACTCATTGCCCATCTAGTGCTGACCAGGAAGACTTATTTATCCAGCGACATGGTGCCACACCTTCTCCAGATTGCAAGACACTGAGAGTTGCTCAACCTGCTTCCTGTTTGCACAGGGCGTCAGGGCTCCACATCCTGCCCTGGGACTCGCTCATCATTACATGGTGTTGTTTTTTTGCAACATTTAGAATCTGTAAAAGACTAAAACAAAATACAGTAAAACCTTGGATTGGAACATAATTTGTTCCAGAAATGTGCTTGTAATCCAAAGCACTCGTATATCAAAGCAAATTTCCCCATAAGAAACAATGGAAACTCAGATGATTCGTTCCAACCACAAAAAAAAGTGTCAATAGGGAATGCATAAAGCAGAATCCAGCAGGAGCTAAAGAGTATAAAAGAAAAGAGAAGTGCAACTAAGTGCAGGAATATGGTTACATTTAATGAAGGTACAACATTTAGCAACTCACGTGGTTGATGATTAAAACAGGCACATCTAAGCTGTGGACTGTCCCCTGTATCACTCCTGATGCCATCCCTTCCACGCTGCGATCCACCAGCGCTTCCAGCCTGTGCAGTTTAAATGGACACCCAGCACATGTTCCAAATACATCCTGTTGAAACAAGGCATTTTAAGGTTAAACCCTTATGCCGCGTACACACGACCGGTTTTGCCGTCGGACTAAACTCCGAGGGTTTCTCCGACGGAACTCCATTCAAGCGGTCCTGCCTACACACTGTCAAACCAAAGTCCGACCAAAGTCCGACCATCCAGAACGCGGTGACGTACAACGCGTACGACGGGACTACAAAAAGGACGTTCAAAAGCCAGTAGCCAATAGCTTCCGCCTCTTACTTGCTTCAGAGCATGTGTCGTTTTAGGTCCGTCGGAACAGCATACAGACGGATACAGGCGAGCGGTTTTCCCGATAGGAATAGGTTCCGGTGGAAAGATTTAGAACATGTTCTATTTCTAGGTCCGTCAGAATTTCAGGAAAAAAAGGTCCGATGAGGCCCACACACGAGCGGATTATCCGATGAAACGACTCCGTCTGACTTTTTCTGTCGGACATTCCGCTTGTGTGTACGCGGCATTAGATATAGTTGGTTGCTGATGGGCGTACCTCACTGCTTGATGGGGGTTCAGTTTTTATGAAGGACCTTAATGCCATGGGTAATATAACTTGTATATGCACCTTATAACTGATTTGAGGAGAAGAAAATAGATAATTATCTGAAAGGAAGATATTAAATTTCAAAACCACATTTTGAGCATTTTTAAAGCATTTGATGTATTCAATGTGCATTAAAACCTCTAATTCATCCGACAAGTTTTTTTGTACTTACCAGGTAAAGCACGTTAAACTCACCTAAGTTGTCTCTCCAGGTCCTAGCCATGGCCAGTAATCCCACACTGCAGATGCTCTCTTGTCAGCTGGTACCTTCCCTTCCCTTTGCAATGATGTTACTCCTCTTAGGAATCCTAAGAGAACCCTACCCCTGGACAGCCAATATGAAGTCATATGACTGGCTTTAGGTAAGTAAAAGGGGCATTTCGATTTTCTTTTAACAGCAATTAATTAGTGGAGCCTGGGGGTATCTTTAAAGCAGAGGTGGGAGGTTTGGGGGGTGGGGGGCTATCTTTAATGGAGAGATGGGCTTTAAGGAGGAAGATGCCAATGCAAGTTGGTATCTAGAGTAAATTGTGGATGCAATTGTAAAGAGTCTGGGATCCGAGCACTCCAGGGCTGATAAACTCTGTCCTTATGCTATACTGATGAGGCATTTCCACTGTGTATGTATGAAGATGTTTAAGTCTCTCCAGATCTCCCTTATGGACACATCAACATGACCCTGTGGAGAATTATGAAACATAAACTGTGTTACAAGAAATCGTGATTGTGCTGAAAGATGTTTCAAGAACACAGGATGATGATAATAGCTGTGACTTGATGAAGAGACATTATATGGTCTGATTTTCAAACCTGTCAATCTTTTCGAGTGAGGTTGTTCATAGACATGAAACCATTAGCCAAGCTCACTTAAAATGTCTGGATCTGACGTCATCTAATGTCAAATGGTACTCTCCATGCTGGTCGGTTCATTGGCTCCTTTCCAAATTTGCCCTATGTGTGAGTATATATCTATGTGAGATAGGTACCTTAGATGGTAAATTCCTTGATGGCAGGTACTGATATGAATATACATTATGTAAAGTGAATGCAAAGGTATGTGGCGCTAACCGAAAGTGATGAATAATAAAAATTGTGAACAGAAATAAATGTGATATACACACTTAATAGATAGCACTTCCAGAACCGTGCTAAAGCTAATGTGCTGAGTAATCAGGTGCAAGTAATCTTCAGCAGAGTATAACAATGATGAACATTCATATTATCAAAATATCTAATAAAGTGCAGGCAAAGCAATAAGGTGCAAAAGTACTCCCAAAGTGCTGGTAGTGCAATCAAAGTCCAATAAAAAGGGAAAAAAATCTGACCGTTCATATAAAAGGAAAAAAGAGCATGAGCAGTATGACCGAACAAAATCCACTTCATCCAATTACTCATCCACTTACTATCACCATCTGTGGTGCGCCACTCGTTTCCCCCTGCCTCTCACCTCATATAGAGACCCCTACAGGTCAAGTCAAGCCTTGGTATGAATATAACCAGGATCCTCAGCGGTCGATCGATTCCCACAGATATCCACAGCAGTACCGCTACCGAGGTGGACTTCAGGCTCATCCGATGTAGTATGGTCATGCAATAAAGAGGGGGGCTCCATTGCATCCATTAACACAGACAGTGGGACTCGGCCTTGCACCCTGCTCCTGTGTCATTGAATTTGATTGACAGCAGCAGGAGCCAAAGGCTCCTGCTGCTATCAATCTGTCCATTGAGGAGAGAAACAGTGCCTGGAGCTGCTGCGCTAGTGCACATCACTGGATCGGATCCTGCTCAGGTAAGAAACTGCAGCACAGAAGGTTTTTCTCCCTATTGCATAGAATGCATTAAAGTGAAAAACCTTGAGGCTTTATAACCACTTTAAAATGGAACATCAGTAATTTTTCAACTTTCCATCTATTAAATCTTCTGCGCTTGTTGTTTTAACTTTGGATAGTAAAACATTTTTTTTCTGCCAGTAAATACGTTATACAACCCACTTCCTTTTTCTTAACTGGGAAAAAGCCTAAGCTTATGACATCATGCACAGCTCTCTCTCTCACTCTCTTGAGAGTTTCCCAGGAAGGGAAGGGGGATGAGTCATAAGAGCGCCAATGAGACCTGCAGAGCTGGACGTGTGCCTCTGTGTGTCTGTGTAAATCCAGGAAGTGAATAGGCAGCAGCTTCAGCTGCCCACAGTTAAAATGATTGCAGTCAGACTCTGTGGAGGGAGATTTCTGCAGCATATCTGGCAATACAGAATCACAGTATTTATAAAATAATATGCAAAGTGGTTGGAGGGAAGCTCCAGAATGGCAAAGATGTTTTTATTACAAATTATGCGAGCAGACTGCAGTTCTGCTTTAAGGTCACTTTGCAATAAAGCAAGGAGCGTAGAAACCTCTGTGGCATATTGCGCTTTTATGAAACAAATGCTGTATATACAAACTATTACAATTATAGCAATATAGTACAAGATTGACAGATATTTCAAATATGCCTACAACATACACAAGATATCCTTCCTTCCTAACAAATAAGAATGTACAAAATATGCAATAAGTATACTAAACATTTACTTAACTTGGGCCTTGATTTGATGGAAACTTCTCATGGCTCCTTCCGTCTTCTGCCGCATACACACGGTCGGACTTTTCGGCTACAAAAGTCCGACAGCCCGTCCGACAGACTTTTGACAGACTTTTGGCGGACTTGCGGCGGACTTTCTAACGAACGGACTTAACTACATACGATCACACAAAAGTCCGACGGATTTGTACGTGATGACGTACACTGGACTAAAATAAGGAAGTTGATAGCCAGTAGCCAATAGCTGCCCTAGCACCGGTTTTTGTCCGTCGGACTAGCATACAGGTGAACGGATTTCTGGGTCCGGCGGAGTTATGACGTAAAGATTTGAAGCAAGTTCCAAATCTAAAGTCCGTCAGATTTGCGACTGGAAAAGTCCGCTAAAAGTCCTGGTGGAGCCCACACACGATCGGATTGTCCGCCGGATTTGGTCTGTCGGGGTCGGTTGGACCAGTCCGGTCGAAAAGTCTGACCGTGTGTACGCGGCATTAGAGTCCTGCAAACCACAGTTTTTCTTTGTCTTCCAACACATGGCTTGTTCAATTTCCTATAGGATTATTTCCTGTCCTGAGCTTCGCAAACTAGTCCAACATGTTCATTAGCGATCAATATGGGAATCTTAGCTTCTTAACCATATATGGTCTAAAATGTAACAATTGACATATCTATGCTATAGAGATCATCAAAATAGCCATAGCAACACATAAATACAGTGCCTTGAAAAAGTGTTCATACCCCTTGATATTTTCCACATTTTGTCACGTTACAGCCAAAAACTTAAATGTATTTTATTGGGATTTTGTGTGATAGACCAACACAAAGTGGCACATAATTGCGAAATGGAAGGAAAATGATAAATGGTTTTCAATTTTTTTTACAAAAGTGTGGCGTGCATTTGTATTCAGCCCCCTTTACTCTGATACCCCTAACTAAAATTTAGTTGAACCAATTGCCTTCAGAAGTCACCTAATATCTGTAATTTAAAAAAAAATGTTTTTTGCAATTATTAAAAATGGTGAAAACTCTTTATTTGGTTTTTGTGTCCCATTGGGGAGATTTCCAATTATTTTCTGTCACTAAGATACAGAAATGATGGGGAACAATCTTTTTTAAAGTTTAGGGAATCCTTCCTGTCACTTTCTATCAGTATTAGCAACAGACAAACGGGGGGGGGGGGGGGGGGGCAAATCTCTAAATTTTTTGGAACATTGTTGGATATTTAAAAGTGTGCACAGATGCATTTTACACCCCACCTACATAAATCAAGCCAGAAATTAAGAATCTTCATGTTTGACAAAAGTGTATCTTTGAAAGATGAGAATGAGGAAGCAATGTCATCTGCTAGCAACCAAAAAAACTTTATTATGGCACATGGGGTTGTATCATTGAATATGTTCTCATGAGTGGGGCTACGTTGTTCTGAAAGTGTTAATCAAATTCAAGGTTGAGAAAGTACTATTTGACTGAATTGACTTGAAAAATCAATTTCAACACCAAGAAATGCAGAAATGTGTCCATTTAGCTGCCTCCAAACCAGTCCCATTACTTTGGTTTGAAGTAACATCTAAAACCTTCCATCAGGTCTATCAATAGCGTCAAGCAATCCCCAAGTGTAGGACCATCCCTCATTAAGACAGCCAATGCTGAGGGAGCACAATCTATACTCCTTGTCTCAGCTGTTAAAAAGAAATGTGCTATATGTAATATCAGCACCTACTCACTGCGTTCCACCAGAGCGTCCACCTTGGAAGACAATCCCACTATTGAATATTCTATGAATCAAACAATAATTTGCAATGTTCTGAGTATTATTTGATTATTGACAACTGGCAGAAACAGGAGTGAATCTTCGATATTATTTTTCAACGTGTTACTATTTATAATCTCAAACATACATGGCAATTTCCAAGGTGAAGGTAAACGGAAAGAATGTCTATGAGCTCACAATAGTTATATAGTTACATAGTAGGTGAGGTTGAAAAAAGACACAAGTCCATCAAGTCCAACCTATGTTTGTGATTATATGTCAGTATTACATTGTATATCCCTGTTGTGGTCGTTCAGGTGCTTTTCTAATAGTTTCATGAAACTATCGATGATCCCCGCTGAAACCACTGCCTGTGGAAGGGAATACCACATTCTTACCGCTCTTACAGTATAGAACCCTCTATGCAGTTTAAGGTTAAACCTCTTTTCTTCTAATTTTAATGAGTGGCCACGAGTCTTATTAAACTCCCTTGGAAAAGTTTTATCCCTGTTGTGGGATCACCAGTACGGTATTTGTAAATCTAAATCATATCCCCTCTCAAGCGTTTCTTCTCCAGAGAGAATTAGTTCAGTGCTCGCAAGTCTTGTAGAGTGAGAGAATTACCGCTTTATCTCTGGAGTTAATCCCCTTTTTAATGCATGCCAATATTCTGTTTGCCTTGTTAGCAGCAGCTTGGCATTGCATGCCATTCCTGAGCCTATCATCTACTAGGACCCCCAGGTCCTTTTCCATCCTTGATTTCCCCAGTGATTTTCTGCCCAGTGAGTAGATTGCATTAAATTTTTGCCACCCAAATGCATTATTTTATATTTTTCCACATTAAACCTCATTTCCATGTAGTTGCCCACCACATTAATTTGTTCAGATCCTCAAGCAAGGTTTCCACATCCTGCAGAGAAGTTATCGTTCTGCTTAGCTTAGTATCGTCCGCAAATACAGAGATTGAGCTGTTCACCCCATCCTGCAGGTTGTTTATGAATGAATTAAATAGGATTGGTCCCAAGACAGAACCCTGGGGGACCCCACTTTCCACCCCTGACCATTCCGAGTACTCCCCATTTATCACTACCCTCTGAACTCGCCCTTGTAGCCAGTTTTTAATCCATGTACTCACCCTATAGTCCATGCCAACGGACCTTATTTTGTACAGCAAATGTTTATGGGGAACTGTGTCAAATGCTTTTGCAAAATCCAGATACATCACGTCTAGGGGCCTTACTTTATTTAGATGGCAACTCACCTCCTCATAGAAGGTTAATAGATTGGTTTGGCAAGAACAATTCTTCATGTATGCATGCTGATTACTACTAATGATACTGTTTTCATTACTAAGATCTTGTATATAGTCCCTTATCATCCCCTCCAAGAGCGTGCATACTATTGATGTTACTGGTCTGTAATTCCCAGGGATGTATTTTGGCCCTTTTTAAATATTGGTGCTACATTGGCTTTTCTCCAATCGGCTGGTACCATTCCAGTCAGTAGACTGTTTGTAAAAATTAGGAACAATGGTCTGGCAATTACTTGACTGAGTTTCCTAAGGACCCTCGGGTGCAAGCCATCTGGTCCCGGTGATTTATTAATGTTACGTTTTTCAAGTCTATTTCTAATTCTGTCCTCTGTTAGCCATGAGGGTGCTTCCTGTGACGTGTTATGAGGATAAACACTGCAGTTTTGGTTACTGAAGCCCCCTGATTCGAGGACTGAGGAGAAGAATAAATTCAATACCTTCGCCATTTCACCATCTACTATTGTTCTTTCATTTATGATCATTTCAGTAAAGGAAATTTATTGTTCAAGATTCATAGGGATTTCCTTGAAGATTGGCTCTTCTGTAGCCAGTATAAATCTATCATTCTTTACAAAGGAACTCTGGGCAGACAACTAAATACACAGCTCAAATACATATGTAGCACACCCCTCTAATGAGCCACTGGAAGTTTTGGTCCTATTTCCCACACAGCTATGTACACAGCATTCCACTGGCTCCAAAGAACAGCCTAGGGAGTTTCCTTCTGTGTTTTTATTGAGAACGATGAACTCGGATGGGGAAAGAGAGCATGGGATACCCCAAAACTGCAGAACTGGATAACTTGAGAACTTCTTAATTGCTGGCTGCACTTACAGACTGCATCCTGCACTTCACAAAATTCTGGCTGTATTGTACAACTGCAGAATGTCTTCTGCCAATATCCACCAGACTCTTCCTAGTGAGGGAGATGTAGACACCACCACAGAACAGTTGGACTCTTTCCCACCAACTTCCTCTTGGCTCTCTCCAGTGAGCTACTCCAGACCCAATTTAACCCTTGGATTCTAGCTTGTAAATAGGCCCCCCAGCTAAGCCTAGCTGGGACCTCTGTGTCTTTCTACAGATCCTTCCAGAAAGCAGCCCCAGGGGCACTCAGACTATTTATGAACTCTCTCACCACCCTCTTGGCACACCTCCCCAGAGATTGGTTGGAGTCCCATTAATATTCAGGCCACTTGCTCTGTTCTTCCTTTTACTATACTTCTAGAATTCTCTGGATGAGTTTTTATCCTTGGGCACAGGTCTTGTGTACAATTTAATGTGAGTATATCTTTTTATTATTTTTTGTTTTAAATAAAAATGTGTGCAGGGGTTTTCTACATTTTGCACCTCTTTCAACCTCACTAAAGTGTTTAAAACCTTCTGCATTTAGATGAACGTAGCCCCATCTACTGTACAAAATTTAGCACTGTGGCATGGTCATGCTGCAGCTGCACACCTGGCTTCTATCAGTAGGTTTAAATTGGGTCCTGATCAAAAGGGTCTGAAAGATGCCTTCCCTGGCTATAAAAGTGTGCCTGGATTTGATTACCTGTTATGGCTTGATCATGGCATCTGTCTTTCAGGTCATGCTTGGAATCTGCTACTTTTGGTTGCCCTTGTATATAAATCAGACTGATTTTGGTTCCTGCTTCCCCACTCTTTTAGCCTATTTATTCGCTATTTGTCTGCTATTATCCCCACAGCCAACAGTCCCAAAGAACATTCTGGAGAGGATTTTGCCACTCATTGCTGATACAATGGATTGATTCAATGTGTGGCATTCATTTTCTTCAATTATTTGTTATGAGCAGGGCTGTAAAATACAATTTTTCCCAAAAAATGGAGAGGATTTTGCCACTCATTGGTGATACAATAGATTGATTCAATGTGTGGCATACATTTTCTTCAATTATTTGTTATGAGCAGGGCTGTAAAATACAATTTTTCCCAAAAAATGGAGAGGATTTTGCCACTCATTGGTGATACAATGGATTGATTCAATGTGTGGCATACATTTTCTTCAATTATTTGATATAAGCAGGGCTGTGAAATACAATTTTTCCCAAAAAAATCTTACAAAAAGGATATATTAAATATTGTATAAGAATATTTTATACTCTACTATACTTCCATCCAGTAGATGGAGCTTTGGGCTGCTTTTAACATGTTTTACTGAATCTCCTTACCTCTTGCTCAATATGAAAATCCAAGTGTTTTACAATCCCATAAGGAATACATTAACTGAACACTATGCTTATTGAAAATTGTCTGCATATGGTGCCCTAATGAAATAATTGTTTCTCTGGTGCTTCTCTAATTATGATAATAATAACTAAGTGAGCTATAAGCTTGTTATGATTGAAATCATTTCATCTAAATTTCTAATTGTCAGTGTTGTAATTTGGTTTGGTAATATCAAGAAAAAATATGGGTCTGGTTTTTCTGTTTAGCCATCTTTCACGCAATTAAATAACTCTGAATCACTGTGATGAACAATGCAAACATCTAATGTTCATGTGTTCCTTTATTATCAACTGCCAGGTTGTAGCAGTTGGAGGTTGTAGAGGAGGAAGAAATGGATTGGTCATGCTATCAGTAATCAATGAATGTTGCAGCAAGAACATGATCTTTTATTAACGTCCACTTTATCCCAAAGTGTTTGTAAAGCCAAAACCTTTACTGGGAAGGGCCAGAACCCCTATCAGGTTATTTTTAGGGGCTTTTGTCCAACTGGAGAGATTTACATTTATTTCCTGCACTAGGGGTGCAAACGACAATCACAGGAAAACTCTCCAAAAAGAACAGAATTCCAATCTTAGGGTCACAGGAACAGGTGTGTCCCATTTGGAGGATTGACAAAGTTTTCCTCATTGACAAACGATCTAACCCTTCCCTACTCTAACCAAAACTAAAATGGCAAATGGATAGTGGTTTTAATTTCTTTATTTTCTATATTTATGTAATCTAGTTAGGACTAAAAAAAAAAAAAAATACAATTGGGCTGGTTGTGTGATTAAAGCAAAGCAAAACTCTCCCCCTAGCTCAGCATCTACAAATCTGGGGCAGGTAAGAATTGATGGTAAAGCTTGCTTAACTGTTTGCAAGTTATATAGGTAAATGGAGGGTAAAGAAAGGAAATAAAAAGTTTCACCTGAAAGCTCAGCTTTTAAGCCTAGTACAAATTACACACCATTTTGATAATAAAGTAGTTTCTGTTTAAAGGGACTAATAACACATTGGTGAGCAAATGGGTTATTGATTTCTTTCCTTCATTATTATTGGTTCCCATGTAACAAATGGCTCCCCGATGATCCCGTTTCAGAGGAGAATTAATCCTTTTAAATGCATACAAGTTAATTATGTCATTTACTCAAAAGAAACCCTGGAGACAAGATCCTGAAGAGTCCATAGCAATTGTGAAATCACTTCTAGAGGAGACTGAGATATGAACAGGTTTCCAAACATAAATAAAGGCAATAATAAAAGTCTTAAATAAATAGTCCCTTTAAATATTGCAGCAGCACTTCATGTCCAAAACTCAAGGACACGCTTTCATATATAGTTCTTATATGAGAAATTTTGCAGCAGTAGCGGAGATCTACAATAGCTTCAGCTGTGTTCTGTAAAGGGGGGGGTTTCCACCAAACACTTCACCACGTGAGGGGAACCTCCCCAATGGGAATGCACTCACCAGAAAAAACAGCAATCAAGAGCCTTGGATGATAATAGTAGTTCTCCACCACTCCTAAACGACCACCAGATATCAGCAACGCTCTCTGTAGCTCCAGTAAAACATATGGGAGGAATAGAATGTCCACATAGTGTAATATTGCTTAAAACGTTTATTCAACTAAAACATCCAAAACAACCCCCCATATGAATATGCGTACCAGAGAGTAATAAAATAGAGCAAAATGTAAAGTGCACTGTGCCTGTGAAATCTCCCGGTCACCGGAAAGCCGTCAGGAGCGATCGCTGTGTGCAACTACAGCGGTATGCTTCCTGGTTCCTCCCTGGTCCGTGGAATGCACACGTCACTTCCAGTAGATCACGTCACTGACGCGTTTCGTCACTTCCGGACTTCGTCTGAGGGCGTGATCTACCATGCAAGTGGCCGGTATTTATGTAAGCGACAGGTGCAGCGGCCAATCCAAAGGAACATGACGCCATGTGATCATTAGACTCACATCTGTGTTCTAATCACTGTCAGCAGTGAGTGAACGGTCACAAACAAACGTCTGATCCTACAGAAAATGCTAAATTGGCCCTGGACAAGTGCCATACCGGACTACATAGGAAGATGACCTTAAAACAATATGCGAAATACATAAAATTACTATGCATAAACAATATTAAAAATAGAGAGCTGCTGACTGATCCTAATACATAACCGGCAATGGGATATGCAAACTGTTAGTGGGATAAATCCAAATTACAACATGCATGCTCATTCATCCATCCCAATACACAGAAAAAAATCCGCTATAGTAAAATACCAGAGATGGAATAAAAAATGTCTTGTGTGGCGTATATAAAATAGGATAAATATATACCTACATAAATGTGTATATTAACCACTAGACATAGGTGCAAACAAATGCATGTAAATGGGATGAAAAAATGCATATAGAATGCAACCGCATGTCGTATGTATCTAAAATGGCTACATAATTATAACTGTGTCAAGCACAGTGGACAAAGGAATATAAAGATATGAAGTATATAAAAATGAAGTGTATGAAAAATGAAATATATACAAATCAATGACCTACAATACCCCAAGATGTATCAAAGTGTAAATAATGGGGCCAAGAAAGGAATATAATATAAGCGCACCCAGCATACTAAAATTACATTAAAATTAAAATCTGCTAGAGGAGACAATTATCTGAAATATAATGGTATAGACAATCATAGAATCATAAAAAGGAAGGGAATTGGCTAGGTGTCACTGATGAAGCAATTAATGTCTAACTCTATGTTTAGGCCTTTGGGAGAAAGAACATCAACGGAATAAATCCACTGAGTCTCGCGCTTGGACAATTCGCGGATAAGATTCATACCCCTCCAATGTGGTTGAAGATGTTCAACCCCCCAAAACTCTAGTCCAGTAGGATCCATATTGTGTTTAAGCTTGAAGTGTAGCGAGACATTATGGTCCTTGTATCCTACTTTAATGTTGTGAGTATGCTCAGCGATTCTGACTCGCAGTAACCTTTTAGTGCGGCCTATATAAATCAGGCCACAAGGGCATTTTGAAGCATATACTACGTAGGCAGTATTGCACGTAATGAACTGTTTGATATCGAAATCTTGATTATTAGCAGGAGAGGTGAAATTATCTATGCCTCTAAGGGGTCTGGAAACCTTCCTGCATGCCCTACACTTCCTACATGCAAAAAAACTGTTACGATCCCAAAACGTCTAAGGGCATTTGGGGGGGATCAATCACTTTTTTTATTATTTTGTCACCAAAACTCGTAGTTTTTCTATAAATAAATTGAGGTGTGGAGGGTAGTGCAGTGGTTAGTTTCTTGGCCATTAGGAGAATATGCCAGTGTCGTTTGAAAATGTCCTCTACCTCCTTATATTGGGTGTGAAATTCAGAGATGAAACCCCATTCTTTATTATGATTTCTATCGATCGACAGCCCCCCCCCTGCGTGGCGGTTGACTCCGTCCCCTTTGATAGGCACCCCTCCCTAAAAAATGGACGAGGCTGGGGTTGGTTCCCATAATTTCCTTGGTATTCCTGTAACGGTTGAAACCTATTATGTACAGGAATGTCAAATACATCTGCTTGATAATATCCTTTTTGGTTGTTCCTCCCCCTTGTCCCCCTACATTTTCTCCCTCCTCTTTTGATGGGGGTAGAAAACCAGGCAGGAGAATTGAAATGTATGGTGTCTTCCGCATAGTCATTATCATATACATGTGGATTAATAGGTACTGGAATGGGGATAGAATTTCTTGGCGGTTGTGAGGGAGCTGGCAACGAAGGGGTGGGTTGCTCCACCTCTTTGTTGCTACATGAAGCCTGTTGCCAAGAATACACAAAATTGGCTTTAAAATAATCTAAATCCCTATCATATTTCTTTATCTTCTTTTTTTGTGTATCTCTATCCACTTTTTCAAGTCTCTTTTCAATAATTTGCTGTGTGTCTTTAATTGGGTCTAATTGGTGCTGTAGATCATTGATCCTTAATTCTAAATTGGCCATTTTACGCTTTTTTCTTTGGAGAACTAATTCCTGTAATTTAAAGCCAACCCCATTGAAAAAATCAAGCCACTTTTGGGAGGAGGATCATCAAGACCATCTTGTGGGGCAATGTCCCACCTTAGGCTCCTGATAATGATTTTTTCTTTGATTTACTGCTCAAGAATGCATATATCCCACCAGGTGCGTACTTGTTTTTCTAAAGTATGGCCTAGTGCTGACATTGCTCCACTGTAATTGACCTGAGTGGTGGTGGGTTCAAAATTAGTGAACAAAGCGTCCACATCGATGTGTCTACTACTCAAATACCGCAAGACGTCCGTGGCAGCAGAGAAAACAGAGAAAATAAATATAAATAAAGGATGTTAATATTGCCCGCCTACCAAAACATCACTCTGCGCCCTGGACTAAAACACAAATGGTATTGATGTAGTCTAAACAAAAAAAGCAGCTACTTAAATGGTTAAATATAAATAAAGGCAATAATAAAAGTCTTAAATAATTAGTCCCTTTAAATATTGCAGCAGCGCTTCATGTCCAAAACTCAAGGACACGCTTTCCACACATGGATACATTGTGGTCAAGTGTAAACCACCCCAGTTCAGGGCTGGTAGAATTGAAACTTGTGTTTTATGGGGCCGTGGCCACACAGTCGCTGGGAATCCTTTTCTAGTGGTTACTACATCACAGCACCTTACACTTGGCTCAAGAGATTGCTCTCCAAAACTCTTGAGCCATACCCCCCTATCCGTATGTCTGACTGTATGTGCTTCCTCGCTCTCCAGGGTCCCCCTTGTGTTCCATCTGTATCTCTTCAAATGAAAATTGCACTACCTGATACATCTTTTTTTCACTTATTCTTATTTTTTTGATACCTTAGTCTTGTAGATCAAAACTAGCTGAATTTAGATTTGAACCAAAACATATTCAGGAAAATGCAGGAAACTCATATACTTTCCTTCTCCTCATGATTTGCGTATCCTGACCTTATGCCTGTAGGTTGTATCCCTGTCTTGAAAATTCAATAAACATCAATGAGAATGAATAGAACACCACCCATCATTCTCTCTTGGGGCTCATAAACCCTGTAGGTACATTTGTGGTTCCAACCATCTCTGCACTCACAACCTCTCTGTAGCCTTTCATGTACACACATATGTGTACATGAAATGGAGTAAAAAATGAATATAAATATTAGCATTTTTAATATATACGTATACATAATGTTGTATAGCACTTTCTGTGTTAGTATTATTTTTTTGTTTTCTTTTTTGCTAAAAAATTATGTAAATGTGTGTCAGTTGCAATAGCCGTAGACTAGTAGACTATCTCTCAGACCTTGCCTGATTTCCCACATTTCAACATGACACCCAATCAAGAAACCATGAACCTGTCCAAGTGATTAATGCATTGTAACATGCCTGGACAGATGCCACCGATGGGCAGATTCCTGCCCTGTTTTTAATCTTTATGTGTGATTCCACAGCTTGGCAGGTCTCTGCTGCCAAGACAGAAGCTATTTCAGCTGTGCAACTGTTCTTATATCAATTGAAGTGTTACTTCACCTCTGTGTAAGCTTTCATGGATAAATACCTCCATAAATTCTCATCAGTATCATTTTTCCTTGGATTGTCCCTTATCCTCCAACGCAGCTCCCACTCATCCCATTTTGTCTGTAAAAGGCCTCATTGAGATTCTATTATTGGGGTTTTTTAATAAACCACAGATAGGCTTTCAATCTTTTGTTTTTTACTGTGTTCTTTAAAAAAATATGACCATACACCATATACATCCTCCTTACTGTTCTCTAGTATTGCTTGCCTTGTCCTTAACCATCAATAGGAATCTACTGTACATTTATCTGGATGTGTCATGGTATATTTTGTATCTGTGGACTTGTACCTATTTGCATCAGTAGAGTATACTATATCTGTGGATGTGTACTTGGTTGCATCAGTAGAGTATACTATATCTGTGGACGTGTATTTGGTTGCATCAGTAGAGTATACTGTATCTGTGGATGTGTATTTGGTTGCATCAGTAGAGTATACTGTATCTGTGGATGTGTACCTGGTTGCATCAGTAGAGTATACTGTATCTGTGGATGTGTACCTGGTTGCATCAGTAGAGTATACTGTATCTGTGGATGTGTACCTGGTTGCATCAGTAGAGTATACTGTATATGTGGATGTTTACCTGGTTGCATTGGTAGAGTATACTGTATCTGTGAATGTGTACCTGGTTGCCTAAGTAGCATATACTGTATCTGTAGATGTGTACCTGGTTGCATCAGTACAGTATACTGTATCTGAGGATGTGCACCTAGTTGCATGAGTAGAGCATACTGTATCTGTGGAGGTGTACCTGATTGGAGTAGTATATTCTGTCTCTGAGTATGTGTTTCAGGTTGCATTAATACAGTATTATCTGTGGACTTGTATAATGTTGCCTTGGTAGTTTTCTGTCTTTGAGTATGTTTTTCTAGTTGCGTCAGTGCAATTTGCTGTGTCTGTGGACTTGTATCTGGTTGTGTCAGTACGGTATTCTCATTAGCTTAAAGCTTATTAAGGAAATATAGTGTCTTTTCAGTGAGCACAAGTTCTTTTTGAGGTGACGTTTACATTTTTACATGCTTTTGCTTCCATATTTCTTTATGGTAAGTGATTTTTAGGGCTTGCTAGCTCAGTGAAAGATGCATTATTTAGGGAGACCAGTTTGCATTTTGGTTTAGGGCTTGGCAGACAACATTTAATAATCAAACCAAAATAATGTCCACAAAACAGCTGGCCCATGCAAGGGATTTCAGCTGCAAAAAAGATGATGAAGAATGCTAAAGCACCAGTCTCTCTTCAGCATTTCTGTTGCTCTTTTCGATGGTCCCTCAGATCATCTCACCCAGCTCTCACGACTCTCTGGGTGCTCCTGGTTCATTCAGCTTGTAGTTACAGCACCTCACTACATGGGCCCGATCCTTTGCCTCTCAAAAAGGGATCTTTTGGAACCCCGAGCTCTCTCAATCCTCTGAGACTTACAGACTCCATCAGTCCTACATAGTCGCTTAGCTGTCCCGTATCTTTAAGTCCTGTGGGTAAGGAATCCTTCAACATGAAGTGCTGTTTCCAGAGTGGAGCACCTCTCCTAATGGGAGTACACCTTGTTCCTGGATGGAGTACACACCTGTCTCTTAATGGGAGTCCTGAACTATGGCCCCAGGCCTCACTTGTAATGCGTGTGCACCCCTGCACAATCACACAACCTGCAGGTCTCCAGTAAGTCCTGGAGGCTTCATCCACCCAAGACTCCAAACACTGATACGGGATTAGGAAACCCAGAGAAAACAGAACATTCAGTTCTCTCAGCTCAGTCACCATACTCTGGAGCCCAGCACTCTGCATTAGTGTGAACTTTGTGTCAATCTTCTCTATACTCACACAGTGGCAGGGCCTTGCAATGTCACAGGTGTGAAATATAGAGATTTGAAGGTTGCCCACCACCAGGCAGAGTAAATTAGCTACTACAATCACTTGACCTTCCTGATTATTACTAGATGGACTTGTGTCTTTTTTTCAACCTGACTATGTAACTATGTAGCCACACAGGGAGTGTATTGTTTTTAATGAGCTGGCTGGCTCAGACTTGCAGAGTGAAAGAAGCAGTAAAGCACAACCATTGTGTAGCAATGAAAAGTAGGACAAATTGCCTGTGGAACCCAATATGGTTGTTTTTATTGTTCAAATACCATTACATATTATTTTAAAAGCAACAGTATACACAAAAATATATATATTTACACATATTATCATGCCATGATCAAGCTGAAGAACTTTTTTATATGTATATATAAAAACTGAAATTGCTAGTCCCTTCAAACTCTTGCTAACCGCGTAACACATATGTGCAGCAGCAAGGAGAGTGGACCTTAATGCCCATACACCAAACATATACATTCATGGTGGCTGAGGTTTCTGTGCTGAGATCACGCTTACTGGGAACATAGTGACCAAGATGTTGCTGACAGGTCCTGGTCTTTAGGTATTATCCAGAGCCAGTGGTCATGTGATCGGGAAGTCCTTCCCTCACACCGCACTTAGACCCAGTTCAAAAGCCACAGTGGGCAGTTCGGAATGGTTTTAACTTACCCTATATTACCAAAAGTATTGGGATGCCTGCCTTTACATGCACATGAACTTTAATGGCATCCCAGTCTTAGTCCATAGGGTTCAATATTAAGCTCACCCATCTATTAACAGCTTCTGAAAGGCTATCCACAAGGTTTAGGAGTGTGTCTATGGGAATGTTTGATCATTCTTCCCGAAGAACATTTGTGAGGTCAGGCACTGATGTGGACGAGAAGGCCTGACTCGCAGTCTCCCCTCAAATTCATCCCAAAGATGTTCTATTGGGTTGAGGTCAAGTTCCTCCACCCCAAACTTGCTCATCCGTGTCTTTATGGTCCTTGTTTTGTGCACTGGTCCAAATTATTTTCTGGAGGGTGGATTATGGTTTGGGGTTGTTTTTCACAGGTTGGGCTTAAAGGTAACTCTTAAGGCGTCAGCATACCAGGACATTTAGGACAACTTCATGCTCCTAACTTTGTGGGAACAGTTTGGGGATGGCCCCTTCCTGTTCCAACATGACTGAGCACCAGTGCATAAAGCAAGTCCATAAAGACATGAATGAGCGAGTTTGGGATGGAGGAACTTGACTGGCCTGCACAGAGCCCTGACCTCAACCTTATAGAACACCTTTAGGATGAATTAGAGCAGAGACTGCGAGCCAGGCACTTCTGGAAGAATGTTCAAACATTCCCATAGACACACACACCTAAACCTTGTGGACAGCCTTCCCAGAAGTATTAAAGCTGATATAGCTGAAAAAGGTGGGCCAACTCAATATCGAACCCTACTGACTAATGCCGCGTACACACGAGTGGACTTTTCAGCCTCAAAGGTCTGACGGTTTTTCCGACGGACTTTCAACGGAGTTACGACGGACTTTCGAACGACCGGACTTGCCCACACATGAACGGACTAAAGTGGTTTGAACGTGATGACGTACGAAGGGACTAGAATAAGGAAGTTCATAGCCAGTAGCCAATAGCTGCCCTTGTGTCCTTTTTTGTCCGTCGGACTAGCATACAGACGAACGGATTTTTCTACTGGACTCGAGTCCGTCGGAAAGATTTGAAACATGTTCCAAATCTAAAGTCCGTCTGATTTTCGACAGAAAAAGTCTGCTGCAGGTCCGATGAAGCCCACACAGGGTCGGATTGTCCGACGGATTTGTTCCGTCGGACCAGTCCGGTCGAAAAGTCTGCCCGTGTGTACGCGGCTTAAGACTGGGATGCCATTAATGATCATGTGCATGTAAAGGCAGGCATCGCAATACTTTTGATAATATATTGTATCCTGTTGCCACGATCGGGTATTCTGGGATCATTAGCTGTTGAGTCATGTAAATGTGCAGACGATGTATCTACAACAATGCTCACGGTATACTCTTGGCTGTCTCTCAGGAGAGAGAGAAGTTTCACAAACAACTAAAGTGACAAGAAGCTACAAGGAAGCTTAGTTGCAATTCATTATATAGCCTGGATAACAAGCCTGGTTGCTCAGTATTAGCTGAATGGCTTTTACGACTTTAGCAGTGCAATGTTTCTTTGAAGGCATTACCATTTCAAAACTGATTTGATGCCCAGGGAGGCCCTTGGAGAACCTTCATCAGAATCCAAATTGAAAAAAAACAAAAAACAATAGAGCAGGGGTACTGTAGATATTACCAGGAAACAGCAAACAATGTAGATTGCTTTTGCAATGAATTGCTTCAGCCACATGCCTGTGTATTAGTAAAAACAAGACATTTTCTGAATTACAGGACGAGAAGAGACATAGAATTAATTTGTTGGGCAGACCACAAGGGAATAGGACAGGATAATCAATTTGATGGAAAATGCTGTTAAACTATTGTACATAAGCTTGAACTGATAATTGATTCCAACCATCTGGCAGGGGGAATTGAGAAGCCATTTTGTACTAGTCATTTTTATGGTAGATATAATACATTGGATGAAACCACCGGGGCTTCATTTTTCTGTTTTATATCCTAGCACATAAATGTTTTCTTCAGTGAAAATTACAGTTTTCAGGTGTATCGGATATTCATAAAATTCTTTGCAGAATCTTCTGTGATTAACATATAAACTTCCATGATTAAACTGCTTATATCACTTGCTGTAGGTTTAATCGGTTTTAAAATACCACAATAACAAAGCCAAAAAAAGATTCAATAAAGGCTGATTGGAGCACTTAGAAAAAAAAGTTCAGTAGTTCACAGCAGCCAATCAGTACTTTTCAGCGTCATTCAACATAATTGAATGCTCCTGTATGCAATTACTCAATAAACCCTAATACAAACTTCTTTAACTAGTTGCCGACCATCCTATAGCACATTTATTGCTACAGGGCGGGCGGACTGCGCAGGATCACGTATATATTCGTGATCCTGCACTTTGGGATATCTGGCTTAGGGGGGGTTGGTGGTGGCTCGCTCCCGCTGTGATTATACACAGCGGGAGCTGATCAGGGGGTTCCGCAGACCCGATGTTCGCCCGCAACTGCCGATAGTTCTGTACACAGGCAGAATGCCAATCTGCCTATGTAAACAAGGCAGATCGCCATTCTGTTAATAAGCAAGGCATTGATCCTGTGTTCCTGCAAAGGGACAAGGATCTATGCCTTCCTCTAGTCAAAGCACCTCCCCCATAGTAGTAAAACACGAGCTAGGCACACAAAAGTGTCAGTTAGTGTCCAATTTGTCTGCCACAATATTGCAGTCCAGCTATAAGTCGCTGATTACCGCCATTACAAGTAGTACAAAAAAAAATTCCATAAAAATATCCCATAGTTTGTAGACGCTATAACTTTTGCGCAAACCAATCAATATAGGCTTATTGAGTAGACTTGTGCACAATGGGAAATTTTGTTTCGTTTCGGTTCGTTGTCATTCGTAAAATACATAATTTCATTCAGTTATATTCGTTATTTTATTTTTATTATTTTAATTTGTTTTCAGGTAATTCGTTATTATTTGTAGAGTGTCAATATTCGTTATACTGAATCTCGAATCATGTCGAATTCATTCGTTATATCCGCTATAATTTCTTTCGTATTTGTTTAAATTCGATATTTATGTATGTATATATATTCGTGATGATGATTCATAGTTTGAAAAGTTTGTTTATTGAATCTATTAACACACACACAATAACAATGACAATATCTCTTCTCCTCTGCTCAAATACAATAGAACGCCCTTCTCACTCAGTTTTCAGGAATGTAATTTGCCAGTAATCCAACCTCCAGCACAAAATTAAAGCGGGAGTCCCGCGAAAAATTTTCTTTTAGATGTCAGCAGCTGCAAATACTGCATCTGCTGACTTTTAAAATAAGGTCACTCACCTGTCCCGGGGTCCAGCGATGTCGGCACCCGAGACCGAACCATCCCTCGATCCTTGGGTGCTGCCGCCGCCATTCTCAGTGAGGGAATCAGGAAGTGAAGCGTTGCGGCTTTACTTCCCGATTCCCTACTGTGCATGCGCGAGTCGCGCTGCGCTTTCTCAATGGTCCTCGCTATCTCCTGGGACCTGTGTCTTTCCCAGGAGACAGTGGGGGAGTGCGGGAGGGGGCGTGACTCCCATGGGAGTCTATTCCCGGAAGTGGGTGCAGATACCTGTCTTAGACAGGTATCAGCACCCCCCTGAAAGGTGGCAACTGTGACACCGGAGGGGGGGAGGAATCCAATGAGCGGAAGTTCCACTTTTGGATGGAACTCCGCTTTAATCAGCTGATTGGACTGTAAGATTTACTTTGAGTTGACCTTTTGTTTCATTCGATCTTTACCAAACTACCGAATTATGTCAAATTCATTTGTTATATTCGCTATAATTTCTTTCATATTAGTTGAAATTTGATATTTATGTATGTATATATATTCGTGATAATGATTCATAGTTTGGAAAGTCGTTTCTTTATTGAATCTTTTAACACACACAATGACAATATCTCTTCTCCTCTGCTCAAATACAATACAACGGGGGGGCGTGGCCAGCGCGGCATGTGAGCAGACGCTTAGTCACAGAGCTCCCACAGTTACCCTGAATTGATCCGGTTTCCGGGGCTGACTTCGCCCCAAAAGCTACTTACCAGCCCTGGGAAAGTCCCCGCTACATCCCGCACTTGCCCCGGTCCGTGCAGAGGGTATGATGACCCGAGGACAGAAGGGAGAGGGATCGAGGATGGACCAGCAAAATGGCGCCGCTCCACCATCAGCACAGAAGCGCGGCGCTGACAAACTGAAAGAGGCACAGAACAAACAACAGAAAAGCATGAAGGACAGCTCCGCTCAACACCCCAAGGACATGAGGTACTATACCCAGAAACTTCATGACAAATCCAGCCTGTTAGCAGCCCAGTCTCACTGTGACTTTGATATACACAATGATCCTGATGAGGAGGAGGGGGAAACAACACAGGGGGCAGGCGCCATTACAACACAGGAGGACATTAACAGCGGTGCAGCTGAAGAGCCTGATGACTGTGAGGAGGAGGAGGGGGGTGAACAGCCCACACTTGCAGCCATACTGAGAGCGGTAAACAAATGCACAGCATCTGTTAATAATTTGCAGGCACGTTTTGGAGGCTTAAAAGAGGAAGTTAGTCTCCTTAGACAAGACATCCAGAAGATCCGAGAACGGACCACCGCAGCAGAAAGCAGAATTAGCGAAATAGAAGATAAGCTTCCCCACATGATCAGGGAATCCCAGGCTACCACACGATTAGCCAGAGCCACTGATACACGTGCAGAGGATTTCGAAAATCGCCTCAGACGCAACAACGTGCGCATCGTGGGATTCCCTGAGAAAGCAGAGGGCCGTGATCCCACGCAGTTTATAGAGCAATGGATGTCGGATGTATTTGGTAAGGATGCCTTTACCCACCTATATGCTGTGGAACGAGCGCACAGAGTACCCACCAGACCCCTCCCCCCGGGACACCCTCCTCGCCCGATCCTGGCCCGTCTTCTAAATTACCGTGACAGAGAAATAATTTTGCGGCTAGCCAGAGAGAAAAGGGATGTTCAATATAATGGTACCCGTATCTCCTTCTACCCCGATTTCTCCGCTGCGGTTCAGAAGAGTCGCGCAAGATTCACTGAAATTAAAAGACGCCTACAAAAGCTACAAGCCTCCTATGCAATGCTGTATCCAGCGAAACTTAGAATTACTCTACGAGGTCAAGCACATTTCTTTGAACACCCGGCGGAGGCCTCTGACTGGCTTGATGCCAACGAAAATGAACTCAGACAAGAGCGGAGACCAGGCATGGAACTTGATTGATGCTACTCATACTAGCACGGGGTTTTTTTTTTTTTTTTCATATTTCCCCCCTGGACGGGGGCAGCGCCGGAAACATACAATGATTTCTTCACTAAATAATGCGAGCTCGGATGCAAGTTAAACCCTGATGAAGTACATGTCAGTACCCATCAGGTACTTTGAGCCGGAGGTCCAGGAGCTCCTGGTTTGCCTATGGGACCCGTTGTCCCACAGAAGTTTGTCATCTACTTTGACATCTTGGAGCCCTGGATTACAAAGCAAGCGGGCCCTTCTAAGTGATGAGCTGGTACAGGCATGGAACCTGGCTCGGAAGAGGCCCCCAAGTTTGTTTGGCGCACCGTTGTGCGTCTTGAGGTTTTTTTCACACGTACAGATTTATTCCGGAACTGTAAAGCTACATAGCTCTGCGGGTGATGACATGGCCCCCCTTCCCACCTTCAGGATACTCGCCTACCCAACATTCCCACTTCGATGCCTCATGGAAGCCCTCCTGTCTCCTTCTTGTGAATATAGGGGAAGCAAGCAGTGTGTTACCGCTACCAGTCACCTTTTCTTCAATGTGAGATGACTACAGTAACTGTGCTCTCATGGAATGTCAGAGGGTTGCATGATCCCCTGAAGAGGACTATGGTATCATCGTTGCTTCGGAAACATCTACCGGCCATCTGCGCCTTGCAGGAAACCCACCTCACCAAGGACTCATTGTCTTGCATTGGTTTTCGTTGGGTGGGTAAGGCATACCATTCTACCCATACCTCATACTCTCGTGGTGTGAGTGTATTGGTGCATAGTTCCATAGAATACGTGGAGCTCGACTCCGAAATTGATCAAGAAGGGAGATATGTATTTCTTTTGTGTAGATTATCTACTCTCAAATGTATATTAGCCTTTGTGTATGTGCCTCCTCCGTATAATAACCAGGTGGTGAGAGCTCTGTTGGCATATCAAGTTAGGTACCCTGGGGTCCCGTTGTATACCCTCGGAGACTTTAATAACTACACTGACCCTCTTTTAGACAAACACCCACCAGTGGCGAAGGGGAGGGGGGGGCGCTACAGCACTCAGTAGGTTTATGGGGGAGGTGGGATGGAAGGACCCTTGGAGAGCAGGGAATCCAGGGGTGCGTCAGTTCTCCTGCTTTACCAAGGGCCACTCCTCTTTATCACGGATTGACCTCTGCTTGTGTTCGGAAGTAGCGGTTCGCTACATTTCGACAGTGACATATGCCACCAGAAGTGTATCTGACCATTCACCACTGATTGTGACTCTGGAGGTGCGTCCTCCTTCCACGACGGCTAAGGCTCCGTGGAAGATGAATGCATTTTGGTTGAATCTCTTCCCTTCTCATGAGCAAATAGAACTCCACATTGCAGAATACTGGCGGGTTCATGCCAGTGAGGCTCCATCAGCTCTATCATGGGAGGCCTTTAAGGCAGTCCTTCGAAGCATTTTTATTGCTGAAATTCAAGCAGTTAAAAGGAGGACCCATGCTCATGGGGAGGGAATAGAACATATGGCAGTAGACTTAGAGGAGCGATTTATTGCTGATCCTACTCAGGCTAATAAGGATGCATGGCTTTCAGCGCAAGAGGCGCTATATAGGGTCACATCGTCTACAGCAGAGAGGAAGAGGTTTTTTCAAAAAACTGCACATTATGAGGAGGGAGAGCACACTGGTCGTCTACTAGCCACTATTGCCCACTCTCACCAGACCTCTCCATCGATTGGAGCATTACGCTCTCCTCAGGGAGGACTAACCAATAGCCCAGACCAGATCCTAACGGAATTGGTGAGATTTTACTCCTCACTGTACCAATCTAAACAAACTTACTCACAGGAATCACTCACTGAATATTTAGATGAGGTCCAGCTCCCCAGCCTTTCTGAAGCTTCTCGTGCTGAGCTGGATGACCCCATTACTGTTGAGGAACTACAGGTGGCGACCAGTCTGTTCCCCAACTCTAAAGCTCCGGGGGACGATGGACTCCCCATTGAGGTTTACAAACAGTATGGGGAATCTATACTTCCACACCTGCTGAAGGTATTTAATGCAGCAAAACAATGTGGCGATCTCCCCCAGTCAATGACAAGAGCAAGCATAGTCCTGATATTAAAACCCAACAAAGACCCACTAGACCCGGGATCGTATCGCCCGATCTCACTTTTACAAACTGATGTGAAGATCCTCGCCAAGGTACTGGCGTTGCGTCTGAACAAGGTCATATCCACCATAATACACTCAGACCAATCCGGCTTTATGCCGCAGAAATCGACTGCGATCAATCTGCGCAGACTCTTTCTCAATATCCAATCCCAGTCAGATAATATGGGAGATAGAGCCCTGCTTTCCCTGGACGCCCATAAGGCGTTTGATAGCGTCGAATGGGATTACTTATGGGCAGTGATGAGGAAGTTTGGGATTGGGGACAACTACATTAAGTGGGTACAACTATTATACTCTTCTCCGATGGCAGTTATTAGAGAGGGGGGTCGGATCTCCGCACCTTTCAATTTATATAGAGGTACGAGACAGGGTTGCCCCCTGTCTCCCCTCTTGTTTGCCCTGGCCATAGAACCCCTAGCTTCTGTGATACGCAGTAACCCATCGATTCGGGGGTTTCGATACGGAGATGTTCATGAGAAAGTTATCATGTATGCTGACGACACCATGCTGCTTCTTGGTGATACGTCAGTGTCGCTGTCGGAGGCAATGAGAGTCATTGGCCGATTCGGGCACTACTCGGGTCTAATTATTAATTGGACCAAGTCCTCCCTTCTATTGTTAGATCGTGAGCTCCCCCCCTCTCAAGACAGCATAATGGACATCCCGGTATCGACATCTCTCAAATACTTAGGCATACAAGTTACTCCCCGTGTGTTAGAATATGTCAGCTTAAACCTAACCCCTCTTGTTAATCGCTGTCGCGACCGAGTCAAAGTATGGAGCAAATTGAGGCTGTCACAAGTAGGTAGGATTAATCTAATAAAAATGATCCTTATGCCCCAACTGTTATATATTCTCCATAATTCCCCAATGGTCATTACTTTAAAAAAGTTCAGAATTATTAACTCACTCTTCCGATCTTTTATATGGCTATCAAAACCACCCAGAATTAAACTTGAGCAACTCCAGCGTCCCAAGGATGACGGGGGACTGGCGCTCCCTAATCCTTGGGTATATTACTTAGCTGCCCAGCTACAGCACATTACCAGAGTTCTGAGGCCTACACAGGAAATAGAACTAAATCTGCGGGACCCCTCAGCCCAACTGCTTCGCTTTACGGTCAAGGGTGAGGCCCTGGAGGGACTAGAGGCGTTGCATTACAACAAATCCAACAAACTCTTTCCAACTTATGCTCTTATGCAAAAGATTTGGAATAAGACCAGGATGCTACAGAAAGTACAAGGATACACTAAATATAGCCCAATCTGGGAAAATAACCACTACATGGAAATAGCAAAAATACCATATGGGAGGAAATGGAAGCAATATGGGGTATCACACATGACGCATATATTCCAAGATGGCAAGCTAAGATCCTTTCCGGAACTTAGAGGAGCCTTTCGGCTACCGCTTTCCATGAATTTTTACTACCACCAACTTAAACATGCGATAGATGCCCAGGGTGGTCCAGAGACCTGGACCCTAGAACCCGCGCCTGTCTTTAACTTCCTCCTAGAAATAGATACATATAAAGGGTTCATATCGGACTGCTACGCTATGCTTCTGGGTTTGGTTATGGGGGACTCGCCATTGAAGGTTATGACCAGGTGGGAGCAGGATGTTGGCGCGTTTGAAGAGGAACAGTGGGACGAGGCTCTGCAGGCGGTCCCCCTGTGCTCATTGAATGCTGCTCAAAAACTGTCCCAGTTGTATATATTGTCCAGGGTACACTATACACCGGCTAGGCTTGCCCGTATGGGTGTTGGCACAGACCCCACATGCACAAGATGTCGTAGAGAGCACGGAGATCTTATCCACCTCCTATGGAGGTGCCCTAAACTTCACTTATATTGGAAGGAGGTGCTGGATACCATTAATATGGTCTTTCAGGTACAGATACCATTAGACCCCAAACCATGCCTATTAGGGATAATAGATGACTTATTGACAGGTGATATCCTTAAGCAAGCCGTTAATAGAACTCTATTTCAGGCACGTATGCTAATTCTTAGGCATTGGAAATCTGAAGACCCTCCCACGAAACAGGAGTGGATCAAACAAATGGGAAACACCATCCGTTTGGAAAAAATTATTTTTCAACATAGGGGAACATCCAAAAAATTCGAAAAACTCTGGGCTGGGAGTCCCCGGACTAGCGCCAGTAGATCTAGTGATGGACCGTTTATTTTAGAAAAACCGATAACTGTACTGTTCCAATAAATAAGAATAAACGATTATACTCTGTATTGATGAAGATAAGGATGTGCAGGTGGAGGTTTAATGGGTGAGACGCAATAATATGATATGCTTGTTTGGGAAAGTATGGGGGACAAGGGATACAATATGTGTTATCTACATGTCTGATTGTACCGCTATTGTATATTCTAATATGTCTGTTCCGGAACTGTATGTAATAACTTCTTGCTGAAATAAAAACCTTTTTGTTTGAGAAAAAAAAAAAAAAATACAATACAACACCATTCTCACTCAGTTCTCAGGAATGCACTTTGCCAGTAATCCAACCTCCAGCACAAAATTAGTTAGTTGAAATGCGTTATTTTGATTCATCCCAATGTCCGAAAGATGCAAAATTCGGACGAATTTCGATTCGCTACGAAACAAATGTCTAATATTGGGCTAGTCAAGAAGGGGGAGAAATCTTCCAGAGCTGAAGTGTTTAACCTTGCTTTTTTTCTACAGAACGAGAGAGCTCAGTTTTACTAATCTGGTTTTAGCTGAGGAGATACTTTGACAGTATTTATACCCTTTGGATGACTACATGAGGTGCCCGGGGTGTATTTCATACTGGATGGGCTGAAGCTAAAGTCCAGAGGGCAATAAAGCTACATTGTCAAGACCTAACCTTAATGCACAGTTAAAGCATAAGAAATTGTTGACTAGAAACGATCCTGATTCCTCCTCCTGTGTATATGACATGAGCTCTTCTAGACAGAAGATCTAATAGGTGTTTGGCATCAACCACAATCTCTCCAGACCCCATAGCATTCAATATAAACTTACATAGTTACATAGTTAAATAGTAGGTGAGGTTGAAAAAAGACACACGTCCATCAAGTCCAACCTATGTGTGTGATTATGTGTCAGTATTACATTACATATCCCTGTATGTTGCGGTCATTCAGGTGATTATCTAATAGTTTCTTGAAGCTATCAATGCTCCCCGCTGAGGCAACCGCCTGTGGAAGGGAATTCCACATCCTTGCCGCTCTTACAGTAAAGAACCCTCTACGTAGTTTAAGGTTAAACCTCTTTTCTTCTAATTGTAATGAGTGGCCACGAGTCTTATTAAACTCTCTTCTGCGAAAAAGTTTTATCCCTATTGTGGGGTCACCAGTACAGTATTTGTAAATTGAAATCATATCCTCTCTCAAGCGTCTCTTCTCCAGAGAGAATAAGTTCAGCGCTTGCAACCTTTCCTCATAACTAAGATCCTCCAGACCCTTTATTAGCTTTGTTGCCCTTCTTTGTACTCGCTCCATTTCCAGTACATCCTTCCTGAGGACTGGTGCCCAGAACTGGACAGCATACTCCAGGTGCGGCCGGACCAGAGTCTTGTAGAGCGGGAGAATTATCGTTTTATCTCTGGAGTTGATCCCCCTTTTAATGCATGCCAATATTCCTTTTAATGCATGCCAATATTCTGTTTGCTTTATTAGCAGAAGCTTGGCATTGCATGCCATTGCTGAGCCTATCATCTACTAGGACCCCCAGGTCCTTTTCCATCCTAGATTCCCCCAGAGGTTCTCCCCCCAGTGTATAGATTGCATTCATATTTTTGCCACCCAATGCATTATTTTACATTTTTCTATATTGAACCTCATTTGCCATGTAGTCGCCCACCCCATTAATTTATTTAGGTCTTTTTGCAAGGTTTCCACATCCTGCGGAGAAGTTATTGCCCTGCTTAGCTTAGTATCGTCTGCAAATACAGAGATTGAACTGTTTATCCCATCCTCCAGGTCATTTATAAACAAATTAAATAGGATTGGTCCCAGCACAGAACCCTGGGGAACCCCATTACCCACCCCTGACCATTCTGAGTACTCCCCATTTATCACCACCCTCTGAACACGCCCTTGTAGCCAGTTTTCAATCCATGTACTCACCCTATGGTCCATGCCAACGGACCTTATTTTGTACAGTAGACATTTATGGGGAACTGTGTCAAATGCTTTTGCAAAATCCAGATACACCACGTCTACGGGCCTTCCTTTATCTAGATGGCAACTCACCTCCTCATAGAAGGTTAATAGATTGGTTTGGCAAGAACAATTCTTCATGAATCCATGCTGATTACTGCTAATGATATCGTTCTTATTACTAAAATCTTGTATATAGTCCCTTATCATCCCCTCCAAGAGTTTACATACTATTGATGTTAGACTAACTGGTCTTCTATGGCTATAGTTACACCACTGAGGAGAATAAACCCAAGTTTCGGACTTCCTACCTGCATGTCTACCTACCATCAAATAGTATAAAAATGAAATTTCGGAACTCACACTCAGCCACCTTTGGAGCAAGAAAGCTGCACTATAGAGACTCCTGAATACAGGACCTACATCAATGTAACTTTAAAAACATGCAATGCCTATTTAAAGTAGAACTATAAGCTAGGCAATTTTTTTTTTTCATTTAGGAAAGAGCAATGGAGGGTTATAACCCCTCTCAGATTTATTTCGCTGTCTGTGTCCCATTGGGGGGATTTCCCTTTCTTTCCTGTTCCATAGCCAAACAGGAAATGAGAGGAAATCCCTGCAAATTAAATGAATTTCTTGGGGGATCCCAGGTCACTAGAACTAGTGTTCCCATTGGAAGATTTCCCCTCTATTACTTTTCTGGGGACAACCCAAAATTTGGGATTTTCTTTTACTTTCACTTTCAATGATAATGGTCAAGAGGACAAATAGAGAGGGTGAATCTCCTGAACAGGGGTACAGACAGCAATAAAAACTGACAGGGGTTCTAATCCATCTCCACTCTATCTATCTTTAGTTATATTTAAACTATTCCGTATTATAACCAATATGTGATTAACATTCAAATGATACACAATATCAAAAAAAATCTCATATCATGTGTACAATAACAATATATAAAGCCTCAAATCCTAGATGATGCCTTGTATGGGGAAACGCATTGGGCGGAGCGACGTCAGCGTTCACAGTCCGGGTGACAACCATCGCATTTTACTCAATATATCTTTTAGCTACAGTGTAGCGCTATGAGTTCTCTTCTTTGCTTTTAATATATCTGCCTGCCAGAGTCTGTTAGTGGAGTCCAGACCACTCAATTCGCTCTCATGGTGGGGAAACCATGACAAGCAGTGATTTATATGGCTGCTGAGACAAGAAAGTTTGAGTGTCGGTGGAATATACTAACACAAAAAATAAGACCCTTAGGTCAGGGAACTTATATACCCCCCAGTATAGTGGGACTTTGTAGGCGAACCATATGATAGAATTTGATAAAAAAATATTTTATTTATTTAGAAAAGCATAAAAACAAGATACATTGGACATGGATCTCAGCAAAGGTACTCATACAGTAAAATTTGCTTTCATATAGCAATTTTTGTATACTTCCATTTGTAATAGGATATTTTCTCTAGAAGCCTGACATGTTTCAGGACGGTGTCCCTTCTTCAGAGGCGTATTGTAGAGAGAAAAATCATATATGTAGAAGATACATTCTGAAATAACAAATGAAAATGATTTGCACAATGTAACAATATGAACAAAAGGAGGTTTAGCAACCCAGCATCCCACAGTGTCCACCATACATACCAGTAAAGAGTTTTCAAAAATGAAAGATACATGCATGAGTATGCACAAACATCCATTGGGATGAGGCAGCAAATCATATCTTTTGGATAAAAACGCACTGGCTGTCAGCTGACCAACCAGTGTAGAATAATGGTTATCCCTCGGCTTCAGAGATGACTTCGCAAAGGCCCCCAAATGAAAGGACAGCCCTGCTAGGTCCCAAGTTAACCTTTGAAAAGGAAAGGAGAAAAAGCTTTTGAGTAATTTTCTCAGAGTCCATCAAATTACATATATTTTATATTTTATTTCCCATTTGCCATAAAAGACTTTCTCTTTCGTTTAATCTTAAGTAAAAAATATATATATAAATATGGCCAATATGCCATATTGTACAGGAGCGTATTGTCTTCAAAACTTCAAATATTAAATATTGAGGAAGAGGCATTCAGAAAAACCTGCTAAATTTAGGAGATTGACAGTACCACCGTCTGCTAATTACAGAGAAATAGAAGAGGGAAAAAAGAAAAACAGGCCTTTCTGCCTGTGTATAAGAGTGAAGAGATTATCATGCAGCTGAACCGTTTTGACAAAGAAGTGTGGAGCAGGAAAATAAATTCAGAGAGTATAGGAAGGTTTGCTTGTTTTTATCTCTCATAGAGTATATCTTGCAAAGAAGTGTATCGCCCAGTACAGGGAGAGAGAGGTTAAAGGTTACTCACTTATTGGATGCAGAGGTGATGCACAGGCTGCTAGAGCAGGGAACGCTTTGAAGCCTAGATGGTGGGATGACACGCTGGGCAGGACGCCAAGACGCGGTTTATATAGCCGCCGGCGCCTGCGCAGTGAGATTCGCATTGGAAGTGTCAGCAGAGGGAAGAATGCCGCTCTGCGGAGTGCGCATGTGTCGGGCGGAACGACGCACACAGGGAGGGCGGACGCCCAGGGATCCTGAGGAGGAGGAAACTCCGGGGTCGCGCCGTCCCAGAGAAGTGGCGTCATCACGCACGACGCGAAGCGTAGCAGCGTCTGCCAAGCCGGTGCTAATGATAACATGGGATCGGGCGAAGGCAATGGAGAAAAAAAAAACAACCATTGCTATGGCAAATAGGAGCACGGTCACACATATAAGGAAGGAAGGGAAGAAAAGGGGGAGGATAAACAAGGGAAACAGATAGAGGGAAAAAGAAAAAAGCAAATAGATGAATGAGTGTAGCAACTGTGCAAAGAAGAGAAGATTGCATGAGAAAAATATATCAAAAAATAAAATAAAAATCACCTGATTCCCTTTCATTATTTGTTTGGAAAGCAAAATACAGAAGGGACCCAGGGCGTCCAGGGATGGGGCCCCAGGAGAGGGTCTGCACGGCGCCCACCCAGAGCCGAAGTGCTGGGGGAGCGTCATGCAGGTCCACCCCACCGACGCACGAGAACACCGTCATGACAAGCCTGTGATCGGACGAGTCTGCAGTGTAGGAAAGTGTCACGCCGTCATCACAGACGGTTTGGCGTGGCCCACGTGCGCCGGGCGAAGGCAGATCCAAAGCCGGGCAACCAAGAAATATTATAAACTGGGTGAGAGAGTTTTAAACCACAAAAGAAAAAATTTTTTTGAGTATCTCAAAATAAAGTGATTATAAAAAAAAAAAAAAAAAAAAAAAAAACATCACTCTGGTAAATTAAGTATGGTGGACATAGCTGGGTAGGCAATGAATGGATAAACATACATGACAGGTAATATAATATCGCATATGTGACATATCTTATACATCGAGTCAAATAACAGAAGTTGTAAAGAATATATGCATGCTTATGTAAACACATAAATGCTAGACATAATATATCAGTCAATTTACGTGTGCAGCTATATTGGAACTGTGTTCAATGTATACAGGCGGCATCATCAAAAGGTATCTGCAAGGAGTTCATCATCAAGAACCTAGTTAACTAATCCTAACTTCTGGGTAGTTCAGAAATATCCTACGAGAATACATATTCCCAATGTTTTGTCAGGTGTGCAGTATTAGATTCTCATTCTTTTTCGCACCCCCCTGAGACAAAACCCTCCAAAAAAAAAAAAAAAAAAGGGACGGAAGCTCATCTGGGTATTCAAACCTGGGAATTGTGTTGCATCAAGGCTTGCGATTCAACGGGCCTCCCTCTGGAGCAAGACCTTGTTCCAATCACCACCCCTCGTGTCCGGGTGGACACGGTCGAGGATGGTGAAATGGACAAGGGGAAATTTTCCCGTGTGGTGGTCTCGCACATGTCGCCCCAGAGGAAGGTCCGGGTCCGCCCGCCTCATGAATTGTCAACTGAATTTTTAAATATTGTTATTTTGCACATGATGTGAGATTTTTTGGTATTGTGTATCATTTGAGTGTTATACCTACCATCAGAGTATACTGAGATTATCATCCTATTATATTCTATCTGACCCATAATTTGGGTGGTCAATGGTGGGGATTGGAACCACCTACCAGGCTTCCTGTTTAAACATCAATCTGAATACAGGCTAAAAAAATGAGTGCCCATGATTAATGGCTGATAAGTATCTGACTCTTGTTTGAGAATCTATTGACCAGGTGGCTCCAACAACATCTAGGCTGCATTGAACTCTCTACAACACATCTCACACTGTTATAGGGTTCCATCTCTAAAGCTTCTCCAATTAATCTCCAAGAATAGATTTTATGTGATAGACCAACACACAGTGGCACATAATTGTGAAGTGGATGGAAAATGATAAATGGTTTTCAAATTTTTAAAATTTTTTAAATAATTATCTGAAAAGTGTGGCGTGCATTTTTATTCAGCCCTCTTTACTCTGATACCCCTAACTAAAATCTAGTCGAACCAATTGCCTTCACAAGTCATCTAATTAGTAAATAGAGTCCATCGGTGTGTCATTTAATCTCTGTTTAAATGCAGCTGTTCTGTGAAGCCCTCAGAGATTTGTTAGGTAACCTTAGTGAACAAACAGCATCATGTAGGTCGAGGAACACACCAGACAGGTCAAACGTAAAATTGTGGAGAAGTTTAAAGCAAGGTTAGGTTATAAAACAATATCCCAAGCTTTGCACATCTCACAGAGCACTGTTAAATTCATCATCCGAATATGGAAAGAGTATGGCACAACTGAAAACCTAACATGACATGGCCGTCCACTTAAACTGACAGGCTGGGCAAAGAGAGCATTAATCATAGAAGCAGTTAAGAGACCCATGTTAACTCTGGAGGAGCTGCAGAAATCCACAGCTCAGGTGGGAGAATCTGTCCACAGGATAACTATTAGTCGTGCTCTCCACAAATCTGACCTTTATGGAAGAGTGACAAGAAGAAAGCCATTGTTGAAAGAAAGCCATAAGAAGTCCTGTTTGCAGTTTGTGAGAAGCCATGTGGGGGACACAGCAAACATGTGGAAGAAGGTGCTCTGGTCAGATGAGACCAAAATGTAACTTTTTGGCCTAAAAGTAAAACGCTATGTGTGGCGGAAAACACTGTACATCACCCTGAACACACCATCCCCACCATGAAACATGGTGGTGGCATCATCATGTTGTGGGGATGCTTTTCTTCAGCAGTGACAGGGAAGCTGGACAGAATTGATGGGAAGATGAATGGAGCCAAATACAGGGCAAATGTTAGAAGAAAACTTGTTAAAGTCTGCAAAAGACTTGAGACTGGGGAGGAGGTTCACCTTCCAGCAAGACAACGACTCTAAACATACAGCCAAAACTACAATGGAATGGCTTATATCAAAGTGTATTCATGTGCTAGAATTGCCCAAAGTCCAGACCTAAATTCAATTGAGATTCTTTGGCAAGACTTGAAAATTGCTGTTCACAGACGCTCTCCATCCAATCTGACAGAGCTTGAGCTATTTTGCAAAGAAGAATGGGCAAAAATGTCACTCTCTAGATGTGCAAAGCTGATAGAGATCCCCAAAAAGACTTTTTTGGTTGTAACATGACAAAATGTGGAAAAAATCAAGGGGTATGAATACATTTTCAATGCGCTGTAACATAGAAAGGGTTCGTTCTGACCTGCGGCAGCCCTCGCCTTACCTCTGAAATGTGATAAGGGTGATTTAAAGGCTCACCATTTGTTTAACACTGCAAATATTGTCCCACCATACCACTACCGTGTGCATTTCACATAAACGGGTCTGCCTGTCATACGAGACAAAGTTCAATTTTTACCAAGGTTGCGAAGCAAAGTATCACAGCTGCAGCATATGTAGACCCCTGAGTGGATGTATGTCCTAGTTTAGGTGGGTGGTCAGGGGGCAGTAAAACCACGGCCTCACTGCTTGCTTTTTACTGCCCCCTGACCCCACATCTGAACCCCTAAAACCTCATCCATGCTATATTATGATACAGATAGTGAACACTGGGAACTTTCATTATATAAGCTGCACGGAAAAGACAAGGCAACAAGAGGAAAGCTTTTCGTTTTCTTCCATGGATTTTATGAACAGAACGTCATCTGAAAAATATTAAAACACCTAAAACTTTATCTCCCTCAGTTTTATTGGTTTCAGAAAGATAAGAATTTACATATTTACATATTTATCTATAGTTGTTAGGAAAAAAATATTTTACCCAAACTGTTCTGTGAAATGTATGCTTTTTATATAAAAATGTAATTAAGATAAAGACGTTTACATATTTATTATTTAAAGGATAACTCATCCTAATGCATGCAAGCTTACTATGGTTGCATTTTTATTCACATGGTTTACATCTTTATTTAAACCTTTGCTGTAACTGCTGAAACACCTCTGGCACTGTTTGCCCCAACCCCTTCATGGTAGTGGGTGCTACTACAGTGATAGCCGCTGTGTCCCGGATCGTATTGGGGTTCTGTGTAAGCAAATTCTACTTCCCACACTGACCACAAGGACCTGCATTACTATACAGTACATAGAATGTTTTTTTTTTAATGAATACAAGGAGTTCTCTAATTGGACAAGGTGAGGACGAGGGGACGTGACCACGCAATTTCCACCTTGTTCAATCAGAGAACGCCTTGTATTCATTTAAAAAAATACAATGTGTTCTGTGAATGACAGCAGTGCTGAGCAATTGACCCCTTGTGCTCAGTGTGCAGAGGGGAAACTGCTCACACAGAACTCATAAGATCACGGTTATCACTCTACTAGCACCAGGGATTATTTTCAGCCGGAATGTAGGGGAATGTAGTTCCTGCACCCCCAACACAGGATATACTGTATTTTTGGCTCCATAAGATGCACCTGACCATAAGACGGACTTAGGTTTTATAGGAGGAAAACAAGAAAAAAATATTCTGCAGTGGGTGGCTGAGTTGGCACCTGGTCCCTGAAGTGGGTGGTTGGGCTGGTACCTGGTCCCTGCAGTGGGTGGCTGAGTTGGCACCTGGTCCCTGCAGTGGGTGGTTGGGCTGGTACCTGGTCCCTGCAGTGGGTGGTTGGGCTGGTACCTGGTCCCTGCAGTGGGTGGCTGGGCTGGCACCTGGTCCCTGCAGTGGGTGGTTGGGCTGGTACCTGGTCCCTGCAGTGGGTGGCTGAGTTGGCACCTGGTCCCTGCAGTGGGTGGTTGGGCTGGTACCTGGTCCCTGCAGTGGGTGGCTGGGCTGGCACCTGGTCCCTGCAGTGGGTGGTTGGGCTGGTACCTAGTCCCTGCAGTGGGTGGCTGGGCTGGCACCTGGTCCCTGCAGTGGGTGGTTGGGCTGGTACCTGGTCCCTGCAGTGGGTGGCTGGGCTGGCACCTGGTCCCTGCAGTGGGTGGTTGGGCTGGTACCTGGTCCCTGCAGTGAGTGGCTGGGATGGCACCTGGTCCCTGCAGTGGGTGGCTGGGCTGACACCTGGTCCCTGCAGTGGGTGGTTGGGCTGGTACCTGGTCCCTGCAGTGGGTGGCTGGGCTGGCACCTGGTCCCTGCAGTGGTTGGTAGGGCTGGTACCTGGTCCCTGCAGTGGGTGGCTGAGCTGGTACCTGATCCCTGCAGTTGGTGGATGGGATGGCACCTGGTGCCTGCTGTGATGGCTGGGCTGGCACATGGTCCCTGCAGTGGGTGGTTGGGTTGGTACCTGGTCCCCGCAGTGGGTGGCTGGGCTGGCAGCTGGTCCCTGCATGGGGTGACTGGGCTCGTACCCGTTGTGGCTTGCTGGTGTGTCCTCTGACTCCTCTTCCGCCCGATCCAGGAGGGGAATGTTTGCCGAGGCGAAGGACTGGAAGGGACTCGGATCGAGGCGGCGACCTATGCGGGTATACTATTATGTTTGCAGCAGCAGGTGAGCAAGCCACGCGCGGAGCAATGCGTAATGACGTTGCGTGGGCGCACTGGGCCTGCTCACCTGCTGCAAAGCTTCCTGGGCTGACTTCTTCTACCCGGCCTGAGCTTCATCTTCATTATGTGCGCTACTGGGGTCCGGCCGGGCCTGAAAAAAGATGGTCGCTGCATGATATTTTCCGCGGCTGGCCCGGTATTGGTCAATATTCGCTCCATAAGACGCACAGACATTTCCCCCCCATTTTTTTCGGGGGGGAGTCTTATGGAACAAAAATACTGTATGTAATGGCAAGAGGTGCTTGGATGTGCTGGAGGGTCTATTGATGGTGGCTGCTGGGGGATCTATTGTTGCTGGAGGGGATCTAATGTTGCCGAGGGACAATCGTTGCTGGGAAGGATTTACTGTTGAGGGAGGGGTCTATTGTTGCTGGCTACTGGAGGGTCTATTGATGCTGGCTATTGAGAGTCTATTGCTGCTGGGGGGGATCTGTCATTGCTGGAGGCTTTCATTGTTACTAGCTACAGGGAATCGATTTTACTGCTTTTATTGTTATCATTAACAAATTCCATACAAATTACCTAGAACCACAAAATGATACTTGGTTCTGTATTCTTTAAAAGGGGCGGTACTGGAAGGCGGGTGGGGGTGTAATGAAGGAACAGTGTTTTGAGGTGGGTAGGGGGTGGAGACAAGAGGTGGGTCGGAAGGGGGCAGTTCCTGTACCTATTTGCTGAGAAAAAAAGCACCAACTACCAGAGTGATCGCCAGCTTCCCCAGCAGTCCATCAGGTAAAGATAAGTATATAGAGAAAACCAAACACAAGAGCAACGGGACTTTAAATATGCCTTTAAGAACTAAACCGACACTAGAATTTATGAAAAAATATTATCGAAAATTTTATTGAATTACATATTTTAAAAACATAAACACACATCTGTGTTTATGTTTTAAAATATGTAATGTAACCACTTGCTTACTGGACACTTATACCCCCTTCCTGCCCAGGCCAATTTTCACCCTTCAGAGCTGTCACCATTTTAATGACAATTGCGCGGTCATGCACCATAGCCATACAGTATGAAATATTTATAATTTCTTGCACACAAATAGAGCTTTCTTTTGGTGGTATTTAATCACCACAGTTTTTTTTTTTTTTGCTAAACAAACAAAAAAAGACTGAACATTTTGAAAAAAAAGAAAAAAAATTTTTGTTATAAAATTTTGCAAACAGGTAATTTTTCTCCTTCACTGATGGACACTGATGAGGCGGCAATGGTGGGCACTGATCAGGAGGCACTGATGGGTGGCTAAGATGGGCACTGATAGGCTGCACGGGGTGGTGGCACTGATAGGCAGCACTGATGGGCATTGATATGTGGCATTGATAGACGGCACTGATGGGCACTGATAGGCGGCACTGATGGGCAGCACTGATAAGTGACACTGATGATGAGACAGTGATGGGCACTGATTGGCAGCAGTGATAAGTGGCACTAGTGGGCACTGATTAGCAGTACTAATGGGCACTGATAGAGGCACTGGTGGGCACTGATTAGCAGACTGGAGGGCACTGATTAGCAGCACTGGTGGGCACTAAGGGGACCGATGTCCCTCTAACAGAAGTCGGTTAAGGGCTTTCTTCTTTTTTTCACGCTGACAGCTAAAAGATAACCGGCTGCTGTTCACTTCCGCAATCAGCTGTCATTGGTTGACAGCTAATCACATGGCAAAGGGCCTGCTATGATTGGCCCTTTACCTCGATCAGTGATCGCCAAGTACCAAGGACTCAGCGATCACAGAGCGCGCCGGGCAGCATGCACACGGGGGGATGTCCATGTACCCAGTATTTTAAGCCCACGCTGTAGCCGTCTTTCTGCTATAGCACAGGTGCAAAATGGTTGATAAAATTTTGGATAATCTTTTTCATAAATTCTAGTTCTCAAAGGCATATTTAAAGTCCTGCTGCTCTTATGCTTGGTTTTCTCTATATTTCTAGTTGGGATGGTGAAAAAGAAAACGTGATCAATTCTAATGAATGGTATCCTATCCCAGATCTATACCTTAGAAAAGATAAGCATACTTACATTGTGCCAAGCTGGACCAATTTAAGTATGCAATAAAGTCATACCTGGAGTTCAGCTTTAGGTAGCATTTTTTTTGAATGTGATAAATACTGTACATTTTTTTGATGTGATCAATATGCAACACAATATCATATGACGTCTAACATCTCTGCTTAATATGGGTAACACATTTTTACAATTGGTGGCAAAAAAATATATATGTGATAAAAAATGTAGCTTCAATTCTTCCGCATCATAAACAACTGCACCTGCTTACAGAAGCTGAAAAACATACCAATAACGTATTAGTGGATTTCATTTCTGACTTTTTTTTTAAACAACATTTTATATCCCATAGTTTTATATTATAATGCATAACCAGAGAAGTACACAGTCAAAAAGAATTAGAGAAAAAAGAGATTTGCGTGAAACATGTGTCATGGTATATTGTACATAGAAATATGCTCTATACCTGATTCATTTGTGACAGGACATATTAATTCTGGTTCCATCATGAGGACCACTGTAAGTGAATAAGACAGTTCAGCTCAGGCAGAAAATAAAATTTTGCTGTCTCAGGAAATAACCCTGTCAACGGGCTTTCTCTCCTAAATTTATTTGTTTTGTTGTAACAAAAAAGCAGTGAATCTAAAATTAATTTCTTTGAGCCGTTTCCCTTGCCAGTTGGTCGAAATACAGTATTCCCTTTTGTGATAAAGTGATACACCAAGGCTTACACATGTCTTCAATTAGAGGTGACTTATCTCATATGGACACATGGTTGAGACAGGTCCTCTTCCTGTGCAGAGAATGTATCCGCTATGGGACATAAGATGAACAATGTTATCACAAGAAAGCCATGGTCATTTGGCGATAAGGTTCCGTATGATGCAATGAGCTACAGCTTGTTAGTTTCTGAAAGTCAGTGAAGATAAAATATCCAGTATCAGAATATTGTGGAAAACCAGATAAGTGTGCTGATGTAGTAATGCAGGAATATTGTTGACATTTGTTCCTCTGACTTGATAAAGTATTGGAAAGGGGTGGTTTAAAACCAAAAAAAAAACATAGCCATGATCTACAGCAATATTTCCCAACCCTTTTGACATCAAGACCTGGTACATTCTTCACAACCCCTCAATGCCCCTACAGTAAATTACAAAGTTTATACTCACACAATAAAAGTATGGCAGTGCGAAACAGGCTGAGGTTTCTAAAGGGGCCGAGGGCCATTGTGGGACACTGTTGGAGGTTGGGGCACTGTGCAGGGCTGGAGGCTCTACAGCAGACTGGGGAGCATAATGTGCGTCTGGCTAGCACTGTGGGAGATTGGAGGGCACTGTGGGGGCTGGGGGATCTCAGGGGGCCTGTGAGCCACTATGAAAGGTTAAGGGGCACTATGGGAGCTGGAGGCGCTGTGGGAGATTGGAGGGCACTGTGGGGGCTGAGGGATCTCAGGGGGCCTGTGAGCCACTATGAAAGGTGAGGGGGCACTATGGGAGCTGGAGGCGCTGTGGGAGATTGGAGGGCACTGTGGGGGCTGAGGGATCTCAGGGGGCCTGTGAGCCACTATGAAAGGTTAGGGGGCACTATGGGAGCTGGAGGCGCTGTGGGAGATTGGAGGGCACTGTGGGGGCTGAGGGATTTCAGGGGGCCTGTGAGCCACTATGAAAGATTAGGGGGCACTATGGGAGCTGGAGGCGCTGTGGGAGATTGGAGGGCACTGTGGGGGCTGAGGGATCTCAGGGGGCCTGTGAGCCACTATGAAAGGTTAGGGGGCACTATGGGAGCTGGAGGCGCTGTGGGAGATTAAGAGAACTGCAGTTAGCTGGAGGTCCAGGAAAAGGGAAGCCATGGCCTGGCAGTGGGCCACAGCCCATTGATTGAGATCCACTGGTTTAATGTAGTTGACAGTCCAGTTAAAAAAGGAAGAATAAAGGAGTTTGGCTTTTACTCTAAGACCCCTTTCACACTGGGGTGCTTTTCAGGCCTGTAAAGCACCTCTCAAGCCACCCCAGTGTGAAAGGCCGCGTGCTTTCACACTGGGGCAGTGCGCTTGCAGGCCAGGAGAAAAAGTCCTGCAAGCAGCATCTTTGGGGTGGTGTGGGAGCGGTGTGTACACCGCTCCCAAAACGCCCTGCCTATTGAAATGAAAGGTCCCTTGTTGTGTAGTTAATGGGAGCTTTGGCTGATATACTGTAAGCATGGCATGGTTTTAGGGTGACATGGTAGTCTATCTCTGTTTAGAGAATGTAGGAATTGGAAGCCTACCTAATACTGAACTTCCAATTCTTTTTTCTCCTCTAATGACATATTCTCCTTGGCTTCTTCTGGGTTCAGAGTCTACAGCTATCTTGATTGGCTGGGCTGGATTATGTAACTTTTACACATACTGTATGCATGGGAGTTCCTTCATCCTAGGAGCTAGTTGTGTCAACAATGTGCTTCTGTTATTCACAGCAGATCACTAGGTATTGTGTATGCCTTGTTGGGCCTCTGGGACATCCAGGAGTGGTTGGGACATGCAATCAAGTGTAGTTATGATAGTTTAGTGCCCACAGTTCATTTGTAACTTGCACGGGCTTGAGTGTGGCATTATCATCATACAGTTGGACCAAGTAATCAGGCACAGAGGATATTTCCTCAACTTTTTGTCCATCTTTACCAGTCTAAATCAGGTTTCAAGTTCATCTGATAAAATTTGGAAAAATTGATCGATCCATAGAAGTACCGCAGGTGGCACTATGAAAATGTTAAGCAATTACAGAGCTAACAATGATTTTGCTGTCGTTTGCGGCTTGGCCACTAATGTTTTTGTTGCACAGAGTGTTATTATTTTCTATTCTTCAGAGGAACACACACATAAGGTATGTAAATGATAAGCTAATGACAAGCTAATGAACATAATAATTAAGCACCCCGTTGGGCTGGTATCACTTTGTGTTTGCTTGCAGCCAGTGTCTCATAAAACTATATTTGATTTTTTAATTTCTCCTGGTGCTTTGGGATATATGAAGCATTTTGTCAGCAAACAGTTGTACTGATATGAAATATATTGATCACTATCTTTCTGACTTCTTAAAGATCACACAAGCACAGGAGTATCTGCAAACAACTTAATAGTTGAAAGAACAGAAAAAGGTGCAAGGGCTTCCAGCCAAGCATGAGCCATTTTAGAGTCTAAGTTCAGCTTTGCAGCGCCAAACATTACACATAACGAATATATGTTTTACTTAACCATGAGCCATGGCCAAAGTTAGTCAATGACATGAGCCAGCATCTTCGGCCCCTTTGTTTAGGCTCAGCTCGCGGCCTGAGAATCTCCAAGCCAGCTTCTGAATAGTGAAAGGTATGTGTCATTGGTTGCTAGGACGCCAAGGACCTCCAGCATCCTAGCAACCAACGAGCCCCAACGAGTCACATTTGGTTGTGGTAGCAATACAGCCACTGAATAAATGACTTCCCAGCAGTCGGAGGTTTAGTTTAGTGGGTGAACAGGTCATTAGGTAACCTGCGCTCCACAATGTCTCTTCTGCAATAACATACAGTATACTTACCTGCTTGTTCACTATCCCCTGCAGAATATACACTCAGCTGTCAATGCACCGCGAGTGCTGTATTTTGGCCTAGGCCGACCAGGCACAGGCCTAGGGCGGCACTTTGTGTGTGGGGGGGGGTGGCCCCCCGCAAGAAAAAAAAAGCCCCCATCCATTCACTGCCGAGGTTGCTGGCTGCAGCGTCTCTCATAGAGTAGAGCGCGTGCTCACAGTTCCCCCCTCCCCTCCACACAGACAGGAGAGCAGAGAGAGAGAGAACTGGTCAGCCTCCTGTGTTGTGATTCTAGGTGCACATGGAGCCTCCGGGGTCGGTAGGGTTGTGGCTTCAGCTGGCAGCTACATTCTGCATATCCTGGAGGGGGTGAGAGTAACTAAGATACCCATCCTCCTCACTGTCTCTCCTTACAAAGCTCACACTGCTGCTTATCTGTGCTCCAGCTTTCACTTTGTTTCTCCTATCTCCTGTTATCTGAAATAGGGAGGACTGTCTGGTAATGAACCCTCTTTGTCCTTGGTGCTGGGGGAGGACTGTGCTTTTTCTTCTCTGCATCAATGGACATGTGTACACTTCTGCTTATATTTATGGTTAACTCTTTACAGCTCAATATCTGCAGGCTGGTGCTTCTGGAATTAATGGCATTTAACACCCGGTGTCTGCTTGTATATATGTGGTAACCTTTCATAGCTACCTATATGGCTAATGCTGCCTTCTGACATATGAAGAAAAGTGTCATTTCTGATCGTAGATCAGTCTGTTTTTTTTTTTTACCCATCCTGCTGACTACATTAAGCCCAGATTCACACTGCTGCAGGTTAGAAATCGCGTGTGTTCAGCTGAGCTCGCACGATTTCAAACTGGCAATGCAGTCCGACTTGGGGGGGGGGGTGATTTGACAGACATCTGCGCGTGTTCATGCACAGATGTCTATACAAATCGCACTACAAGGTTGCCAAAAGTAGTGCAGGAACTACTTTTGGGAATCGGTGCAGCGCCGCACCAATCCGGGTGGTGCTGTTGCCGGCAAAAAGCCACCTATTTGGCATGCAATTTGATGTGAACAGGTGCTTAAAGAGGAACTGCAGCCTGCTCACATAGTTTGGTATGATTAGAATGCAATTGGAGACCCTTATTGGGTACTGATGAGGCTGCGCTGATGGGCACTGATGAGGCTGCATTGATGGGCACTGGTGAAGCTGCATTTAAGGACACTGATGAGGCTGCACTGCTGGGCACTGATGAGGCTGCGCTGCTGGGCACTGATGAGGCTGCATTGATGGGCACTGGTGAGGCTACGCTGATGGGCACTGATGAGGCTGCATTGATGGTCACTGGTGAGGCTGCATTGATGGGCACTGGTGAAGCTGCGCTGAAGGGCACTAATGAGGCTGCATTGATGGGCACTGATGAGGCTGCATTGATGGGCACTGGTGAGGCTACGCTGATGCGCACTGATGAGGCTGCATTGATGGGCACTGATGGGGCTGCATTGATAAGCAGTGATGAGGCTGCCTTGATGGGCATTGATGGGCTGCACTTGGTACCCACTTTTAATGTACAGAGAGGCAGAGGTGGGGCTCTAAGAGGAAAGGGTGGAGCCTAAAGATGAAAGGGCGTGGTTTACAGATGGCAGGGCGGCTCTTAAACAGGAAGGGGCGTGCCATTGACAGCAAGGGGTGGGTCATATTTAAATTAGAGGGTGCACAAGTTTAATCAGGCCTAGGGCAGCACAAAACCTAAATACACCACTGTGCACCGCTCAGTTGACATTCTGCCACACTACCTCTGTGCCGGGATGATTGCACTCCTGCGCATGCACAGGAATTACATTGCACTGACCAATCAAGGCGGTCCAAGACTGGCACTCAGAAGAAGCTTGGGAGAATATTCCAGTGCCGGTGAGGGACCTTGCTTGCATCGAATCATTGGAAATAAGATAAGTATGTTTCCATTTAATACCGCTTTAAGTCACATTAAAATTTAAAGTGTACATCAGGGCAAAAAAAACCCAAACAGGTAGCACATCTCTGCAATACATGCAGTTTCCCCAATGTTTTATCCCTTTAATGACTCTGCAAGTACAGAAAAAAAACGTTGATCCTGGCAGAGGGTAAAGTTTAGTATATCACATCTTACCAGTCCCTAGATGTGGTAGTTATATTTTTTTTCAGGATTTTTCTTTATTTTGACTTAAGCCCCATACACACTATCAGATTTTCTGCTGATTGTTTTCCTTCAGGTTAAGCAAAACCATATAATATGAGGCCAAACCTAATGCTGTGTACACACGAGCGGACTTTTCAGCATCCAAGGTCCGACGGTCTTTTTTGATAGCCTTTCGACAGAGTTACGTCGGACTTTCGAACGACCGGCCTTGCCCACACATGAACGGACTAAAGTCCGTTCAAAAGTCTGTTGGTTTGAACGTGATGACGTACGAAGGGTCTAGAATAGGAAAGTTCATAGCCAGTAGCCAATAGCTGCCCTTGCGTCCTTTTTTGTCCATCGGACTAGCATACAGAAGAATGGATTTTTCGACCGGACTCGAGTCCGTGGGAAAGATTTGAAACATGTTCCAAATCTAAAGTCCGTCTGATTTTCGACAGAAAAAGTCTGCTGAAGGTCCGATGAAGCTCACACATGGTCGGATTGTCTGACGGATTCGTTCCATCGGACCAGTCTGGTCGAAAAATCCGCCCAAGTGTACGTTGCTTTAGGAGTTTCAATCTGTATTCAATCAGGCAGGCCCTTGCACTACATGGTTTCGGTAAATCTGAAGACAAAAATCTGCAGAAAATCTGATAGTGTGTATGGGGCTTTAGTGATTCTGACAGCAACCTACTTTCTAGGGTAACAATGCTTACTCACTGACATAGGTGTGCGCAATTGGTATGCCAGGTATGCCTGGGCACACCCTAATCCTGTGGTTGGCAACCCGCCACGGACTGGCAGGTGACAGGTAAACCGCAATCCTTCCTTGCTTACCCTCAGAACCTGGACAGGAGAGGCGGCGGGGGTGGAGTTTAGTGGAACTGATCTGTATTTTGCTCATGCAGCAGCTGAAAGTAGGCTTCTCCTCCTCTCCCTCTCATCAACATTCAGCTGCCACAGGGGGAAAATACAGGGGGGATCTGTACCAATATATGCCACCCCCCGCCATCCCTCCTTTCCCTGTTCCTCTTCCTTCCCCCTGTGTGCTCCCTGGCTTCCCATTTCCTCCCATTGTTTCAGGGTGGAGAGCGGGGAAGAGGCCGGTAAATATGTCAAACGCATATATGTGTTGGAGCTTTGGGGTGCACACCCTAATGCAATAGGCTGCGCACACCTATGCTCACTGAACTGTATTAATGGCAGGTTTGTCACCCTGGGACAGTAGGTCTTTTAGGACTACAAAACACTCTTTGGGATGACATAGTGAGGTCCAAACTCACTGTATTTTTGGCAGAATCATTAGGTATTCTTTTAACAAAAGCTTTCAATGGTTTTTTACCAGGCCAAAGGGGAGCAAATTAGAAAACGTCATTGTTAGAGTTGAAATACACTTCAAAGTCTCTCCTGAAGGGTGAACTTGTTATCTGCTCAGCATGCGCACCTTTTGAGGTGTAATCCCCCGTGACCAAAGCCAGACGCATCCCTTGTGGTCTGCGAAGGAAAGATAAAGATGATCCCTGCTGTAGTAAGCTCAACAAGACAATTGTAAATATTACTCTACTGACCACTCCTTGCCGTTACATGATAAGATACCTGTGAACAGTATCCTCCATGTATATTTTGTAGGTTCATTGCCAATTAATGCCATTGTTCCTTGTTAACAGCCTGTGCTGGATTTTTTGACATTTGTTACAAAAAAGCTCTTTTGATGCAGAAATATGCGCTCGGTGGTGGAGCGTTTTGACAACTTTCCAGCAATTATAATTATTACTTCACAGTTCATTTATGCATTTCAATTTCATTTCCTTTTTCTTTTGTCCATCAGAAATGAGCCCCACGCTGCTGCAAATGAAAGTGAGTTTTCACCGGAGACGTCACAGCAGCAGATTGCGCTACAATGGGGCCCTGAATGGGCCTCGTTCATTGTTCCAGATCCTCATTTTCTTCGCATGGTATAGAACCACATCAAGGTTTGATTGTAGCAGGTGCAGACCAACTCCTGTTGAGAATTATTACATTCATACCCACTGACACTCCGTTCCAGAAAGATATTATGCAGATAAAGCTCACATATTCTGTTTAACTCTTTGGTCAGCTGCTTGCGAAAAGAAAGTTTTTAGTTTGGAGGAAGTTAAAGAAAGCGCCAATTTTGTAGTGAAAACAAAAATACGCTCTGGGTTAACTGCTTTTTGATTTTTTTTTTATTGGTTGAACTAGATGGACTTTTTTCAACCTGGCTAACTATGTAACATACATTGGAAGGATGTTAGATTTTTTTTTTTACCCTCTCTTCTGCAGATACTGAGATAGGCATTTCCAATGTGAAGCTGAACTCCAGGCAGAAATAAAAGACATAAAATAACATATCTCTGTATTCATTAAAAAAACATAAAATTTTGTTTTAGAAACAGTTAATAACCAATTGCAGTCTAAAAAAAAAAATAGATGATGTATATTACATGAACTGTACATAGCAAGCCATCTTCTAAAGTGTGTCCTTTCCTTACTTTAATTGATGAGCCATTATGAACTTTAGCACTCTTCTCTCTGGCTCAACTGGCAAGATAATTGAGATAAATGAATAAAGTGTATGCATAGCCAGGATATTTGTTAGTTTTAAATAGATGAAAAAAAACCCCTGTGCCAGTTTTTTCCATAACACCACACACACACAGTTTTTTTTCCAGTCTGTGTTCTGCTGGGGAATTTTTTTCCAATGTCCTGTCTTGCTGAAACCTACAGGAAGCCAGAGGAAACCTCTACAAAGTGAGGGGAATTCTCATATGAGACAGTTGTCACATGTTCCCATTTTCTTGTAACAACTAGAAAATGTAAGATTTCCCCTTACATTCAGTTGACATTTTTGAAGGAATACAGCAACATTTTTTAAGGTAAGGTATAATATTTGCAGCACACCCCCATAGGAACTGCTTATGAACTTGGATCCCCCTCTACTGCACAGCCAGGCACACCGAAGTTTCACAGGCACCCAGAGTCAGAGAATAGTTTGTGACTTTGTTTTGTTTTATTAGAGGGTTAATAGCTTGGATAGGGATGGGAGGTTATGGGATGCCCAAAAAAAAAAAAACTCAGCAAAACTTCAGGGACTTCTTTCTATTTACAGTACATATACAGTCTCCTTCACGTTCCTCCTGCACAGCACTTTGGATGATCTGACAGGCTCCTAGTCAAATTAGCAATAGCCCATTACAGGCAGGAACTCGTACCCCTCTTTTGTGTAGCACAGATGTAGTGAAACAGCTTGTAACTTTGGCCTCTGTGGCCTCTGATTCCAGCACCACCTCTTCAGGCACTGCCAACCCACCTGCATACCTCCCAACTTTTTGAGATGTGAATGAGGGACACCTATCAGCAAAAGTAAGCAGGCGTAGGACACACCCCCTGCCACACCTCCTTAAAGGAGAATGGTACAAAAAAAATAAGATTGGTTAAACCCACAAGTGCTTTTTTACCACTACTATTCCTTTATATTGACTTTTGGAATATACAAATGCAGCAATTTAGAAATCAGATGAAAGGTTTAGCGCTGGAAAACACTTTTTGATAGATAAAAAGTGCATTTTATATTCAACTATATGGATCAGACCAAAATGAGGGACAAATCAGGAGGAATAAGGGACAGAGGGACATTGCTCCAAATCAGGGACAGTCCCTCGAAATCAGGGACAGTTGGGAGGTATGCACCTGGTTGCAGCTTTCCCTTTCACCAGCCCTGTTGGCTGTCTCTCTACACCAGTCCACCCGACTGACTCTTCCCCAGCCCACCCGGCTCACTCTCAGGAGATCGCTCAGGGAAAGATGGAAACTTAATCACACACTGCTATTTGGCTTCTATACCCTTCATCACTCACTATCAGGTACATTTTCTCACCTACTTTTGCCACAATCACTTCCTTTGTAATGTTTCCCACTCCTCGTCATTTCTTTCACTGCCTCTCACACAGTCTCTTCTTTTCCAATTCATTCCTTTTTCTTTTCTCCTTTTCTTTTTCTTCCCTTTCTCTTGTTTTCCCCTCCTTTTCCCTTATCCTTCACCTTACCTTTGTTTTATCTCTCTCTTACCTTTTCACTTTTTACATACCCTTTCAATTTTCACCTATTCAGTCATTTTTGATTGTTCTTCGTTTTTTAGTGCCTTGCCCACTTTTTTGTATTTTTTACTTATTTTTGTGTTTTGTCCTCACCCACCCAGGTTTGTCTGTGTCGGGTTTGCGTCGCCCGGACGCGCTCCCTCAGCTCCGGGTATGGCACTTTTGGCTGGTCAGACTTTCACGGCCACACCGCCACTGCGCAGATATTTTTGTAAGTCCGTGGGTCAAATGTATTTATGTGGCGTTTCATGTTTTACATTTTCCCACCTGTTTACCAGACCAGTTAAAATATTGTTGTTCTCCCTACTCATAGGTGAAAAAGGAGCGCGCATGCGCCTCACGGACCTTGCGCCCACTCAGAAACGCGTTGTGTTGTTCCCAGTCATTGACGTTACAGGCTGCTTCCTCGGGATAGCCGCTCCGCTCCTCTGCAGGACTGGCTGTGTTCCGTCCTGGCTCCCCGCCGAATTGCAGCACGGATTTGGGGCATTCCTTGGAACCGGCTCTCTTCATATCACTCTCTCCTGATTTACATCATCTCACCTAGAACACCATTGTGTTTTTATATGTAAGTAGATACTTTTTATCTTGTTAATTGTAAGAAACCTTTTACTTAGAGGCGCTCCTCTCCTTTTGTTTTTTCTTGATGGATTTGAGCTGACTTCACTCCAGAGAAGAGCTGCCCTTCGTGAATAACCTGATACTGTGCCCAACAAGAAATTCCCTTATCCGGTGTCTTTCAACATACTGTTTTCTTCTATGGACTTTCTTTGAACTATGGACTTTTTCAGTATTTGATAGTATCATTATGGAACACCTGGATTAATTCAGCCCTTTTTTTCTTTTATACCATATATGATTTTTGACCAATTCACCTTATTTCGCTTCATTAGCTCTGAGCGCCAATATATATATATTTTTATAGGTGGTCACTATGGTTATGCTCTTGATGAGTGGCTTTAGGGTCCCAAAACGCGTAGAGCTTTCAACTACCGTTATGTGCACACAATCAGTACTCATGTATGGACGTTTCACTTTGTTGATATTCCTGCCTTTTCTATGTCACACATCAATACATTATTCTTTTATATACTCACTCTATATGTCATTTTCCTCATATGTTTACCAAAAAAAAGAAGTCCTTGTTGGAATGCATTTTTAATGTAATACAAAAAACTAATTTATAGCTATGTGCAAAAATATGTAAAAATATACGAATGTTTAAATGAATTCAATAAAAATTGCTGTTTTATCCAATTTATATTTCTGCTCCCGTGTGCCTCATTTAAAGTCCCGTCTTCTGTTCTCCCTTTTGTTTCCTCATTAAGCACACTGCTATCTTCAAGGGAGACTGGATATATGTGACAGTCTCCCCTTTTTGTTGGTCCCCACAGTGTTGCTCTACTCATATGTTCTCTCTTGCTCCCATGCCTGCAGGAAAGACTTCCTCCTGTGTGTTTTGCAGAATTCTTCCAGTGCCCAAGGCAGGACACCCCCCCCCAGACTAGGGGAAACCCCTGAGGGCCACAGACAGCCTCCTCAGCACTGTATCTCCATCTTCCACCCAACTGCTCCCTCTGGCATGGCCCGTGTCTATTTATGGAGTGGTCTCTGCCAGCCTACCTCTGAGGATTGGCCAGGGCTCATTAAATATTCAAGGTAGCTCCTCCCAATCTCCAACCTTCTAGATCAAGGTGAGGCACCAGAATGCTGCAAAGATGAGTCACCCAACCCTGAACTTTAGTAAACCCCTGGCCCAGATTCCCAGATTCAAGAGACCCATTTTACCATGAGCCAGTAAATGTACCTGCAATAACTCCTAGCATTCACTCTAGAGGGTGCTACATATTGATAAAATGTCATGTATTGAAGAGATGCACTTGAGATATATATATATATATATATATATATATATATATATATATATATATATATATATATATATATAATACACACAGTATCTCACAAACGTTAGTACACCCTTCACATTTTTGTAAATATTTTATTCTATCTTTTCATGGGACAACACTGAAGAAATGACACTTTGCTACAATGTAAAGTAGTGAGTGTACAGCTTGTATAACAGTGTAAATTTGCTCTCCCATCAAAATAACTCAACAAACAGCCATTAATGTCTAAACTGCTGGCAACAAAAGTGAGTACACCCATAAGTGAAAATGTCCAAATTGGACCCAATTAACCATTTTCCATTCCCGGTGTCATGTGACTTGTTAGTGTTACAAGGTCTTAGGTGTGAATGGGGCTCTTACTCTCTCATACTGGTCACTGGAAGTTCAACATGGCACTTCATCTGAAAAAAAGAATTATTGCTCTACATAAAGATGGCCTAGGCTATAAGAAGATTGCCAAGATCCTGAAGCTGAGCTGCAACATGGTGGCCAAGACCATACAATGGTTTAACAGGACAGGTTCCACTCAGAACAGGCCTCGCCATGGTCGACCAAAGAAGTTGAGTGCATGTGCTCAGTGTCATATCCAGAGGCTGTCTTTGTTAAATAGACGTATAAGTGCTGCCAGCATTGCTGCAGAATTTGAAGGGGTGACGGGTCAGCCTGTCAGTGCTCAGATCCTACGCCGCAGACTGCATCAAATTGGTCTGCATGGCTTTTGTCCCAGAAGGAAGCCTCTTCTAAAGATTATGCACAAGAAAGCCCGCAAACAGTTTGCTGAAGACAAGCAGACTAAGGACATGAATTACTGGAACCATGTCCTGTGGTTTGTTGAGACCAAGATAAACTTATTTGGTTCAGATGGTGTCAAGCGTGTGTGGCAGCATCCAAGTGAGGAGTACAAAGACAAGTGTGTCTTTCCTACAGTCAAGCATGGTGGTGGGAGTGTCATGGTCTGGGGCTGCATGGGTGCTGCCGGCACTGGGAAGCTACAGTTCATTGAGGGAACCATGAATGCCAACATGTACTGTAACATACTGAAGCAGAGCATGATCCCCTCCCTTCGGAGACTAGGCCGCAGGGCAGTATTCCAACATGATAACGACCCCAAATACACCTCAAAGACGACCACTGCCTTGCTAAAGAAGCTGAGGGTAAAGGTGATGGACTGGCCAAGCATGTCTCCAGAGCTAAACCCTATTGAGGGTTTAGCTCTGTGGGGCTCATCAAACGGAAGGTGAAAGAGCGCAAGGTCTCTAACATCCACCAGCTCCATGATGTCATCATGGAGGAGTGGAAGAGGACTCCAGTGGCAACCTGTGAAGCTCTGGTGAACTCCATGCCCAAGAGTTTAAGGCAGTGCTGGAAAATAATGGTGGCCACACAAAATATTGACACTTTGGGCCCAATTTGGACATTTTCACTTAGGACAGTACTCACTTTTGTTGCCAGCGTTTTTAATGGCTGTGTGTTGAGTTATTTTGAGGGGACAGCAAATTTACACTGCTATACAAGCTGTACACTCACTACTTTACATTGTAGCAAAGTGTCATTTTTTCAGTGTTGTAACATGAAAAGATATAATAAAATATTTACATAAATATGAGGGGTGTACTCACTTTTGTAAGATACTATATATATATATATATCCATTCCAGGATTGCTGCACTTAAAATTTACTCCATACAAGTTTAGGGCTGCATTTCTGCAAATAGAGTTGGAGATCTGGTCAGGATCAATGGTGTCCTCAATGGTGAGAAATACATGCAGATAATTATCATACTACCAGGGAGGCGTGTGATTGGCCCCAAATGTATTCTGCAGCAGGACAATGACCCCAAACATACAGTCAATGTCATTAAGAACAATCTTCAGTGTAAAGAAGAACAAGGAGACCTGAAAGTGATGGTTTGACTACCACAGAGCCCTAATGTCAACATCATCGCATCTGTCCAGGATTACATGCAGAGAAAGCCACACTGAACATCTGTCCATGATCATCTGCCACATTTAATTCCATTGTCCTGGTGCTCCAGGGCCTTAAAAATGTGATAGGTACTGAGGAAACGAAATGTGTAATTTATGCTTTTAGATTGCCTGACGGTGCTATTTGGATGTTGGGCCTCTCTATGTGGCCAGGCTGTGTAAAAGTCTCAGTATCGCCATACTAAGGAGTAGCAGAATGTATTTTGGGGTGTAATTTTTACTATGTACATGCTATGTGTTAGAAAAATATTATAAATTGACAACTTTGTGTTTTCACTTTATTTCCACATTTTCCAAAAACTTGTGGAAAAAATGACTCATTATGCCTCCTAGAATATACATTGGGGTGTTTTCTTTCCAAAATGGGCTCATTTTGTGGGTAATTCCATTGTTTTGGTGCTCCAGTGCCTTCAAAATGTGATAGGTTGTCAGGAAACGAAATGTGTAATTTATGCTCCTAGAACACCTGATGGTGCTCCCTGCATGTTGGGCCTCTCTATGTGACCAGGCTGTGGAAAAGTCTCATACATGTGGTATCGCCATACTAGGAGGAGTAGCAGAATATATTTGGGGTGTAATTGCAAGTTTATCTATGCCATGTGTGAGAAATAACTTGTTAATATGACAATTTTGTGGGGAAAAAAATATAAAAATTCTTTATTTTCCAAACTATTGTAAACAAAAAATTGTAACTTCAAAAAACTCACTATGCCTCTTTCTAAATACCTTGGACTGTCATATTTACAAAAAGGGGTCATTTGGAGGATATCTGTACTATCCTGACATTTTAGGGCCTCAAGTATTGAGGCCGTCAAGTACATCAGGATTGATCAATTTTTTAATGATACATAGCATAGCTTGTAGACTCTCTAACTTTCACACAAACCTATTATCATACACTTATCAGGATTTTTTTTACCAAAGACATGTAGCAGAACACATTCTGGTCTAAATTTATGATGAAATTTGATTTTATTGGATTTCTTTTAAAACAGAATGTAGAAATGATTGGGTTTTTTTCAAAATTTTCACTTTTTTCACTTATACCGCAAAAAATAGAAAACCCAATGGTGATTAAATACCACCAAAAGAAAGCTCTATTTGTGTGAACAAAATTCTAAAATGTATTTGGGTACAGTGTTGCATGACTGAGTAATTGTCATTGAAACTGCGAGAGCATTGAAAGCTCAAAATTGGTCTAGGAAGTAAGGGAGTGAAAGTGCCCAGTATTGTGGTGGTTAGCAAAACTGTGTGCAAGTGTACTTAGAACAACTGATGGAGTTTTGAAGGCAAAAAGCGTGGTCACACCAAAAATTGATTTGATTTGGATTTCTCTTCTGCCCATTACTTTCCATTTTGTTAATTGATAAAAAATAAACTTTTACCACTTCTATTTCTGAAAGCATTCCTAATTTACAGTATTTAGTTTGCCCTGTTTTTAATGGACTTTTACAACAGTTCCACAATTTTATTCTTCATATCAAACTCAGAGCCCAACTATTTTTGAACTCAACACTTTTAAAATAGGCTCTTTGATCCAACATATTCAGATTGGATTCAACTAAAATAACCGGTGGCAATCGATTGCCTTCAAGAAAGAACGTTGTCATGAAAGAATAGCTTTTTGTTCAGCAAATGTTGAATGTGTGACACATTTCTCATCCTTCTGATAGGTTAATAGACCATACTGAGGAACTTACAGTCCTATAACGTTATTCCTTGATGCTTATGTGATCACTGCAGAAGTTATGATGCAGAGAAATCCATTAGGGAAGCTAGAGAAGATGTTTTTATTGTCCTCGACCACAACCTTCTGCTCAAAAAAAGTGAACTAAACAGAGATATGGGGGTAATAATGCAGAAATGTATGCCTCCTGGGTAATGTAGTATACATTTTTTATGTTTTATACACTGCAGTGAAAAAAAAAGTTTCATTGTATATGTCGTATTTTAAAGGGGAATTTAAGTGTTTTAGCCAAGTTTTTCAAGCAATATAAAAATACCCAAATTATCACTATTGACCTCACTTCCTTATTTCATTCTTAAAATTATATTTGCACTGTAATGCCCCGTGCACACGGTCGGACTTTGTTCGGACATTCCGACAACAAAATCCCATAATTTTTTCCGACGGATGTTGGCTCAAACTTGTCTTGCTTACACACGGTCACACAAAGTTGTCAGAAAATCCAATCGTTCTAAACGCGGCGACCTAAAACACGTACGTTGGGACTATAAACGGGGCAGTGGCCAATAGCTTTCATCTCTTTATTTATTCTGAGCATGCGTGGCACTTTGTCCGTTGGATTTTGTACACACGATCGGGATTTCCGACAACGGATTTTGTTGTCGGAAAATTTTATCTCCTGCTCTCCAACTTTGTGTGTCGGAAAATCCGATGGAAAATGTCCGATGGAACCGACAAAACGCTCCGATCGGACATTTTCCATCGTAAAATCCGACCGTGTGTACAGGGCATTAGTGTTTGATGACAGGTGCTAAACATGTGCTAAGTTTTATTTTTCCACTGACATTTAAATACACAGGCAAGCAATTAAAGTAGAAGCCTATTTTTCAGATAACCCCCACCCCTCTCTGAAGACCCCTTCTTGAATTGAAAAAAACATCAAGACAGCATAGTTCAGTCAAGCAACCTTCCCTCTGCCTGTGTGTCAGGGTGGTGCCTGTGGACCCTACAGCTACACGGTTTGGCATTTACAAGGGGAGGCAGTAGGTATATCCAAAAAAAGTAGGTTGCCAGCCAGCTTTTAGGAGGGTGAAGCGCCATGGAAGGGATTAGACCTTAAAGCTAACTGTGTGGAATAGGAAAAATGCAGAACCATGCAGGATCATGCCAGAACAGGTGAGACCTTAAAGCTGGGTCTGTGCAACATGACCCACACTGGAGTACTGTGGAGCAGAAAAGATCACAGAGCTGAATTTGAACTTACCAATGTGTTGGATAGTCCCAAGTGAGAGCAGGTGATGTGGAAGTCCACAGGATGGGAAATCTAAGGGCCAGTTGGTATTCACCAGGGACCCCCTCATGGGGATTTGGACTTAACTGTGTGCTGACCACAGGTCACGATCCTTGGGTTTATCCTGCTCTAAGCACCATGGACCACACAGAGAAGGTAGACATCAGGAAGTACATCTGGAGCGGATAAGTGGATTGTGGTTGTCTAAATAGCCACTGAATTACAAGCACATATTTACATCCACCCATTGCACACTGATCAGTTTGCCCTTTTCCCGTGAGCTTCTGGGGTATGGTAACCACTGGTGGCCTTGTCACTTCCGGGAGCTGTGATGCGTGTTTGGGGCCCTCCCCTTCCCCCCTGGTTTTCAGATGGTGGGGGCTGGCGCCTGATGTGCATCGACACCACGCCTCACTTGCCGTGCACGTGACGTCATATTGGCACCGTTCACCGGCTCGTGTTCTTTACACCTGCGGTTGTTCTGAGGATTTGAACGCCTACTGCCGAGAGGTTGATTGCTTGGGTTGGCGCCACTCCTCACGTTCGAACGCTTTGTGTGGTGTTGGTGTGGCCCCGGGACTTCCACCTTGGTATAGATATCACGTGGGCAGCATCTTCTTTCTTTCTTGCTCCTGATTCACCGGGAAGCACATGCACACGGCTTCATGCTCTGGCACCACAATCACAGGTATCACTCGCTTTTACATTTACCCTTATGGGCTACCCTTGGTGTCTTTTGGTGTTCAGAATACCCTTCCTTACTCTATATTATGGTGAGTAAAAATTGTGTACCACCATTCTAACACATCTATTTACTACTTACTGTGCACCTAGCCTCACCACTTCTGGCACCTTTCTGGGTCTTCGGTCTCATCTTATTTTTACTTTTATCCATATGATCTTTCTCACTTTTTTGAACTCCTTGGATCTTATATCCCACCTAGACATTGGCATCACTGGGTTTTTTCCACACATGGTTGCCCACTGTTGTGTGTGCTGATCTGTTTTTTGCCGGACCATCACCTCAGCTCCTGTGCTAGATTGTTTTTCAGGGTTATCTGCAAGGTACAGTGGGGATGTATCTATTGTTTTCTCTCCTTTTCTTTTACGTTATTTTTCATTTTTATTTTATTTTTACTTTTTGTTCTCTCTTCCACCCATGGCAGATAATTTGCCTTTTGGTTATGTAATTTTTAGATACATTTAGACGTACCCCACATTGCTCCTGACGAGTGGAAGTTTCCACAAAACGTGTAGAGCTTTCCTAGATGCAACGTCACCACTACTCATTTATTATCTGGATACCCATTGGGGTTTTTCAGAAACATGATTGATTCTATAAAACCTTTTACATTGTTCATATGGAATCAGGGAGGATGCATTGTTTGAATTACAACTATCATGTTGAATTATATGTACAGTTATGCATACTTATGGTCTGTTACATATTTATGATTTTTCCTCGTGAAATTATATGTACATGTCAATAAATATTATTACTTATTTCATCTGTAGCCCATGCCTCATTTAAAGTCCCAACATTTTCCTTTCAAAAAATTTATAGGGATGGAGGTACATGACGATACCAAGTCATGGCCTCTTTTAAAGTCTCGCCCCTCCTCCTTTTTAATCAAATTCTAAGCAACATCTGCCTCGTTGCAAGCTTATAGAGCAAAACATAGCATAAATATTTATAAACAAACATTCTTCCTGACCTTCACCAAAGGCAGGACATGTACGTAAGAAAAACAAAACAAAAAAAAATTAGATAATTCTAAAATGCTGCATTTATTCCAACTATTAATACAACGTCCCAAATGCTCCCTTTAAACTTATCTAAAAGCCTAGCCTTTGAACTTCATGCAATGAGCTATGACTTTGTGAAACATTGATGTCACATGGAATAAAGTCAGATGCCGTTTAATGAGGTTAGCAAGATTGTTTTGATGTTCTATCATTTTGCAATGCTCATTTTTCAACTGCTGCCAGTATGACCCATTAAAACTTTCCTTTAAAGCTCAAATCCTGCTAAAACTTTTTCTTTAGTCTTCGATAGAGCACGGAAAGGCTGGGACTTCTGTAGACTTTTTATTTCTCTAAGAGAGATTTCTCATCACTTTCTGTTTATTTAATCTCTTGCTTACTGGGCACTTACCCCCCCTCCTGCCCAGACCAATTTTTAGCTTTCAGCGCTGTCACACTTTGAATGACAATTGTGCGGTCATGCTACACTGTACTCAAATGAAATTTTTATCATTTTTTTCACACAAATGGTGGGTCTTTTGGTGGTATTTAATCACCACTTGGGTTTTTATTTTTTGATAAACAAACAAAAAAAGACAGAAATTAAAAAAAAAAAAAAAAAGTTTCATAGTTTGTTATAAAATTTTGCAAACTGGTAATTTTTCTCCTTCATTGATATTCGCTGATAAAGGCTGCACTGATAGGCACGGATAAGGCGACACTGATGGGCACTGATAAGACGCCCTGATGGGTGGCACTAATGGGCACTGGTAGGTGGCACTGATGGGCACTGGTAGGTGGTATTGATAGGTAGCACTGGTGACATTTATAGGTGGCACTGTGGGCACTGATGGGTGGTACTGTGGGCACTGGTAGGTGGCGCTGGGGGGCACTGGTAGGTGGCGCTGGTGGGCACTGGTAGGTGGCGCAGGTGGGCGCAACTGATGTCCCTCTCACAGCCGCCGGTGATCTGCTTTTTTTTTTCTCCTCATGCTGCCAGTTTAAGGAGAAAAAAATAGCCGATTACCGGCTCTGTTTAGACATGATCATCTGTCATTGGCTGACAGCTGATCACGTGTAAGGGGTCGGGATCGACCCCTTACTCCAATCTTTGATCAGCCGAGTCTCATAGACTCGCTGATTACAGAGCGCGACGCGCACCCTGCAATGGGGCGCTCAGGCCGCTCGAGCACGGGAGGACGTCTATGGACACCCTCCCGGCAAATTAGGTCCGCGCTGTAGCCGTCTTCCGGCTATAGCGCGGACAGGAGGTGGTTAACAAGTGTCAGAAAGAAAAGGAAATAAGGTGAAATCCCTCCGGTGGGAACACTGCAAAAAAAACTTAGGATATACCGATACCATTTTTTTACAAGTACGAGTACCAATACTTTTTTTTTTTTTTTTTTTAGTACTCACCGATACCAATTACCGATACCTACAGCAACTGTTTTATTCACATCTCAGCTGTCAGCAATGGTACAAAGCACTGAAAAGATATTTACAAATACAATATATATATATTTTTTAAATTTTGTACTTTTTTTAATGTGAAACATGTAAATATATGTTAAAGGTGTAAAAAAAAATTAACAAACAAAGCAAACAAAAAAAAAGGTTTTAATTATTAATATTTTATTAGTAAAGAAAAAAATCGGCAGGAAAATAATAATTTAATGGAGAAGGAGAATAAGGAGTTAATTACAGCTGATTTTGGATTATAAAAGGAAGAGTTATAATCCCTTTCAATGTTTTTTTTTTGTCACCTATTGGGGAGATTTTCCTTCACTTCCTGTACCATAGCAAAAACAGAAAGTAAAATAAGTAAGAAAAAAAAAACATTTTTAAACGCGCCCCGTCCCGCCGAGCTTGCGTGCAGAAGCAAACGCTTACATGAGTAGCCGTGTTCAAACCACACATGTGAGGTATCGCCGCGATCGTTAGAGCGAGAGATATATTTATAGCCCTAGACCTCCTCTGTAACTCAAAACATGCAAGCTGTAGAATTTTTTAAACATTGCCTATGGAGATTTTTAGGGGTAAAAGTTTGTCGCCATTCCACGAGCGGGCGCTATTTTGAAGCGTGACATGTTGGGTATCATTTTACTCGGCGTAACATTATCTTTCACAATATAAAATAAAAATTGGGCTAAGTTTACTGTTGTCTTGTTTTTTTAATTAAAAAATGTGTACTTTTTCCAAAAAAAGTGCGCTTGTAAGACTGCTGCGCAAATACGGTGTAACAGAAAGTATTGCAACAACTGCCATTTTATTCTCTAGGGTGTTAGAAAAAAACATATATAATGTTTGGGGGTTCTAAGTAATTTTGCAGCAAAAAAAAACTGTTTTTAACTTGTAAACACCAAATCTCTGAAAGAGGCTCGGTCCTTAAATGATTAAAGTCAGGGAATCTCTGGTTGGCACCAGGATCACCAGAACTAGTTTCTCTGTTGAAAGAATTCCTCTCTATTACTGTTCTGGGGACAACCCGAAATTTGTGATTTTTCTTTCACTTTTACTCTTGGTTATAAAGGTAAGCATAATGAATAGAGAGGATGAATATTCTCCCTATCGATTGGCATAAAAGCAATAATAATTTTCTATAAAGAAAAAGTTTACCTTTAGTTATGCTTTATAATAAAAAGGCATAGGTTACCTTTAACATCGGGCAGATTACGCTAAATCGATGGGTAATTGTCTCAAATAAAACAAGGAATCGTGACTTGGAGAAGCCTTTATGGTCAGCATTCAATTATAAATTGGAATTATTCTTCTTAGCTGGTAATATTTCCTGTGAGATATCACAATGACATTGTGGATATTAACCATCAAGAGAGCACTCTGAATACTCCAAAGCAAACAACTAGAGTTCCTCCAATGTGGTCAATTACACTCTTGAATACTTCTACCTCTCTGAATGCTTCTAACATAAGCGTGTTTTCATGTGAAACCCTACAAGAGGGTAATTGACCATACTGGAGGAACTCTAGTTATTTTTAACCTTTGGAGTTCAGAGTTCTGTCCTAATGACTACCATCCACAAGGTTATTGTGACTTCTCATAAGCAATGGGTAATTGTGTCAAATAAAACAAGAAATCGTGACTTAGAGAAGCCTCAATGGTCAGCATTCAATTATCAATAGGAATTATTCTTCTTAGCTGGTAATATTTCCTGTGAGATATCACAATGACATTGTGGATATTAACCATCAAGAGAGCACTCTGAATACTCCAAAGATTGCAAACAACTAGAGTTCCTCCAACGTGGTCAATTACACTCTTGTGTTTTCATGTGAAACCCTACAAGAGGGTAATTGACCATACTGGAGTAACTCTAGTTATTTTTAACCTTTGGAGTTCAGAGTTCTGTCCTAATGACTACTATCCACAAGGTTATTGTGATATCTCACAAAGCCATTACCAGCTAAGAGGACAAATTTCTTTAGATATTGATGAATACCATACCGACTATAAAAGAATGTTCAAGCGATGATAACTTTTTTGTTTGACACAATTACTCATAAGTTTATAGTAATCTCTCAGAGATTACTAAAAGCTAACCTAAGCTTTTATGACTGTGAGTTGAAACTATTTCTGTAGAAATAATACATAAATGGTAAGAAATATGGATGTGCCAAAAGGTTGGTCCCTGTATGTTCCCTATTGGAAAAGCTTATGCAGATGTTTTTATATTTTGATATATGTGATGATGTTGTTTAGGTGCTGCTGGTATATCCTTTTTCATTTTTGCCAATTATTTAAAGGTAGATATTAAATATTTGTAGCTGATGGTAAGTATGTAGGTCTTTTATATTCTAATCTTAGGTTTATATTAAAGACTCCACCATAAATGTGTTTAGTTGATGGGTTATCCTTGGATGGTATCAATGTTTCTTTTTTTTTTTTCTTGTTCAAGCCTTTTATTAAATAATAGAGTAAGAATACAAGCATAAAGGACACAGAAGTATTATCCCCAAGGGAAAAGGGGACAAAACCGAGTGCACATTAATGCAGTATAATGATAGCGACGGAGCCCATACAAGTGTAAGGTAAGTAGAGGGGTACACACATGAGAGCTGTTAAACAACATAGTACATATCATTGAAGAAGGACTCAACTATACAATAGAGTAATATGACTGCATATTATTAAAGTATCAGAACCACTGAGTAGTACCTTATAACAATACCTTATAACATGAGACCAAAGGGAAAATGGACTTATTGCAAACCAAAAAACAGGGCACTAGGGGCCCTTTAAAAATAAAAAGGGGGGAACCTTGGTTGGTAGAACCTTGAGTCTTGTGGAACAGATTTGGTTGGCATCCTGTCAAAACAGTGTGTACCGACGGGTCTATATTAATAGCACAGAACTGTAGAAAAACTGACTGAAAAAAGGGAAAAAATAAGAAGACAAAGGAAAGAGGAGGCTAGACAAGAAAATGGAGGATCAAGGAAGAAAAGAGGGACAAAAGCTGGCCCGGGGGGAGGACAGTTAGCCCCTTAATAGGAGCTCTTATTGACTATATTGGAAATAGTTAGGGTGATAATAATGTGTTGTCAAAGTCAGCCAGAAGGTAATGATCCACACAAGGTTTCCATTAGCGCTCTTATTTCTTGACTCTATATAGCAGGATTGCTTCGACCTTGGCATGTATCATGGCTCTGGTGATTCTTTTCTTAGTTTTTGTGATGTTTTTATTATTATTTTTATTATACAGGATTTATATAGCGCCGACAGTTAATGCAGCACTTTACAACTTGAGGGTAGACAGTACAAATACAACACACCTTAATACAGTAAGAAGCAGGGGCCCCTGCTCATTAGAGCTTACAATCTAAAGGGAGGGTCAAGAGATGTGGGGGGTGTGCTGATGTAGAAAATAAATGTACAGTTGTTAGGTGAGCGCAGGATGGCTTCTCTGAAGAGAAGGGTTTTCAGGGATATTCTGAAAAAATAAAGTAGGAGATAGTCAGACAGATTGGGGTAGAGCCTTCCAGAGGATGGGAGAGGCTCAGGAAAAGTCTTGGAGGTGAGCATGGGATGAGGTGACAAGGGAGCTAGAGAGCAGGAGGTTTTGGGAGGAGCGAAGACACCATTTGGTTGGTATTTTAAGACCAGGTTAGTGATGTAGCGGGGGGGGGGGCATATTGTGGATGGCTTTGTAAGTTTGTAATGTTTAGGTGAGAAGTTTTCTAGGCCTTGGCGTTATAAACGTTTCTTATCAGAATTTTATTGCTTTCTGTTTCCCTATGAGAGAAATTTCCCTACACTTCCTTTCCAGATGACCATTGACAAACAGAACAGGAAACATGAGAAATCTCCTCTATGAGAGCATATACAGCTTTTAAAATCTGACAGAAGTTCAAACCCTTCCCCATCTTATAAAAAAAAAAAAGAAATGGCTGAAGTTGGGTTTAAAGATTATCCTACAGTGGACATGAACACAGGAAGAGAAGACTTGCTTTGTTATAGAGAACATCCAGAAGTGTTTTTTGTGCCCAAGCAAGACCCTAAAAAAGTCTCTTAAAAAATAGCAGTGCACTTTCTAGTATTTGAGGGTGCCTAGGCACCCTCGTGCCTACAGCCTCATAACTCTATATCTTAGTCTCAGGAAATTTGAAGTGCGATTTGGTCAATTTACTATTGTGCTGCTCACATATTCCATACTGGGGACTCTGACATAAGGAAACAAATATCTGTCAACTAAAATCACGTGACTATGTGAAGATACATGTTGGGAGGAGCCTATGACCTCACACTGCAAACAGGAAATGTCAGGACTTGTGTCCCTGCTTGGGTCACCTGCTGGTGGCACTTTTATGTGGAAAACCAAAGGGTGTAGTTCTGGTGGCCACCAGCGGGTGTCTCCCAACATATGGACCATACAGGTCGTTAGGCTGCACCTGATGGGACTGGTGGGATTATATAAGCCCACCTTGCACCTTGGTCCAGTGCTTCAGTATTTGCCCTGCAAGCCGTGTCCCTGCCTGAGTCTGATCCATCCCTGATCCTGAACCCAGATCCGAAGACCTGTCCCTTGGAACCTGCTTCCTGCTCCCACTGCTGACTTTCTGCTCCCAGTACCTGGCTTCCTGTTCCCCTTATCCTGTCCTGTCTTGCTTATGTGTGTGCCCCCCATGTGTATATAGTTAGTTAGGTTTTCATATAGGGATTGCTGTGTTTCATTTACTTTTCACTTGCTTGTTTATGATTTACTGGTATTGGTATTGGAAGTCTGTCATCGTCTTAAATATATATTTTCACTTACTCATCTGGTCCTGATTTCTTTAAGGTGCAGCCAACTGATCTGATCACCCCTGCTGGATGCCTGCATATGGTATCCCTGACAGGAAGTGTGTGAGTCGCCATCTTACATGAGCCGTTTCTATGTACTTGTATGTAATCTGATGTGCACCTGCAAATGTGCACTTTTTAAGTTAGGTTTTAATCTTGGGCTTTATTTTTAATAAAAATAATCTTAAATATATGGAGAGCACTATGTATATCCTTTTTTGAACGTCCTATATACAACCACTTAACCTCTCTGGCGGTATGGTTATTTCAGATTTTTGCATCTCAAAGCGGTATAATTATTTTGCATAGAAATTTGGCGTTTTATATTGTAGGCCTGTAATTCTTAGCAATAACACACTTAAATCTGTCCACCAAGAGTCTGGTAGATATCACGGGTATGATGAACATTGAAAAACAAAATCATAAATTATAATATAATAAATAAATATAAATAATTATAAAAATAATAATATAATAGTAATAAAATAAATTTCCCCACGATTCACTATCGCTCAATTCTGCAAGTGTTCTAATTTATTATCGCTGTTTTCTAGCTGGTCTAAAACCACTTTTGACGTAAAGGGACACTTTTTGGTTGCTATGGACAATCTCCAGTTTCCAGGCAGAAAGAACAGTATATATATCATATAAAACTACATGCAGGGCATAGGACAAAGCACTGGGGACAAAAGGGTTGTGAAATGATTTCATGCAGTAATGTAATCTGTAAGATTTCAGTGTACTGTATGTGTTATGAATTGTCACTTTTTTGAATTTGCCGCCAGGCTCCGCCCCTGTGCGTTGCGATGCTCGCAGGGAATGTAGCCCAGCACAGAGAGGCTTCGGGCGGAGGACACAGCCTGCAGACACAGGGGGGGGACATCGCAGGATCCTGGGGACAAGGTAAGTATACCACACTAGGGTCCTGAGATGTAATCCCGAGTGTGGCTCGGGGTTACCGCTAATGGTGCTGAAATTTAACCCCGAGCCACACTCAGGAAAACCGCCAGGGAGGCTATAGATTCCTGTGGATGGAGGTAGATTGAATTACATCTCTATACATCTCTATACCGCCAGGGAGGCTATGGATTCCTGTGGATGGAGGTATATTGAATTACATCTCTATACAGCAGAGGGGAACAATACTTCTGGTATATCATTCCCTGTTTAAAGGGAAAATGCATGACATTTTTATTGGGTGAAACCACAAGGTGAGAGTATTGGAATGTTGGTGATGGGTTTTGCACAATACAAGTTGGATTGACTCACAAAAATGTTGCAGAAAAGTACAGTATTTATGAGTATTTTTGATGTTGGCCTAGCACTCTTTTCAGGGATATCTACACTTTAAGCATGACCCGCTGCCCGCTGTTTGGCTAATGTGTTTTTATTGTCACGTGAGGTTTTAACAAATTTGTTGCGTTAAATAAAACTTTTTGAATCTGTGTCTTTCTTGGATTCATGTCTGGCACCTTAAAGTCCTATTTTCCACTTTTCTCTTTTCTGCGGTAGAGAGGATTCAAGGTTCCTGCCCTGTCAATCAGGGATATGCTATGTGACAAACCTGTAAAAATCTCAGAATTGGATGAACAGAAATACAAATTCTTTGGCAAGTAAAACAGCCACCATATATGTATCTCTTCTGTGTATTTAGCTTTTGGGATTTCAGTTTGTATTTAGGTTGCTTTTAAACCAAATTTTCAAATCAGTATATATTTTTGAAATAGTGTTATTTAAAAGTAAAATATCAGCAGTTAGAAAGGCAAAGAGTTACAAAGAGGATTATTTTTAGCTGTAAGATTATAGCGGATGTTTAGGGCATTAGGAAGTTTAACGTTGACCAATCAAGTCCATCTGGGTAAGGTGACCCCGTTATAGGAGGTGGAGGTGAGGGCCTTTCTGGAACAGCCAACATCTGTACAATGTTCCGGCAAATTAGTTTTTACTGTCTCATCTGTGACACACAGGAGGCATGAATCAGGTGTGATAACATTTCAAAAAAGTCAATTTTGTTAAAAAAAAACAAAAAACTCTAAGTTACCATAATGTGTCAGTACTATAACATGTGCATTTGTCAGAAAATATGGAAATAGAAAACAAGCATTTAACAAAAGTTTCCACTAGTGAAAACTGCAGGTCAACATGTTCAGCAGATCCAGAGAGATCCAGAGGAAGCAAAATCGATTTACACATTTTGACTTTTTCTGTAAAACTAAAGGTTTCCCCCCCCTCCTCTAATCTCCCAAAGCTCTTTAGTGGTCTTTTGATGCAATAGGTGGTCTCACTGACCAATAGGGAGAATGGGTGGTGCTTCCTGAAGCCTTTGTTTCTATATGTTTCTATGACAGAAGTCTTGGTTTCATATGCTACGAGCAACTTGCCAGGTTGATTACTCTGGTAGATTTTCATCGTGCACCAGTCCACCACACATTTTTTCTTTCAGTAATCAGAGAACCTTGGCTTGTGTTGAATTCACACACTCACAGCAGGTCCTTTACTGTCTCTCAGATACAGATCCCTGATGTAAAAATAAAATGAGATTAATGTAAAGGGGTGTCCCCTTAATTTAGTAGTCTTGCACATGTCTTGCTAGGGCCCTTTTTGCTAATAATCCTAGTCAGCAAGAGGCATATAACCCAACTGGGGACGAAGTTGAAGGTGAGCTAGTGGAGGTTTGAGGGAGTGAGATCCTATTTTCCCCTGAAAGGATGAAGATCTCCTGAACCACAATGTTGTAGAGCTGCACGATTCTGGCTAAAATGACCATCACAATTTTTTTGCTTAGAATAAAGATCACGATTCTCGAGGAGTAACATCATCTTTCACATTATACATAAAAATTGGGCAAACTTTACTGTGTAGTTTTTTTTTTTTTTTTAATTCATTAAAGTGTATTTTTTCCCAAAAAATTGCGTTTGAAAGGCCGCTGTGCAAATACAGTGTGACATACAATATTGCAACAATCGCCATTTTATTTTCTAGGGTCTCTAAATTAGCACATGCGTTTATGCCAGAATGATAGAAAATGCCTCACCAAGCTCAGGGTGCATTTTGGGCCTGCATGCAGTCTGCAGTGGCCTATGCCTATAGTAGCCTATGAGCTGGGCTGTCTATGGATCAGAAAATCTTTGTGCCTATACAAATTCAAAAAGAACTGAAATTTTGGAAATTGCCACTGTGCTTCTTTTCGGAGGCATGCCTCTCAACCCAGGAGATAGGATGATTCTGAAGCCAGGTGCCAGTCTCTGGGGCTGGGGAGTCCACAACCTGAAGAAATAAGTGCAAGGCCATTGGAGGGTGGTGAAGCGCAGACTCCCCAAGTATCTTGAATGAAAGGAAGCCTTTTCTAGCAATTTAAGCTATTCAGGATCTTCAAGGGGTCCTGAGTAAGGTTGACAACAAGACAGTAGTAGCCTACAATGCCTGACAAGGGGACACCAAGTCTTATCTTGTTACATCTTGCAAAAAAACTTTTGGTGGGTGCAGAGCACCACTTACAGTCAGTTAAGGTTGGTCTTCTTGCCAGGGAAGAAAAATCAATTGATTCGGTTAGGCAGAATATTTTTTCAAGTACCTCATACCAATATTGGCCATATGGGGCATTCCAGCAGTAGTTCTCAGGGAGACTTCACTGAACATGCAGCTTTTAAAATTTGCAACAGGATACCAATGCAAATACTCATACATACAAGATAGGTTCATCTTTGTCTCTGGTCAAATGAAATCTTTTATGGCAAGGTCAGTAACAGCACACCAATCCAATGAGACTACTTTTAATAGCCTGGCTATGGAATAGGCTACACTAGAGGTGCAGGGATTCTCATCTGAGGTTGTTCAGACCTGGGTGACCAGATGATCATTCAATAATGCTACTTATGAGAGGATATGAAAGAAGTTTGTTTTGTTTGCTCAGCAAAAGCTTTCTCTCCTGTGTTCCCTGCTCTAGCCAATATCCTTGACATTTTACAGTCAGCGCTAGAGGTTGGTCTGGCATGCAACTCCATTTAAGGTACAGATCTCTACTTTATCTTTTCACAGGATGCAGATGGGTGCAAAAGCTAGTGACCAGATGCTTCTTCCAGATGACAATCTATATATGACCTTGAGGGAAATCCTTGTTCCCATTGTGAAACTTAGGCTTGGATCTGAAATCACCCGTTGCTCCAATAGGTTTAATTTCCATTGATGTACCTCACGGTAAAACTAGTTCTCCTGTCAGCAACTACTTCAGACAGAAAGATGTTAAAGATTGCAACACTTTCCTGCAAGGGCTCTTTGGTGTCTTTTTTTTTTTTTCTTTTTTTACCAGAGATAGGGATACCACGTCTATCTCCAAAGTTCAATTTTTAAATGATATCCAGTTTCCAGAAAAACTAGGAAGTAGTGCCTCCGGGTTTTCACACGAGAGGCACTGAGTGCACAGCAGGAAGACTTCAGTTTTCTTACACATGGTCGAGTTACTAACAGTGTACTTGGTCAAAGTGTACAATCTTTTCATTTAGCCATCAGGCCCTCAAGAGTCATCCACTCTTGGGTTTACCAGGGTGATTAGATTGACATGAAGGAAGTAGGCCTTTCTGCTCTGAAACAATTGCAAGCCTATTTGACTAGAGGGGTGGCAGCCTTTGGGGAAGTTATGCCAGGATTGCTTGGAAGATATAGGTAAGGGCTAGCTTGAAGGTCTGGTGCGGCCTTCATTCAACCTTACAAACTAAATATTCAGGCAGCAAGTTTGGGACAAGAGAGATCAATTCTTTCTGGCTTTAGCAGCTTTTATTTGATTGTCAGTGTCTCTTTTCATTTGTTCTCTCCCGCCCTATATTAGCTTTGGTATATCCCGTTAAGTGCTGATGTGAGGTGGGCCAGGAAAATGGAGAATTGTTATCAAACACTTACCGTACTTTTCCTATCCTGGACAATCCTCACATCAGCACACGACTCCCTCCCTAGTGGCCTGTCGAAGGCTAGGTTATCGAACATCTTAGTTGGGGGAGGGGCTGTCTTTTATTCAGCTTGGAACATGTGGTCATGTGGGGCCCCAAAGGAGGTGTTAACGTGAGGATGGGCCAGGAAAGGAAAATTACGGTAAGTATTTGATAACAATTTTCAGTTTTTTTGCTAGAAAATTACTTAGAACCCCCAAACATTATATATTTTTTTTTTAGCAGAGACCCTAGACCCTATTTGCGCAGCGGTCTTTCAAACGCAATTTTTGCGGTAAAAATACACTTTAATGAATTTTAAAAAAACGAAACAGTTAAGTTAGCCCAATTGTTTTATATAATGTGAAAGATGACTTTACGCCGAGAATCGTGATCTTTATTCTAAGCAAAAAAATTGTGATTCTCATTTTGTTCAGATTCGTGCAGCTCGACCATCCATCCCATGGTAAAACTGGGATAAAGTGCAGCCAGACCCTCATCTTGGCATCAGAGTAGCTGGTAAGCGGCTTGAGAGTAAAGTGTGCACTTTTGAGTGTGAAGAATTTGCTATCCACACTGGAGTATGGAATGTTTTGATACACAAGTGTATAAATGAACTTTCTGTACAAGAGCACTTTCTTCTTTTGTTCTGATGGACCTTTTTGGATCATCTATGTATTTTTTTAGTACATTTTCATTTATAACTGTTATCAATTATGCACTCTATATTGATAGCGCAACACGTTTTTGATTTATTCCAATGGATTACATTTCCATAACTCAATTAATTTCAGTTATGCCGGCCATAGATGGAGCGATTTTCTTTCCTGCAATGGCTGCAGGAAAGAAAATAGCTTGATTCTTCCATCAACACAGTCAGTGTTGATGGGGTAATGCCTCCCAGGAGCCATCCCCGCCGGGAGAACACAGTGATTACTGCTGCCGGCTTGCACTAATTGCATGTAAAATCCAACAGGCTGGCTGTACCCAAGTTGATCTATTGATTAACTTGGGTAAATTCAGCCTGATCATACATGGTTAAGAACTCGGCTAATTCGAACTGTCTATGGCCAGCCTAAAGCAGAGTTCCACTCATTTTTCTTTTTATTAAAAGTCAGCAGCTACAAAAAGCCTCAGTTCTCTCCCCTGCCTCTCGCCGGCGCTGGCATCACAAGTGTGAATGGCCGAGTAATCTTCTGGGACCTGTGACATGTCTCAAAAGATTGTAGAGAGGGAGGGGGAGAGGAGGAGTTGCCTAGGCGGCACGAGCAGAAGTGAGAGCTGGGTGTCAAAACTAGGTACCCCCCCCCCAAAAAAAATGACATGCCAAATGTGGCATGTCAGGGGTTAGATGTCCTTAAAGCAGAAGTTGTACTTTTGGGTGAAACTCTGCTTTAAGACACCACCTGTATATCATTTTTGTGCTGAGTTCAAAACCTTGTATAGAAACCCCTCTATAATGGCAAGCAGTCTGGCACATGGCACATCCAGCAACACCCAATCTTGGGGTAAAAAACTACAAAGGATACAAGGACACAGAACCACAGCCATGGCCCTGCCGCATGGACAGTTGTTCAGAGAAGTCTAACACGGATCAGCCCATGCTGAAGCCTCTAACCTTGTGATTTATTGCAGTCTGATCACTGGGGGTGGAAGACCAAGGAAACGCTTAGAAATTCCTCAACTCAGCCTAGGCAAAGTCACTTGGAGCACATAGCGTGCTTGAAAGATACACCTTTTATGAAAACGTATAACGTGGCTGAATTTTGTGCCATCAGCATTTTTAGCGGAAATGCTTCAACAGTCCCACTATTGTTATTCGTTTTTATCTAGTTTTAATTTTATTCCGTACGTTTTTTGGCTCTGCGTAACTTCTGCATACTTTCTGCTATTAAAACCATTGAACTATTAAAATGTTCAGCTCTTTCAGCTAATGATGGGACTTCTTCAACTTTTTCCCTACTATTTATGATTTTTAAAATATTAAGCTTTTTAACACTTTTTTTAACATTAAAGTTTTTGAGAGCATGCTTCAAATCCTTAAAATCTTCTTCCGCTCCCAAAAGTTTCAGCTCCTTCATACTTTCACCTACAGACGCCAAACAAGCTTTAAAATGTTCACAAAATATTCAGCTATCTGGCTATATCTTTTAAGTTTGATATCTTTTACAGTTTTTGTGAAACATCTGTTTAAGTTTAGTTATCATTTCAGGAAATTTTATCAATTAAACAGAGTGTGTATTGGGCTGCTTAGAGTGGATGATGTCATAGCTAGAGCACAGAGCCTTAAAAAAATTATCTTAGTTCCTTCTTTATAAATTGCTCTCACGCCCACAAGATCTACTTGCCATACACAATCTATACATCAAAACGGTAGGTATTTTTGTCTAGTTTCAGGCAATGTGCTCAGTTTTGTGATACGTCTTTTACTTTTGGCTGGTTGAGCTTCCAAATGACAAGAGCTCTACGCTTTCTTCCATTGACTGTCCTGTATAAAATTCTTCACATTTCCGAGCAAAACGCACAGCCAACTTATTATTTAAATCGCTGACATGCCCACATCTTTAAGTTTATCAACATGAATTTTATACCGATACGTTCACAAAGGCCGTGTGTCGCTAACGGTGAAGTCGCTGTTTCCATAGCATGTACTGTTGTGGATTTATTAAGGCTTGTTTGAAGGGTTCTCTCACACTGTCTCTCACTCATTAGGTGTGGGGATTAACGATCAAAAAGCTTTTAAAAAAAACCTTTAAATATTCCACATCTTTCATACATTAGTGGTGTTGTTAAACTTTTTTTAATGAAATTCATGTTTATTTTAAAACCATTCCTTCTTTTCCAACTATTCTCACTTCTTCAACTTTTTCTTACGGATTTAAGCTATTCATCCAGTTAGCTTTATCAATTCAGCTATTCAGCATTCCCACTCATTTTCCCCAGGAAATGAATTTTCTAGTATTCATATACTGTAGATTTGTAAAGTATCCACTTTAAGCATCCTTTCAGCTGATTGAATGATAATAGCAAATTGCAATAATAGGGGCCGTAATGATAATGAAATAATGATAATAATGCATAAATGAAACAATTATCTTATCAAACTCTTTATATTTTCTGGCAAACACTGAAAGTGAACAAATGTATAAAATGTAGGTGTTTATCTTTGCTGTGTCCTTTCTGTAAAATCAACAAGCTTTCCCAGGACAGATCTGTCACTGTCATCTTTGTAAGTACAGTACCCGAGGAGAATTAGGTTCTGACACTAAATAGTACAGAGGCAGTTTCAGCCAGCAAATCAAGAAGACAGGAAAAATCTTCTGGTTATTGCCTATTGATTTTACACAATACTGATGATCTTTAAATCACAAACAAAACTTTTTTTTTTTTTATTTGGAAAATTAAGGTTTTTATATGAAATCCAATCAACCGACTTTAACTTACTCCACATTAAGAGCTTTACAAGTCTGCGTGAATACATTTCTAAAATGTCCTCCAAAACTGGTAAAGTCCAAACAGAAGATGTACTCCTTGTAGCACTTGACCTTTACATAATGGGGTGGGTGCTCAAAGTGATAGCTATGGATGGTGCTGTGCCAAAACCATATATGAAGTCACCAGCATTCCAAACAAATCTGTTTTGGAAATGTATTGTGAAAGCAGCATTACATGAAACTGACATTTTGAGCTGGCAGGGTCCTCTCCTTAAGATGACACAGTCATGGAAGTCACTATGTCGCTTTGAAGAAGGGACTCTGCTAGGTCCTGGAACATCATTTTTTTATGGCCTATATGGCACTGTCTTTAAAATATACTGGCAAAATGCATTTTTTTCAAGTGACTTTGTATATTCATGCCCCCATAAAGTCTACCTAATATCATGAAATACCAATCCATGAGCTTCAGTCAAGTAACTGCGCTTAGGCTAAGAGAGGCCTCCTGGGAGAATGCTGAGATCAATTTGCCATTGTCTCGTCTCCCTCAGTGATTACTCACAGTAGCAAAGGTGTAGCTCTCTGGCAGTGTGTCGGCATGGCCATTGGAAGCATATTCAACAGGGTGACAACCCAGAAGAGCTATTCGAAGACAGGGTCAGTACATTGTCACCCATTAAAGGGAAGAGTGTTCTGTTTTAAACGCAGCTTTATGCATTGGCATACCTTCATATACCCAAGCTATCTGGACAGTATGGAAACCTGCTAACTTATGCCATGTACACACGACTGGTTTTCCCGTCTGGAAAAAATATGAAGGTTTTTTCTGACAGAGTTCTGGCGGAATTCCGCTCAAGTTGTCTTGCATACACACGGTCACACCAAATTCCGACCGTCCAGAACGCGGTGACGTACAACCCGTAGGACGGGACTGGAAAACGGAAGTTCAATAGCCAGTAGCCAATAGCTTCCGTCTCGTACTTGCTTCAGAGCATGCGTCGTTTTTGGTGCGTCGGAACAGCATACAGACGAGCGGCTTTCCCGATAGGAATTGGTTCCATCGGAAACATTTAGAACATGTTCTCTTTCTAGGTCAGAATTTTCAATGTAAAAAGTCCAAGGGGGCATACAGACGATCAGAATATATGATGAAAAGATCCCGTCAGACTTTTTCTGTCGGACATTCCGCTCGTATGTACATGGCATTAGTCCATCCACAGGCAACTTAAAGCAGAGTTTCACCTATTTAAAGTCAGCAGCTACAAAAACTGTAGCTGCTGACTTTTAATAATCAGACACTCACCTGTCCAACGGTCCTGCGAGTTGGGCGCACGAAGCCCCGCTCCTCTCCCCCTCCTCTCCGCAGCGCCGGCATTGTTACTGTGGGTGCCCAGCTGTGATTGACCGGGCAATCTTCTGGGACCTGTGACGTGTTCCAGAAGATTGCAGAGAGGGAGGGGGAGAGGTGATCTTCCTTCCGGCGCTGCGGCGCCAGGGAGGAGGTGGGAGCTGGGTGCCTTTAAAAACAGGGTACCCGCTCCCTCCCCAAAAAAATGACATGCCAAATGTGGCATGTCAGGGGGTCACCTACACTTAAAGTGGAAGTTCCATTTTTAGGTGGAACTCCACTTTAACTCTTAAAAAGACACAGAAGTTGAAACTAATGATAAGTGTAGGCTGTTTTTCTATTCCTTTGATGTGTAAGAAGACATAGACTTTCTTAAGCCCTGTCACTTGGAAGAGCTAACACTGACTGAGGAAACATGGAAGATATAGGGATGGTCTAGCTTTGACTAAACTAACTAGAACTAAACAGGAGGGTTAGACAAAGGTACACTATATTACCAAAAGTATTGGGGCGTTTGACTTTACATGCACATGAACTTTTATGGCATCCCAATCTTAGTCTGTAGGGTTCAATATTGAGTTGACCCACCTTTTGCAGCTATAACAGCTTCCTCCTCCACAAACTAGCTCATCCACACTATATTGCCAAAGTATTGGGCCACCCCTCCAAATCATTATAGTATAGTGGAGGGGGGATTAGAGTGTGGGGTTGTTTTTCAGGGGTTGGGCTTGGCCTCTTAGTTCCAGTAAAGGGAACTCTTAAGGCGTCAGCAAACCAAGACATTTTGGACAATTTCATGCTCCCAACTTTGTGGGAACAGTTTGGGGATGAACCCTTCCTATTCCAACATGACTGCACACCAGTGCACAAAGCAAGGTCCATAAAGATATGGTTGAGCGAGTTTGCTGTGGAGGAACTTGACTGGCCTGCACAGAGTCCTGACCTTAACCCGATATAACACCTTTGGGATGAGTTAGAGCGGAGACTGCGAGCCAGGCCTTCTCGTCCAACATCAGTGCCTGACCTTACAAATGCGCTTCTAGAAAAATTCCCATAGACACACTCCTAAACCTTGTGGACAGCCTTGCCAGAAGAGCTGAAGCTGTTATAGCTGCAAAGGGTGGACCAACTCAATATTGAACCCTACGGACTAAGACTGGGAGGCCATTAAAGTTAATGTGCGTGTAAGGGCAGGTGTCCCAATACTTTTGGTAAAATAGTGTAGATACAAATCACATAAGTAAACACGTTGTTATGGCCCTAAACCATCACTAGTTGTCAGCATAAATCATAACAATAATATTCTGATACAAGGTAATGCATCTACAGAAAAATATATATTTAAGTGGGACAGGTCAAAGTGCCTGAACCAGAACCTTCATGGCAGAATCACTAGGTGTTATTTTATTAAAAGCTGTAGATTTAAAAGGATTGAAAAATACTTACATAGTAGGTGAGGTTGAAAAAAGACACAAGTCCATCAAGTCCAACCTATGTGTGTGATTATATGTCATTATTACATTGTATATCCCTGTATGTTGTGGTCGTTCAGGTGCATATCTAATAGTTTTTTGAAATTATCCTGGCTCCCTGCCTGTGGAAGAGAATTTCTACATCCTTACCGCTCTTACAGTAAAGAACCCTCTACGCAGTTTAAGGTTAAACCGCTTTTCTTCTTATTTTAGGGAATGGCCACGTGTGTCTTAATAAATTCCCTTTCGCAGAAAAGTTTTATCCCTATTGTGGGGTCACCAGTACGGTATTTATAAATTGAAATCATATCCCCTCTCAAGTGTCTCTTCTCCTGAGAGAATAGGTTCAGTGTTCATAACCTTTCCTCATAACTAATGTCCTCCAGACCCTTTATTAGTTTTGTTGCCCTTCTCTGGACTCTCTCCAGTTCCAGTACATCCTTCCTGAGGACTGGTGCCCAGAACTGGACAGCATACTCCAGGTGCGGCCGGACCAGAGTCTTGTAGAGCGGGAGAATTATCGTTTTATCTCTGGAATTGATCCCCTTTTTTAATGCATGCCAATATTCTGTTTGCTTTGCTTGCAGCAGCTTGGCATTGCATGCCATTGCTGAGCCTATCATCTACTAGGACCCCCAGGACCTTTTCCATCCTAGATTCCCCCAGAGGTTCTCCCCTCTAGTGTATAGATTGCATTCATATTTTTGCCACCCGAATGCATTATTTTAAATTTTTCTACATTAAACCTCATTTGCCATGTAGTTGCCCACCCCATTAATTTGTTCAGATCATTTTGCAAGGTTTACATATCCTGCAGAGAAGTTATTGCCCTGCTTAGCTTAGTATCGTCTGCAAATATAGAGATTGAGCTGTTTACCCCATCCTCCAGGTCGTTTATGAACAAAATAAAATAGGATTGGTCCCAGCACAGAACCCTGGGGAACCCCACTACCCACCCCTGACCATTCTGAGTACTCCCCATTTATCACCACCCTCTAAACTCGCCCTTGTAGCCAGTTTTCAATCCATGTACTCACCCTATGGTCCATGCCAACGGACCTTTCTTTGTACAGTAAACGTTTATGGGGAACTGTGTCAAATGCTTTTGCAAATTACAGATACACCACGTCTACGGGCCTTCCTTTATCTAGATGGCAGCTCACCTCCTCATAGAAGGCTAATAGATTGGTTTGGCAAGAACGATTCTTCAGGAATTCATCCTGATTACTGCTAATAATACTGTTGTCATTACTAAACTCTTGTATATAGTCTCTTATCATCCCCTCCAAGAGCTTGCATACTATTGATGTTAGGCTAACTGGTCTGTAATTCCCAGAGAAGTATCTTGGCCCTTTTTTAAATATTGGTGCTTTTCTCCAATCAGCTGGTACTATCCCAGTCAGTGGACTGTTTGTAAAAATTAGGAACAATGGTCTGGCAATTACTTTACTGAGTTCCTTATGGACCCTTGGGTGCAAGCCATCTGGTCCCTGTGACTTATTAATGTTATGTTTTTCAAGTCTATTCCTAATTCTGCCCTCTGTTAGCCATGAGGATTCTTCCTGTGACATGTCATGAGGATACACACTGCAGTTTTGGTTACTGAAGCCCCCCGATTCCCTTGTGAAGACTGGGGAGAAGAATAAATTCAATACCTTTGCCATCTCTCCATCCTTAGTAACCAGATTCCCTTCATCATTCTTTATGGGACCAATATGATCTGACCTCCCTTTCTTACTATTTATGTCCTTAAATATTTTTTTTTACTCTCCTCCGCTATGTGCCTTTCATATTCTATGTTAGCAGCCCTGATTGCACCCTTACATTTCTTGTTGCATTCTTTGTAAAGTTGGAATGCTGGTGATGATCCCTCAGCCTTGTATTTTTTGAAGGCCTTTTCCTTTGTTTTTATATGCATTCTTATGTTGGAGTTAAGCCACCCAGGACTTTTTTTAGCGCTTTTAAATTTATTTCCCATTGGGATGCACTGGCTAATACCCCTATTTAAAATGCCCTTAAAGCATACCCATTTTTCCTCCGTGTTCTTTGTTCCTAAGATTTTATCCCATTTAGTATCTTCTAGCAAGGATCGTAGTTTAGGGAGGTTGGCTCTTTTGAAATTCTAGTTTAGTATATTATGGAAAGGGTATTGAGAATGCTGAAAGTGCAGTGACCCATAGCAGCCAACACTCTCTTTACCAATCTGACTGCTGTGGTCTCATCGATTGGGTTACTGTAAATTGTATATCCTTATCACTCCTTGCTCTTCCTTATAAAATATTCTGTGCTATTTTGCTTTTTTCTTCTTGTGTGGCATAGTCATTCTATTTAAAAAGAGCATAGCGGTTTCAAAATCTGATTCCATCCTTAAATATCTGACACCTCCTGACAAACATAAAGTCAGATACCTCAGAATTTAAAGTAGATATATACCTGAGTGTTCTTTCACACTGCCCTACTACGGTTTGACCGCAGTGTGGGTGCAGTGCAGTATACCTGTGTTTTTTGTTTCTGGTTACCTGCAGTGCCCTATAAACTTCTGCCATGTCCCTTATTTTTTAAGTGTTTTCTAAAAGCACACCAAAGATGAGGCATGAAGGACTTTTGGTGCGCTTTCAAAAAATGCACCAAAAGCATGGGACATAACAGAACTCTATGTGAATATGAGGGAAACCAGCACGAAACCCGAGGGTACATTGCACTGCACCACTACCTATCTTCATGAATGCTAGCGATGATTGCATGCCTCTTTCTTAGGGTTGGTTTCCTGGTGGTGACAAAAATAGCTAGAGTGGACCATACCTGTGTAACAATTGTTCTAGTAGTGCAGCGCTGCCTCAAAAAAACATATATCACTTGTGCAATTGCCAGTCTTATGTGAACTAATACATATGTGCTCTAACGAATTTCCAATGTATATAGTTCATATATGAATATTTAAATCTTGATTGTTGTGAACTTCAGTCATTTTATACAAAAACACCTCTGTGCTCCTCTGCTCTCCAACAGATCACCCTTAATTGTGCACACCGTCACCAGCTGTAAAGTATAGCCCGCAGCAAAAAAAAGGAAAAAAAAAAAAGCGTAGGGCTAGCATGAGTCGGTCAGCGAGGGGGGGGGTGTCTGCAGAAATCAGCCTTTGGTTATACGGGGAGCTGGGGGGGTCAGACACGAGGAGGAGAAGATTTTCCGCCCTCCCGCCCTACATGTATGTTTTTTCAGGCCAGTGCGGTTGGGTTCTTTGGAGGCATTTTAAAATAACCTGCTGTGATGATGTTATTATGGACCCATCTAAGGTATATGGTTCCTGGTGGAATGCCAGTTATGGTGGATTACCTGGTAATTACAATGGTGGTATCTACAGAATGTGGTTCGTCCCCGAGCCGGTGTGATGCGGCTGTGGACTGTGGTAGCAGGGTACAGATATGAAGTGATAATTTGATATTTGGTGCCTCCAAGGATTGGCAACCTTAGTTTGATGGTTATTGTAGTATTTTTTGTTTTCCTTTATTAAGGAATGTTTGTTATATTTGTTATTGTTTATCAACATTTTGTGTCATGGTTTTTGGTAGGTTTAGTTGGGGTAGGAGGGGAGGTGTTGGGCAGCGGTTAGTAATACAAGTATAGGAATACATCTGGGGTACTGTTATCATGCCTGCTCACCTCAAAATTGAGTTAAATTAACTCAGAAATGGTCTTTCACTCCGATGTGGTTTCTCTCCTCCACACCAGAACCACTGCTCTCTCGATTCAACAACCTCACAGGTGATTTCAGATGGATACAGATAATGATCTCTCATGTAAAGATTTCTTCTATACTCTCCTTCCTTTACTCCAGGGACTCCGCTCTGCTATTCATCTACTACATGGCTCTGTAGTAACATGCAATTATAAACAAGACTACATAGTGCTCTCTGTATGCATATTTATTAAAATAGCCCCAATACGGGAAAACGTATAAATATCCTTTAAATATTCTATTTGAATATACACAGGATTAATTTTTACGTCTGCTCGCTCACCACTGACACTCTCTCACAGTGGCTGCGTGATGTCACGGGCTCGCCACCTCCCACTCGTCAGGGGAACCGGAGCAACCTTCATTGCAAGATCACCATATTTCTTTTAATGATAACTGTAGATTTTAACCACTTCAGGCTCGTAAGAATTTGCCCACTTCCTGACCAGAGCACTTTTTGCGATTCGGCACTGGGTCGCTGCAAGCGTGTGACGTTGTACCCAAACAAAATTGACGTCATTTTTTCCCCACAAATAGAACTTTCTTTTGGTGGTATTTGATCACCTCTGTGATTTTTTATATTTTGCATTATAAACAAAAAAAGAGCGACAATTTTGGAAAAAAAGCAATATTTTTTACTTTTTGTTATAATAAATATCCCCCAAAAATATATAAAAAAAACCCATTTTTTTTCCTCAGTTTAGGCCGATATGTATTCTTCTACATATTTTTGGTAAAAAAAAAATTGCAATAAGCGTATATTGATTGGTATTGATTTATAGCGTCTACAAAATAGGGGATAGTTTTATGGCATTTTTATTATCAATTTTTTTTTCTATTAGTAATGGCGGCAATCTGTTTTTTTTTTATTGCGACTGCGACATTATGGCAGACACTTTGGGCACTATTTTGGGACCACTGTCATTTATACAGCAATCAGTGATATAAAAATGCACTGATTACTGCGTAAATGACAATGGCAGTGAAGGGGTTAACCACTAGGGGGGCAATGAAGGGGTTAAGTGTGTCCTAGGGAGTGATTCTAACTGTGGGAGGGATGGGCTTTAACACACATGACAGCGATCACTGCTCCCGATGACAGGGAGCAGTGATCTCTGTCATGTCACAAGGCAGAACAGAGAAATGCCTTGTTTACAAAAGTATCTCCCCATTCTACCTCTCCGTGACGCGATCGCGGGCACCCGGCGGACATGGAATCACAGTCACGAAGAATGCGGCGCGTGCGCGCCCACAGCACCACTTCTTAAAGGGGACGTACCTGTACGCCCTTTTGCCCACCCGTGCCATTCTGCCGACATATGTCGTCGTGCAGCGGTCAGGAAGCAGTTAAAATATTAAAGATGATTTTTGAAATAACATTAACTGCTTGCCGACCGGCGCACGCCGATGTACGTCGGCACAATGGCACGACTAGGCAAAAGGACGTACTTGTACGTCCTTTTGAAATTGCCGCCGTGCCATTGCGCGCGCGCCCGCCTGGAGCTCCGTGAGCTCGCGGACTCGATCGCCGCGGGGATACCTGCGATCGCCTCACGGAGAGGAAGAACGGGGAGATGCTAAGGTAAACAAGCATCTCCCCGTTCTGCCTAGTGACAGTGTCACTGATTTCTGCTCCTTGTCATCGGGAGCACCGATCAGTGTAGTGACACTGCTAGCCCATCCACTCTACAGTTAGAACACATCCCTAGCATACATTTAACCCCTACAGCGCCACCTAGTGTTAACCCCTTCACTGCCAGTCACATTTACACAGTAATCAATGCGATTTTAATCGCACGGATCGCTGTATAAATGTGAATGGTCCCAAAATCACGCCAAAATTGTCCGACGTGTCCGCCATAATGTCGCAGTCAAGATAAAAATCGCTGATCGCCGCCACTACTAGTAAAAAAACTATCCCCTATTTTGTAAACGCTATAACTTTTGCGCAAACCAATCAATAAACGCCTATTGCGATTTTTTTTACCAAAAATATATAGAAGAATACGTATCGGCCTAAACTGAGGAAAAAAAATGGTTTTTTATATATTTTTGGGGGATATTTATTATTGCAAAAAATAATGCGTTTTTTTCAAAATTGTCGCTCTTTTTTTGTTTATAGCGCAAAAAAATAAAAACCGCAGGGGTGATCAAATACCACCAAAAGAAAGCTCTATTTGTGGGAAAAAAAGGATGCCAATTTTGCCAATTTTGTTTGGGAGTCACGTCGTACGACCACGTAATTGACAGTTAAAGCAACGCAGTGCCGAATTGCAAAAAGTGCTCTGGTCAGGAAGGGGGTAAATTCTTCTGGGGCTGAAGTGGTTAACATGTTAAAGCTTATATGAGATTTTAGTGATAAAAAGAATAAAAACTGGGCACCAGGTCAGTGTAAGTAAAACCAACAATGCTTTATTCTAATATTCACTTACATCTAAGAAACTTGTAAACTGCATGTAGAGGAGCTGTGATATCGTATTTGATGATCCAAGATGGTAGACGGGATGGACTGGAGGGCTGCTGTGAGTGTCCAGCGAGTGAAGTTCTTACCTATTCATGGACTAGTTGGACTTGAATCATTGTCTATTACTTTTTATTTTCTGTTTTTAATAATCCGTATTATTTTTATTTATTGTATTGTTATTTCAGTATATATTATACACAGATACTGAACTTTTTAGTTGGTGAATTGTTTGCATGAGATATTAGTGGATGGGTTTACATATAATACTCATTACAATGAAACTGCTGGAAAAGTCATTTTTCTTACTAAGCAGTTCATATCGGTTTTGTGTTGGTGGCTTTTAGTAGCACATCCTGTGCTTGCTCCCAAAGCCCAAAAAAATGAATTTGCTTTAAAAAAAAAAGAAGATATTTTAGAAAATATAACTTTCTGTAACCTTTTTGCCCACTAATGGTTTTATAAGCAGTTGGAATTGCTAATACCATATCTTTAAGGAAGGTAATTTATTTGAAAGGTCTTTGTTGAGGTCACCCTCTGCCAGCTTGAAGTGAATAGATATAATTTCCCAATTTTAGTTTTATTAATTATACTTTTACCAAGATCTGACACCCTATTGCAACTGATACTGGCCACTGAAAACCATTTTTTTCAATTATCATTGTATTTTTAAAATGAATATGTCCCCAAGAAAAGAGCAATTTAGATGTTCTGCCACTGTTGACCTTGTTCTGAAGTTAAGGAATATGAAAAAAAAATAGCACAGAATTCGTAAATGTTATCTTATTGGTATTTTAAAGTATGGTTCAGTAAGCAGCTTTTACACCCCTGAGGATCTCCACACTATCTTTACTTGTAGTGTAATGTAACAAAATGTAAACTCAAGTGCCACACCATTGCTAAAAATTCCAGATGTGACTTTGTTCCAATAAAATTCGGGGGGGGGGGGGGGGCAATTTCAAAAGCAGCCAACACACTTCAGGGATCTAAAAATGGCTCCTTCATCAGGGCTTGAGATTGAAAACAATGTGAATGCACTAGAAGTGAAGGGGACCTCTAATGGTATTTCTTCTAGTGTGATTACAAGCACATTGTTTTCAATAGGGTGAATATAGGTAATCCTGTTAGTAGATTCTGGCCATGTTTATCTTAAATGCAATTAAGGCAAGTACCTGAATTTGGCTTGTTTTCATAATATTTAATTAAAAATATTTGAAGTAAGAATACAGAGAAGGAAGAGCATAGAAAAGCAGAAGTTACATGGGCCCAACGACCTAACGATATACATGCATACCATAACCGTAGCAATGGTTTATCATTTAAAGCGGTTGTATACCCCTTTTTTGTATTTTACCTACAGGTAAGCCTATAATAAGGCTTACTTGTAGGTAAAATTAATATCTCCTAAACCTGTACGGTTTAGGAGATATTCACTTTGCATGCAGTCGCTGACGTCAGCGGCGCATGCGCTGTGAAGGTCCGGAAGGTCCGGAAAGAAGTCTCCTGCACGACATCGCGGCTCCGGCCACTCACAGCACTGGAGCCGCAAGCCTGGAAAACACGCTGAGGGGAAATGTCAGCTCCCTCGGCGTGGACTGGGAACAGCTGCCAACGCCTTGTTCTATGGTAAGTATTTCATAATGAGCTAGTATGCGGTGCATACTAGCTCATTATGCCTTTTGCCTTACAGGTTTAAATAAAAAAAAAAATAATAATTTGTGCGGGTATACAACCGCTTTAACCCAGATATAGTGACAAAAAGTTGTATAATATCACTATAATATGTATATAGATATATATACATATAAAGATATACAGAGGAGTAGAAAAGGTTATATGGTGAGTATGAACTTTGTATCTCAGAGGACGGGAGGGACCTATTTTTAAAGATAAGTCAAGTCTATGTTGGTGTTGACAATATTGTGAATTGAGCTGGTTTTTTGAAACAAGAGAGATTTGTTAGGGTAACCTCTGTAGGATAATGGACAAGAGTAGTTTTCGGGGTGACGCATGACATAGGGTGGTATTTACATACGTCTACGGGGATTTCCATTGTTTACAGACCTGCTGGCAGCCTTGGTTAGCTACATTAGTTAGTTTGGAGTAATAATGGGGTGTGGTCCAGGGGGTGGTGAAAGGGAATCTGGCCATTTTTAGGGCAAACTACTGTCAAAAATCACATGGGGGGCCTGTTCCAATGCCAAAAATATAAAATAAATATTATAGTGAGGACAGGGCATTGTTCATGTGGCTTTGACGGCAACATGGAAAATGGACAAATCTTTCAAATAACAGGTGTGAGAAATTCACTAAAGCTGTATGTTGTATTTTGAAACCAGCATCATTTCAAAGGGCTTTCCCGGTCATAGTATATGTTGACAGAACATTGTTGGCTGAGCAATTACAGCATCAGAGCCCCAATCTACTTTCAGTTGATTAATATCACTTTCCAGGGTGCCTGACTGGTATAATACAGTGGGGAGAATTTATCAAAACTGGAGCAGACAGAATCTGGAACAGCTGTACTTGAAAACCAATCAGCTTCTACCTTCAGCTTGTTCAAACTAAGCTTTAAAAATAAAAGATATAAAATAATTGGTTACCATGCACAGCTGCTCCAGATTCTGACTGCCCCAGTTTTGATAAATTCCCCTCTGTCCATTTTTTGGTTAGAAAATTGCACCTTATTCTTTTCCCTGCATTAATCCTCCCAGAGCCCTTGAACTTGGCTATGACTGGATCGAGTGGAATTTTTTGAGCACTCCATTTATGGCTTGCTGCAGGAACATGTAGACAAGACTATCCAGGGGCCATCTTCTCTATCCTTTCTGCTCTTGTTGGTATTAATGTCAGGTTTAAAACCTCACTATGCTATCCCCCCTGGTTTTATTGCAACACTGACGCTTCAATTCGGTCAGGAGTTACATCTCAAAACCTTGCGTTCCTCTTGTGGTTACAGGTTAAGGCTGCAAAAGTCCAACCGGACACCTGGGGCTCATGGGACATGGGGGCTCAGGTCACTTGTTACATGTTTCAGCGCAGGGTCCTCTCTTCAATGCTATGAGGGTGACCTCTACCCTTGACCACCGCCACCACCAATTCTCGACCCAACCAGGTGGATTCAGGATCCTGTTCACTTACACCAGTGCAGCATATTATTAGACAGCAAATGTCCACCCACCTGCAACCTAACTGTGCACAGACCCATTTACAGCGCTATCACTCGGTTACTTAGGCATCCCGTTAGAATGTATTTTATATCTCCTGTCAGAAACAAGTCTATCTTCTTAAAGTGGGGTTCCACCCAAAAAAGAAAACTACATGAAAAATCCTAAAAAAAAATACAAAAAACATTTGGATATTTTTTTTTTTTACTTATCTCTAAATGCCTGTTGCTAGGGGGTCCCTCGTAGTCTGCCTCTTCCAGTGGCTGGGTTGGTGACATCACTTCCCCCTCAGCACAGGAAGGGCTCAGCTCTGCTCCTTCCCTCCTGTCAATCATCTGGGACCCATTACAGGTCCCAGGTGACTGAGCGGCCAATCACGGCGCGTGGCGCCACTCGCGCATGCGCAGTGGGTGCCAGGCTGTGAAGCCACAGTCCGGTGCCCACCGTTGCAATCGCTGGACCCTGGGACAGGTAAGTGTCCAATTAAAAGTCAGCAGCTGCAGTATTTGTAGCTGCTGACTTTTAGTTTTTTTTTTTTTTTTGACTGGACCTCCTCTTTAACTTAAAGTAAAGTCAATACAGCTTCCAAATCATGGCATTGAAGTAAGGCACATAACGCCATTTGGGGTACTTAACACAGTCCAGAGACGCATATCTATTGGCATCACAGAGAGAAACTGTTCCCACAAGGTCAGGGGTTACCTTGATTGCAGGAGGGCTCACCTTAGGAAAAGGCCATGTAAGGGAACCGGGAACACAGTACCACAGCCTTGTCCCTACATGTTGCTTGCCCAGTCCACTACTACTCTCCAGACTTCGCACACCCAATTTATGGGGAACCTCTCCAAAGAGCAAAGGTTAGACATCACTTCCTGGAAGCAATGATACTGGGCCTAGATAAAAGGGACCAAAGTAACCCCTTGAGATTATAGCTATGCTCAGCTCTCCTTTGGTTCTTTATTTCTTCTTGATTTCTCTCTATATTATCTATCTATATACTGTATCTGTCTGTACATAACAATGTACAGAATAATCTTAATTTGAATTGACGCTGACACCTCAATTGACACTAAGCGTTTTTTCCCTCCCACTGTCACCCGGGCATTTTTCCCTTACGATGATGATGGGATGTTTCTGCTTCCTACTGATGCCTCCCACTGACAAATTTTCCACAGAAGCACTCCGCTGTAAGCCATGTCCAATATTAAAGTGGAACTAAACCCTCCTATTGTTTTCAGCCAAGGAAGCTGCCATCTTAGCCTTTGTTTGATCTGCAACTGCCATGATGCTGCACATGTGATCAGTTATGACACCAGCCATTGGATGGTTTGACAGTAATTTGAGATCACAACAAATGTGACAGTTACATGGAACATGTCAGATATGTAACTGTTTTTTGGAACTGTTTAATCGATGGGTTTAGCTCCAATTTAAAGTGGAGCTCCAACCCCCCACCCCCACCAAAAAATGAAAAGTCAGCAGCTACAGTATTTGTATATAATACATATATATAATATTAGGACACTTATCTGTCTAGGGATCCCGTGATGTCGGCACCCAAGCCGATTTTTCAGTCGGCTCTGGGGTGCTGCTGCCGCCATTCCTTGCAAGGGAAACCAGCAAGGAAAGCCATGGGGCTTCACAGCGAGGCTCCCTTTTGCGCATGCATGTAGCGCACTGTGCTTCGTGAATTGCCTGGCGGCGAGGGAAGGAGGAGGGGGGCTGAACTTCTGGGGGGACCTAGCCCCGACGAGGTCAGCCAGAAGTGGGGATGCGTACCTGTCAAAAACTGGTGCCCAATCCCCAATAGCAGCGGGGGAGGGGGGGAGCAAACAAGCTGCGCTTCCCCTTTTGGGTGGAGCTCCACATTAAGCACAATCTAGCCACGCCCTTAATTCGCAATAACAAGCTGCATGCATGTTATTCCTGCTTTAGGGTGTCACTGATTTTCAGATTTGAAAGTTGGAAGGTATGCTGCTGTCCTCTACCTTTGGCCTAGGACCATAACTGTAGCTCCAAAAAAAAAAAAAAACAGAACAGCCCGAGGTTTATCAGTCAGTTCATTTTTGGCAAATTAGACTAAATAATCCAAATTCACTGCTTTCAGTTAAATAAAGCTGCTTGTACTTAATATTGGAGGAACCTTTAGTTTCCTCGAGGAGGATTTGTAACCAAACAGATGCTCCAGCTGCCATAATGGCCTTTCTATGTTTATTCTCATTAATGGTTGCTGTATAAAGCAGAAGAAAGAGCAGGCCATCTAGACTGATGCTGGGACTGGCTCTAAAATGGTTTTAGCATAATTTTATTAATGAAAACGAGGGCAGATGGATTCTGTATGCTAGGATTAGAGCAGGGAGTAATTAAACATTTTATTGCTTCCTTTTGCTGGATTCATACATCACCCAAACTTCATAAAGTGTTATTCCGATGAAGAAGCTGACCTGCATTTTCCACGCTTAATCTGATTTTCCTCTGCAATGCTGACTCGGAATTCACCAGAGTGCCGTAAGTTAATTATAAATACAAATCCCATAATCCTGTGTGGCGCAATCTTGATGCTGCACAGCTCACTGTAGCCAATGTGATGAAATGAAAACTTGTGACTAATTATGATAGCACCAAAGTGAGCCACTGGGGCAATACCCACCCCATCATTCAGAAAGTATTAATGTCCTTTACTGCTATCCAGTATGAGATTATATTTTATATATATATATATATATATATATATATATATATATATATATATATACATTGAGATATATATAGATATATCTATATCTATATATAGATATATATCTAGATATATATATCTAGATATATAGATATATATCTAGATATATCTATATTTATATATACACACTATAATGTGTTCATTCCTTGAAAATCCTATAATAAAGCTCATAGTGTGGATACATTATTTACAATGTTTTATATAATATTTTAGCATAAATAAAATGTTATTAGATTATTAGGAAGCAATAGAAACAGAAAGAGAGGTAGAACGAGGTTAGAGAGGAGAAGAAGAACTTTTTCGTAATTTCTGTCTGGGACCAGGGTACCGAGCATCATGTAGGTCATAAGCCATACCTCCCAACTTTCTGAGATGGGAATGAGGGACACCTATCAGCAGAAGTATGCAGGCATAGGACACACCCCTTGCCACGCCCCCTTAAAGGAGAATTGTACAAAAAAACAAGATTGGTTAAACCCACAAGTTGTTTTTTTTTTTTACCACTACTATTCCTTTATATTGGCTTTTGGAATTTACAAATGCAGCAATTTAGAAATCAGATGAAAGGTTTAGCACTGGAAAACACTTTTCATAGACAAAAAGTGCATTTTATATACAACTATATAGATCAGACCAAAATGAGGGACGAATGAGGGACAGAGGGACATTGTACCTAATCAGGGACAGTGCCTCCAAATCAGGGACATCTGGAAGCTATGCATAAGCCAGCACCACAAAGGCTCCTGCCTATGGGGGCAGCCTTAGGACCTTTACAACTGGAAATCTTTGCATCCCCCTGCTGAAGGATGCCAGGACTTTAGGACACTTTTCTCTTGCCCAGTAACGTGTCTCTAGATCTCTTTATGTTTTTTCAACTTACTGCAAACCTGGTTATCACTATTAAAAAGGAAGTAAGCTGTCATGCATAATTTCTGCCTATAATAAGGCTTACCTATAGGTACTGTAAATATCTCTTAAATGTGCGCCGTTTAGGAAATATTCACTGTAAATGCAGCTGATTATGTCATCGGCGCTTGCGCTCTGAAGGAACACACGCCCGTGCCGTTTCTTCAGAAGCCTGTCCTGTGACCAGCGGCTCATAGCCGGAGTCCGCAGACCCGAAAGAAAGAGGGGCGAAGATGGATGAAGCCTTCAGCGGGAAGGACGAGGGCTTAGTTTGCAGGTAAGTATAACATAATGTGCTAGTATGTGATGCATACTAGCACATTATGCCTTTCCTTTGCAGCTAAAAAAATAAACAGCGTTTACTTCCTCTTTAAAGACGTGTTGCTGACCCTGAGCTGTAACAACTGACCTATTGATTAAAGTAAATGTTATAAAATATTATGTGTGTCTGGCTGTTTGCTGGTTCTAGCCTACAAGAGAGCTTTTTTTGGAAACGGCCCTGTGTAGTAGAGTCACAGTGGGTCTGTTGCTAGTAAAGCAGTAGAGGGCTGGATAAGGGCCCTAGAGTTGTTCTCTGGTGTCTCTCTTACAGGAGAAATTTTTAAAACGCCCCTTTTAAGAAAAAATTATTTGAAAAGAATGTCCTTTAACTCTAAGTGCACTGTGTTCGGGCGCCGGACACAGTGCACTATGGGAAGCGCCATGTCAATGCAATAACGAGATTGCAGATGCGGCGCTTCATTGGCGGGGTTTGGAGCTGCTTTGTTGCGCAATACATTGCGCTGAGCAGCATCTGCCCGGTGCCCGGCAGGCTACAAAAAGATGGCCGCCGTGAGGACTAATCCCCTTGTGTTCAGTGGAGAGGAGGCCCCCCCCTCTCCACTAAACACATGGAGAAAGCCAGGAACTAGCTACAGACATGGCTTGAAGGAGGGCTGTGCTGCCGGGGACACAGATGAGTGGAGGACCCTGCTGCTCCGCTGGGGACACAGATTTAAGGAGGGACTCTGCTGGGGACACAGATGTAAGGAGGGACTCTGCTGAGGACACAGATGTAAGGAGGGACTCCGCTGGGGACACAGATGTAAGGAGGGACTCCGCTGGGGACACAGATGTAAGGACGGACTCCGCTGGGGGCACCTGATATAAGGACGGACTCCGCTGGGGGCACCTGATGTAAGGACGGACTCCGCTGTGGGCACCTGATGTAAGGACAGACTCCGTTGGGGGCACCTGATGTAAGGACAGACTCTGCTGGGGGCACCTGATGTAAGGACGGACTCCGCTGGGGACACCTGATGGCATCTGGTGGCAGGCGACATGGCAGGTGACACGCTCCGGGCTCCCACTGATTCTGCATTATGGTGAGTTTAATGATTTCATTTTATTTTAAAATGTAATAATAGAAATAATGTGCTTCAATCATCCTGACACCATAACAACCATCTTTATATGCTGATTGTTAAACTTTCTAGAATACACATATTTCTATTGTTGTGTAGGATCTGGGCCTGCTGTCCCTCCCTCTCTCCCTCCCTCTCCCTCCATCCCTTGTTCACCACCACCACACCACCTTAGAGCCACACCCACTATTTCGGTGAAACCATGCCCATTTTTACCTTGTGGGATGGGTCAAAAGGAAGGGCGGGGTCTGGCGACCCCACATCCTAAAACTTCACCAGCCGCCACTGCTAGGAACCCTGCAATTCTAGAGCACTCCAGTGGGCCACCTACGTCACCCAGGCCAGACAACAATGGGTTAAAGAGTATATGCGCTCCCCCGTTACACAGGAATACTGCTAATGCTACAACATGCAAATACATTTTAGATAGTTGTACGCTTCACTCCTTGTGGTGGCAGCTCAACATAGGCATAGTTTAATGAGTTTGGTGTGAAGGAACTTAAGTAGCTTACACAGAGCCCCAACCCCAGCTGTACTGAACACCTGGAATGCTGATTGCAAGTCTTTATTACCCATCATTATTACCTGTCCCCACAAATGCTCTTTTGGATTAATGGGTACAAATTCCCCTGGGCACACTCCAAAATCTCTTCCCAGAATAGTGACGGCTGTTATAACCAAAAAGGGGAGGTGGGCACTAAATCCACAATAATGGTCATGGTTTTGGAATGGGATGTCCAAAAAGTTTATTTAGGTGTGATGGTCAAGTGTCCACTTTTCCTGTCATGATCATTGACCTTTTCTTGTAATACACAGAATTTAAGGTATCTACATTGAACATCTTTTTCAAATTGCAATCTGCAGACATATGCAGAGCTTGTCTATTCCTAAAGTTCAGTTGCTCCCAGCTCCCGGGTGTTATACTGTTTGGCTCAAATCACACAGATTACAATAGATAAATGAATCCTGAACATATGCAGAAACCCTTATGTTTCAAGTGGGTCTTTCAAAGTGACAAACTATAACAGTATTGTTTTATCGTTCAGATTCTCACATTGTCTGAGGTTCTTGTACATTAGTTATCTATTCAATGCTACCTAAATTAAAATATATATTTTTTTGTTTTGTATAGAGTGGAGAGGGATTAAAAGGCTTGTCAGTTTTTATTGCTGTCTGTGCCCCTATTAGGGCGATCTACCCTCTCTATTTGTCCTGTTTACCATTATCATTGAAGGTGAAAGTAAAGGAAAATCCCAAATTTTGGGTTGTCCCCAGAAAAGTAATAGAGGGGAAATCTTCCAATGGGGACACTAGTTCTAGCGACCTGGGGGTCCCCAAGAAAGTCCCTTAATTTGCAGGGATTTCATGTCACTTCCTGTTTGGCTATGGGACAGGAAGCAAAATCTACGCAATGGGACACAGATGGAGAAAAAAATCTGACAGGGGTTATAACCCTCGCTTGCTCTATCCAAAATGATAAAAAAAAAAAAAGGTTTGCCTATAGTTCTACTTTAATGAACTCATTTTTAGATGTAGCACCCTCTTAGGTAGGTGCTAGAGAGAGAGCATAGTTTTGGGTCTCCCTGCATACAAGGGATGCTATTAGGCAAATTTAGGTGTTCTCTGCCTACCAGGGAGCAGAGATCCATTGATAGTGTCTGCTCATGATGCTCAGGTGCTGCTCATGTTGTCTGCTTGTTTCATACTGGTCCAATGGGACGAGACATATTGGACAGTGGGAGGAAACCTGACAAATGGGGGCATAGGCGTAGTTACAGCCCTGGCCATTGGCAGAAGCAGGTGCCTCAGGGCATGCTGGGTAACTGTATATATGCATAGGGCACATGTGCTCGGGGTCTTCGGCTGGAGAGCGGCTTCCCCTCCTCTGTACAGGCTGCCAACGGGCCTCAGGTGGTCAACCTCAGGGCTAGAATTGAGGAAGCTGCAACCCAGGTGTCCTGTGGAGCTGACTCGGAGGGAGACGCATCTAGAAGGATCTGTTTCTGGCTACAGTGAGTACAGACCTGCGTCTAAGGGCCTGTTATGTGAGGGCCATCACTTCAGGCTAGAGAAGTCAGGGGATGGGTGTCAGCTAAAGGTGAGCGTCCTGAAGAAAAGTACTTGAGTCTGCTGCCAGAGCAAGCAAAGGACTTATCTTCCCACATGGACATAGTGTGGTCTAGCAACAAATCTGCTATGCGGATCAATTTATTGGGGTCAAGTTAGAGTTGTCCTCATCTGTGCATAGTTGGAGCATCCCACTAATCCCTTCTCCTATCCAAGTTCTACCAATAAATGCAAAAAAAAAAAAAAAACTACCCTAGACTGATTATTGGATAACGAGCAGAAGAGTATGCGGGTGTAGAGTGAAAATCCCCAAGTATCTGGCTGCAGGAATATCAGAGGGAGTCCCAGGGAAGACTAAACTTGGCAGCCCCTACGGGGGGAGGACTACATAAACAAGACTACTTGCAACTGGGTATTTGAATGTACCTATGACCCTAAAGAGGATCATATTGATATTGTATTGATATGGAGATGTCCTTATAGTGTTACTAAACCCAGGACCCTGTATTCACTATATCTGGTCTCCCACAGTACACAGAACATGGAAATGCAATAGTTTTAGTAGCTATTAACTGCTAAAAACCTTTTCTCATCAGCAGTATATAGCAGTCTTGTGACTTCTATCAGTGTCTAGTTAAAGCTTGAAGAAGGAGTTTTCATTCTCCTCTGACTGTCCTATGAGGCTGCAGGACCCCTGACCCTCTGTCTGAACAGTGCTGATTGGTCCTGTGCTGATCACCTGCACTCTCCCAAGAAAAAAAAAAAACTCTAGCAATACACACCAAACTGAGCATGTGCAGTTTGCCCTCAAGGCTCTATACTATCAGCAGATAGATTGGGGATTGTGGAAGAAGGGGAGGATAAGAGAGGACAGGACCAAATAGCCTTTTTACACAAGGGAGAACACAAGGGAGAAGATTAACCCCTTAAGTTCCATAGTAAGTATAACAAGCCTTCTTTCCTGCATATACAGACTGATTTTATTGTTCTGGGTTTAGTAACACTAAGTTTTTTTTCTAGCCCTCACAGAGGAGGCATTTTTGGACCCTCAAAATGCATTGGCTACTCTTTGGATTGTCCCCCTGACATTTTTTTAGAGGAAAGCTTTGGTGTGGCACTTCAATTCATATACTTGTTACATTACACTACAACCCAAGGAGACCATGGAGCTCCTCTAGGGCAGGGATATGCAATTAGCGGACCTCCAGCTGTAGCAAAACTACAAGTCCCATCATGCCTCTGCCTCTGGGTGTCATGCTTCTGGCTGTCAGAGTCTTGCTATGTCTCATGGGACTTGTAGTTCTGCAACAGCTGGAGGTTGCATATCTGCTCTAGGGTAAAAATGTCAGTCTGCCTGGGAACCAGATCATTTATATCAATACTTTAGGATTGCAATACCAATAAGATACCCTTTATGGGTCCAGGCCTGTTTTTCCACTTTTCCCAGCTTTTAAAGTGACTCTGTCACAAAAATAAATATTCCTGGAAGTTCCTGGTAATAAACCAACTATTATACTTAGGTAACCCATGCCTTTGCTCCATTGCATTTCAGCTTTCGTCAGACTCTTCAGAATGTAACAATGCTGCCAGTGCTGGATGCCTGTGCTGTGTCCAGTGGTGGCCAGTGAGTTTTTTTTTTTGGGGGGGGAGTGGCAAACAGTATATCAACGAAGCTCCCCCCCGTCGGTCAGTCGGTGGGACTGTCGGACCCATCGCCGAGCTACCCATGCTCGGCGGCGGCCTCCCGTTCCCCTGCTTCACGGTGGCGGCGGCTTCCATTTCCTCCCTCCTTCTCGGCAGCCAATCGTGAATCTTCTCTTTTCAGCCAATCAGAAAATGGGTCTCACACCCGCTTCTGATTGGCCGGATTGAGGATCAGTGTTACAACAGCGAATATTCATTCCCTGTTGTAACACTTGGGTGAGCTCATGGCGCAATGCTCTGCACCACAAACCACTCTATTTTGCAGCCTATTATAGCCTATGGCTTTAATCAGGTGCTTCAAGAAAACACCCCTGCCGCTGTAATTCAGGCGCCTGGCGTTCTAAAAGGGGCCAGACGCCTAAATAGGGGGTGGCCGCGGCGGCCATTGATAGAGTCATGCTATGCATGAATCTATTCATTATTCATATAGGGGGAGGCAAGGATAGAGGGGGCGGCGCCTAGGCACCCCCAATGGACGGGCCTCCACTGCCTGTGTCCCTGCCACACGCCGTAGTTCCACAGATTTCTAAATAAAACTACAATCCTATAATAAATCTGTCTCATAATCGGTCCCATTTAGCATTATCATGCGTGACGAAATTTATAAGATGTCCCCCATTGTTTTTTGTAAAAGTCATTTCCAGAGATTTGTTCACAGACCTAAGTACAGATAGAATAGTCACAGTGCTGCTCTGTTAAACAATGAGCACAGCTTGTATACTTAATGAGCAATCTGTCTGACCTGTGCATGTCTTTGATTAAACTTTAAACAAAGAAAAAATTGGACTGATCAATAAATGATGCAGTCCTATCCAATATAGGACTGCATCAAGAGATTGCTTCTTAAAGTAGATGCGATTTCTAACTTAACGACATTTTGTTTGCTATAGCACTGCATATCACAAGCTTTTGTTTCATAAAATACTGTTTTTTCCTTCTTTTTGATCCTTTGATCTCAATGCTTACTCCGGCAATGGCTGCATAGAATTTCTCAAAATGGGTTTCCCGATGGTGGAAACGGTGGGCCATGTCTGTATATATAAACTACCATTCCTTTGGAAGCCCATGTGCCTGGACTTTACCTCCCACTAGGATCACTATGCGTTATATAATTGAAAACTGCAAATCAAGTCCATTTAAATCACTAGTAAAACAGCTTGATTTACAGTGCATCCAGAAAGTATTCACAGTGCTTCACTTTTTCCACAATTTTTAATGTTACAGCCTTAATCCAAAATGGATTAAATTCATTATTTTACTCAAAATTCTACAAACAATACCCCATAATGACAATGTGAAAGAAGTTTGTTTAAAATCTTTGCAAATTTATTAAAAATAAAACAAAAAAAAAAATCCCATGTACATACAGTATCTCACAAAAGTGAGTACACCCCTCACATTTTTGTAAATATTTCATTATATCTTTTCATGTGACAACACTGAAGAAATGACACTTTGCTACAATGTAAAGTAGTGAGTGTACCGCTTGTATAACAATGTACATTTGCTGTCCCTTCAAAATAACTCAACACACAGCCATTATTGTCTAAACCGCTGGTAACAAAAGTGAGTACACCCCTAAGTGAAAATGTTCAAATTGGGCTCAAAGTATCAATATTTTGTGTGGCCACCATTATTTTCCAGCACTGCCTTAACCCTCTTGGGCATGGAGTTCACCAGAGCTTCACAGGTTGCCACTGGAGTCCTCTTCCACTCCTCCATGACGACATCACGGAGCTGGTGGATGTTAGAGACCTTGCGCCTCTCCACCTTTCATTTGAGGATGCCCCACAGATGCTCAATAGGGTTTAGGTCTGGAGACATGCTTGGCCAGTCCATCACCTTTACCCTCAGCTTCTTTACCAAGGCAGAGGTCATCTTGGAGGTGTGTTTGGGGTCATTATCATATTGGAATACTGCCCTGCGGCCCAGTCTCTGAAGGGACAGGATCATGTTCAGCTTCAGTATGTCACAGTACATGTTGGCATTCATGGTTCCCTCAATGAACTGTATCTCCCCAGGTGCTGGCAGCACTGATGCTGCCCCAGACCATGACACTCCCACCACCATGCTTGACTGTAGGCAACACACACTTGTCTTTGTACTCCTCACCTGGTTGCCGCCACACACACTTGACACCATCTAACCCAAATCAGTTTATCTTGGTCTCATCAGACCACAGGACATGGTTCCAGTAATCCATGTCCTTAGTCTACTTGTCTTCAGCAAACTGTTTGCGGGCTTTCTTGTGCATCATCTTTAGAAGAGGCTTCCTTCTGAGATGACAGCCATGCATACCAATTTGTTGCAGTGTGCAGCGTATGGTCTGAGCACTGACAGGCTGACCCTCCACCCCTTAAATCTCTGCAGCAATGCTGGCAGCACTCATACGTCTATTTCCCAAAGACAACCTCTGGATATGACGCTGAGCACGTGCACTCAACTTCTTTCGTCGACCATGGTGAGGTCTGTTCTGAGTGGAACCTGTCCTGTTAAACCGCTGTATGGTCTTGGCCACCGTGCTGCAGCTCAGTTTCAGGGTCTTGACGATCTTCTTATAAGGCCTAGGCCATCTTTATGTAAAGCAACATTTTTTTTTTTCAGATCCTCAGAGAGTTCTTTGCCATGAGGTACCATGTTGAACTTCCAGTGACCAGTATGAGAAAGTGAGAGCGATAACACCAAATTTAACACACCTGCTCCCCATTCACACCTGAGACCTTGTAAGACTAACGAGTCACATGACACCGGGGAGGTAAAATGGCTAATTGGGCCCAGTTTGGACATTTTCACTTAGGGGTGTACTCACTTTTGTTGCCAGCGGTTTAGACATTAATGGCTGTGTGTTGAGTTATTTTGAGGGGACAGCAAATTTACACTGTTATACAAGCTGTACACTCACTACTTTACATTGTAGCAAAGTGTCAATTCTTCTGTGTTGTCACATGAAAAAATATAATAAAATATTTGCAAAAATATGAGGGGTGTACTCACTTTTGTGAGATACTGTAATGCCCCGTACACACGGTCGGACATTGATCGGACATTCTGACAACAAAATCCTAGGATTTTTTCCAACGGATGTTGGCTTAAACTTGTCTTGCATACACACGGTCACACAAAGTTGTCGGAAAATCTGATCATTCTGAACGCGGTGACGTAAGTCACGTACGTCGGGACTATAAATGGGGAAGTGGCCAATAGCTTTCATCTCTTTATTTATTCTGAGCATGCGTGGCACTTTGTGCGTCGGATTTGTGTACACACGATCGGAAATTCCGACAACGGACTTTGTTGTCGGAAAATTTTATAGCCTGCTCTCAAACTTTGTGTGTCGAAAAATCCGATGGAAAATGTGTGATGGAGCCCACACACGGTCGGAATTTCCAACAACAAGGTCCTATCACACATTTTCCATTGGAAAATCCGACCGTGTGTACGGGGCATAAGTATTCACAGCCTTTGCTCAATACTTTGCTGAAGCACCTTTGACACCATTTAAAGCCTCAAGTCTTTTTTGAGTATGATGCTACAAGCTTGGCACACCTATTTTTGGGCAGTTTCTCCCATTCTTTTTTGCAGGACCTCTCAAGATCCATCAGGTTGGATGGGGAGCATTGGTGCACAGCCATTTTCAGATTTCTCCAGAGATGTTCAATCCCAAGGACATTCACAGAGTTGTCCTGTAGCCACTCACTGTTATCTTGGCTGTGTGCTTAGGGTCGTTGTCCTGTTGGAAGATGAAACTTCACCCCAGTCTGAAGTCCAGGGTGCTCTGGAGCAGGTTTTCAGCACATTGCTGCATTCATCTTTCCCTCAATCCTGACTAGTTTCCCAGTTCCTGCCACTGAAAAACATCCCCACAGAATGATGCTGCCACCACCATGCTTCACTGTAGGGATGGTATTGGCCAGGTGATGAGCAGTGCCTGGTTTCCTCCAGATATGACACTTGCCATTCAGACCAAAGAGTTCAACCTTTGCTTTATCAGATAAGAGAATTTTGTTTCTCATGGTCTGAGAGTCCTTCAGGTGCCTTTTGGCAATTTCCAGGTGGGCTGTCATGTGCCTTTTACTGAGGAATGACTTCCGTCTGGCCACTCTACCATACAGACCTGATTGGTGGAGTGCTGCAGAGATGGTTGTTTTTCTGGAAGGTTCTCCTCTCTACACAGAGAAACGCTGGAGCTCTGTCAAAGATTTCAAACAAACGTCTTGTTATCATTATGGGGTCAGTCCTTATTTTGAGGAAAATAATGAATTTAATCCATTTTAGAATAAGTCTGTAATATAACAAAATGTGGAAAAAGTGAAGCACTGTGAAATCCGCCAGTGGCCCACGATCGTGACACAGAGAGGCAGAACGGGGAGATGCCTATGTAAACAAGGCATTTCCCTGTTCTGCCTAGCAACATGACAGGGATCTACTGCTCCCAGTGATCAGGAACAGCGATCTCTGTCATGTTCTAGTCAGCCCATCCCCCCTACAGTTAGAACACAATGAGGGAACACATTTAACTCCTGGATCGCCCCCTAGTGTTTAACCCCTTCCCGGCCTGTGACATTTACACAGTAATCAGTGCATTTTTATAGCACTGATCGCTGTATAAATGTCAATGGTCCCAAAATAGTGTCAAAAGTGTCTGATCTGTCCGCCCCAATGTCGCAGTCCCGATAAAAAATGCAGATTGCCATCATTACTAATAAATAAAATTAATAATAAAAATGCCATAAATCTATCCCCTATTTTGTAGACGCTATAACTTTTGCGCAAACCAATCAATATATGCTTTTTTACCAAAAAAATGTAGAATACATATTGGCCTAAACTCAGGAAGAAATAAGCTTTTTAAAATTTTTTGGGGGATATTTATTATAGCAAAAAGTAAAAAAAAAATTTGGTTTTTAGTGCAAAAAACAAAAACTGCAGAGATGATCAAATGCCACCTAAGTGGCACCCAGAAAGTTTTGTGGGAAAAAAAGGACGTCAATTTTTTGTTGGGTGCAACGTCGCACGACCGCGCAATTGTCAGTTAAAGCGACACAGTGCAGAATCTCAAAAAATATTCTGGTCAGGAAGGGGGTAAATCCTTCTGGGGCTGAAGTGGTTAAAGAGCAACTGTCATCTCTGTCCCGCAGCGGCTCCTCCTCTGACCCGCTATTGACTCACCGACAGTCCCATTTACTTTAATGGGAGGGCTGGTGATGCGGCAGTGACCCAACCAGGTGAGGCACGTGGCGGCAGCAGGTGAGTGGATGCCCGCTGGTTTCCTATTTAGAATAAGCTGTCAGGTTTGTAAAACAGCGATATCAGAACCGATTCAATCATACAGTTTGTAGTGTACATAGATTTGCAAAACAATGGTTACTGTGAAATTGTGTGAATCCATCAATGCAGTGCATGTTATCTCAGCTTGCAGAGCTTGGATTCATTGAATGGGTTTGTCTCATGCTACATAACTAAGCTCCATTTCATGCTGAATAAACTAAATCATTAATGTATCTTAAATAGAAAACTATCTTTAGATATATTTTTATTTCAAAAGCATTTTATCAAAATAAAATTAAATCATTAATGTATCTTAAATAGAAAACTATCTTTAGATATATTTTTATTTCAAAAGCATTTTATCAAAATAAAATTAAATCATTAATGTATCTTAAATAGAAAACTATCTTTAGATATATTTTTATTTCAAAAGCATTTTATCAAAATAAAATTGATAAAAATACAAAAAATCGTATTTAAATAAAAAAAAAAATCATATTTAAATTTTAAAAAAAATCGTATTTAAATTGTAAAAAATCCAATTTTAATTTTTTTAATTTTTTTAAACCATTGATTTTTATCCACCCTGGCTGTGATTGACCTTTTACCCCGATCTGTGATTTACAAAGTACACAGTGGTCACAAAGCATGCCCGATGCGCACCCCAGGGGTTACGCGGGAGGTACTCACATGGGAGGTCCAAAAACTTAAGAAACCAATTAGCCCAACCAAAACCTTCAAACAATAATATATATAAAAAATAAAATGTGCAATTAGTGCTTATTACTCACATTATAGTTGGCAGCCAGCACTGAATAAGTGATTCCATAACACTCAGTGACCCAATAAGAATAACAAAAAAATAGTGCAGTGCAACTCAACAAATAATTATTCAAATATCAAACATATAATGAAAAACGATTCTCAGCAATAATGTATTGAAAGAAAAGTCCATTCATTAATTCAGCCACCACAGTGACAATGTGAGCTGAAACCATCAGCGGGTCCTGGTGATTGGCTCCCGCTGTGTTTAATCAGACACAGACCCTGACCACAGACCGGGGAGTCCAGACCAGGAAGAGCGAAATCACGTACCTGTATGTGATTTCGCGCAGAAGAGCCGCCACCCCACAGTATATGTACGTTGGACAGGCGCAAGTGGTTAATGTCTCTTTTGCAAAAAAAGTTTCCTACCCGCCTATTGAAAGATTTAAAATCTTTCTATCAATGTACCATGAGCTGAGCATGTACAGCTCAGTGTACAATTACGGCATATGCCAGGATGAATAAACTCTAGCGCATGCATGGGAATAACACCCTTCCACACAGCAAAAAAAGATGGTTGAAGATCCGGATTCCAGAAGAAGACTGGGTGAAAAAATTTCAACACCAGCGAGCCTACAGACATTGCATCACTTGAAGAGAGGTGAGAACAGTTCCGCTTTAAGGAATGAACTCTAGCGCATGCATGGGAATTATACCCTTCTGCACAGCAAATAAAGATGGTCGAAGATCTTGAATCCAGAAGAGGGCTGGGTGATAAAATGTCATCACGAGCGAGAAAGCTCACAGCCATTGCATCACTTGAAGAAAGGTGAGAACAGTTCCCCTTTAAGTTATGGCATTTGGCAGCTGATGGAGAGTGAACAGGGCTTAATTACAGAAGGGACATGGCTTAATCTTAATTTGAAATTTTGCAGCCCCATGTATAATCTGGATGTACATGGAGATCAAGGAGATCCTCAGGTACACAGGGATCAACACAAAGCCTAACATAGGTACTTTCAGACACCAGAGTAGTGTATTGTACATACAGTATCCCTTTTTTGACAAGTTTAATTTGACCTTAAAGTGGTGTTCCGGCCGAAATTATACTTTTTAAATAAAAATACCCCTATAATACACAAGCTTAATGTATTCTAGTAAAGTTAGTCTGTAAACTAAAGTCTGTTTTGTTAGTTTATAGCAGTAGTTTGTTATTTTATAAACTTACAGCAGGTCGTGGCCATCTTAAGTGTGGGCATCTGAAGCCAGACTGTATTTCTTCCTGGATCTCATCCTTGCAGATCTCGCACATGCTCAGTGCAGCACAAGCAGTGCAATAGGTTTCAGGTCAGGTTTCTATAGCAATGGCAGTTTTAGAGGAAGTTGCCGCCCCACGTGCTCAGTGCAGCACAAGCAGTGTAATAGGTTTCAGGTCAGGTTTCCATAGCAACGGCAGATTTAGAGGAAGTTGCCGCCCCTTCCCAGAAGGCATTGCAAACAGGAAATGATGTGATGGGCCGCGGCCAGGGAGGAGGAAGTGAAAAATGAATACAGCAGCTATATAGTAGGTGCTGAGAAAAAAAATAAAAAAATATCCAATTTGTTTACAGTGCACAGTTTAGTGAGGGATGCTGAAGAGTTGTAAAAGTGGGTGGAACTCCACTTTAACTTCACCCCCTGCTTTTTTTTTTAGCTTTGGTTGGGCACCATTGTGTTGAAGTACCTGTTGCCAGTCCTTATAAATTATATGGCCCAAATTTTTGGAAACCTGACCATCATACCTATATGAGCTTGTTTGACATCCTATTCCTAAACCACAGATGTTAATATGGCATTGGACCTCCTTGCAGCTCTTACAGCCTCAACTCTACTAGAAAGGATTTCCACAAGATTTTTCAGAGTGTCTGTGGAAATTTGTGGCCATTTGGCCAAAAGAGTGTTTTTAAATTCGGGCACTGGTGTTGGACAAGAAGACCTAGGTAACAATTGGCATTCCAATTCATTCCAAAGGTTCATTCAGTAGGATTGAGGGTCATGGCTCTGTGCAGGCCACACAAACCCCTCCTCATCAAACATGTGAACCTATATCTTTATGGAGCTGGATATATGTACAGAGACACAGTGATGCTGGAACAGAGAAGGATCTTCCCCAAACTGTTGACACAACGCTAGAAGTGCAAAAATGTCTAAAAGGCCTTTGTATGTGTAGCGGTACTCCCGTGAGGGCTGCTGATTGACTCTATACCCCACTGGCTACCCCGACTCTGCAGATCCTCTCTTACCTCTGACACCTTGGGTTCCATTCTGCTATAGGATGTTATCGATGAGAAACTCACACAATGTCACTGAACCACTCAGAGTGAATAATAAACGCAATGAACAATGTGAATAAACACAACAATAAATGACAGCTGGTAGCACTCAATTTAGATATGAAAACTGTGGACTGTATAATCACTGTAGGGAGTATATGTAGATAGGTGTACAATGGGACAAGTCAATATCCTTCAATACCTATATTAAACATCTTCCCACTTAAGCCTCAATACACACACCAAATTGCAATATAATGTACCTTACATTCAATAATACAATGCAATGTCTAACATGTACTCAATGGCTCCCTCTAGCTTGTAATTCAAAGTTAAAACTACAAATAGAACAGCAGTGCCTTGCAGAAGAAAATAAAAGATGATAAAAGTTCCTTGACTCCAGATATCTTCAGCTAGCCTGTAGTTTAAACTGCAGTATTTGTAATCCACAAGGCAAAAGAGAAAAAGCAAACTGTAGAATAAATGGTATGTTGATAACTGCTTAATTGAAGAAATACACTTTGTAAATTCCTCCTTATGTGTGAGTGTAATACAGTACTGACCTTACAACGCAGGGAACAACAAACCCCAGAGTTCAGCTGTATGATGCCTGTGAAGAAGTAGATTCACCTCCGTGGAACTATAAATCTCAACAGCAGTCTGTAAAATAACTCACTCAGCAAACTGTGCACTTTACTGGAATGGGCAGGTGCCCTCTCACCACAATAGACCAAGAGGCTCAGTGAGCCCTGTGAGGCTCCGTCCGGACTCCCCCTCCTGATGTCTCCGCCTGGTGAAAAGGTGGCGCCGCTTGCTGTACTGCTACTCCGGATGACTGAAGTGCAGGAAACTTCCAGATGTTCTGGTGCTGCAAACCGGTCCGCTTGCTAAACTGGCAGGGCTATACTCTGCAGTACCTCAGAGGCTGGCAATCCGGCTCCGCACTGTATAGGCCTCAGTCTCTCACTCCTGGTCACACACACAGACCTCCTGCTGGCAGGCTTTGAATGGCGTCCAAAGAGGCTGAAAGATGGCCGCACTGATCCTTTTATTACTGCTCCCAGCATGCAGCGCTGCTCGCTTTGCATTGTCTGTATTGTAGTTGAGGGCTAATCCAGTTAAGAGAGTCACTTTCTCCTCCAAGCTACATCTTCCACAATGCTTTGCTGTGTTCCTTCTGAGGAATTAAAAGAAAGTCTTAACAGCATTAAGAAGACACCAGGGAGCCAAACTCATTTGAAATAATAACAACTGTAATACTTATAGTAGCAAACCCTTGGCTATATATGCTATATCATTTATGACCCCCTTCACTTTAAACACTTGAACTGTAGAATTTAGAGGGCTGTTCACATACTTATGGTCATATAGTATACCTGTTGTGGACTCCACACTTACCGTATATACTCGAGTATAAGTCGAGTTTTTCAGCACATTTTTTTGTGCTAAAAGTGCTAAAAGTGCCCCCCCTACTTATACTCCAGTCAAGCACTTTTCTGCAGCAAAAAAATTTAATTTTCCGATCCTACTTTGGAGCCCTGTATCTCAGGGCCACTTAGTGCTAGGAACCCCAAATTTGGTGTGCAAATCCAGTGGAACTGGTACCACAACATATCCAAAGATGGAGTTCCTAGCACTAAGTGACCCCGAGATACGGGGCCCCAAATCCGGTTCGGAAAATGTCATTCTCTGCTATAGAAAAGTGCTTGACATTTTCTGAACCGATTTTTGGGGCCCTGTATCTCGGGCCCATTTGGTGCTAGAAACCCCAGGTTTGGATGTTTTATGGTGGGTGTGCACACCAAATTTGGGGTTCTTAGCACTAAGTGGCCCCAAGATACGGGGCCCCAAATTCGGTCAACTGTGTCCATCTGCAGCAATGTCATTTTGGGACCCTTTGGGTTCAGAGACCCCAAATTTTGGCTGCAGCTAGGGGGCATCTAGGAACCCTTAACTACCGAGTTTGAAGTTCGGGGGACCTATGGCTGCAAATGGGCACAGTGAGGCTCCAAATGGGCATTGTTGACCCACTTTTCCACTTACAGTAGCTGTGCATTTCTCACCCTCGTCTTGTACTCGGGTCAATACGTTTTTCCCATTTTTTGGTGGTAAATTAGGGCCTCGACTTATACTCGGAACGACTTATACTCGAGTATATACGGTACCACTTCACAGTGGTAAATGAATGAAACAACCTGCTGCCACATGGGGGACTTACCCACATTCTTTCTGAAATGGCTTTACATCGCAGTCCTTGATTTATTGCTATGTAACCTCAAAATAAAGCTGGCCACAGATGGGGCGATGCAGGAAACCATGGGTTGCAGGAAAGAAAATCGCTCGACTCCTCTATCAACACACTCAGTGTTTATGGAGGAATCCCTCTTGCAAAACTATTGTGTTCTCCCGGCAATAGGGTGGCGGAGCCGCCCTGGCTGGGAGAACCCACAGTAATTATTGCTAGCGGCTATAGTCACTGGCAATAATCACATGAAAAAGCCGACAGGCTGGTTGAACCCAAGTTGATCAATCAATCAACTTGGGTACAATCAGTCTGCCCATACATAGTTTGAATCTCAGCCGGTCCTGCTGAACAGGACGAGATTCGAATCATCAATAGTCGGCTTAGAAAAAAAAAATCTTCACAGCCAGCCTCTTGAAGTCCTTGTACTTAAGAGTTCAGATAGGGGTAGGAAGAAGCATCACAAGGAGCCATGTAAGTATTGATACAGTGCAAGAGGCAGGCTTGAGGGAGGAGAGAGCAGAGTGAGAGAGAGATGAGCTCCTAGTCTGCTGCTCCTCCTTTCACTGTCTAGTCACTAAGTGAAGGTGGGGAGGAGACCTATAACTATTACTAAACTGCAGCTAAAAAGTATCAGCTGTGTGGCAGAGCTGTGTTAGGCTTTGTTTCCACTATTGTGTCCCCAAAGTCACGTGATTTTCCCACGTTTTTTTACCGCGATTTTACCACGATTTTTTACTGTGACTTGAAGCAATGCCTGTGTATTCTTGAGGTCTATGGACCTCAAGTCGCATCAAAGTGGGACCAAAGTAGTGCAGGGACTACTTTGAAGTCGCTGCGTCTTGAAGTCGCACAGATATGAACGGTACTCATTGGAAATCATGGGGTACGACATGTCATGTGACTTTTCAGTCCCAAATCGCATGAAAAGTCGCACTAGTGGAAACCTAGCCTAAATCTCAGAACAGTATGCAAAGAAATAAAAATCCTTCGAAAACTAAAAAGGCTTTTTTATGTTCTTCATCTGCATATCTGGCTTTTTGCTGGAGTTCGGCCTTAATCCTTTGAAGGCTTTTTGTCTTATATGATTAGTTCATTGTGGTTGTTTTGAATAAAGGCTCACTAGTTTCTGAGCTTGGCTGTCAAGAATCTTCTGAAGTATTTGGAACTTCACAGCAGGCAACCATGCAAATATGAAATTCCAGCTTTAGGTAAAGCAAACCATGAATGAAGTTACCAACAAACGAAATCTATCACAACATTTTCCTCCTATACCATTGTCTTTCAATAATGGTCCATGATGTTCTATAGTGTCCAAAATGTACTTTTTTTTTTGGTGCCTACTGGGTGAATATTAATATCAGTTACTTGAAATGCAATCTTTCCTGACACATTGAACATTATTTGAGTGTGCTTTATTCTTTTATGTTTACTTGCTGCATTCCTTGTTTTGTTCTGAATTACATCGGTGTTCTATTTTTTGACAGGTCTGCTGTAGCTTGTCATTGCTTAATGTTCCATTTCTTCTTTTTTTTTTTTAGATAGCGCTTTTATGCTCCTACCCTCACCCATTCAAAACAGAACTTCCTTTTTAATTGCTTATTTGTACAGTTATGTTTTGCACTTTGTCTAGTGCATTATTCCCTTTTGGATTTATTTCATTTTTACCTTTCATTCACTGAAGCTGGGTTGATTAAATATATATTATTTAGACAGTGGTGAGTAAGTTTGTTTGGTTACTCTTCTAAAAGGCTAAATGTCGAAAACACATATCTGATATTCTTTTATTTGAAAACTTAAAGTTTAAGTCCTACCATTTTTTAAGCTTTGGATAGAGTGAGAAAAGTTGAGGACCCCAGTCTGTTTTGTTTTTTTTTGCTATCTTTGGTCAGACTAGAGATATTTTCCACCACTTACCTAAGGGGACGATGGTTTTACGGTGATAGTAGTTTCACTAGAAAAGAAGTTAGAAAATGAAATCTACAATAAAGACACAGATAGATATAAGAAGCTTCAGAACAACATTCTCAAAGAGGTGCTGGGAACTTTTGGACTGGGAGCTTTATTGGTACCCCAGTCTTAGTCCGTAGGGTTCAATGGTGAGTTGTCCCACCCTTTGGAGCTATAACAGCTTCAACTCTTCTGGGAAGGCTGTCCACAAGGTTTAGAAGTGTGTCTATGGGGATGTTTGACCATTCTTCCAGAAGCACGTTTGTGAGGTCAGGCACTGATGTAGACAAAAAGGCCTGGTTCGCAGTCTCCACTCTAATTCATCCCAAAGATGTTCTATTGGGTTGAGGTCAGGACTCTGAGGTCTTGACTCTGCAGGCCAGTCAAGTTCCTCCACCTCAAACTCACTCACCCATGTCTTTATGGACCTTGCTTTGTGCACTGGTGTGCAGTCATGTTGGAACATGAAGGGACCATCCATAAACTGTTCCCACAAAGTTGGGACCATGAAATTGTACAAAATGTCTTGGTAGGCTGACGCCTTAACCACTTCAGCCCCGGAAGGGTTTACCCCCTTCCTGACCAGAGCGTTTTTTGCGATTCGGCACTGCGTCGCTTTAACTGACAATTGCGCGGTCATGCGACGTGGCTCCCAAACAAAATTGATGTCCTTTTTTTCCCACTAATAGAGCTTTCTTTTGGTGGTATTTGATCGCCTCTGCGATTTTTATTTTTTGCGCTATAAACAAAATAAGAGCGACAATTTTGAAAAAAACGCATTATTTTTTACATTTTGCTATAATAAATATCCCCTAAAAATATATAAAAAAAACATTTTTTTTCTTCAGTTTAGGCCGATCGTATTCTTCTACATATTTTTGGTAAAAAAAATCGCAATAAGCGTTTATTAATTGGTTTGCGCAAACGTTATAGCGTTTACTAAATAGGGGATAGTTTTATGGCATTTTTATTAATAATTTTTTTTTTACTAGTAATGGCGGCGATCAGCGATTTTTATTGTGACTGCGACGTTATGGCGGACATGTCGGACATTTTTGACACATTTTTGGGACCATTGTCATTTATACAGCGATCAGTGCGATTAAAAATGCACTGATTACTGTGTAAATGACACTGGCAGTGAAGGGGTTAACCACTAGGGGGCGGGGAGGGGTTAAGTGTATCCTAGGGAGTGATTACTAACTGTAGGGGGATGGGCTGTGTGGCTGACGTCACTGATCTCTGCTCCGATGACAGGGAGCAGAGATCGAGTGACACTTGTCACTAGGCAGAACGGGGAGATGCTGTTTACAACGGCATCTCCCCGTTCATCCGCTCCGTGAGGCGATCGCGGGTCTCCCCGCGGCGATCGAGTCCGCGGGACCCGCGACCCGACTCACGGAGCTCCCGGCCGGCGTGCGTGCGCGCCGCCGGCGGCGCGCACGCACGGGCACGGCGGGAAATTCAAATGGACGTACAGGTACGCCCATTTGCCCAGCCATGCCGCTCTGCCGACGTACATCGGCGTGCGCCGGTCGGCAAGCGGTTAAAGAGGAACTGCAGTCTGCTCACATAATTTGTAATAAAAACATCTTTACCCTTCTGAAGCTTCCCTCCAACCACTTTGCATATTATTTTATATATACTGTGATTCTGTAATTGCCAAATATGCTGCAGATATCTCCCTCCACTGAGTCTGGCTGCATCCATTTTAACTGTGGGCAGCTGAAGCTGCTGTCTGTTCACTTCCTGGATTTACACAGACACACAGAGGCACACCTCCAGCTCTGCAGCTCTCATTGGCCCTCCTATGACTCATCCCCCCTCCCTTCCTGGCAAACTCTCACGAGAGAGAGAGCTGTGCATGATATCATAAGCCTAGGCTAATGACCAGACAAGAAACAGGAAGTGGGCTGTATAAGGGATTTACTGGCCGAAAAAAAGTTTTACTATCCAAAGTTAAAACAACAATGGCAGAAGATTTAATAGATGGAAAGTTAAAACAATGACTAAAGGTGCGCTTTAAATCCTGCCATTTTTTTTTTAGCTTTGGATAAGTAGGAAAAGATGAGGACCCCAGTCTGTTTTTTATTTCTATCTTTGGTCAGACTAGAGAGATTTTCCCCCACTTACCCAAGGGGACAATGGTTTTACGGTGGGGTCATACATATAAATTATATACGGTTCTTAGAATATCTGTTTGAACTGTGTTTGATTATTGCAAAGAATGGTTTTTTTGCTGTCCCATATTGTACATGGACGAACGGCTAGGGCGGAATGGGCAGAAGGTTTAAAATTTTATAAAATGTGTAATGTGTTTAGGACATTGTAAAAGCCTCTCCAGCAGATATAGATGGGTTAATATCCCCATCAATCGGAATACAAACTAAGAAAATGTAAAGGGGAATTAGTGATATAAGCGTGTATTATACAAAAGGGAAAAACCCTTAGTCAAAATGGCGATAACAGAAAGGAAGTTACAGATGGGAGCATTACCTTAGTTAACATGGCGGAATGCACACTTCCGGCCACACATAGTATAAATAGAAAGGGCACCAATCAAACGGCAGCTTCCTGATGACGCATTTGATGATGCGAAACGCGTAGAGGCTGCTGGGAGATTTTCAGGCATCACGTGACCGGACGAAGACGGAAACGAGGCTTGGAGTGCAAGCCAAGCGTGGAGACCGCTTATAATACCAGGCGAACCATGCTATTAGACACTCGTCCGTAACTGCTGGAAAAGCTTCGTGCCGGCAAAAGGGCACCTTCAAATGTGAGTGATTTTAACCTTTGATATCTTTTAAAATAAATGGTTTAAACATATTGCGCTATGATCGCCTTCTGTTTCTATGCTTTACTATGAGGAGTATTAGAACACAAGTTGTAAACTGGTGAGAAGTGGTACCTGTATGGAATGGTTATCCCTGAATATACCAAAGGCGTACCCCTAGTGAAACATCTGGTGAGTGGCCAGTCTGAATGGTGGAGGGTCCCACTCAGTCACATATTGAAGTAACATAGGAGCACGCCAGTCACTTTAAAGGATACAAGATTTTGAAACATGTCTGAAGGACTTTTTTTGTTATATATATGATTTATTGATCTAAAGTTTAAATATATGCACATGTAATATTGATCATTGGTAGTTGTTAAGGAACACAGGTGGTGTTACATAAAAAGGGGGCAGCGCACTCACACATATTCACTAGTGTTCATAAATTGTATAACCGTTAAAAAAGGGTAACAACTGCACGGTCAATAATTCTTGAATCCTTAATGGGTAGAAAAATCAATGCTTGCATATCATAATAGATGTATAATAGGTTCACAACATCAAAATAGCTCGACGCGTTTAAAACCGCTCTTCAGGAGCAGATATGTGAATTATCTGTAATAAAAAATTATATGTGTAGGTACTCAATGTCAAGGTTGGGGGAATATTGGTAAAATTCCACCCAAGAAACCCGGGTAGGGCATACAAACTTACGAGGTATGTGCACCAGACCACATGATGTCCAGGCCAGCAGGCCACCCGAAGGATCAGTAACGGGAGCCGAGAGGGCGCGTCCAAGGGCGGCAACCACCACAGACAGCGGTCACAGCAGACCAGTGCTCCCAGGCTCACCTGGTGTGAATGAAAATGTGATGTGAGACCTCAAACTATCTGTAGGGAAAAACATATGAGGGGATAATAAGGTGATGGAGTGAGGAAGTGGGAATAGGGGTGGACTGGAGGGGAAAGTGATGAGCGGTGGGGTAAAGAGAACAATGGTGCTCAACCGGGGGTGAGGGTGAAAGACCATGGTGAAAGATCAACACCAAGACGCCCGATGTAAGGGAGGAAGGATAGGTGATAAGAAGAGCTGGGATGTTTACCTGAGTGGGAGGGAAGGAAGGAACGAGTAGTCCGACCAAGGTGTGGAGCCTATCTGGCAGGGAGCCCAAGTAGTCCTGGAACACGCCGGGGCCGCCGCCGTATGTACATGCCGCCACGAGCTGCTGCTAACAAAGCAAACATAATATTGGCATGTATTAAAAAGGGGATCAACTCCAGAGATAAAACGATAATTTTCCCGCTTTACAAGACTCTGGTCTGGCTGCACCTGGAGTATGCTGTCCAGTTCTGGGCACCAGTCCTCAGGAAGGATGAACTGGAAATGGAGAGAGTCCAGAGAAGGGCAACAAAACTAATAAAGGGTCTGGAGGATATTAGTTATTAGGAAAGGTTGCGAGCACTGAACTTATTCTCTCTGGAGAAGAGACACTTGAGAGGGGATATGATTTCAATTTATAAATACTGTTCTGGTGACCCCATAATAGGGATAAAACTTTTTTCATGGAAGGGAGTTTAACAAGAATGGTGGCCACACATTTAAATTAGAAGAAAAGAGGTTTAAAGTGGTTGTAAACTCTCCAAAGCAACTTCAGCACATTCCACTCCTCATAAATAAACCTATTGATCGCAGCCTGTGAAATTCTGCTTACTTGTTTATTCTGCTTACAATCCGTCCTGCAATGTTTGATTACGTCACCGGCGCATGCGCTTCTCGTCCTGTGATTAACGGCATGCTCTGTGTGCCGTTTCCCCATCCATAACATGATGTGTACAAGAGCTCCGCTGTCTGCGGCACAGCTTTGCAGACTCGCGAAACTAGGCAGTCACTCGCAGCTTCCCGGTCCTCTCTAGTGACGTGACGTAAACCAGGGCATACTACAGACTAAAGAAGAAAGTGGCTCGAGAAAGAGGTTGGTTAAAAAACGATCGCGCATGTGCGAGATATTAACAGGGGAAACAAGGAAGGGCGGAAGATGAGTCAGAAAACAGTACTTAAGATGGCGCCGCTGAATCCAGCAAGAAAACTTTTTTACCATCTACTCTAAAAAACAGTAGTAGTAAGCAGCGATTATGCATACATTATACTGTGCAAGGGTTGGAAATACATTTTCATCTCACATGAGATGAAAATTGCGATAAGGAATGCAGAGTTTACTTCCTATTTAACCTTAAAGTGGAGGGCCACCCTGAAAAAAAGAATTACACCAAAAATCCTAAAAAAAAATTGAAAAAATTTTTTTTTTAAACTTACCTAAACCCTTGTTGCTAGGCAGTCTTCCTAATCTGCCTCTTCCTTTTCCGCGGCGTCTTATGCTCCTCAGTGAGCTGCCCCGTTGACTTCTGGGAACTGTGTGTGTTCCAAAAACACCACAGAGCCATTCACAGAGCGCTGCGCCGCTCGCGCGTGCGCAGTAGGAAACTGGCAGTGAAGTCGCAAGGCTCCACTGCCTGTTTCCCTTACCTAGGATGGCGGTGCCGGGACCCGAGAGCCGAGGGACGGGTCAGCCTTGGGCGGCCGACATCGCGGGCACCCAGGACAGGAAAGTACTTATTTAAAGTCAGCAGCTACAGTTTTTGTAGCTGCTGACATTTATTTTTTATTTTTTTATGGCCGGAATCCCGCTTTAAACTACGTAGAGGGTTCTTTACTGTAAGAGCGGCAAGGATGTGGATATCTCTTCCACAGGCGGTGGTCTCAGCAGGAAGCATTGATAGTTTCAAGAAACTATTAGATATGCGCCTGAACAACCACAACATACAGGGATATACAATGTAATACTGGCATATAATTACACTAGGGCTGTTACTGATTAAAATTTTTGTGTGCAATTAATCAATTTTTTTTTAATCGATAAATTGACTAATTTCGATTAATTATAACGCACATACAGATTCAACCACTTTTAGCTGATTTAGCACCGTTGTTATGGCAACGGCCGAAGCCGGACATAGCGGGGCATGGCTAGGACGTCAAACCTCATAAACTCAGCCTCACCGTGCCCATAATCTCAGCCTTACCTTGCCCATAATCGCAGCCTCACCGTGTCCATAATGCAGTCCCACCATGCCCATAATCGTAGCCTCACTGTGCCCTTAATCGCAGCCCTACCGTGCCTATAATGCAGTCTCACCGTGCCCATAATCGCAGCCTCACCGTGCCCATAATTGCAGCCCTTCCGTGCCCATAATGCTGTCTCAACGTGCCCATAGTGCTGTCTCATCGTGCCCATAATCGCAGCCTCACCGTGCCCATAATCGCAGCCCTTCCGTGCCCATAATGCTGTCTCACCATGCCCATAATGCTGTCTCACCATGCCCATAATGCTCTCTCACTGTGCCCATAATGCAGTCTCACCGTGCCCATAATCGCAGCCTCACCATGCCCATAATGCTCTCTCACCGTGCCCATAATCGCAGCCTCACTGTAGTCAGTGTCTGTGCCTGGATTACACAGTCTGCGAGCATCTCCCACTGTGTGTCTCAGAGCTGAGTGTGAAAACTTTGGCAGCGTTGTGAGAAAAGTCCCGCCCTCCTCCTAGATCAGCTGATGTGATAGACAGAACACTGCGTCTTTCACACAAGCTGATCTAGGAGGGGCGGGACTTTTCTCACAGCGCGGCCAAAGTTTTCACACTCAGCTCAGAAACGCACAGCGGGAGATGCCCGCAGACTGTGTATGACATATAGCGGAGGAGGAGGAGGGAGCGCAGCGCTGCGCTGCAGCCACAGCTTGGCCCAAAGCGGCCCCAGGGCAGGCAGCCTACCGATCAAAAAGATTTTGATCGTTCAAAAAAATTAACGATAAATTGAGGAATTAATCTTTAATTTCCACAGCCCTAAATTACACACATAGGTTGGACTTGATGGATTTGTGCCTTTTTTCGACCTCACCTACTATGTAACTATGAAAAAGGATGCTATTTTTTCAGGACAAATTCACAGACGGAAAATCTTTCAGGGTTTTCAGGGCAAATCATCAATTTTTTGCATTCGACAGTGTGATTTCTAGTTTACAAATAACAAAAAAAATCCCTGAGATAAAATATTAATGATACTATACGAAACCTCAGCGCTTGGGGCCCTCTGTGAATGCGTTTGGCCTGCAGTCTTCTATATTTTAAGGGTTAAGGCACTCCTTGGTGAATCCTACTGTTCTTATCTTGTGCAGCAAGTGGTACATTATCCCATATACAGGCTAATATATTCCTAGAGATCAATATCCAATCTTTCAAATATCGCTGCCTCGAGTCATTCCGCAAAAAAAGCAGCCAAGCTCAAATACACAAGAGACACTCGCTTAAACCTACGTTTTATTTTCTTTCCCATGAAAATTTTATACAAAAGAGGAATCAACAGCACACATAAGGATCATCATGGTGTCTTCTTAGCTCCTTATGAAAAACTTGCATGCCAAATAGTTCACACTCAGTAACAATGATAATACTTAGAGGGCTTTTTAAGGTTTATGCAATAAGTAGTATAGGGATCCTGCCTTAAGCTGAAATGTCTCTAGATACATTTCATATCACAGCTAACCTGAGCTTTGTCTATGGAATCTGTGGTTGTTGGGTTTCTCCTTAAGCCTCGTACACACGATCGGATTGTTCGCCAACAAAACCGTGGAATTTTGTCCAAAGGGCGTTGGCCCAAACTTGTCCTGCATACACATGGCCACACAATTGTTGGCCAACAATTACAAATGTAGTGACGTACTACGTTGTTTTTCAGCTCTTTAGCACCACCCTTTGGGCTCCTTCTGCTAATTTCGTGTTAATAGAAGTTTGGTGAGTGTTGATTCGCGCTTTTCATTTTACGCTTTTCATTTCGCACTTTTCATTTCGCACTTTTCAGTCCGTTTATGAACGGCCGTTCGTCAACCAGACATGTTGCCGAATCGGAGGAGATAACGTGTTATTTATTATTGGCCTTAGAGTTATTGCTTTGACATTATTTTTGGAGTTATTATTATTGGAGTTATTGCTTTGACATTATTTTTTTGGTTGAATAATGATTTGATTTGTTATATTTTCTATATTTTTGGATGCATAGAATGCACTTTTTGGTTAGGTTCTATTGGCAGATATCATGTCTAATTTTATTTGTTTTCTTTTTTTAATGCACAATAAAAAAATTGTGGAGAATAATACTTGGCTATGTGTTTTATTTCAAATGACAGTTTGGGAGTAGGCAGTTACATTTAAAAAAATACAATGTAAAATTGACAAGGGACACCAAAATAGTTGTATCTTTGATCTTAAAAACTACGGGATAATGGTGTTGTGGAAACTTGCCCAAATAAAAAAAAAAAAAAAAAAAAGCATAATAATATTATTCTTGATCTCACTAGAAAAAAAAAGCCTTGTGTGTTTGCAATAACTCCATCAGTATCACCAACAAATCAGCTTCATTATTATCCCATTAAAGAAGAAGAGAATTGTGCGCTGCATCTCAAGATTTCATCATTTGCCGCGTCACGAATGTTAATTCTCCATTACAAACGCTAGTTTACAAGACCGACCACTTCTGGCTCGTCCTTGCTTCCGAGCATGTGTGTTTGTACTTTGTACTTTTGTCCAACGGACTTGTGTACACACGCTCGGAAAATCCGACAACACACATTTGTCCGCAGAAAATTTGAAAACCTGCTAGCCAACATCTGTTGGCGGAAAGTCCAACAACAATTGTCCGATGGAGCGTACACACAGTCAGATTTACCGCCAACAGCCTGTCATCGAACATTTCCCATCGGAAAGTCCGATCGCGTGTACGTGGCTTAAGCCCACAAATTCGTTTGCTTCTGCCTGCCGCTCAGGGCTGGGGCAAGGTGGGGGGGGAGGGCATGGAGAGTTCCCCGATGCTACAATCTTACAAGCGTATTGGATAAATGTATGCCTCAAAATAGTTGGATCTCAAAAAGGTAAAGGGGTACCATCATCTTATTAATAGCGGTATTGGTATAGCTAGGGGTTACCCCCCACTAGACTCCCAGCATTGGAAGAATGGACACATGTCCATACATATAAAATAAACAATACTTGTAACGGCATATGTATTACGTAGAGATTGCTGGCGTTATGGTCTCCCCACGTAAGTCCTGAGGACATAGGGTGTAATTAATTCTTGATGTATAGCCAGTCCTCTACATGTTTTGTGGTTACAATCGCTTCTTCGGAGTACTTAATTACTATCATCCAGAATAAAACAGCAGCCAAAAGTAGCAGCAACAGCAGGGGAACCCGAAGGTACTTCCCTACAGCAAACACGAGGGATAACCGCAAGGTCGCATATCTATATACCAGTAAAAATGGTTGTGTAAATCAGCCTGGGGGAGAAGGTATGTGACCACAACTACTGAGCACCTTACCAAGATGAAAAAGCACTTCAAGATAATTCTTGAGGTGCCTTTGAAGATGTCTGTAGCACGCAATTCACTAGCCTGCGACCCGACTATCCAAGTCGTATTACAGACATCCCAAATCTTCCGCGAGGTGCAGGAGTCTCCCGCATTTAACTGCGGCTCCCTGACACCCGCGAGTGGCGAGTGATTTCCTGGCTGAGCCTGTCACTCAGCCACAGGCAGAAGACAGAGCAGCCCGAGCGGGCGCCGCGGCCGTACTCCATACATCCCAAATTCCCGGATCATGCCCTGGCTGTGACAGACAGAGTGAGTCAGACTGTGCAACTCGGTCTGCAACTGTCTGCCAGCACTAGTAGTGTATTTACAGCCGGGGGAACCCGCCCGGTGGCCGGATGTGATGACGCCCTCGCCAGGGAAGACAAGCCTGTGTGAGGAGGAAGACTGTAACAAAGTCCCGCCTCCTAGATAGATGGAACACTGATCCGATGTCGGGACATTGAATCAGTGTGACGTGTATCATTGGAGGCGGGACTTTGTTACAGTGGCTTCCAGGATATTTGAATTGAAGGTCCGTGACAGAACTCTGTGTGATTAGGCTGCATTTCATTGACACTGGTAAGGCTGCATTTCATTGGCACTGGTAAGGCTGCATTTCAGGACTGAAAAGTCTGCATTTTATGGGCACTGGTAAGGCTGCATTTCTATGGGCACTGGTAAGGCTGCATTTCTATGGGCACTCGTAAGGCTGCATTTCTATGGGCACTGGTAAGGCTGCATTTCTATGGGCACTGGTAAGGCTGCATTTCATTGGCACTGATAAGCCTGCATTTCACTTACTGACTGCTACCACTATGACCACTTCAAAATCACTGAAGTGGTCATGGTGGTTAGAGTGTTCCTTTAATATCTCTCAGAAGAAGTAAACCTTTGTATACTGATTCCACTAGAGGATTTGATCATCATCTAGTTGTATTAAATTGGTGTGTGTGTGTGGGGGGTGTTTGATGCTGAACACCACCTCCCTGAAATTAGTTTTTTACTGGTATATAAATAAATAAAATCCAATCGCGTGTGCGCAGAACGTGTGTGCGTAACGTCCCGCACGCGCGATTGGCTTAGCTGTAGGTCATTAATTGACAAATTTTTCACATCACTCAAATCATTTATCACTTAGCTCAGGTATATAACTTTTACTATATATATATATCTCTCTCTATATATATATATATATATATATATACCATATATATATATAGAGAGATATATAATTAATAACTAATAACATTATTATATTGATTTATATTAATTAAAGCGGAGTTCCACACAAAAATGGAACTTCCGCTTTTCGGAACCCTCCCCCCCCTCCGGTGTCACATTTTGGCACCTTTCAGGGGGGAGGGGGGTGCAGATACCTGTCTAAGACAGGTATTTGCACCCACTTCCGGCATAGATTCCCATGGGAGTCTATGCCTCTTCCTGTCCCCACCGCACTGTCTCCTGGGAACACACAGCTCCCAGGAGAGAGCAGTGACCACTTGGGACGCGCAGCGCGACTCGCGCATGCGCAGTAGGGAACCGGGAAGTGAAGCCGCAACGCTTCACTTCCTGATTCCCTCACCCAGGATGGCGGTGGCAGCTGCCGAGAACCGAGTGGGTTCTCGGCGTCCCCTGCCGACATCGCTGGACCCTGGGACAGGTAAGTGGCCATGTATTAAAAGTCAGCAGCTGCAGTATTTGTAGCTGCTGGCTTTTAATATTTTTTTTTTTTTTGGCGGTGTGGGTGAACCCCCGCTTTAAGTTAATAGTATAATTAGAATAATCATAATAATGATCATATTATTAGTAACAAAATAATAATACATTTTCATATATATATATATATATATATATATATATATATATATATATATATATATATATATATATATAATTAATATTATATTTTTTTTTCTTAAGCTGTCAGTTATGATTATCTTTTTTCTTTCCCAAGATTTAAATGAAAGACATTAAAGGGCACATTTAATATATACAGGTCATATTCAGATCAAAATGGTGTCTGAGATGAGCCCCTAAATACCACCATTGCTTTAAAAATAAAATACGTTGATTAATAGCGCGTTACTTAATTGGATGATAACTGGCTGCGAGCAGCTCCACTTATCATAAAGAATTTCCCAGGATCAGAGTTGCACTTCTGCCTAACAATTTCTCTCCCTATTCCATCTAGAAGACTTCATGTGTTCTATATTTAGTGAAGAGGAAGAGGTTTGACTGACCTCGCAATGTTCCCAGTCTTTATGATACAATTTGATCCTTCCCTTTACAATGTCTAGATAGTTACTGTGGACTGAAACCAATTATCAGCCCATATTCTTTCACCCTGTCTACGTTTTTCAAGTGGGTATTTAAATTTCCTTTTTTGCAGTTAACACATGTGCGCACCTGTCTGGATGTCAAAGACTTTAAACTAGATGTCAAAGATTTTAAAGGCCCACTAGAGTGAAAAATATTGGACTCTGGATGTGGTTTATACCTGAAATGATAGCATTAACTATATGTACAACTTTTTTTTTTTACATTTCTCAGACTTTTTTCTATTTTTTTTTTCCTCCCTATTTAAAGGCTCCATTAACACTGGGTACTACACTGGTGTGAATTTCTCCTATTGAAATGCATTGCTTTTACAATGTATATGCGTTGCTCAATGCATGCCAAATTATCTGGTGTTTGACCCTTACATGCAGGTCAAAATATTAAGAAAATTGAAAATCGGCTAGGACAAACCATACAACCCCTGCAGTGGCGCTAATGATGGTTATCTTTTATTTATATGGTGAGAAGAAAAAATACTTCTACTGCAACTCCTAAAAAAACGTACCGTAGGCTAGCGTTGCGGTTGAATTTCTTACAGTGCATTTCAAAACGACCTGACCATCTAAAACTAATCAGTCTACAGGGTAGCAATGCTATGGGGATTACACTACAGAACAATGGGAGTTTTCATGCTGTTAAAGAAAGGGGTAAAAGAACAGATCTAGTAGGATCAATGGGTAATAAACTTATTTTACTAGTGGAAATCAGAAAAAGAAAAACGACTTTGCTTTTGGTACCATACTTGTTAAATGCCATCATTTCTGAATGTTTATTCAAATATGAATCATTTACTTGCAGAGCAAGATCATTTACATAGAAAATGCAGACAGGATATAAAATACGGGATGTAAAAAATTATAGAAAAATGGATTCATGTTTAAAGAGGAACTGCATTCTGCTCACAGAATTTGTAATTAAAAACATCTTTGCCATTCTGAATCTTCCCTCCAACCACTTTGCAAATTATTTTATATATACTGTGATTCTGTACTTGGCAAATATGCTGCAGAAATCTCCCTCCACTAAGTCTGGCTGCAACCATTGTAACTGTGGGCAGCTGAAGCTGCTGCCTGTTCACTTCCTGGATTTACACAGACACACCTCCATCTCTGCTGCTCTCATTGGCCCAAATGGCTCATATGACTCACCCCCTCTCCCTTCGTTGCAAACTCTTACGAGAATGAGAGAGAGCTGTGCATGATGTCATAAGCCTAGGCTAATGGCCAGACAAGAAACAGGACATGGGCTGTATAAGGTATTTACTGGCAGAAGGAAAATGTTTTACTATCCAAAGTTAAAACAACAAGGGCAGGAGATTTAATAGCTGGAAAGATGAAAAAATGACTGAAGGTCCGCTTTAATGAAACCAGGAGGAAAGAGCATAAAACAGTCTTTTTTTAATTTGTTCCCTCAAACAGAGTTGGGTATTCCAAATGAAAATAGGTGCCTGCACATGTGCTCTGTCATAACCTCCTATATACCCATCAGTAGCACATATGGCAGGGTGGCAGGGACAGAGCATTGTCATCCTATCACAAGAAGTGCCTGAACAAGGACTTTCATGGCAAGATTGGCAGGTGTTACTGTGAAAGTTCTTGTCATGGTACTCACTGCGACTGTGGCTTTTGGAGGGGACTAGGGACTAGCCCTCTACCCACCAGTGGTGACTGGTGGTGTATTCTGGGGGGGTGGGGGGCAAACAGTGCACCTACAGCCACCCCCCCGGTCGGGTTACCCACACTCCCCGCCCGCTGTGGGTCAGTCGGTCGGGTCCGCACACAACCACTGGTCGGTCGATGAGTCCCGCACTTACCCGCAGGCATCGCTTACCTCCGGAGGGCAGCTTCGTCCCCTGCATCTCCTGTGGCGGCCTATGTGTCTTTTCCCTCCTCCTCTCTCCTCGTCGTGGTCCAATAGGATCGCTTGTCCTTTTGGCCAATCGGGAAACGGGTCTCACGACCAGCTTCCTGATTGGCGGGGAGGAGATTTAGTGTGACAATAGCAAATATTCATTCGCTATTATCAGACAACTGGGTGGGCTCGGAGTGCAGTGCCCTGCTCCCTGAGCGCACCCTTTTTTGAAGCCTATTAGAGCCATCACATGCTTAAACCCCCCCCCCCCCCCATTGGAATCCACAGTCTGGCACCCCGAATGTAGATTAGGGGGCCGGATGCATGGATAGGGGGCGGCGCTCCTGTGCCCCCACTGCTACCCACTAATTATGGCCCATGGAGAAGACCGGAGATTTTGTCTGCTTATCCCGGTCAGAGCATGGAAAAGAGCTCAGTTCAGCCTATGATCACATGGAGAAAGCAGACCATTCCCTAATGATGGACAACAAAGTGATGAATACTAAGAGCGAGGCTTGGATTAATTCTCTGAATAAGGGCAATAAAGCTTCCCTTTTGGAGTGGATGGGAAGGTGTAATATTACTTTTATAAATGTTAATGGTCAGAGGAAATATGGTGGCCCTCCTGCAGACTGGGTTGAAGAAGCTCCTTCACTTGGGACAGAAATATTTATCAACAATCTCCCTCAAGAAATCTATGAAGATAAAATAATTCCACTTTTTCAGACTGCTGTAACATTGTATGAACTTAGTCTTATGATGGCTTTTCTAGTGGACAGATTACACCAGTGAAAGCCAAACACCTGAAGGACAGCATGAGTAATGTACTTTGTGAATCCAGGAATGTGGACTTGTTGCCAGGCTGTTTGGGGTGGGCTAGCTGTTGATTAGCTTACTGGTAATTAAATCACTGTTGAATTAGGTTACTGTTAGCTGCTAGCTGTTCATTAGATGTACTGTTAGACATACTGATGATATTACAGTATAAAGTTTGCATTGTTTAGGATAACAAGATCAAGCTCTTATCTGATTTTGTGTGGCATAAATTATGTGTGAATTTACAATAAAAGAGTTCCTGTTTGCACCTAAGCTAGTGTCGTCTAGTTCTTGGGTGCAATTCCCAGTGGTGAGGAAGCACTGTTTGGCAGAGGCACCCAAGCGAGGTGCCACGCGGTCCGTCACAGTTCTCATTTATCCAGGCCATGGTATAGCTAAAGTAACATTCGCCTGGACTTGTTCTGTAACGTTGAAGATGTTTTGTAGCTTATTCAAGCCACTTCTTATTTATTTATTTATTTATTTATTTATTTCAGGTATTTATATAGCACCGACAATTTACACAGTGCTTTACATACTGTGCATTCACTTCAGTCCCTACCCTCAAGGAGCTTACAATCTAAGGTTCCTATCTCACATACATCCAATGCACGGAAATACTAGGGCCAATTTAGACAGGAGACATTTAACCTCATAGCATATCTTTGGAGTGTTGGAGGAAACCAGATTACCAAAAGGAAATCCATGCAAGCACGGGGAGAACATGTAGCTAGTGTCTTGATTGGGATTTGAACCAGGAACCATTGGTCCCATTTGTACCTACACAGGTAGCACATACACCTTGACCTTGGCATCATGGAATGGGATTTGACATATCTGCCTTGATGCATTCCATGGTGATTGGTTCAATTGTTGCTGCTACCTGTTTGGATACAAATGCTGGGGTATGTTCCTGACTCTCATTAGAGCTGAAAAAGTGTCTTGGAGAAGCCATGTAAAGTCTACAACATTACAGATCAAGTATAGTTGAATGTGACTAACTACTACTAGGTATTACTGGTAGGGATGGGTTCAGTTCCAGGTTTGCTCTGAACCCCGACGTCAGCTGTCAATGCTGGGCCAATAAGCTGTGTGCAGGGGATTTCCTGCCTGCAGTGGCACATACATAAAGGGGTGGTGATACTTGTGAGATCATTGACCTATGTGGTCATATTAGGTCAATATTAGGTCAATGATCGTGCATCCCTGTCCCATTGTGTAAGTGCAGATGTAGGGTGGCGAATGTTCCAGCCACAGCTGATTATTTAATGTTTATAATGAATTCTGCAAACTTAAAGTGGAAAAAAGCCTAATCCTTACTATTCTTAAAAATGCCCCCCCCCCCCCCCCCTCCTTCTACTGTCCTGCCTAGCCTGTATAAAAAAGATGTGCATAATAACCTATTTTCAGTCCACTCTGTCTGGTCACATGATCCCGTAGCTCCAATTCTCCTGTGTTAGTGAGTGGCTGCTGCAGGGGAGAGAAGAGAGTGTCGACAATGGCTGGGCCATGGGAGCCTATGGATGACATCAGAGCTCCCAGAATTCCCAGCCATTGTTGAGCACATCCCTGAGTCGGAGCTGAATCATGTGGTTCAAAATAGGTAAATATATAGATCCTTTTTTGGACAGGTTCGGCAACATAGTTCGGAGAAGGGGGGGGGGGGGGGTTTAAAGTGGTTCTAAATGCAAAAGGCTTTTTTTTGCTTTCTATGCATTAAGGTAAAAATCCTTCTGCAAGCAGCTCCCCCCCAACAGGGCCGGGACAAGGGGAGGGCAGATTTGTGCTGGGGGGGGTTATTTTTTGGGTGGGGGGATTTGTGCTAGAAGGGGGATGTGTAGTGGGGGGAGAGGATGTGTACTCATAGGAGAAATTTGAGGGGTAGAAGATTTTCGCTAGGAGCAGTTTTTTTCTTTAGTTTTTTTTGGGAGGGGTGGTTTGTGCTGGGGGGATTTGTGGAGAGAGAGGATTTGAATTGGGAGGGGGATTGGGGGCTAAGATTTGTGCTTGAAGGGGGAATTCAGTAGGGGTGTGGATTTGTCCTTGGAGGGGAGGGAATTTATGCTTAGGGGATAAGCATTTAGATTAGTGCTCAATGCTCATACATCCTGAGGGGGTGCAGTTTGGCATGTTCACCCTGGGCTCTAGATGACTTTGTCCCGGCACTGCCCCCCCAAGCCCACCCTATACTTACCTGAGCACGATCTTGATTTAGCACTGTGCCCGAGAGCAGCGTCTCTCTCTCTTTCTCCTCACTGGCCATGGAGGCAGCAGCGGGAGTCATTGGCTACTGCTACTGGCAAGCACAGCCCATAAGGAGAGAGCGAGGGGCGAGGGTCAGCCCTGCTATGTGTGTCAATAGACACACACAGTGTGGCTCGGGATGTGTCTTGCTATGGGGGCACTCAGCAAGGGGGAGGAGTCAGGAGCGCCAGTGAGGAGACCCAAGAAGTGGATGATTGGGGCTGCTCTGTGCAAAACCATTGCACAGAGCAGGTAAGTATACCAAGTTTGTTATTTAAAAAAAATCCTTTACAACTACTTTAGGAATAATTATACTTAGGCTTTCTTCCATTGTAAATGTATTAAGAATGAGTTCTGAAAATACATGTAGAGTTTTCATGAGATTTTAGTGATTGGGTTTACATCTACAGTACTTTAATGATATTTTATATAGAAAAAAATTGGGCTAACTTTACTGTTGTCTTATTTTTTAATTCAAAAAGGTGTATTTAAAAAAAAAAAAAGTGCGCCTGTAAGAGCGCTGAACAAATATAGTGTGACAGAAAGTATTGCAACGACCGCCATTTTATTCTCTAGAGTGTCTAAAAAAAAAAATATGGGGGTTATAAGTAATTTTCTAGCAAAAAAAAAAACAGTTTTTACCTTGTAAACAACAAGTTTGAAAAATAGGCCTGGTCCTTAAGTACTGTAGTTAACTAGTTGCCGACCGCCGCACGCCGATCTACGTCGGCACAATGGCAGCGGTGGGCAAATGGGCGTACCTGTAAGTCCCCTTTAAGAGCCGGGGACAGCAGGTGCCCGCGCGCCCGTCACGTACAGCATGACCTTGACAGCCATACCGTGCCGGCGGGACCGGATGTCTGCCTGTCTCCTGGCGATCGTGTCACGGAGCCTTAGAACGGGGAAGTTCCTATGTAAACAAGGCATTTCCCCGTTCTGGCTTGTGTCATGACAGAGCTCACTGCTCTCTGTCATCGGGAGCAGTGATCGCTGTCATGTGACTTGAAGCCAATCTCCCCCACAGTTAGAATCACTCCCTAGGACACACTTAACCCCTTCATCGCCCCCAAGTGGTTTACCACTTCACTGCCAGTGTCATTTACACAGTAATCAATGCATTTTTATAGCACTGGTCACTGTATAAATGACAATGGTCCCAAAATTGTGTAAAAAATGTCCAATGTGTGCGCCCTAATGACGCAGTCCCAATAAAAATCGCAGATCGCCGCCAATTACTAATAAAAAAAAATTATAATAAAAATGCCATAAAACTATCCCCTATTTTCTAGACGCTATAACTTTTGCGCAAACCAATATTGGCTTATTGCGATTTTTTTACCAAAAATATGTAAAAGAATACATATCGGCCTAAACTGAGGAAAAACATTTTTTTTTAATATATTTTTTGAGGATATTTATTATAGCAAAAAGTAAAAAATAATGCTTTATTTTTTCGAAATTGTCGCTCCTTTTATGTTTATAGCGCAAAAAATAAAAACCGCAGAGGTGATCAAATACCACCAAAAGAAAGCTTTATTTAACGGAAAAAAAGGACGCTAATTTTGTTTGGGTGCAACGTCGCACGACCGCGCAATTGTCAGTTAAAGCAATTCAGTGCCGAATCGCAAAAAAGTGCTCTGGTCAGGAAGGGGGTAAAATCTTCCGGGGCTGAAGCAGGTTAAAGAATGCATGAACGGTATGAATTGCTATGTGTTTTAAATACCTGGTTAGAGTTCGGCTATTACAGCAGCCATGGTCGCTTTGTAAAGGTGATACATAAACATGAATGATATCCAATACTCGCCGTGTTTTGTGGAGCTGTTTGCGCGGAGCAGTAAGAAGCGCAGGTGTGCGGTTTAATGACATCCAGGTGCTCCCGCATCTAATGTTTGTTTCATGATTTGTGGCTGGCTTCTTTTTTTTTTCCCCTGCACGGTTTCTAATGTTTATTGTGCATATATGTATACGTGGGTGTTTTGTAAATATTTTATATGATGAGGAATTTGAATTATTGCATGATTTAATTGGTTTTATTTAAAAGTATAATATACAGGCGAAGCATTCTGGGGGATTCCAGCTGCAAAAAAAGCTGTTAGAAAGATCTATACTATGGAAGAGAGAAAGCCAATACAAGTATGGGGAGGATGCATTACCCATTAGCTGGTGAATTACATGTCCCAGTATGTTCTGCTAGACAGGATAGGGGGGATCTGGCACTGGTGGGCCCCAAGGCAATAGTCATACAGGTAGAGCCCCCCAAGGGACTATAATATGCAACATGAAATGTGATAGTCCACAGCTAAACTTCATCAGCAAAGAAACTGACAGCTGATCAATAAAATGATGTGCCTTCAATTTCAAAGCCAATCTATGAACACTTTTGCTGTGTCTGCACATCCCTACTAAACATTAGCTGGTCCATTTATAAAATATTACAATCTTTCTGTATATTATACAATTTTAAATGACACCCCTCCCCCCCCCATTGCCAGGCATTTGACATACAGAGGGATGGAAGTTGCTATTAGCAGAGTTGGCAGAAAAGAAAAAAAAAGAGAAAAGCAACTCAATGTGATAATTCATGAAAATATTCCAGGGCAAGCTGCCTTCACGAACTGATTAAAGCCAAACTCTGGAGAAAAAAGAGATTGTTCTGTTTCAAATTCCGCTTTATGCACTGACGTATTGACACTCTAATGCCCCGTACACACGGTCGGACTTTGTTCGGACATTCCGACAACAAAATCCTAGGATTTTTTCCGATGGATGTTGGCTCAAACTTGTCTTGCATACACACGGTCACACAAAGTTGTCGGAAAATCCGATCGTTCTGAACGCGGTGACGTAAAACACGTACGTCGGGACTATAAACGGGGCAGTGGCCAATAGCTTTCATCTCTTTATTTATTCTGAGCATGCGTGGCACTTTGTGCGTCGGCTTTGTGTACACACGATCGGAATTTCCGACAACGGATTTTGTTGTCGGAAAATTTTATCTCCTGCTCTCCAACTTTGTGTGTCGGAAAATCCGATGGAAAATGTCCGATGGAGCCCACACACGGTCGGAATTTCCGACAACATACTCCGATCGGACATTTTCCATCGGAAAATCCGACCGTGTGTACGGGGCATATTAGGGCGTACACACGGTCGGACTTTGTTCGGACATTCCGACAACAAAATCCTCAGATTTTTTCAGACGGATGTTGGCTCAAACTTGTTTTGCCTACACACGGTCGCACAAAGTTGTCGGAATTTCCGATCGACAACCACGCGGTCACGTACACCACGTACGACGAGACTAGAAAATGCCGGTTCAGAACCAAGCGCGGCACCCTTTGGGCTCCTTTTGCTAATCTCGTGTTAGTAAAAGTTTGGTGAGAGACGATTCGCGCTTTTTCAGACTCGTGGCTTTCAGATCGTTTTCTGCCGTTCAGTTTGTGCTTGTGGGTTTGTATCTGCTCTTCAGTGCGTGCAGCAAGTTCCGCGTGACTTTAGGTAGTCATTGTATTCTTGTTCGTTCGTTACTGGTTTTCAGGTCGCTCTTCACAGGCCTTGCTGTTCTTCAGTGTGTTCTGTTACTTCGTTCTGAGCAGCCGACCGTTTTTTAGCCATGTTTCGTATGCGTACTCCTCGTAGAGTTCGTGCTGTGCGGGGGCTTGGTGTTGGGGTCCTGACCTTGACACAAGTCCAGTCCATGAACAGGGTGAGGAGGAGTTCATGGACCAAGAATTGGTTGCTTCAGCGTGACCAGTTCTGTCATATGCCTTTGCTCCGTGAGATCCGTGAGAATAATCCTGATGATTTCAGGAACTTTCTCAGGATGACGGACCCCGTATTTCACCGTTTGTTGGCTTCGCTGACCCCCTATATCAGCAGGCAGGATACCTGCATGAGGCAAGCCATCACTGCGGAGCAGAGGTTGGTTGCTACCTTGCGGTATTTGGCCACAGGGAGAAGCCTGCAGGACCTCAAGTTCTCGACAGGCATCTCCCCCCAGGCTCTGGGGATCATTATCCCAGAGACCTGTTCTGCCATCATCCAGGTCCTGCAGAAGGAGTATATGAAGGTAAGATTTTTATCCTTTTATATCACATTTTATTGTATTGAATGTTTGATAATATATTGTATTTCTTTCCTCATTCCCTAATTACCATGATTGTAATATGCTGTGAATGTCCCCTTTGTTCTCATGCATGCTGGATTTTTATGTAATTATTATTTTATGTCCTTCATACATATTTGCCCTTCAATAACCTCTCCAGCATGGTGTCTCCTGTCCTATATTCACCTCATGTAGTCACTTAACAATGTATTTTATCAGCTCTATAGTAGTGCTTTACCCCAAACACCCCCTAAAATGTTTGGAAATGTTATTTTTTATTTAAATTCAGGCAGAGTGCCAGAGGCTTTTTTTTGTGGTGTCCCCAAATTTTTTGTAACCCTCCCTCCCCCAACTGCTAAGTCAGCTGATCCGAATTCTCTATCCTCAATCATCTATCTGCTGACTTTGCCAAACCCATACACACTATACCCACCTCTTTACTGGTCAGATTTATGGATGAATTCCCCAAAGCATGTAGTGCAAGGGCCTGCCTGTATACTTTCCAATGGTACTGTTTAAAGTTTTTGTATCCTATTATTATCTTTATAGGTAATAGCAGAATGTTCAAATGTGCTCAAATGTGTACAGTGTGTATTTATATCTTTGTATTATGACACTTCTTACCTGTCCAGTGGGCTGCCAATAGTGTAACTAAGGAGGGGCTGTTCCAAGTAATACCCTGTATTTAGGCATTCATCTCTCAATGAAGTGAAGAGGGTTACCTGTCCAAGAGTCCCCCCCCCCCTATAATGTTAGAAATGGCCCATGAGGGGGGGAGGGGGAATATGATAGGTGTACCTTATACTTTGTTGTTGTTAAATTCCCCTTAATAAATGCTATCTGGAGGTTGCCCCATAATGTTTGTGTATAATCTGCTTGCCATGTTTCTGTGAAAAAATAGTAATGTTTATTGTTTTTTCCTCAACAGTTTCCTTCAACGCCACAGGAATGGCAGACTGTGGCCTCCCACTTTGCCAAGCGGTGGGACTTTCCTAACTGCGGAGGGGCAATTGATGGGAAACACGTCCACATCGTTCCACCACCCAACTCGGGGTCGTACTATTATAATTACAAGGGGTTTAATAGTATAGTGATGTTGGCGGTGGTGTCGGCTAATTACGAGTTCTTGTATGTGGACGTGGGGAAGAATGGCCGGATGTCCGATGGTGGAGTGATCGCCCAGACGGAGTTCTACAGGCGTCTCCAGAATGGCAGCTTGGACTTGCCACCTCCAGAGGACAATGTTGAAGGTCTCCTATTTGTGTTCGTTGCTGATGAAGCATTTGCGCTGGGGGACCACCTGATGCGGCCATTCCCGATGAGGACCCTCACCCTGGAACAGAGGGTTTTTAATTACTGGCTGGCCAGAGCCCGAAGAGTGGTGGAGAACACATTTGGAATCCTGGCCAGCCGGTTCCCATTTTTTCTGACACCCATCCATATGGCGGAGTATAAACTGAACCATATAATACTTGCCTGCTGTGTTCTCCATAATTTTTTAAGAAAACATTCAGCCAACTATGCTTGCTCAGTTGGGCCTGAGGCCGGAATCCCAAATCCATCAACACTGACGGCGCTTGAAAGTGGCCGTCCTGGCTTGCCCTCCCTGAGTGCCCGTGATGTCCGGTTGCGATACCTGGAGTTCTTTGCGGGTAGGGGGGCTATCAATATGCCAGACAATCTGTGAAACCTTTTTCAAATAAAAAACAACCAAAAGAAATTCTTGGTGGACATTTACTGCTTGTGTTTGTTTTAGCTGACCCTGACAGAAATGTGTTGAGTGCAGAAAATGTTGTGATTGGGTAACCTTATAAAAAACAGTGTTGGCTGGTACTTCCTAAATGCAAAAACACATTTCACTACAAGTGCACTTGCAACTGCACTGAACCTGCACTTGTAGTGCAAAGTGGATTTGCCCTTAGGAAATAACCCCCATTTTTGCATAAAACAGCAACTGCATCACCCCAAAAGTGTTGTAGTGTTGAGACAATAATCCACACATTCTTGAGTAAGCCACTTTTTTATACCTGCACAATCACATGTGCATTTACGAAAGGTTTTTAAAACAAACCAACATGTTTGTTGTATAACAATTTTTGCAGAAGCATTATCAAAAATCGAAATATCCATTTCAGATAAAACAGGCCTGTGTAAAACCAACAAGAAAGCCAAAAAACTTGAACTTACAAAGTTCACATATGGTAAAACCTAAAGGCTATATCAGACATCAGTATTTAGGAACTGGGTTTGATATAGCGTTCAGATGGGTGGAAATCACCCCTGGAAAAGACAAATTTGGAAGATGCACACCAAGTTCAGAATGTCAACATGTGCTATCTGCCATCAGGGGGGATCAAGGGATGTGTTTTGGGGGAGCAAGCCCTTCCTCAACGCGACTTTATAATTGAGGAAGGGGTTGCACCCCCAAAACGCGTCCATTGATCTCCCGTGATGGCAGATAGCACATGTTGGCACACTGTGTGCATCCTCCAAATTTGGCTTTTCTAATCATTGAAAAATTTTTTGAAAGATTGGACCACAATAAAACAGGTGATTTTGTGGGGTTTAAATTCGCCCCAAAACATCAATGATGTTATTATTTTATGTTGTGCAATTCGAGATTATACCCCATGATCTCCCCGATCAGTATCTGGGCACTTTCAGATGTGAAACGTTCTCTCTCCCTCACATCACGATCACCTAAAAAGAGATAAAGAACAAAAAAAAAAGGTCTCAAAAATCTGCCAACATCCATCTCTTTTACCTGAGCCTGTGGTCGCAGACACTCACCTGTTGTGGTGCCAATCTCCACCACATCTTCTTCTTCCTCCTGCTCTTCTTCTTGGGTTTGCAGTATTTAACCTTCTTCCATAGGTGGGGGGTCTGTGTTCTCCTGAGATGAGGGGTGTCCTCCGAGTCTTTTCTCCCCTATGTAAAACAAAAATGGTATACTTAGCACACAGATATTTGATGGCAGAACTAGAAATAGGAAACATTGCTTGGAAGTGGGGTACAATTGTCTATTTTAGCCGAGTTCCAAGATGTATATTTTTTATTGGCCTTTGTCAAGCTGCAATACTTTACCTGTTTGGTACAAGCTTCACAGATGTAGCCCCCCCTATAGTATACACTGGAGCACCTGTGTGCCCCCCCTAATAAAAATGGTGTTCTTGTGTCCCACACTAGTGCTCCAGTGTCCAGATGTGAAAACAGCTGCTCAGTGTCCTCTCCTTACACACAATCTAGTTGGCATTTCATTCTAGTAACAAACCCATCTACACAAACAAATATTTGGCATCCAAGTAGGCCCCAAAAAATGTGTGAAAATGCATATGGCCTAAACAATGGTGTTCTAGAGGCCGAAAGAAAAATGTTTGATACGAACGAATAATGGGCCCATGAACATTAAAGTTGCCCTTTTAAACGTTACAATTAATAAAAGCATATGGAGCAGAACGAACGGAATAAAGACAGAAAGAATAGGAACACAGCACAACTACTTACTTTTTTGCAGCACTCTCCGGATCTTTCGGTACTGCTCTGGCTCTCTCAACTTCAGGTCCGACCACCGCTTCCTGAGCTGATCTTTAGATCTTCGTACCCCGAAATTCCTGTGATGGCTTTTGATCACTTTAGCAATGATTTTTGCCTTTCGGATGTTGGGGTGGGGGTAAGGCCCATATTTTCCATCATAGTCGGACTTCCTCATGATGTCGACCATCTCCAACATCTCCCCAAACGACATATTTGTGGCCTTAAAACGTCTCCTTCTGGATCGGGACGTGCCTGGATCCGGGCTTTCCTCCTCCTCCTTGCTAGAATTAGTATGCACCTGCTGTAACTCCGCCATCATGCTCTTCACCCACTGCGCCGAACGAAAAGGGGCGGGGAATAGACTAGAAAGAACGTCAGGGGCGGGCGGAGTTACACGCATGCGCAGTGTGTATAAAGCGTAACACGCGTGCGTATTACGTACGATCTGTGAGCGGAGGAAGGAGCATTGGACGCGCCGATCATAAGAACGAAGGTAAGAGACAAACTTGTGCCTATACTGCTTCTAGATTGAGGCCTATATTGTAACAAGATTAGGAGAGTTTTGTGTGACATTAGGCTTTGTCTTGTGTTGTGTCTTGCAGTGAACATGGATATCTTAATGAAAGACAATGACTTCATGTCAGTATTCGTAGAGATGCTAAGTGAGCTGCCCTGTCTGTGGGAGATTACCCACCCCCATTTCAGGAACCATGCAAAGAGGAAGGCAGCACTGGAGCAATTGTGTGAAATTGTGAAGCAGATGATCCCCACGGCAGACATCACCTATTTAAAGATTTTCTTTGGTGGCCTGAGGAGCACATATCTGAGGGAGCGCAAAAAGTCCTGGATTCACAGAGATCCGGAGCAGCAGATGACATCTATGTCCCCAGGATGTTGTACTACGACAGGCTGCACTTTCTGGCAGGCCAGACTGAACCCAGGCCATCCCTCTCAAGTCTTCCTTCCACGCTTCCTTCCCCCCTGGCTGAGGCTTCTGACGCCCAACCTGGGCCTTCCAGGCGATATGTGGAGGAGCCCAGATTGAGCCAGGTATAGCATTCCTCTAAATATATCTGCTTGTCCAATCAATGATGTTAACTAGATGTTAGTTGGGAGTACTAATTTAGGATTGTGATTGATGAAGCAAAACATTACAACCATGTCCCTTTTTTCATACACAGAGAAGTCTCAGCCAGGAGGTGGCCGGGCCGAGCCGGCTGGCTTATCTGCAGGTCCCTCCTCCCCCCCGGAAAATAGAAAGTGGCAGTAGGAGGAGTACCCTAGAGGAGGCTGCTATAGCATTCTTTTGGAGGGCTACAGTGGTCCTGGGAGCACCACACACTATGGAGGAGAACATTGCTGCCTTCATAGCCTATAAAATGCAGAGGATGGAGGAGGGCCAAAAAGTCTTGTGTGAGGCCCTCATATCGGAGGCTCTGGAGAAAGGTATGAGGGGCCAAATTACACCTCAGACACATCTTTGGGATGGTCCTCCTCCTCCTCCTGCAGGTCCTCCTCCTCCTCCTCCCTCTCCTCCAGGTCCTCCCAGTCCTCCTCCAGGTCCCCCCAGTCCTCCTCCTCCTCCAGGTCCTACTCCTCCTCCTGCCACATCTCCAACTGCACAGCCACAGCCCGGAAGGAAGCGTGGAAGGAAAACCAGACAGTGATTGCCCTGGGTTCAGTCTGGTCGGCCAAAAGATGCAGCCTCTTGTGGTACCACAGCCTGGGGACACAGATGTCATCTGCTGCTATCCAGATCTCTGCGAATTCTGGACCAGACTGCCCTCCCTTAGATATGGACTCCTCAGGCCACCAATTTTGATGTTGAAGAATTGATGTCTGCCGTGGGGGTCCCAGGCTTCGCTAATTTCTGCGGTTGATCCAGTGTTGCCTCCCTCTTTGTTTGGTTCTGATCCCTTAATAAAGGATTTTTGTTTTGAATTATACTCTCCTATGTGTTTGACTTCAAAAATGACAGTTGGTTTGTGAGGATTCAGGTACATTTCAAATATACAATGTGAAATGAACAAGGGACACCAACAACAAACAATCTCCTGGAGATTAAATAATAAAAGATATCAATGGTGTTGGGGTAACTTGACACACAAAATACACACAAAAATATTCGGGAGTAAAAAGAAAAATAACATTGAACAAAGATCAGCCTTGGAAAAAATCCAAACATTAAAGAAAAAAAAAGGCTTAAAATCCAAAAAAAATAAAAAATAAAAAATATAAAACTGTCAGATGTGACAACTAATAACAATATATTCTGGGAATCCCACTAAAAAAACACAAATAAAACTTTGTGAGAAGTGTGTGTGAATATGAGCAGCAAAACTACTTAATTCTTGTCACATTATAAAGAAGAAGAGATTGCGCTGTATTAAACCATTTTTAACATTGCAGCGTGACGAAAGTGCTGTATCCATTGCAAACGCTAAGTTTACCAGAACGAGCTGTCCCGTGTCGGAATTTCTTCTGAGCATGCGTGGCACTTTGTGCATCGGAACAGGCCACACACGGTCGGAATTGACGCAATTGGATTTTGTTGTCAGAAAATTTTATCTTCTGCTCTCCAACTTTGTGTGTCGGAAAATCCGATGGAAAATGTCCGATGGCGCCCACACACGGTCGGAATTTCCGACAACTCGCTCCGATCGGACATTGTCCATCGGAAAATCCGACCGTGTGTACGGGGCATAAATCCATCAACGAACCTATCTCAAGAAAACTGTAAAAAAAATAAAAAAAAAAATACATACATAAATACAACACACGTTAATGCACTTTTGTTATTGCACCACAATGCAGCTCTAAAATGTACATGAGACCTAAGAGTTTTTTAAATTATTTTAATTTGTTAAAAGCACAATACTATTTCAGAATTATGTGTCATGTCCTGAATTTTAGAATGATGGCGATATCAATATTTTAGTATAAACCATTACTAAAAACAACCAATGTGATAAAGATATATATTTATACATTCTGGTATAGGACCTGCCCCCATTTGTTATTAGATGAGAGAGCAGAAGCAGAGTGATAAAGTCACAACTTGATCCCCTTATCAGGAAGCTTCTATTATTAGATGGACAGCAATTAGCAAAAGAAAAAGAGCCCTGATTGGCTGAGAGTGCTGTCCTGCCCTCTCCCAGTGCCGCTGTACAAAGGATTATAGTGGTTTCAAAGACTAATTAAAACGATACATTTAATTTAAAAAAAAAAACAAGTAAATATGTAACTGGATTTTTTAAAATACAACCACTCAGGGTTTAACTTTAACAAACAAGAACTGAAAAATAAAATGAGTTTCTAAAGAAATCAAGGGCACATGGCAACTATGGTGCGTATTTCTCAGTAATAATATATTCCTGTATTTAATAATAATTTTTCTAATCTAAATAAAGTTGCAATTATGGTACTTTGCCTTCTCTATGGCTTTTTGTCATTCACTGTTGCCATCTGAGAAACCGGCGGCAATCTCTACAGTATAAATAACCATCTATCTATTGAAAATGCCTTAAATAGAGACAAGTGTAAAGCTAACGTGGAAACGAGAGAGCCTGCTGTGCCGGAGATGAGGAATGTTTGAATAAATTGTCTGTGGGTGAAGTAAATATACCTCTTCAAAGCAGCTAATGTCAGAAGTATCTGAGCAGAAGGATGATAATGTGTCTAAAGAACTGAGCTGTATGGCAATATACCTGGTAGAGGTCTGAAGAAAAGATGGGGTTTATACTGCCCCAGGGACACATTATTGGTGCTGCCCCTCTGTACAGGCTCCTCCTCTTTTTATGCCCCTTACCTTCCTGTGTTGGGAAATGTAGTGATTGCATTTCTGATCCAACTTCCATCAAGAAGGTCATCCATATTAGGCTAACCAATTCCATATCCGTATTAAAGCAACATGTTCAATACTGATACACTCATAAATGTATGAACTGCCATTGTGGACCTATTGCTACAGTAGAATTTTCTAAATGTGGTCTGACTAACTAAAAAAAGACTTAATCATCCTTCCACTCATGCCACCAATCCTCGCTCTCTTGAAGAACCAAAGCTTGCAGAAGTATCCTCTGTATGCAAAACACTTCTGGGTGTGTTGGGTGCCTTGTTCCCCTTGTCCCCAACTTCACCTGTTGAAGTCACGTGTTCGGTGACATAGGGCATATGGCGGGACCGATGACGTCAAGCCGAACACATGGAAATTTGCAATTCGTCATCATGTGAGTGTCTGGTGACCAATATCCTTATGGGGAAAGAGGCTTGTTTTCTGTAGTGCATCAGATATGCACTTTTAAATCTTTGGTGGAAGGAATATGGCATGATCAAGGAGGGTGGAGAGATAAATTGAATACCTGTGGGACTTGAATCTGGAGGAATATCTGTGACTATGCCTACCCGGTTTAAAGGGAAAAGCTCTCTTTTGACCTAAGATATTTTTGGGTCAAATACTGGAGGTAAGAATATGTATTTGTCGGTGAAGAGATGAACACTATTTTTGGTGAAATTTTCATGAGTTGAATACGTGAATTGCACATTATTCGAACGATCAACATAAGTCAACAAGGACACTAGTATCATTAATGGCATGTTTTTTGTCACTTAGAGAACTTATTACTAACCTCTGGAATATATTGATAATGGCTATATAGGTGGACTATATAATACAAATCAATTAGTAGAAGGACATTCCTTTGTAAAGAAGGACACTAACACATTATTTGCACTTATGATTTATTGAAGAGATTTATTATTATTTTTATTTTATTTGGATTTTATTGGCATATATATCATACAGTATCTTATACACCTTTAATCACATAGTGCAGTCAGTATTGATATAAAGACAGCGCTACACTGAGATAATATCATAAATGTATGAACTGCCATTGTGGGTCTATTGCTAGAATAAACATTTCAAAATGCGGTCATCCTGACACTCATGCCACCAATCTTCGCTCTCTTGAAGACCCAAAGATTGCTAAAATATCTTCTGCCCACTACCCTGGGCTTGTATTTAAAAAATAATTTGCATAGATACTTTTTTCCTGGGGTCGTCTATCCAGTCACATGATGTCATAAGTCTTCTTTATCTTCTCCTTCCACCAATGGTGGGAAGTCCTGATTGGCTGCTAAACACCAATCTCTGCAGTATTCTCCTTTATTACTGTTACAAGGCAGCCGCACTTCGCAGAATCAAGTATATATACGTGATTCTGCATTTTAGAGTAGAGGGGGCACCGCTTCGGCTGTGCTTCGTCAGTGGGTGACGTTTAGTGTCACTTTAAGTTAAACAGTCTTTCAGTACAATAAACCATTTATTTTATTGTTCACTGTACTGTAGCTTACCACCTAAAGTCATTGAAAATTGTGAGTAACTATCACGCCATCTTTTCTACTACTTTTTAACTATAAATCTACACTTTCATGTTGATATTCTGTTAGAAGTGTTTTACAATCCGAGAAGTCAGAGTCCAGGCACACAATAAACAATTCCATAAACCAATCACAATTAATAAAGCTAAATTTCTTGACATATTGGTATTTTGTTAGTTGAAAGGATAGTTCTGTCAGAACTACAGTAAAATATACAGGGTTCATCATAGAGAAGATCACTATACTGTATACGCTCTAGAATGAACAGTATTTTTCAATCTTCTATTTTATTATCCATCTTTATTTTTTTAAAAAAGCAAATACAGGTACACTTTGCTGTTTGGATGCAAGTTGTATGAATAACTTATTATCTGTTAAAGTGCATGCAAAACCAAAACATTTTTTTTTACTTTTCAATAGCGTATGAAAACATTAAGAAATCTGCTAGGCCTTTTATCAGAAAGATTCACCTTCACTTCCTTTCCCAAAGACATGTAGCACCCTCTAGCTAGCATGCTAGTTGTAAATAGGTTTAATTGTTAGTGCAGGTAAATTGGCTTGGCTGAGAGCCAGGCCTGGGTTGTAAATCTGGGTCAGGGATTAGTGACTCAGCGGCTGGATGACTCATCCTGACACCTCTTCTGGTGCCTCACCTTGTTCTCTGGACCATTGGAGAATGTTCTAGACATAGTGGGGGGAAGCTAGGAGGGGCTGTTAGGAATATTTAAGAGGACTTCAGCCAATTCCCAGTATGGGGGGTGGCAGGGTGCAGGCCTCCTCATAAATAGGCATGAGTCATGCCAGCAGGGGCAGTGGCAGTTGGGTGGAAGATGGAGATGGAGTGCTAAGGAGGCTGTTGGTGGCCCTTGAGGGTGTCCCCTAGTTTGGGGGGGGGGGCGACCTCAGGCCTGGGGCTTGGGTGCTGGTAGATTCCCCATATAACACATGAAGGAAATCTGGAGCACATCTACTAATGATTGTGGAACATAGCTGCTGCAGATAAAGAACCACACCCTGTTGGTGATTCTGGAACACAGCTGCTGCTGATGATCTGTTGATGATGATGGGGCACATCTGCTGGTTATGATGGAACAGACCTGCTGGTGATGATGAAACACATCTGCTGGTGATGGTGGAACACACCTGCTGTTGATGATAGAACACATCTGCTGGTGATGATGGAAGACATCTGCTGGTGATGGTGGAATACACCTGCTGTTGATGATAGAACACATTTGCTGGTGATGATGGAACACATCTGCTGGTGATGAGCGAACATACCTGCTTGTGATGATGGAACACATCTGCTGGTGATGGTGGAACTCACCTGCTGTTGATGATAGAATACATCTGCTGGTGATGATGGAACACATCTGCTGGTGATGGTGGAACACACCTGCTGTTGATGATAGAACACATCTGCCGTTGATGATAGAACACATCTGGTGATGATGGAACACATCTGCTGGTGATGAGAGAACATACCTGCTTGTGATGATGGAACACATCTGCTGGTGATGGTGGAACACTCCTGCTGTTGATGATGATGATGATGATGATGATGGAACACAGTTGCAGTTAATAATGGAACACACCTGCTGGTGATGATGATGGAGTACACCTGCTGCTAATAACAGAACACAGTTGCTGGTGATAATGGAACATATCTGCACATTTCTTTTTTCTTTTTTTTTTTTGCTTGTAATCTGGTGATCCATGAACACATCTGTTGATGATGATGGAGCACATCAACTGGTGATTGTGGAACACAGTTGCTGCAGATGATGAAGCACACCATACGGATGATTCTGAAACACAGCTAGCTGCTGCTAATAAACACATCTGTTGATAGTGATGGAACACACCTGCTAGTGATGATGGAACACATTTGTTGATGGTGATGGAACACACCTGCTGGTGATGATGGAACACATCTGCCAGTGATGATGGAACACATCTGCCAGTGATGATGGAACATATCTGCTGGTGATGATGGAATACATCTGCTGGTGATGATGGAACATATCTGCTGTTGATGATGGAACACATCTGCTGGTGATGATGGAACACATCTGCCAGTGATGATGGAACATACCCGCTGGTGATGATGGAACATATCTGCTGGTGATGATGGAATACATCTGCTGGTGATGATGGAACATATCTGCTGGTGATGATGGAACACACCTGCTGTTGATGATGATGATGGAACACACCTGCTGTTGATGATGATGATGGCACACACCTGCTGTTGATGATGATGATGGCACACACCTGCTGCTAATAATGGAACACAGAGGATATAGATAATGGATAACTGTGAAAACCCTTTAGTGCCAAAGAATATTAAAAAGTGTCAAATAATATGAGAAGATATCAGAAAATACAGTATACTGTATGTGTCAGAATATACCATCAAGTATGAAAATTGCAACCTTAATCCAATAATGATTCACACCAATAATCAACTGTGCTTAGCAAAATATATGTGTATATACAAAAAGTCCCAATATGCTTTCTTCATATATCAATTCACTGTGCTGAACAGGAATATGCAATCCAAAACATTCTTGATTAGTTATTCAACACCACCTTCCAATATATACTCTTACCAGAAACCAGTAAAAAACATGCCTGTGTTGTGCCTTAATCTTTCTGGTTCTTTAAACAGATGGTCAGGGATATATCCAGCAGGTACAGCAATACTCTCTCATACTCTCGCAAAGCAGGGAATAAAATGCATTACTTCACTTAGTAAAAGCACCTCACAGTGCACACGTAAACACTGGCTAGGCACACATTCAATCCCTTGATCGCCCTAGATGTTTAACCCCTTGCCAGCCAATGTCATTAGTACAGTGACAGTGCATATTTTAAGCACCAATCACAGTATTATGCCTCGTACACACGTTCCGAATATCGTACGACCGATCGTACGACCGTTCTTGCTTAATAGTCGCAAGTAGAAATTGAATAGCTAAACAAAGTCACGAAAATTCTCATACGACAGACAAAAAAATCAGAAGTAATGTCATGTGTTGTAATGTATTTGTATTGAATTTTCGGACGACAACTATACTGACTAAACGAAAATCGTACGATCTGTAACCGTAAGAAGAAAATTTTCATGTATGTCCGATCGAATAATATCGGATGAACGGTCGTGATCGCCTGTCAAAAGTAGTGTACACATTATCCGAATATCGTACAATTCTTCCTCGGACGACCGTTTTCGTACGATATTCGGATTATGTGTATGGGCCATTAGTGTCATTGGTTCCCACAAAGAGTGAAAAGTGTCAGTAAGTGTCAGAATATCCACCGCAATCCTGCTATAAGCTGTGGACTTAACCATTACTAGTATAAAACAAAAAAAAACAAAAAATCCAGTATATATACCATAGCTTGTGGACGCTATAACTTTTGCGCAAACCAATCAATATACGCTTATTGGGATTTTTTTTACCAAACATATGTAGCAGAATACATATTGGCCTGAATTTATGAAGAAATTTTATTTTTAAATTTTTTTTTATTGGATATGTTTTATAGCAGAAAGTAAAAAAATGTTGTTTTTGTTTTTCAAAATTGTTGGTCTTTTTTTTTTTGTTTATAGCACAAAAAATAAAAAAGCAGTGGTGATCAAATACCACCAAAAGACAGCTCTGTTTGTGGGAAAAAAATAACATACATTTCATGTATGTACAGCGTTGCATGACCGTGCAATTGTCAGTTAAAGTAATGCCTTGCCGTATCGCAAAAAATGGCTTGGTCATGAAGGGGGGCGTGTTTACGTTCTTTTTTTACCTCCAGCATATAGCTGAGGCTTATGTATTGGCTCTCTATCTATTCCTTAAAATAAAAAAATATAAAAAAGAAACTTTATAAAAAAAAAAAAACACTCCACATTATCAGGTTGACCTATCTGAATCTAAAATAATTCATGCGTAAACTAAAAAAAAAAAAAAAATGTATATCAGTGTCAGCTATTAAAATAGATATACGATATGAATACCATATGGCAAATGCTAGTAGTATAAATTATTCCTCCTGTGTGGATATTTATCAAACATATATTAACAAACACAGGCATAATAATTTTAATCAACTCCTAAATGGATGTGCTAGAATTGTGTCTACTATGCTGCAGAACTTTGTACAGAAGTGATCAATTAAAATTAACTCCCATATATTAAAAAACGCAGGAATAATAATCTTAATTGACTCCTAAACAGATGTGCTAGGATTGTGTCTACTATGCTTCAGAACTTTCTGTAGAAATTATTGATTAAAATGAATTCACACCTTTTCTATATATTTTTTATAATAAGCTTAACCTGTCAACACTTCCTAGGTAATAATTTGCAATCTGCATCTTTAGCCATGCTTTTCTGTTCATTAAGTTGGTTTATAAATCTTAATCTGTCAGCAAACAGACATGCAACATATACATATAAATTTGATTTCATAGCAGGAGTTTCAAGGAATGTTTCATCTTGAAATATATCCATGATGGATAATATATGCAATCTGGGTCATGTATGAACTGTCATTCAGCCCTCCTGTGCAAGGAAGCCACACAGTTCATATACTTTCTGTAAATGTGTGCTGTGCCACCACAGTATTTCTGTACCTACCATAATGCAGGCAGCATGTGGGTGGGGCTTCATGCGCCCGATCGGGGACACTGTGAACGGTGCTCGCTAACGCCTGCACGGACAGGCAGCGAACACAGTCATGTGAATTCCGTGTTAAAGCAGTACTCCTAACTTAGAAGTGAGCAGAACAACTTGTACAATCAAACAACTTGTGCAAACCCTTCTCCTTTTCAGCCAAGGAAGCTGCTTCTGTTTGATCTGCAACTGCTATGGTGCTACCCATGTGATCAGTTATGACACCAGACATTTCATGGTTTGACACTTTGGTTGAGAGCACAAGCAAATGTGGCAGTTAGCAATTCCGGCATGCCGAGAAGGTAACTGTTTTTTGAAACTGATAAATAGATAGGTATAGTTCCCCTGTATCTCCTTGTGTATGATGCACTTCCCAATGATTTACACTTTTTTAAGGGCACACTGGTGAGCGGGTGTCGGCAGTAAAGTGCCGCTATATTTAGCGGCGCTTTCCTGTCATTTTTGCGTAGCTTTTTGGCCTTTTCTGACACTTTTTGGCCCTTTTCGGCCACTAACCTCAAAGATGCTGTTGCAGAACTTTTTTTAATGTCCTGCCAGCGCACCGCTCCAGTGTGAAAGCACTCGGGCTTTCACACTGGAGTGACATTAGAGGCGCTTTACAGACGCTTTGCAAGCGCTATTTTTAACCTCAGTGTGAAACCTTAAAGCAGAAGTAAACTCATAGTTTTAACAATTTAAAAAAACAGTTATATTTTCAGAACATGTCGGGAATACAACGGTCACATCTGATGTGCTCTCAACCAAACTGACAAACCATCAAATGGCTGGTGTCATAACTGGTCACATGTGCAGCATCATGGCAGTTAAAAGCAGTTAAAGGTTAACCACTTAAGGAACGGAAAGGATTTTCCCCCTTAACCACTTCACATCCCGGCTATAGTCAAATGACGTCCGCAGATTGGATCTCCCATCCTAGGCAGGCGTCATATGACGTCCTCAGCTTCGCGCCGCATCACTGAGGAGCCGATGTGTGTGCCCAGCGGCCGTGATGTCCGCCGGGCACCCGCGATCGCTCGTGACAGAGCAGGAACGTGGATCTGTGTGTGTAAACATACAGATTCACGTCCTGTCAAGGGAGAGGAAACAGATCGTGTATTCCTAGCATATAGGAACACCGAACGGTCTCCTCCCCCAGTCAGTCCTATCCCCCTACAATTAGAACACACAGTGAGGGAACACAATTAACCCCTTGACAGTGACATTTATACAGTAATCAATGGCTATGTATAGCTCTGATCCCTGTATAAATGTCAATGGTTTCAAAAAGGTGTCAAAAGTGTCTGATCTGTCCGCCGCAATGTCGCAGTCACGATAAAAATTGCAGATCACCGCCATTACTAGTAAAAAAATAATTTAAAAAATGCCACAAATCAATAATCTATTTTGTAGGCGCTATAACTTTTGCGCAAACCAATCAATATACGCGTATTGCAATTTTTTTTTTACCAAAAATATGTTAAAGAATAGATACTGAGGAAAACTGAGGAAAAAATGTGTTTTTTTTAAAAATATGTGTGATATTTATTATAGCAAAAAGTAAAAAATATTGTGTTTTTTTTAAAATTGATGTATTTTTGTGTTTATAGCGCAAAAAATAAAAACTGCAGAGGTGATCAAATACCACCAAAAGAAAGCTCTATTTGTGGGGGGAAAAAAAGGACGTCAATTTTGTTTGGGTACAACAATGCATGACCACACAATTGTCAGTTAAAGCGACACAGTGCCATATCGCATAAAATGGCCTTGGCAGGAAGTGGGTAAATTCTTCCTGGGCTGTGGTAATGACCAGGTCATTTTTTGCGATTTTTTTTTGAAAAAAAACAATATTTTTTACTTTTTTCTATAATAAATATCCAAAAAAATAAGAAAAAATAAAAATGTCTTCATCATTTTAGTCCAATACTTATTCTTGGTAAAAAATTGCAATAAGCGTATATTGATTGGTTTGCACAAAAGTTATAGAGTCTATAAAACAGGGGATAGATTTATGGCATTTTTATTATTTATTTATTTTTTACTAGTAATGGCGGTGATCTGCGATTTTTAGCGGAACTGTGACATTGCGGTGGACAGGTCGGACACTTTTGACACTTTTTGGGACCAATGACATTTATACAGCGATCAGAGCTAAAAATAGCCACTGATTACTGTATAAACGTCTCAGGTAGGGAAGGGGTTAACACTAGGGGGGGCGATCAAGGGTGTCAGAACTATTGGGGTTTAAAAGGATTAATTTAGAAGGCCAAAATCATATTATTTTACATATTGTATATTTTTGTGGACATGAGAGGAGCCATTTTGTTCCTATATATTGTTTCTTAAGAGGTTAAATTGAGTTCATACTGGTGGACAGAGATTTTTCTTAAGAGACTTGAAGGCCCCATGCACATTATCTCAGATAGTAAATTAAGAGCCTCAGACACTTAAAGATAAGGGCCATGGGCAAATGTGTATTGTCATAAGGCTGATGTTTATGTTAGAAAAGAAAATGTTGATTCCAAGGGTTCAAATAACACTGGATAGAAACATGTATTTTGTTTCTCTTTCCTTAACTGAGATAAAGAAGAAGACGTATTCACAAATTGTGTTTTTTAAATACTCTATATTAATTACTGCAAATAATTATTTTACATTATATTGGAGTAATTTTATTCATAATTAATTGTACAATGTCACATAATTTGGTCTGTGCATTTTTTTTCTATATATAATTTTTTATATAATATTATTTATATATATTCACGGATGTAGTAGTCTATATATTAAAATTAATATAGCATGTCTGTAAGGCTATGAAAAGTTTTAGAGTATATAAACTATACTTGTGTAATAATCCTTGTATTTTGAATAACCAGGATGTTTCTTGCACCATGACTTATCTTTCAAGGTATGTGAGAAGTTAAGTTAATGACCGTATCCGTCTCATAACCATATATTCTTGTTTCAGATGCAAAGTCTACCAAGTTTGACATAGGTTTGACAGTTCATGGTATTTTATAGTTTTTCTTTAACTATATGTCATTCATATATTTAATTTGACATTTTTGAGAAACATTTAAAAAGCATTTTTAATCCTATACTGTCCCTAGTGGTAAGTATGCACTAGGGTCCGAGATCGTCCCTATAGGTTTTGGGCAGGAAATTACATGTGTTTGATGTCACTCATGACGTGAAAGGCATTTCCACACCCAATCCTGGGGGAATATAGAGGGGATACACATGACAGTGGGGGGGGGGGGGGGGGTGAGATCGAGACGGGGAATGGAACAATGGATGGAGAAACAAAAGTTTCTTAGATCACCGGTAAAGTATTCATTTACTATTTTTATCTTTTGATATTGAATTATTTAGCATATACCTGACTAAACCATTTAACCTTTGTGGCATAGCATTGGAGTAGTATTATTTCTACCTGCAGCAGGACCTAATTATATTCCAATTATAAGAGAAATACACATCTTTGTATATCTCTACAAAAGATAATTCCAAAGTCTGTATCAATGGTTTTGTTATGATATATGTTTAAACATAAAATTAATTAGAGAATTATCTTTACTGTAAATAAGTTTTGATTAAATTATCAAGCTCTGTGCACAGTATAACATTTTGTCCTTGCATTTTTAAAGTGTAAGCTTGAAGGTCTATTTGTTTGAGAAGAAATCACACATGTTGAATCACCACCTAGTTTGTTTTCATAGTCTGTAAAGCCACGGAAAGCTATTTACTAAGCCGTCATGAAGTGTTGAGACATGGTATTTTTGTAACAAGAGCTTGCGGTAAAATTTCTCATTATTTATATCACCCATATAATTGATATTTGAAGTTATATTCTTCTATCATCACTAATTATATTTGATAATAATTTGCACTGAATTTTTAGTTAATAAATATATATATTTTAGCACATCGCTGTATTCATTTTTGTCTTCAAACTAGCATGGATAAACAAATTTGAATTATTTGGTGATTTGTGGAAAGATGCGAAAATCTCCTTAACCATAGATTTTTGCATATTTCAATAAACATAATACTGTTAATATTTCAGTATAAACATCTGACAAGGGGTTAAAGAGGAAGTAAACCCTGTGGGTTTTACTTCCTCTTTATTTCCCTGCAAAGGTAAAGCATTATGGACTACTATGCATAGTAGCCCATTATGTGTCACTTACCTGAAACCGAAGCCTGCGATGTCTCCGTTGTCCCCACTAGCAGGGAGCGTCCATCTTTGCCCCTCTTCCTTCCAGGGCGCGAACGCCGGCTCTGTAAATGGCCGGAGTCGCGTGATGTCACTCCCACCAGTCACGGCATGACCCCTATTAGAAACAGCACAATGTAACCTTTCTAAAGGGCGCATGCGGCGATGACATCGGTGCATGTGCTGTAGTCATCGGCGCTCGGCTTTTTAGTAAATATCTCCTAAACCGTGGAGGTTTAGGAGATATTTCAAGCACCTACAGGTAAGCATTAATATAGGCTTACCTGTAGGTAAAATTGGTTGTACAGGGTGTACAACCACTTTAAGTGTTCCCTAGGGAGGTGTTTTTAACTGTGGAGGGAGTGGACTGACTGGGAGGAGAGAGAGATCACTATTCCTGATCACGAGGAACAGCAGATCTCTCTCTACTTCCCTGACAGAACGGGGATGATTACAATACAGCATTCTCCTTGGTGTTGGAGACGTGAGGACAAGATCTGCGGTGATGGGGAAATTCTCCAACTGTTGTTCAACCAGCCTGGAAAGCAGCTTCATACATGCAGAAACCACGGTATGACACTGAAACTCGGAGTCAGTCTATCTACGTTGTGCTTTAGTCCCTCCCAGTCCCTAGTAGTTTCTAATCTGACATCAGCCAAACTTCTAACTACCAGAAGTTGCCGTTGGATGCCTAACCTGGCACTACTCTATGATGGTTATTGAGCCCTGAGCTAAAACTAGCTATAGTATCCCAGACCAGATGGGATGGGGTTAACTAAAATAACCAGAACTGTATATAAACTGTATTGCAACAAACTGGTTCACTTACTAACATACTGGCAAGTGACCACTACATACAAACAGTAGTACAGGCCTACTGTAGCTATCTGGCACTGTGCATGTGAGATAATAACAATGGGACAGAGATCCTCTGTCTGTCACAAGGATTCAGATACACAATCAGCAGCTACAGTTAAACTATTAGGCTTCATGTACACTGGCCTACATTTACCATACCCACAGAAAACCGCAAAATGTGGAAAAATTACACTCCTACTCTTCTCCTGGAGGAAAAAATAGAGGAAGGTTGAAGCTCACCTAAACCCGGCAGCTCCTAAACTCTGCTAAAAGCCTGTGTGTACATTGGCACATAGGTGTTTAAGGAGCTGAGTTTAGGAGCTTTGCCATAATCCTTGCATAATAGACCCTTTTGTCTCGGGTTTAGCAGTATGGACAGGACATGTGGCTGAGACTTTCTCTCTCCCTCTCTCCGCTTTCTCCTTCTGGAGTTTAAAGCAAGCCTCCAAGTGCTAATACATAATTATACATAACACTGTGATATTATCAGCTAACAGTAGGGGGCAGCAAATTACTACACGTGTCATTTTGGCCAAGTCAGATTCTGGATAGTTTTGGATAGAGTCAAGAGGGATTAGAACAACTGTCAGGTTTTTATTGGTATTCCATAATGACACCAGTACTTAGCCAATACACCTCAATATACCTCACAATTTTAATGAGGTCATAAGCCATATGCAAAAAAGCAACATCAATAACAAATACCACCAACTAAAGAAGGAAACATATGGGTCTGGTGCTGGATGAATTAAAAACAAAGGTTAGTATTGCTGTCTGTGTCCCTTGTTAGGGATTTTCACCCTCTCTATTTTACCATGCTTCAGTTTGTGAATGAACCGGAAACTGCTCACGCAGAGCACTTACCATTCAGTCACTGTTCAGTGCAGCTGATGTTACAGAGAAAGGCCTGTGTGTTTGAGCTTTGGAGTGCACACCCTGATGCCAAAGGGCTGCACACATCTATGCAGTCAACCATTGTAGTGTGACCATAGCCTTACTGCAAGGAAAACATTTTAACGTTTCCCAGATTTTAGCTTTAGGTGGCCTGAATCCGAGACTGCAGTAATCCTGTATGTGAGTATAATTTCCTCATTAGAAATGTATTTGCCTCCTTCCATCCCATTTCTCACTGTTCTAGTTTGCTGTTCATCAGTAAATTTGTCTTGTTTTTGACCAGACTGTTTTTTCTTTTATGGCTTCTCTCATTGATCACATGACTTCTCACCTCCCCTTTCCTATCTCTTAGTTAATAAGTTTTCTTCAGCTGTCACTGTACTTTTGGACAGCTGACATAACCTGGAGCAATAGGATTATGGGATTAATGCAAGATTTTGAAACCGTTAGCAGGGCAGACATACATTACCTGCAATGCACCATATAAGAAAAACTAGCAGAAATTTTATAAATGTACAAAACCTTACATGTAGCCATCAAGAAATTAATGAAGCTATGAGCAAAGGTGCAGTATTCATTTACCGTAACTGATTTTCATAGATATACTGTATAAGACATTACATGCCACACTAAATAATCATACAGAACAAATGTGCAATTAATTAAGTTGAATAAAGTCCACAAATAGTGAAAATAAATAAACTGTATTAAATACATGCAATGTTTGTACAATATACACTATATTATCAAAAGTATTGGAAGACTGCCTTTACACGCACATGAAGTTTAATGACATCCCAGTCTTAGTCTGTAGGGTTCAAAATTGAGTTGTCCCACCCTTTGCAGCTATAACAGCTTCAGCTCTTCTGGAAAGGCTGTCCACAAGGTTTAGGAGTGTGTCTATGGGAATGTTTGACCATTCTTCCAGAAGCGCATTTGTGAGGTCTGGCACTGATATGTATGAGAAGGCCTGGCACGCAGTTTCCACTCTAATTCATCCCAAAGGTGTTCTATCAGGTTGAGGTGAGGACTTTGTTTGTGCAAGCCAGTCAAGTTCCTCCACCCCAAACTCTTTCATCCATGTCTTTATCGACCTTGTTTGTGCACTGGTGTGCAGTCATGTTTGAACAGGAAGGGGCAGGAAGGGCAGGAAGGGCAGGAAGGGGCCATCCTCAAACTGTTCCCACAAAGTTTGGAGTATGAAATTGTCCAAAATGTCTTGGTATTCTGACACCACTGTCAGAATACACAACCACTGAAAAACAACCCCACACAATTATCCCCCCTCCACCAAATGATTTGGACCAGTGCACAAAGCAAGGTCTATAAAGACACGAATGAGCGAGTTTGGGGTGGAGGAACTTGACTATCCTGCTCAAAGTCCTGACCTCAAACCGATAGAACACCTTTGGGATGAATTAGAGTGGAAACTGCAAGCCACGCCTTCTTATCCAACATCAGTGCCGACCTCACAAATGCGCTTCTGGAAGAATGGCCAAACATTCCCATAGACACACTCCTAAACCTTGTGGACAGCCTTCCCAGAAGAACTGAAGCTGTTATAGCTGCAAAGGGTGGGCCAACTCAATATTGAACCCTACGGACTAAGACTGGGATGCAATTAAAGTTCATGTGTGTGTAAAGGCAGGCGTTCCAATACTTTTGACAATATAGTGTATATGCATGCAGCTATCCAGAATTCAAACTGTGTGAGTCCCGCTCCAGACAGATCTCCTCCACTTTAACAGTAAGACTTACCGGATAAGTATGACTCTTCAGTTATAAAGAAGTCATAGAGTGCATGATGTCAGCACACACTAATAGCCAGGGCATAGGCTTCAAACCAGGGATCATTAGCCATATCCATATCATATGCACCACATATAGAAATGAGAAGGAAACAAAACACTCCACATAGTGTAAATGTCAGGACCTGGAGTTGAATCTGGAATCCTCTGTTGTGTCTGGCAATGACTCTTCTCGCTGAGCTACCAGAGATGCAGGACAGCATCCTGTCATTGGACAAATCTGCCTTGTCCCTTGACTTCTGCTGAACCTTGAACTTTTTGCTCCTTCCATGAACATCCTGATTTAAGCCATGTATCTGCACTTCCTGTTTGCCAGATTACTGTGCTCTCTTTAGCCAGTATCTCTCTCTCATCTTCCTTGATGCCCTCCATATTGTGCTACCACTCATTATCGACCCTTGGCTTGTTCCTCGACTACGCTTCTGCCTAATCCCAACCTGCAACTACTCGTTACTGACCTTTAGCTTGTTTTACTGACTATGCTTCTATTTGATCCTTACCTGCTTATCCACTTCTGAACTGGCTTGCTCACCTCCTGTTGGGGCGATCCAGAGGGCTGTGACCTGGTGCCATCAGGAGCTATGTTGAACACCAGTTAGTATTTAGACTTCACACCTCAGGGGAGTCTGTGTCATTTGCCAGGGTGACTGCCTATGAACAAGGCTTATCAACGAAACGCATCAGGCACTGTTTCTCTACTCACTGGTATGTAATAATAAAGAAGATCAAGGTTTATGGAGTTGCCAGCTGTCTTTTTTCAATTGACTGAGTTGTCTATTGGTGTTTGAAAGGACACCACAGCTTGAACACCCAGAATACATCTTCCAGCCACACACTATGGCTCCACTGTTCTGAGTGATGCATTGTTTCTGTTTGTGTGACTGCCTGTGTACCTATCCTGCTGGCAGGTGGTAGTTCCACTACTGCTATAGCAACTGGTCTTTCAGCCTGATCCCTGATCGTGACAGTAAACCTCACAGCGCTGTATACCAGAGGTAAAATTGGCTGAATCTTGCTGCTGGGGACACTTCCGGTTTCACAATGATGTCATAATATGTAGCTCTGCCCTAAGCATTTTGTCAGAATTTACGTTTTCCAGTGTCCCAGAAGACATCAATTCTGATGAAACGCGAAGCGGGTAAGGTAGTGGAGATCTGTCTGGAGAGGGACTGACACAGTTTAAATTCTGTATATTTGCATGCATATATATTGCACAACATGGAACTTTGATTTATTTAATACAGTTTTTTATTTGACTATTTGGGGGATTTTTCAATTTAAATTAATTGCACATTTGTATATATATAATATACTGTATGTACAGTGGGGCAAAAAAGTATTTAGTCAGCCACCAATTGTGCAAGTTCTCCCACTTAAAAAGATGAGAGAGGCCTGTAATTGTCATCATAGGTATACCTCAACCATGAGGGACAAAATGTGGAAACAAATCCAGACAATAACATTGTCTGATTTTTGAAAGAATTTATTTGCAAATTATGGTGGAAAACAAGCAAGATTTCTGGCTCTCACAGACCTGTATCTTCTTCTTTAAGAGGCTCCTCTGTCCTCCACTCATTACCTGTAATAATGGCACCTGTTTGAACTTGTTATCAGTATAAAAGACACCTGTCCACATCCTCAAACAGTCACACTCCAAACTTCACTATGGTGAAGACCAAAGAGCTGTCGAAGGACACCAGAAACAAAATTGTAGACCTGCACCAGGCTGGGAAGACTGAATCTGCAATAGGCAAGCAGCTTGGTGTGAAGAAATCAACTGTAGGAGCAATAATTAGAAAATGGAAGACATACAAGACCACTGATAATCTCCCTCGATCTGGGGCTCCATGCAAGATCTCACCCCGTGGGGTCAAAATGATCAAAGAACGGTGAGCAAAAATCCCAGAACCACACGGGGGGGGGACCTAGTGAATGACCTGCAGAGAGCTGGGACCAACGTAACAAAGACTACCATCAGTAACACACTACTCCACCAGGGACTCAGGTCCTGCAGTGCCAGATGTGTCCCCCTGCTTAAGCCAGTATATGTCCAGGCCCATCTGAGGTTTGCTAGAGAGCATTTGGATGATCCAGAAGAGGATTGGGAGAATGTCATATGGTCAGATGAACCCAAAGTAGAACTGTTTGGTAGAAACACAACTCGTGTTTGGAGGAGAGAGAATGCTGAGTTGCAGCCAAAGAACACCATACCTACTGTGAAGCATGGGGGTGGCAAAATCATGTTTTGGGGCTGTTTCTCTGCAAAGGGAACAAGACGACTGATCCGTGTACATGAAAGAATGAATGGGGCCATGTATCGTGAGATTTTGAGTGCAAACCTCCTCCCATCAGCAAGGGCATTGAAGATGAAACGTGGCTGGGTCTTTCAGCATGACAATGACCCCAAACACACCGCCCGGGCAACGAAGGAGTGGATTCGTAAGAAGCATTTCAAGGTCCTGGAGTGGCCTAGCCAGCCTCCAGATCTCAACCTCATATAAAAACCTTTGGAGGGAGTTGAAAGTCCGTGTTGCCCAGCAACAGCCCCAAAACATCATTGCTCTAGAGGAGATCTGCATGGAGGAATGGGCCAACACACCAGAACAGTGTGTGACAACCTTGTGAAGACTTACAGAAAACGTTTGACCTCTGTCATTGCCAACAAAGGATATATAACAAAGCATTGAGATGAACTTTTGATATTGACCAAATACTTATTTTCCACCATGATTTGCAAATAAATTCTTTCAAAAATCAGACAATGTGATTGTCTGGATTTGTTTCCACATTTTGTCTCCCATAGTTGAGGTATACCTATGATGACAATTACAGGCCTCTCTCAACTGAACTTTTCATCATGAAGATACCAATTTGCAATTATTTTATGGACTATTTTCATATTAATATATTCCTTTCTCATGTTTGCACAGCACTATTCATTGGGTGTATAATACTTATCTATAAATTGTTTTATCACTTAGTGCCACTATTTACCTTTTAACTTACATTTGGTAAATCTGGTTTATTATACTCTTTTCTTTGAAGTGGCTGCTCCATTCTTATTTGTTCCATTTGTTTTCTCTGTGGCGCAGTGTTAAGATCTTAGATAGTGGCTCGTTTTGAGATCTAATTGTGTCTGACAAGGTTTACAACCACTTTAAACCTGTGTGGGATAGTTGTGTTATTATGTATTATATTAGCATAGTGAACCTATTAACAAACACACCCATGACATTACAGCATGACATTTGTAAGTTCCTCCCATGTGTGTATGGGATCCTTCCCTATATCCCAAAACATAATTGTTGGTTAATTGGCTTCCATCCGAACTAGCCTCACTGCATAGAAGTCTGACCGTGGTAAGTACATTAGTTAATAAGCTTATTTGGTGCCAGGGAGTGATATGAATGGTTCAATGTTCTTCGCAAATTGCTACAGAAGAAGTGTCAGAGCTCTATAAATGAGTAAAATAAATAAAAATAAACTCCTAACGTGAACTGCAGTTCTGTGCTAGCCAAAGCATCTAGTATGTGTAATAAAACAGCATATGGAGAATGAGAACATTCTCGCATCTATTGAAGGTCAAAGCTGTTGAGAAGGTTTTTTTAATAAACAAAATTACTCCGTAGGATAAAGAAAACATTTTGAATGCAATTCTAGGCAATGGGAAAAGCAAAACAGAAATTATTTTTTCTAATCATCCTAACTTATATTTTCCATGTCTTTCTGACATTGGTGACAAATAGTTTGACCCCAAATGGCAGCCTACTAGACAACTCAATGAAAAGTTTCCAAAATATTTTGGACCTGTGGATAAACCATTATCTCCTACAAGGTTTTGATCACTCTTTATTGACTATTTGATACCCTCCAGTTGAATGAATCCCAAGACATTCCAGGGACTTTTTTGGCTTTTTTTGGTTTCAATGTCCTCCATTCTCTTTCCTTTATTACCCCTTGCTACCCATCATATATTCCTTTCTTTGCCTCCCTTCTACCTTTTTTACTTTCTTGTTCCAAGATCTATATTTGTTGTTACCTTCTACCACTTACTACTGATCTGGCAGCTGGGTCACCCCGATAATTAATTATCGTACCACTCATATTTATGATCCAACTGATGTGGCCACATTGTGACTTTAGGCACTGGAACTTTTGATTTGTGATAATAGTGTTGGTTAATGCAAAGAGGTGTTACCATCAAAAGGTAATGGAATAAGGACCAATCTGATTTCACCTCCAGGGGGTCTAACCAAAGGTCCAAGTCTTGAAGTATGCACACCTGTATGAATGTTTAGAAGGGGGTATTGAACCCATGTAAGTTCAGGTAAGATTTCCTGTTAGAGCTCACCACAAGGCTGACTGTCTACAGCAACAGACTATAAGGGTTATCTCCCCGCTGTTGGTGAATTCATGATTTAATTTTCACCCTTGTCTTCTTTAATTAAACAAAAAGGTGGTAACACTATGAAAAAAGGGCACATTTAATGCCACCTTCAAAAGGTCTAACCAAAGCACCAGGCCTGGATATATGCATAGACCTCTATAAACATTGAGAAGAAGTATAGAGTCCCATTTAAGCTCAAGTAAGATTTCCTTTCAGAGCCTACCACAAAGCCAACTGTCTTACTTCCCTGCCTCTATGAGAGAATGCTGAGCCTATTCCCAAGCAGCAATGTCACATGCTGTAAGTCACTTGCTCCTGGATACCCAGCAGATGAACATAGCAGCTAGGAAGTGAAGGAAATGTGTGTAATGCTCAGGGATAGGGCTTTAAAGCAAACCTACTGCCTTGGCATACATGAGCAAAGTACAGGTTAACTTTAAATCTTCCTGCTGTATTTTCTGAAGTATAAAATAAATGAGGCACCCTCCTAGCTAGTGTATAAGATGTCAGGCTAATTTAGTTTGGCTCCTCTGTAGCCAGTGGAGTAGTGAGTGGAGCAGTGGTTAATTACTGTAGTCTGCTCAGTGTTTCACAGGCTGTTGATCTGATTACTACCCCCTGCATTCTAGAAAGTTTTGGACTCACAGTGGAAGGTGAGGCAGAAGGGCAGCCTGAAAATTCATGGGGATCTGGCCAATCCCTGTGGAGGTATGCCCAGAAAGTGGCTGGGGATCTCATGAATAGTCTAAAACCTGGAACAGGAGCTGAGTTGTTCCGAGGCTTCATCCCCTAGGGGCAGGCTGCTGGACGCTTGTAGGTTGGGTGTAGCATAGTGTGGAAGCAATAATTCACACAGTCAAGTGCAATATAAAACTCGTATTGAAGTAATGCAGCAACAATTCACAATAGACCTGGTGCATCTGTTGAGAGGGGACGGAATGCAGTCTGGCCCTAAAAGATGGGGAACATTTCCCTATACTACCCACTTGCATAAAGTGAGCCAAACCCATGGGCCAGGGTCCTACATAGACTCTACTACACCTAAGATGGCCAGAATACAATTAGATCGCTGCCCCAGTGACTCAGGAAACCATAGAGGAACTCTGTTTCCCTTGACTTCTTCTCCCTCTGCATTGCTACCATGTTGAGTACCACCTGCAGTGGCGACAGACCGCACCTGTTTACATGTTGCTGGAGGGTCATCAAGGTTCTAGCTGTAGCATAGCATGGAAGCCTGGATATAAATGTTGGTTTGGAGAGTTTGTGGAAGTTGGAGGAGGGTGTCCGGCTGTCCTGTGGTATCATGCGTTAATTTCTCCCTCACTGAAGAGTACCCAGTGGATATTGGAAGGAGGCAACCCATGATCCTGTGGCATTGAGTATTGACCAGAATTCAGAGGCTTAGTGACTGTGTACAGGGCTCAGCTCTACGAGAAGGCCCTAACTTATTACTCAATCATCTGAGTAATAGAGATCTTTGTGGGAACTTAGGCAGGCCATACGAAGTTCGAATGTCAGCTGGTTCAGCAGAAACTGGAGGAGTATCAAACCATGTATGAACAGGCTGAATGTACCAAGTTGATCGATCAACTTGGGTACAACCAGCATGCCAGGTTTTACCTTAGATTATCACTAGTGGCTGCTATAGCTGCTAGCAATATTCATCATCTTCTCCAGTTGGGGGTGACTTCCCCCACCCTCTCACGCCAGGAGAAGACAATGGCCCAGCAGGAGGGATTCCCGCACCAACACTGTCTGTGTTGATGGAGGAATTGAGCAAATTTCTTTCCTGCAATCCGTGGTTGCAGAAAAGAAATTTGCCCCATGCATGGTCGGCCTTAGTGTCATCTACCTTCTTGGCTTTATGACACAGAGACAAAAAAGCTGGCAGAAAAAGTGTCCTGTAATTACTCAAAGTTCCTTTATTTGGGGTATCCCATGCTCCCCTCACCCCCATCCAAGTTTAAATGGCAATAAAAGACATAAAAGACACTCCCTAGACTTTTTTATCAAGCCAGAGAGAGGGAGAATGATGTGTGCCTGGCTGCTTCTGCACTAAAATTCCGGAGGAAGGGACCAGTTCGTTGCAATTGGCTCTTTCGTGGGGGGGGGACGAGAACATAAAAGAAGAAAACCCATTAGTGAGAGAGAGCAAGACTTCCATACCATGACCACTGCAGGTGGGCAGAGCTGTGATCTAAAGTGCAGAGATATAAAAATAACCAATGAGTGACTCAACCCATTGATGTCAAACTCCCTCATACAGAACCACCATATTATATGGTCAGCAGCCCTTTAAATATATAGATTATATAGAGCAGAAAGATTCACTGCCTTGAAAGAGAAAAACGTTACTTACCTATGACACCGAGCTCAATTAAGTGTCCGAAATAGAAATGCTGCCTCTCGTTAATTGTTCTTGACTCGAAGCTTACAACAAGCATTCAGAGCCTCTTTGCATCAATATGTAATAGTTGATGAAGTTGAGAACATCATGGCAAATCAATGCTATGATTTAGTGGAAATAATTGTAAGCAGCGGCTTTAAATGCTAACATGGGTTCCTGGAGGAATGAATAACTGGAACGTAAATAACAATTCCCTTTTCATTTATTAATCATGTTGGTGTGAAACATTGAAATGCTATGGTCTATTTGTGCTTCTCTGTGTTTTCCGATTTTTCATTCCTGTGAATGCTATGACTGATGAATGGGTATTTGGGGTAGAGGCGGTGAGGGAAAACTGAACAGTGGATCGAGTCACTACTGAATATTAAATACACACTAACCGCTAACAATTTACTTTCACCAACAAGTACAATAAACATGCTTTATTAGCTTTAAGAGACCCTGTCACTGACTTAAACAATTGCAGGTAAAAGGAAGTATTTTAAATGCTTACTTGCAGTGTTTTTTTCTTTCCATAAATTATTTTTCATTCACTTGCAAATATACCTTTGAACATGCTTGAAAATTTGAATTCTCCAGGAAATGTACCGGTAATTTCCTTAGCACAGCCCTCTTCCTTCTTGCTTGTAATAGCCCTCTTCACCTCTGGAAGCATCTAATTACTGTCTGTGCTGGTCCAGCTTCACCTCCTCTTCCCTCACTTCCATACATAATCTTTTATGTAACAGCAGGAAATGTAGCAAAGGGGTGCAGTGCTCACTCCCGCAGAAGCCCGAATTTTAAAGGATGACTCCACTTTCGTGGGAAAAAAAATTGCAATTAAAGAAAAAATAGTATAGCGTATTGTCAGGGCTGGGCTCAGCCCTTCCTTCTCTGCTCCTCCTCCTTCTCGGCTAATTGCCAGCTCCTATCTCTCCACAGTGACTCACCTGTTGATGATACCCTGCTCGTCAGTCCTGCCTACTTAAGCCATCCAGCCTAGATGATCTCTGCCTTTGCTTTGATCACATCTCTAGAGACGCTCTCCTGTGTTCCTTGCTTAGTTGACATTCCTTGTGGCTCCAGATCCTGCTTGCTGTTCTACTACGCTCATCTCTGGCTCCCTGACGTTTTGGCTTGTCTGACTATCCATTCCGGTTCCTGAACTCCGGCTATGTTTTGACTACGTTTACTCTGTTTACCTTTTTTTATTATTATTAAACAAGTGAGATATAACTGTGCTTCTGTCTCAGTCTGATTCATGGTTTCTGACACGTATACAATTGCGACACAAGTCATATTGTAATTGATTGTTATTCAAAATTAACTTTCCTTTTCAGACTTCAGACCTTTCCTCCCAGACTGACTTTGCATTTATCTCAGACTGCACTCCCCACTCCTCTCAGTCCTCTCCCAACTGTAACACTCACCAGCCCACCTGGTTGTCTTTCTCCCTTGAGATTAGCCCGACAGTGTTCTGCTCCAGTGCCTCTGGTCAAGACACCCCTCAGTGTCATAAAGAGGGTCCCGGTGAAGATAAAAAAGTAAAGGAGCGCTCGGAATTCGATAAAGGTAACTATATTGGTATTTTATTTCAGCAGTAAAAAAGCTAACGCGTTTTGGGGGACTAAGGGCTCCCCCTTCATCAGGGCTGCTAGTGTAATTGGTTATGGAATGATCCTGTTGGAGGGTGCCTTTGGCACATGAATCAGATTGTTGGATGTCCACATGGCTTTGTTTTCAGAGGGTCCCTTCCGCAACCCATCTGTGGAGGATTAATCAGGGCCCTCAGAATACTCCACACAGCTCCTCCTCACCTCTCCGCCTATTCTTCTGGATGTTTCCAGAAAGTTCCAAAAGTAGGGGTAAGTCTCAGAAATGCTGCATGTGAGTCATCCAGCCCTCACCCTTACCCAGAAAAACAAATACAGGTTTGGTTGCCAGCCAAGCCTGAACAATTTTCCTACACTAACAAAAATCTATTCTAGCACACTAGAGGGTGCTACATGAGTGTGCTGAGACTGCTCATATGCAAGATGGTGACTCCCCAGTAGCAGTCTCAGGGCTTTTATGTGTGTACACAAGGGAGGCCTTTCCAGGTTAATACCATGCTTAAAATTTGTAAATATATACGTAAAAACTTATGGGACAACTTTTGTTAAAAATGAACTTTCTGGCGAAAGGTCTCTTTAAAAAGCAACAGCCCTGATTAGGCCTAGGCAAGAATTTAATTATTGACTCTCAAAGCTAAACTCCAGGCAAACTAATAAACACACAAATGAAATACATAAATAGTGGCTAGCTTACCTGCCTATGGATTTGCATTTCTGTCCATCCAGTCCTGAAATGGACACCATCCTAGGACAATATGTGACCTGACTTTTCTGTTCTGCTGTTAAGAACTGTAGCACCCCTCTGGCACCCCAAAGGCAGGATAGCACCTCCAGAGGCAGGGGCGGGCTAGCATTTCACCCCAGGCCTGAGTCGATGGCTAAAATGGGGGGAGAGAGAAAGGATATTTGGCACCAGTCACTTTTGTCTTTTTATAGTTTTATTGCAGGAGATGAGGGTTAGGGAACCCAGATACCATAGCAGTTCACTTACAGACTGCCCAGATCAATGGCAAACTTAACAGTGTCAGAACCTTTAACGCTGTTAAAACTTTCCTAAATTTCAGTGCGTCCTTCTCTGGGCCCTTATGAGAGACCAGCCTTCTTCTTGGCTTTTTCCAGCAAGGAGCCTTCCCTGGGTCTCCTTCTTGGCATAGCTTCTTCCAGACCAGGCAGGGCAGCTTCAGGACCACTTCAGCATGTTAGGTCCCAAAATAGACTATTGAGCCTAACAGCAGAACTCCATTCGACAGCACTTCCCTAGGTCTCAGCCCAGGGAAAGAGAGTGAGCACATACCCAGTCCCGAATATTTATATCCTTCCCCAGCATGCACCAGTGGAATAAACCTCCTACTGGATTGGCTAAAGAAAATATAAATATTCATAACTTAGTTTTGTTTGTGAAATCTCATACTATGACCAGTGATACCAATCTACAGTGAGAAGTAACAAGCCAACTTAAATTTAGGGAAAACAGGATGAACAACTATACAATTAGTCTGAGCTAACTAGAGCCCAGCCAAAAACGAAATTGACATAGTAGCCCTTGTTTAGGACAAGATGGCTACAGAACCACAGATAGGTCTCCTCCCCTCCCCCTGCCTGAGACTGCTCAGATAAAGAGCAGCAACAGATTATAATGGCTATCTCCCTCCTCTCCCCTTCCATGCAGCATGTTTCTTTTCAGCAAATGAGAATGTGGAACAACTGATTTGCCCCCGGTGCCGTCCTTCCCTCTCTTAGTCTGAGTGTTGCTGTACAGGGGGTACATTGAACATAGAAGAGTGATAGCAGAAAAAGACCAAGTGACCCATCAATTCTGCCTTATTATTATTTTTTTTAACTTTTTAGTATAGATCTATGTTTATCCAAAGCACGCAGAAGAATCAGAACCCTTTAGGAAGACTGGGAGAAAATAGCAGCACCTGTGACCAACAGGACTATTGGAAGCGCAGTGCTGGATGAGATTACTAGCCAGGTAAGTCTGCCATAATGTGATAATGTGCTGTGCATATCATCATACTCATTCCCCATGAGTAGGTTCCGGTGGGTGGAGTGAAAAGTGTTGGGGGTGTGGCCTGGCGGGGGTCCAGGCTGAAACTGCCATTCGCTATCATACAGCAGGTCTTGACTTGATGTGCGACTCCGGGACACCTAACCGTTCTCTACCAATATGCTGTGAATACCAGCACATTAAAAGCTAAAAGATCCAGGGGTCCAAATGAGAGAATTTTTAATCAGAGGTTTAATCCCTCAACAGTTTAGTGTGGGGCAGCTGTCCCTTGTGGTTGCAGTGAGCCTAGGGGGGTGCGGTATAATTTGAGTTTCAGCACATCCCACACTCCCTTTTTTTGTAAGAACTTTATTTGAAGTGCACAAAAATGACACTTCATTAAAGAGAGTCCCGGAGCTAATGACAGGACAAAATAGGCGCAGGGACGGCATGACAGTGCTGGACAGCACAGTTGCCGTTTTAAGATGGGTTTCCCCCTTTAGGAAAGGGGGAGGGTCTGGGTGAGGGCGGCACTCAGAGCTGGAGAGAGGAAGGGAGAGAGGGAAGTGACATCAGTTGTAGAGCGGAGGAGGAAGCGATTCCCACCCACCCGCCCTGAGTTGGTTGAAAAGGGGGTAAGGGACAGGTCAGGATGACCTGGCAGTGTTGGGTCGCTGGAGGAGGAGAAGTTAGAGGTTACATGTATGGAACACATTGTGCCCATCCATGGGATGGGGGTTGTTTCTGGTACCCATCCATGGGATGGGGGTTGTTTTTGGTACCCATCCATGGGATGTGGGTTGTTTCTGGTACCCATCCATGGGATGGGGGTTGTTTCTGGAACCCATACATGGGATGGGGGTTGTTTCTGGTACTCATCCATGGGATTGGGGTTGTTTCTGGTACCCATCCATGGGATGGGGGTTGTTTCTGGTACTTTCAGGTTACGAGGGGTTAACCTGGAAGGGTTGAAAAGGGTAGGTCACTGCGAAGGTTGGGTACCGCCTCCGAGTCAGGGGATTCCGACTGGAGGCCTAAAGTTTAAAGAAGTTGTTCGCAGTGACCAGTGGTATGTTGTTTCCCTCTATGACCCCTAAAAAAGTATACTAAAATGTAATGGTTATTTATGAAGATGTTATTTATTTGTTGAATTTTATAATTTGTTAATAAAAAGGCCATCAAGGCCATTTACTCCAAAAGCTGGTCAAGTCATTTATGAGGGATTTGGAGGGGCGAAGTTTTGGGGATAAAGGGTATGATCAGGATACTGGGCTTAAGTCCTACAAATGTCATGTCAGTGTACAGCAGTGTTGTGTGTTGTGCTGCTGTTCAGTGAAATCATGTGCTGAAATAAGATACCCCCTTGGGGTGTTTTGCAGTGTGAAACAGGGTCCGCTTACAACCAAGAGGGAAGAAGAGAGTGTCATCTGCAAGAGGAGCAAGGGATAAGGAAAGTAAAACCGCCTTTTAATGGTATAACTAGATAAAAAGAGATTTTAGCCCTTGCCCTTGAGTTCTAAAGTTTTCCCAGAGTTCAGCTTTAAGGGCAGGGAGAAAACCCATTTAAAGTGTAACTTTACCCATAACAGCTTGATAAAAAATATGTTCTTTAGTAAGGAACATACATTCCACATTAATAATTATGCTGTCAACTTAACTGTGTGTGGTAAATTCCCTCCGGAATTGTTCCTGTTTGTTCTTGCTGGAGGGAGCCATTTTGGTGAAGCCCAGAGCCCCTGAGCAGCAGTAAATCTTTAGACTGTCAGATTAGCCTCCAGTGGCTCTTATTTGGCACAGCAACGAAAAATAGGGAGCAACTGAGCATGTGCAGAGCAGGGTGAGATAGTATATTACTAAATTTTAAACAGTATACCGTAGGTACTGTTTTCTAATATTTTACATAGCTATACCTGCAAAAGGGGCCAACCAGAAATGATCTACAGTTCCTGTGTGTAATTTAATCTCAGTATATATAAAGCTGTTCTGTGAAGCCATCAGAGGTTTGTTAGAGAACCTTAGTGAACAAACAGCATCATGAAGGCCAAGGAACACATCAGACAGGTCAGGGATAAAGTTGTGGAGAAGTTTAAAGCAGGGTTAGGTTATAAAAAAATATCACAACCTTTGAACATCTTAAAGAGCACTGTTCAATCCATCATCTAAAAATGGAAAGAGTATGGCACAACGTCAAACCTACCAAGACACGGCCGTCCACTTAAACTGACAGACTGGGCAAGGAGAGCATTAATCAGAGAAGCAGCCAAGAGGCCCATGGTAACTCTGGAGGAGCTGCAGAGATCCACAACTCAGGTGGGAGAATCTGTCCACAGGACAACTATTAGTCGCGCACTCCACAAATCTGGCCTTTATAGAAGAGTGGCAAGAAGAAAGCCATAAGAAGTCCCATTTGCAGTTTGTGAGAAGCCACGTGGTGGACACAGCAAACATGTGGAAGAAGGTGCTCTGGTCAGCTGAGACTAAAATTGAAGTTTTTGGCCTAAAAGCAAAACGCTATGTGTGGCAGAAAACTAACACTGCACATCACCCTGAACACACCATCCCCACCGTGAAACATGGTGGTGGCAGCATCATGTTGTGGGGATGCTTTTCTTCAGCAGGGACAGGGAAGCTGGTTAGAGTTGATGGGAAGATGGATGGAGTCAAATACAGGGCAATCTTAGAAGAAAACCTGTCAGAGTCTACAAAAGACTTGAGACTGGGGAGGAGGTTCACCTTCCAGCAGGACAACGACCCTAAACATACAGCCAGAGCTACAATGGAATGGTTTAGATCAAAGCATATTCATGTGTTAGAATGGACCAGTCAAAGTCCAGACCTAAATCCAATTGAGAATCTGTGGCAAGAATTGAAAATTGCTGATCACAGATGCTCTTCATCCAACCTGACAGAGCTTGAGCTATTTTGAAAAGAAGAATGGGCAAAAATGTCCCTCTCTAGATGTGCAAAGCTGGTAGAGACATCCCCAAAAAGACTTACAGCTGTAATTGCAGTGAAAGGCGGTTCTACAAAGTATTGACTTAGGGGGGCTGAATACAAATGTACGCCTCACTTTTCACATATTTATTTATAAAAAAAAATTGGAAAACCATTTATTATTTTCCTTCCACTTCACAATTATGTGCCACTTTGTGTTGGTCTATCACATAAAATCCCAATAAAATACATTCACGTTTTTGGTTGTAACATGACAAAATGTGGAACATTTCAAGGGATATCAATACTTTTTCAAGGCTCTGTAGCAGGACTTAATTTTCTGATTAAAGTTCCACTTTAAGCGCTGTAATCATCCTAAACAAATCATTGTAGTTGCTATAATCATAGAGACCTATTTTTTATTTTTTTTTAATAAACGGCAAACCTCTTTAATAAATTGGTCATCAAAAACAAAACAGAAAGCGCTTTAAAAAAAAAAAAAAAAAATCCTGCTTGAAGGCTGGAATAGTCAGTGACGGCTCGTCCACGGGGGACGCAGTCTGTAACGCAATACGGGTCTGGCCACTGGAGGCCACTCTTGTTTCACTGAGCAGCTTCACTTATGACTTATCAATGCGCTCACTCCAATGTAGTAAAATACCATTTATAAAGCCAAATTTGGCACAGCGCACTTCCAGTGTAAAAATGATGACTTGCCACATAACGCTCCCTCTAAACTCCTCATACACAAGCTGCTACCTTTTGGAAGAGATCCTGGTGTAAAGTACATTGAGTTTCAAAGTAGTTCTTGTGTTTGTTTCTTTGTCTGAAGATGTGAACTCTACGTACAAAGCTGTAGAATGGAGAGGAGAGGCAATATTCCCGGGTTCTCAGCACTGACATGGGTTATTGCAAATGTGGAACATCCATTTGACCTGGAAAGATCAGCATTTACTGAAACTTGATGGTTCCAGGCTTAAAGGATTAAAGGAGAAGTTTGGGGTGTGTAAAAACCCCCAAATACATACAAAATACATTCTCATCTCCATAATGTTGCTTCGGTCAGACGCTGCAGCTGTCCCCAGCCGGCTTTAACCCCTTTCGTGCCTAAAGGTATAACAAATGTAAATGCCTAAGCTCAATTTTGCAATTTTGACGTGTGTTAGTAAAACCGTACATATCATCACTACTTTGGGCATTCAGGTGGATTATACCTTGTTTTTTTTCAGGACAAATTGGGCTTTCATTTGTTGAGATTTATATCTTCTGATTTTCTTTTATTATCAAAGGAAAACTCGCCCAAAATAGTAGAACATTTTTAAAAAAAATATAACTGTATATTTCTTGCTACTACTATAACCTACCACCAAAGAACAACCCAAAATAAATTCTCCTGCTCCTGATGATTGCAGCGATACCACATATGTGTATGTTAGTTGTTGTTTGCACTCGTAGTACAGCCCAGAAGCAATAGTGCGGCTGTTTTTTTAAGCCTACCTAAAACACACTGGGGGTTATTTACTAAAGGAAAATCCACTTTGCACTGCAAGTGCACTTGGAAATAAAGTCGCTGTAGATCCGAGGGGGACATGCAAGGAAAATAAAAAACAGAATTTTAGCTTGCACATGATTGGATGATAAAATCAGCAGAGCTTCCCCTCATTTCAAATCTACCCCTTAGATTTAGAGTGACTGCACTTCCAAGTGCACTTTCAGTGTAAAGTGGATTTGCCTTGAGTAAATAACCACCACTGACACTGATACTAATTAACCGGTTCCCGACTGGCTTACGTCTATTACGGGGGCAGAATGGCACCCCTGCGCGAAACTGTATGGGGTCTCCTTTAAGAGCCGCACGTGTGCCCGCTGCACAGCGGGGGACCTGATGCGCATGTCCCGCGGTCGCGATCGCCGCCGGCCACGTACGATCACGTGCACGAGCCCCAGCATGGGGATTTGTGTGTGTCACACAAGTCCCTGTGCTGTCAGAGGAGAGAAGACATGTAGTTTGTTCCTAGTAAATAGGGACAGCGATATGTCTCCTCTCCTACTCAGTCCTATCCCCATACAGTTAGAGCACAGTGAGGGAACACACATTTAACCCCTTGATCGCCCCCTAGTGTTAACCCCTTCCCTACCAGTGACATTTACACAGTAATCAGTGCATTTTTATAGCATTGATCGCTGTATAAATGTCAATGGTCCCAAAAATGTGTCAAAATACCGCTAAAAATCACAGATCACCGCCGTTACTAGTAAAAAAAAAAAAAAAAATGCCATAAAAATGCCATACATCTTTCTCATAGTTTGTAGACACTATAACTTTTGCGCAAACCAATCAATATATGCTTATTCTGATTTTTTCTTACCAAAAATATGGTATGGTATGGTAATATGGAAGAATATATATTGGCCTAAACTGATGAAGAAATTTTGTTTTTTAAAACATTTTTGGGGATATGTATTATAGCAAAAAGTAAAAAAATATTTTTTTTTTTCAAAATTGTCGCTCTTTTTTTGTTTATAGCACAAAAATTTAAAACCGCAGTGGTGATCAAATAGCACCAAAAAAAAAGCTCTATTTGTGAGAAAAAATGGGTGCAAATTTCGTTTGGGTAAAGCATTGCATGATTGCGCAATTACTAGTTAAAGAGACGCAGCGCCAAATTGTAAAAAGTGCTCTGGTCAGGAAGGGGGTAAAACCTTCCGGGGCTGAAGTGGTTAAAAAAAAAATCCTGTTCAAAAAACACTGACCCTGACCTTTGACCCTGACCTTTGACCCTGACCTTGAACCAAACACTAACCCTGGCACTGACCTAGATCAAACCTTGATCTAGTTTTGATTTATTTATTTTAAATTATTTATTTTGTTTTTTCTACACACACTTTTTTTTTTTCCTATTTCTGCAAGGACAGAGAGTGATACAATGTATCTCTCTCGTCCATTCACAGAGACCGAAAACACGGGGGTGGGCTTCACAGTGATTGATCACTGTGATAGCCAAGAGGCTATCACAGCAATCAGGTGACCTGGAATTAGACGTTCCAGGTTCCGATCATTAGGACGGGGCCCAGGGCTCTCGGTGAGACCCCGGTCTCTGTGCTGGGGGCGTGCTGTGGTAGGCGCGCTCACAGCACAAAGGGAGATACGCAAATATGCGGCCCCATGGAAAAAAGCCCAGTCCAGTGGGGCCGCATATTTGCGTATGGCTGGCGTGAAGAGGTTAAAGTGGTTCTGAAGACAGAAGGTTTTTATCTTTATGCATTTTATGCATAAAGATAAAAACCTTCTGTGTGCAGCAGCCTCCCCTCAGCCCCCCTAATACTTACCTAAGCTCCACCTCGATCCAGCGATGTTGCACGAGAGCCTTGGCTTTCTCCCTCCTCATTGGCTGAGACAGCAGCAGGTGCCATTGGCACGGCTCTCTGCTCTGCCCCAGCAGTGCTCACAGCAGGAGAGGTATGGGCGCAGCTGGGTTCAGTTCTCAGCCGAGCACTGAGAGCCGGAGCCAGCTGTCAATGGATCCTGACAATATGGACAACAGAGCAAACATTTTAAGACTGTGGCACTCAGGGATACTCTTCCAAGACGGGAATGTTCTGCCAACATAGGCATACGCACAGGGTGTGCCAGGTGTGCCTGGGCACACCCTAATCACCCTGTGTGATGCAGATTCCCCCTGATTTTTCACCAAAGTCCCCTAACGGTGCTCCTAAAAAATTTGTAAAAAAGAAAAGAAAATTGTAAAAAATAATAAAAAATAAAATAATACAAAAAAACTACTGACACCTTCCACTGCCCTGCTGACCGTAATCTCTGCCCTACTGACACTGTTCAATGCTCTACTGACACCGTCAGTATATATACACATGCACACACATATGTGTTTGAGCTTTGAGGTGCACACCCCTATGTAATAGGTTGTAATCACCTATGTCTGCCAATGTTGCCCTCTTAAGAATGGGGAATCTTAAACGATACAAACAAACAGAACAGAAGGGGGCAAAGGCCTAGTGCATTACCGTCAACACTTTATTAAATTATGAAAATCGATGAGTGCATACTCACAAGTGTCAAGGTATAAAAGCATTGTACAAAATCCAGGAAACAGAATGGCAATCCAGAAGATGGGATTTGCAGGGTCCTGACATGAGTCAAGCTTCCACTGACGTGTTTCGAGGGACATGCCCTCTTCTTCTGAGCAAACTTTTCCCTTGAAATGCATCAGCTAATTTGACTCATGTCGGGACCCTGCAAGCTCCATTTTCCGGATCACCACTTTGTTTTCTTGGTTTTGTACAATGTTTTTATACTTTGGCTCTTGTGAGTATGCCCTCACTCATTTTTACAATTTAATAAAGTGTTGACAGTAATGCATTAGGCCTTTGCGCCCTTCTGTTCTGTTTGGGATCATTCCAGAGCCTGAAACGGCTCTGTGATATCAGCTGACAGCGGGATTTAGCCCGCTGTCGGCTGATTCTGGGTCACAGGAGTACATAAGTAATTGAACTCCTGAGACCCAGAAGAGAATTATGACCAAAAAAGCTTTGACCATTCTTCTCTATTAAAGCTCAACTCTGGGCAAATTTGTTCAAAATAAAATGAGGTTGCTAGGTTTAAAAAAAAATAAAATAATAATAATAATAAAGGGCTTCAATACTCATCCTTAGAGTTTTTACCTGCAGTACTTCTTTTAAACAGCAGGATGCCCTCAATTGAATGGCATCCAGCTTTACTCAACCAGGGAGACTGAAGAGATGCTGTGAGTGTGGGACATCATGGGACTGCCCCTTAGGAAATGCCAATATGGTGTCCTTTATACAGTATATTCATGCAGAACCTGATGACACTTAAGTGCCAATGTCTGCATCTGAAATTCCATCCACAGCAGGGAGAAGACTGAAGACGAAGAGGGGCGCATCATATGACTATCCTGGAGCCTTCAGGAAAAGAGAAGTATATTTAAAAAAAGCTTTACAGGGGGTATGTGGCCTGCCTAGGGGGGCTGAGCCAAGAGTGAGTAGATGTAAACTGTAAATGGATGATCGTAAACAGCTGCCATTTTTTCTTCCAGCCTCTTTGAGCCACTTCCCATCTACATGCATTTTATAGCATCAGCTGCACATCATTATTTTGGACTGGCTTCCCGATAGTGACAACACTTGGGTGATTGGAGAGGAGTGTGGTGATGTAAAGGGAACTGCACTGTAAGGGGGGCACTAATGTACAGGGGGGGCGGTGATGTAAAGGGGACTGCTCTGTATTCTCCAGCTCTACAAGACTCTGGTCCGGCCGCACCTAGGGTATGCTGTCCAGTTCTGGGCACCAGTCCTCAGGAAGGATGTACTGGAAATGGAGCGAGTACAAAGAAGGACAACAAAGCTAATAAAGGGTCTGGAAGATATTAGTTATGAGGAAAGGTTGCGAGCACTGAGCTTATTCTCTCTGAAGAAGAGACGTTTGGGAGGAGATATGATTTCAATATACAAATACCGTACTGGTGACCCCACAATAGGTATAAAACTTTTTTGCGGAAGGGAGTTTAACAAGACTCGTGGCCACTCATTAAAATTAGAAGAAAAGAAGTTTAACCTAAAACTATGTAGAGGGTTCTTTACTGTAATGCCGCGTACACACGATCGGACATTCCGACAACAAAATCCTGGATTTTTTTCCGACGGATGTTGGCTCAAACTTGTCTTGCATACACACGGTCACACTAATGGTGTCGGAAATTCTGAACGTCAAGAACGCGGTGACGCGCAAGACGTACGACGAGCCGAGAAAAATGAAGTTCAATAGCCACTGCGGCTCTTCTGCTTGATTCGGAGCATGCGTGGAATTTTGTGTGTCGGAATTGTCTACACATGCTCGGAATTTACGACAACAGATTTTGTTGTCGGAAAATTTGAGATCCAGCTCTCAAATTTTTGTTGTCGGAAATTCCGACAGAAAATGATCGATAGAGCCTACACACGGTCGGAATTCCCGACAACAAGCTCACATCGAACATTTGTTGTCAGAAATTCCGACCGTGTGTGCGCGGCATAAGAGCGGCAAGGAAGTGGAATTCCCTTCCACAGGCGGTGGTCTCAGCGCGGGGCATCGATAGTTTCAAGAAACTATTAGATAAGCACCTGAACGACCGCAACATACAGGGATATACAATGTAATACTGACATATAATCACACACATAGGTTGGACTTGATGGACTTGTGTCTTTTTTCAACATCACCTATTGATTAACTATATGTAAGGGGGGCACTGTAATGTACAGGGTGGTGGTGATGTAAAGGGGACTGCACTGTAGGGGGGCACGGTTATGTACAGGGGGGCGGTGATGTAAAGGGGACTGCACTGTAGGGGGGCACGGTTATGTACAGGGGGGCAGTGATGTAAAGGGGACTGCACTGTAGGGGGGCACGGTTATGTACAGGGGGGCGGTGATGTAAAGGGGACTGCACTGTAGGGGGGCACGGTTATGTACAGGGGGGTGGTGATGTAAAGGGGACTGCACTGTAGGGGGGCACGGTTATGTACAGGGGGGCGGTGATGTAAAGGGGACTGCAATGTAGGGGGGCACGGTTATGTACAGGGGGGCGGTGATGTAAAGGGGACTGCACTGTAGGGGGGCACGGTTATGTACAGGGGGGCGGTGATGTAAAGGGGATTGCACTGTAGGGGGTCACGGTTATGTACAGGGGGGCGGTGATGTAAAGTGGACTGCACTGTAGGGGGGTACGGTTATGTACAGGGGGGCGGTGATTTAAAGGGGACTGCACTGTAAAGGGGGCACTGTGATATAAAAGGGCACTGTAATGATTACAGCGCCCCTTTACAGTGCAGTCCCCTTTATAGTACAGTGCCCCTAGCCATCACAGCCTCCTCCATCTAAGTGCCCCTGCAGTCTGCCCCCCTTTCCTCTCTCCCCATTCCAATCTCTGTCTCCCCTGCTTAGGACTCCTACCTTTGGCAGGGCAGAGGACGTGATCAGTCTGTATGTCCCCTCCCGGCTCCACCGCCCGCCCAGCCGATGATGTCAACCTATCAGCAGGTCGGGGGTCGGTAGGAGCTCTCCATTCCGATCTGCAGTTCCTCATGCCCCCTGTCCTGCTGATAGCATGACATTGTCGGCTGGGAGAGTGGAGGAGCCGGGAGAGGATACATGGGCATTGCAGGTGACAAGAAAACATACCAAATAAAAAATGTAAAAAATCAAATGTCTTCAAAAAATTAAGCCAATATGTGTTCTGCTACATATTTTTGGTAAAAGAAATCCCAATAAGCGTATATTGATTGGTTTGGGCAAAAGTTATCAACAAACCGTCATATAATTAAATGTAGAAAAAAGTCCCACCTACGAGGGTTGTTTTCTATTGTTTGTACATATTACAGGGATGCTGGCAACCATAAACTGCTGCTCAAATATTCTTATTTAATCACAGCGGGTGCGGGTTGTTGGCAGCGCTCATGCGCGCCCTAGACACGGAAGTGCAGGATTATGTACTAGGTTACGTGATCCTGCGCAGCAGAGCCGCTTTGCCGCCGTGTATGTAAGTTATAAGGTCAGCAAGTGGTTAAGGAGATCCATTTTTTTCTGTCCTGGTGGAGAAAAAATATATTAGGAAATCAAAACTTTACAATTGTCACCAAAACAAAAGGTGAGACTGAATCGTCCAATGGGAAAACATTTTGCGATGACAGCTGTCAAAGAGGGGAACTCCTCTCATTTCTTGTTGCATCTCTAGGACAGGAAGTAAAGAGAAATCTCCCCAATGGGAAAGAGGTAGCCTTATCCAAAGCTAAAAAAAAGTTTTGCCTATATTTACAATGTAAGCAAATTAAACTTTATGTCTTGGCAGAAGGCTGTGGCATTGACATTTGCAGGCACCAGAGCCAAGATGTTAGCATTAACCGTAGGCACCACTGCCGACCTCTCCCCACCTCTCCCCCTGCCCCAATTAGGAGAACATGAATGTTACGGCGTTCCTCTGGACGCTTGAGGCACCTAATAGGTATTTCTGAAAAGAGAAGAAGTTGGCTTATTTAGGTCACGACACAAATCGAAATGTACAATTTACAGCCAACCCTATTTTTTTTCTCCTAGCGTTGTGTTGTTCCAGTCGGTAGTTTCGCTCCCTGCTTTTTGCAGACTCAGCGGTATAATGCTTTGTGGCCTTTAATTGAAATGATATTTCACCTGACATTCTGAAACTTTCCCATGAATCTTTTGCCCTACGAACATATTGAATTATAGGTTTTGCCACTATTGATTCTAGGCTGTCACATATTGTACAGTATAAGTGTTACCCTTAACCTTGTCTCCTTTATGACACACCAGTGCAGAGGAACGTATGCTCACATCTCTAGGAGATTAATATTGTGAACATATTCTTGCTGGATTCTTTGTCTTATTTGCTTCCAATGCAGGGATGGTCACAGAAATCGAAATATTCTCTAACCTCTTGCAGCTCACGTAGTGCATATGTGCGGCGGCAAAGAGGGTGTCCTTTATTACCCACACATGCGCCCAGAGGTTTCTGCGCTGAGAACGTGCTCACTGCGCACTCCTGTCAAGGACAGCTCCTGGCCTCTAGTAATGATCAGGTTCTGATCATGTGACCACTGATACAGCCAATCACAGTGGTCACGTGATCAAGCAGACCCGTATGCCCCCCTTGGGCTTAAAGGTGTTTTAAAGTCTCAAGGTTTTTTACTTTAATGTATTAAGGTGAAAAACCTTCTGTGGTGCAGCTTCCGCCCAAAGCCCCCCTTTTACTTACCTGAACCCAATCTTTTCAGCGACGAGAAAAAGTCCAGCAGCTCCAGCCGCTGTCTCTGGTCCTCATTAGATATATTGATAGCAGCAGCTTCTGTCAATCAAATTCAGTGACACGGAAGCTGGGGGGCGGGGCCAAGTCCTGCTGTCTGTGTCAATGGACTCAGCAGCAGGACTCGGGAGCAAGCCAGCACGAGCGCCCCCATGGAGAGGGGCTCTCTGTGGGGGAACTTGATGAGGAGGAGGAGCCAGGAGCGCCGCCGGGGGGACCCCAGAAGAGGAGGATTGGGGCCGCTCTGTGCAAAACCCTTTAACAGAGGAGGTAAGTATAACATGTTTGTTATCTAAAAAAAAAAAGCGAACCTTTACAATCACTTTAATAGCCCAGTTAAAGGGATGCTGGGCAGGAAAGAGTTAATTTGAATTATGGGCACTTTTTTTTCAAAAAGACACATTTTGCTGTTTTTGTATTTTCTCTCCAGACTAAGCAGAACATTTGGAATTTAAGTAATACCTTTGATTGGCTAACTTAACGAGGATCTTCCGTCAATTAAAAAAATAATTAGAATGCAGCAGCTACAAATACTATAGCTGCTGACTTTTAGTAGAAAGATAAAGTACTTACCTGCATATCTCCCAACTTTTTGAGATGGGAATAAGGGACAACTATTATCAAAGGTATGTAGGCATAGGACACACCCCCTGTCACACAAAAAAAAATGATTAGTTAAACCCACAAGTGCTTTTTTTTACCACAACTATTCCTTTATATTGGCTTTTGAAAATTTACAATTGCTAACATTTAGAAATTGGGTGAAAGGTTTAACAGTGGGAAATACATTTTGAAAGATAAAAAGTGCATTTTATATACAACTATATACAGTAGATCAGACCAAAATTAGGGACAAATGAGGAGGAAAGAGGGACAGAGGGACTTTTTTCCAAATCAGGGAAATCCCTCAAAATCAGGGACAGTTTGGAGCTATGCTTACCTGTCCTCACCCAAGGCAGTTCTTCGCCAGTCTTCGGGTCCCTGTCATTCTGACTGTGGGAAGCCAGCTGTGACTCCTTGTGGTTGCGCCCTATAAATGGTCCCAAAGCCTCCTAGGACCTGTGGCATGTCCCAGGAAGGGGGCAGCCGAACTTACGCTGGGATCAGATGGGAGATCTGAGCAGAAGTGGTACCCACCACTCCCAACAAAAATAGGCGGAGGATGGGAGGAGTGAGAAAAGCAGAACCTCCCATTTTAACTGAATTCCTCTTTACGTTATTAAAGTTGCAAGCTTTCAGGACCTTCCTAATGTCCCTTCCTTGACCATAATACAATTCTGAAAATAGTTCTGAAACCTACATAATCCAGAACCATTTTCAGAAATTGTATCTCAGAAGAAGGGATATAAGGAAGGTCTTGTCAACTTGAAACTTTAATAATTGAAAGCAGAACCCCATCCCCACCTTTTTCTATCTCATTTACTTCTGTCTCTGGTGCTTACTGGAAAACTGCACTGCTCTTTAGTTTTCACCCCCTCCCCTCCCTATTGCAGATTGTTATTGAAAAGCAATGCATTGTGCACACTTTCTGTCTGCAGACACCCATACCTCCCAACATTTTGAGATGGGAATGAGGGACACCTACTAGCAAACATATGTAGGCATAGGACACACCCCCACACCCTGCCACACCCCCTTAAAGGAGAATTAACCCAAAAAAAAGGTTAATTAAATCCACAAGGGCTTTTTTTTTACCATTACTATTCCTTTATATTGGCTTTTAAAATTTACAAATGCAGCAATTGGATGAAAGGTTTAGCTCTGGGAAACACTTTTTGAAAGACAAAAAGTGCATTTTATATACAACACATCCAATCACTGTCCAAATCCTGGCGCCTCAACCTCCGCAACATCTCCAAAATACGCCCCTTTCTAACCAATAAAACAACAAAGCTCTTAATTCACTCCCTGGTCATCTCCCGCCTCGACTACTACAACTCCCTTCTCATTGGCTCACCTCTACATAGTCTATCACCTCTTCAATCCATCATGAATGCCGCTGCCAGACTCATCCACCTTACCAATCGCTCTGTGTCTGCCACTCCTCTCTGTTAATCCCTCCACTGGCTTCTGCTCGGCCAAAGAATTATTTTCAAAATGCTAACAACTACATACAAAGCCATACACAATTTAGCCCCCAGCTTCATCACTAGCCTAGTTTCTAAATACCAACCTACTCATTATCTTCGTTCCTCTCAAGACCTCCTGCTCTCTAGCTCCCTCGTCACCTCCTCCCATGCTCATCTCCAGGACTTTTCCAAAGCCTCTCCAATCCTATGGAATGCCTTACCCCAATCTGTCTGCTTATCTCCTACTTTATTAGCTTTTAGACGATCCCTGAAAACCCTTCTCTTCAGAGAAGCCTACCCTACCCACACCTAACAACTGTTTTTTTCATTTTCTCCATCAGCTCACCCCCCACAGTTATTACCTTTTGTTTCCACTTGACCCTCCCTTCTAGATTGTAAGCTCTAATGAGCAGGGCCCTCTGATCCCTCCTGTATGGATTTGTATTGTAAGTGTACTGTCTGCCCTCATGTTGTAAAGCACTGCGCAAACTGTTGGCGCTATATAAATCCTGTATAATAATAATAACAATTATATAGATCAGACCAAAATGAGGGACAAAAATGGATTAAAGAGGGACAGAGGGACATTGCTCCAAAACAGGGACAGTCCCTCGAAATCATGGACAGTTGGGAGCTATGGACACCCAGTCCCCCGACAAGACCCACTGACTGTCATAAACACGCCCCTGAGCTTCAGGGGGTGTCAGTCACTGCTGCTGTGTACTATGCAGTGCACCAAACTTCCACAGAGCCAGTTTAATCTGAATAAGAATGAGTTACTGCGGAGCCCACCTATGTGCCCACATTTAATCCTTGTACTATAAACCATAAAAAATAATAGACCCAGAAAATATAAGAAAACATCCTTTTCTGCAATGATCACTTTCCATCTGGAGATGTCCTCCTCAGTAATTTCTTTCTTCCATAAATTCTGCCAGTCTTCTGGGTTGAATGAAGACCATGGTGGTAGTAACACTGGAGTATAGATTTACAAAGATTGAAAATAGCTTTTAAAATCAAATTAAAAGGTTAACGTTTATATAAAATTTTCATTAACTGGATTTACATCTACTTTAAGGTAGAAAAATAACCACAAATTTTACATGGACAGACCTATAAGGCAGGTTGTGGTGTGATAGGACGGTCGTCAGTATCCAGGACTTGCTTCTTCAAGGCGGACTTCAGGTCTCAGCAATCCCCCATGGTAGCGGAAACTCTGACCTCGGCATGGCACTGGATATCCAAACTCCGGCAGGGACAGGGAGGTCCACTCTGCTGTGTTCTCCCTCTCTTGGCTCTCCATCCCATTTTATAGAACACAGGACTGGGGGGGTCAGACCCAAGAAAACCCGCCAAGAAAAACCTGAGAAACACAATTAACCCCAACCTTCCCAACCAGGGCAGCGCTATCCACTACCTGCCTACAGACCTAATTTGTACAAACTGGATTATATGGGGTGCATTAAAAAAATATTTGCACAGCTATTCATCCTGTGAAACTGTATTATATACTTGTTTAGTGCAAATGATTGCAAATTTCCAGGTTGAATGTTATGCATTCAAGGAGAGCAGAGTGGTTTAGGAAAATCCTGCGTTAGGGCCTTTAGATGGAGCCAATGATGATAGTAAATAAGTACTGTATTTATTTTCATCTCCATCTGAGGGCCCTAATATATTATTTTCCTGATTCACTCTTTTTTTAATTAAAGGATAAGTCCACCCTAACACTAAAACCCCTGCATCTACAGACATCCGTAATCTAAGAGAAGAATTCACCCAAGCTCTAATGCTATATAGTATAGTTTGTGTTTAGAGTAGTCGGTGCTCTGGCTAATTAAGCTCACAAAAGATCCATAGAAAGTACGGGCCGGCAACTCGACAGCTTCTCCATAGAAAATATTTATTTAAGCATTACAGCAATAACATCATCCAAAAATGCTGACACGTTTTGGCCTTAGGCCTTCATCAAAAGCAAGCTTTGCTTTTGATAAAGGCCTAAGGCCGAAACGCGTCAAAATTTTTGGATGATGTTTTTGCTGTAATGTATAAATATTTTCTATGGAGAAGCTGTTGAGTTGCCGGCCTGTACTTTCTATGGATCCACGATCTAACACTAACCTATCTAGCCCTGTAAACAAGAAATCAGTATACATACCTTTTTTGAAGCCGATCCGATTCGGTCTACAGCGGCGGAAGCTCTGCTGAGGAAACAGCCGACAACGGCTGTGAAATGAATGGGGAGTGACATCACCCATAGAGTTACTATGGGGCTTCCGTTGTCGGCTGTGTCCTCTGCTCCCGCCCACACAGCAAAGCTGCGTCTGACAGCTCAGCGTGGGATCGGGTCGGATCGGCTTAGTACAGGTTAGTGTTAGATCATGGATGTCTGTAGATGCAGGGATTTTAGTGTTAGGGTGGACTTATCCTTTAACAAGTTACACTCTCCCTGGGGAGAAAATATGCTAATAACAATAAACAATATATATATTTTTTTTTTTATAAATACACACTGATGTGTATGGACTCAGACTGGGTAAACAGTAAGACCCAACTGACATTTAGTAGACCCAATTGTCAGGTGTATGTGTAAACCTGTTATTAACCATGATATATAGGGGTTGATTTACTAAAGCAAATAGACTGTGCACTCTGCAAGCACTTTTGCTCCAGAGCTTAGTAAATGAGGGGAACCTCTGCTGATTTCCATCATCCAATCATTTGTAAACATAAATGCTGTTTTTTTTTTCTTGCATGTGATTGGGTATTCTTTGTAAACTGAAGCTTCACCTCATTTACTAGGCTCTAGAGCAACTGCACTTGCAAAGTGCACTGTCTGTTTGCCTTTAGTAAATCAGACCCATAGTCCCTCATACAGTGCCTTAAAAAAGTATTTATACCCCTTGATATTTTCTACATTTTGTCATCTTACAACCAAAAACGTAAATGTATTTTATTGGTATTTTTTGTGATAGACCAACAAAAAGTGGCACATAATTGTGAAGTGGAAGGAAAATGATAAATGGTTTTCAATTTTTTTTACAAATAAATATGTGAAAAGTGTGGGGTACATTTGTATTCAGCCCCTCTGAGTCAATACTTTCTAGAACCACCTTTGGCTGCAATTACAGCTGCAAGTCTTTTTGGGGATGTCTCTACCAGCTTTACACATCTAGAGAGTGACATTTCTGCCCATTCTTCTTTGCAAAATAGCTCAAGCTCTGTCAGATTGGATGGAGAGCGTCTGTGATCAGCAATTTTCAAGTCTTGCCACCGATTCTCAATTGGATTTAGGTCTGGACTTTGACTAAGTCCTTCTAACACATGAATATGCTTTGATATAAACCATTCCATTGTAGCTCTGGCTGTATGTTTAGGTTTTTGTTCTGCAGGAAGGTGAACCTCCACCCCAGTCTCAAGTCTTTTGTAGACTGTAACAGGTTTTCTTCTATGATTACCCTTTATTTGGTTCCATCCATCTTCCCATCAACTCTGACCAGCTTCCCTGTCCCTGCTGAAGAAAAACATCCCCACAACATGATTCTGCCACCACCATGTTTCACGGTGGGGATGGTGTGTTCAGAGTGATGTGCAGTATTAGTTTTCCACCACACAAAGCGTTTTGCTTTTAGGCCAAAAAGTTCAATTTTGGTCTCATCTGACCAGAGCACCTTCTTCCACATGTTTGCTGTGTTCCCGACATGGCTTCTCGCAAACTGCAAACGAGACTTCTTCTTATGGCTTTCCTTCAACAATGGCTTTCTTCTTGCCACTCTTCCATAAAGGTCAGATTTGTGGAGAGCACGAACAGTTGTCCTCCCAGAATCTCCCACCTGAGCTGTGGATCTCTGCAGCTCCTCCAGAGTTACCATGGGCCTCTTGGCTCTTCTCTGATGAATGCTCTCCTTGCCCGGTGTATCAGTTTAGGTGGACGGCCTTGTCTTGGTAGGTTTGCAGTTGTGCCATACTCTTTCCATACTCTTTCCATTTTTGGATGATGGATTGAACAGAGCTCCGTGAGATGTTCAAAGCTTGGGATATTTTATTATAACCTAACCCTGCTTTATACTTCTCCACAACTTTATCCCTGACCTGTCTGGTGTGTTCCTTGGCCTTTATGATGCTGTTTGTTCACTAAGGTTCTCTAACAAACCTCTGAGCTCTTCTGAGACTGAATTACCCACAGGTGGACTCTATTTACTAAGGTGGCTGCTGAAGGCAATTGGTTCCACTAGATTTTAGTTAGGGGTATAAGGCCCCTTTCACATGATTGGACCGTTCAGGTCCGCCTGTCAGTTTTGACGGCGGACCTGAACGGGCGCTCCATGTTAGCCTATGGAGCGTCGGATGTCAGCGGAGACATGTCCGCTCAAAAGCAGACGGATGGCCCTACGTCCAGGTCCGTCGCTGGTGGATCGGATGAGATCTGATGAAAACGGACATGCTGTCCATTTTCGTCCGATCCCTCCATAGGTGGCAGTGGCGCCTGACAAGCCCCTCCCCGCTTAGTGAGCAGAGAGGGACCTATCATCTGCCGGCTCAGCAGAGATCAACAGAGAGATCTCCCGCTGAGCCGGTGGACCGAGGCATACTCCGTGGAAACGGAGTCTGCCTCGTGTGAATGAGGGCTTAGAGTAAGGGGGGCTGAATACAAATGCACTCCATACTTTTCAGATATTGTTTTGTAAAAAAATGTGAAAATTGTTTATCATTGTCCTTCCACTTCACAATTATGTGCCACTTTGTGTTGGTCCATCACATAAAATCCCAATAAAATACATTTAGACTCGGTTCACACTGGAACCCTCTGCAGATCACACAGGAGCTCTGTGCGTCCCTGTTCCCCATTTCAGAGACAAATCAGGTCCGATTTTATGCCTGAATTCAGCCCTGAAACGGAGCCAAAGACGCACAGCGTTTCTGTGCAGTGCTCTCCACAGCCGCAACGGAGATATGTGAACCGGCTCCATAGGGAGCCAGTCACATTCTCCTGCTATGCAAATTAGATGTGGGGAAACCCGCATCTAATTCGCATAGGTGTGAACCCGGCCTTACATTTTGTTTGTAACATGACAAAATGTGGGAAATTTCAAGGGGTGTGAATACTTTTTCAAGGTACTGCAGTCTGGTCGCCCAAGACCGAAGCCTACATGGGCAATTCTGAAACCACATCCTGGCCTCCAATCAAATTCAGACCTGCCCTGAAATTCTGAACTTCATTGGTTGCTGCGGGAAAGCAATTCCATTTATTAGTAAGAGAACGCGCTGATCCATTAGGTCTCATGTAAATAAGCGTCAGCTCGGGAAACAGGACTGAATGGTCTTTAATTGATTCCCAAAATGCACTTAGGTAAGAAATATTTCCCTGCGTGCTTTTCTAACTATTTACAAATGTATTTATCACAGAACCCAGTATTGTTTTACATTTTCCAGTGTTGGTTTTAATGGACTTAATCGGTGTGACTAATTTCGGCAATCATACATCATTTTGTTGCCTTTTGTTTAAACCTGGCACACGGAACACCTAAATTATGTAGTTCAGCACAATAGCAGGGCATAAATGCTCATTATTCAGGAGTTCCTGACAAGTTGTGCAGTTATCACAACACGCATGCATCGGGAATCTGTGGAGTAGGCAATTAGGACCTTGTATAAGCCCATGCAATGATTTACTGGCGGCGGTCTGTCACAGGAAGCCGCGTTACAATGTATACTTGGGGTTTTTGACAGTATTAGTATAATAAGGTAATAATATATAAGAAAATAAAGGACGCCACTGGTCTGCTGAGGGTTCAAAAATAGGAATTTTAGTTCTGTGATATTAGGGATGTAAATTGTATGGTATTGCGTAGTGAAGTGTATACGTGCAGCCCTGAAATGTCACATACAATCACCGATTAGGGGTGATTTAAACAATTTCTGTTTAAAAGGCTAATTAGTCTTTCAATGCAAATTCCTTGTCTGTCATCAACACCGCAAATTACAGAGAAATTGAAATAGGACACATGGGGTGTATTTTTTTATTTATTTTTTTTAATCAGAACTATTCATACTATGGAATATACATTTGTTCTGTGCAAATGCCAGCAAAATCAAAAGTTACGAGGCTATTTCCCCTCTTGGTCAAACCCTCTTCATTCATAAGGCTAGCTTGAATCAGGAAAATACCACATGTTGACCAGTAGATGGAGCTGACTATCATGTAAATATTTATTTCCTATGATCATTGGTTCTATCTAGTGGCCACAATGTGATATTTTTATGATTTGCGTAATGCCCCGTACACACGATGGGACTTTCCGACAACAAAACCGTGGAATTTTGTTCGAAGGGTGTTGGCTCCAACCTGTCTTGCATACACACGGTCACACAAATGTTAGCCAACAATTACGAGCGTGGAAAACGTGGTGACGTACAAGACGTAAGACGAGCCGAGAAAAAGGAAGTTCAATAGCCAGTGCGGCTCCTTCTGCTTGATTCCGAACATGCGTGGACTTTTGTGCATCGGACTTGTGTACACACGATCGGAAATTCCGACAACAAAGTTTTGTTGGTTGAAAATTTGAGAACCTGCTAGCCAACATTTTTTGGTGGAAAGTCCGACAACAAATGTTCGATGGAGCATACACACGGTCGAACTTTCAACCAACAAGCTCATATCCAACATTTGTTGTCGGAAAATCCGATGGTGTGTACGGGGCATTACTCTTGCAAATGAAGAACATCAGCCCTGGAGAGGAAATAGCCCAGAAACATTCAATTTTGCCAGCATTTGCACTAAATGTTTATACATACACCCCTTAGGGTTCTTATAATCAAAGGGAACTGGGGAAAAAAAGCATCTTTTACTTTTTTTGGCCTGAAATAAATAAATATGGGGGTGGTTTTGGGTTTCCCCATTTTATTATAAATATGTATTATCTTGTCTATAGTTGTCTATCTATTCCTATAGTTAGCTAATCTAACACAGCTCTGATAAGGTTAATAGTGATGATATATTAACAATGTTAGTTATAGAAAGAAACACAATGTTTACATAGCTACATAGTTACATAGTAGGTGAGGTTGAAAAAAGACACAAGTCCATCAAATCCAACCTATGTGTGTGATTATATGTCAGTATTACATTGTATATCCCTGTATGTTGTGGTCATTCAGGTGCTTATCTAATAGTTTTTTGAAATTATTGATGCCCCCCCGCTGAAACCACTGCCTGTAGTTTCCACATCCTAACCGCTCGTACAGTAAAGAACTCTCTACGCAGTTTAAGGTTAAATAAGCAAAGGTCTCCTTTATTTACAAAGAAAGCTGAAATGCTAGGATAAAACACTAAAATAATACTACAGAGCATATAAAACAAAAGGAACACAGATGATACTTTACGTAACCCTCAATATTCGATGTCTCTTGGCTGAGCTCAATGGGAAATAGAGAGAGCCTCATCATTTGCCCACACTTTTTAAAGCACATTCAGACACACCCCACACAAACACCCTCTGCCGGCCCGTGTAGTCCTCTGTCCAATGAGACGAAGTATACTCGTCCCACGAACTTCTTCCAGGATGTATGTTGTGTTCTCCACTAGGAGGCAGCATTAGTCCATGAACCACTGCTTTGACCCAGGCCATCTTCCAGTAACATCTGGGCCTTTGATGTTGCACCCCAGGAGGTCTTAGCTGATGCACTTCTACCCCACTGACATCACACTTTAGGAGGCCTATGCGAGAACATCCTTGAAGAGATGAATTCCCATTTATGACTTCTTGTTACAAACAACCTGCTGGGTAAACTTGCTTTACTGGCATTCCAAGACGACTTCCAACATTGGCAAAATGGCTTTATTAACTAGGCAGTAGAAATCCATGAATGTCTGATATAAAAAAACATGTTGACTTCCAACATGGCCTATTGTTTTGTTTTTAGTCTGATGTTTTTTTTCAAATAGTAGGTACTAATAAAGTTTAGATGTTTTGTAGTGCAAGATTGTCACGTACCTGGTTGGTGGTTGGAGAGCTGAGAGGGCTTCCCTTGCTGCTGAGTACAGAGCACCCCTGAAGGTGGGACAGGAGTTGTTCCACCCAGAGAAGCACGGATTGTCAGCTGCAGTAGCCTGGAGAGCTGAGATGATGACCACCTGATGTGGGCAAGGCCAGAAGGAACGACTGTAGGGCAGGTGTCTTCCAGAAGTGGCAAGCTATTCTTGACAGCAAGGCAAGACAGGAAGCAGAGTCAGAAGCCAAGCCATTGGTCATGCAGAGAAGATCAATCAGGAACAGAGGCAGGTTGCAGGATCAGGAACAAGCTGAGGTCATACATGGGTAATCACCAGCAGTGGAGTCAGAAGAACAGGCCAGGGGTCAGAGCCAGGAGTGGAGACAAAACAGGTCAAGGAAATCCGGGTCGGTGACAGGAAATCCAATAACAGCATACACAGGAGCATAGAAGGGCTAACAATCATCCAGCAACCAGTGAGCAGGGCTGCTGTCCTTTTAAAGGCCAATAGGCGATAGAATCGTTTTCGCCCTGCGCAGGCTGGTTTGCGCCACCACGCACATGCGTGTGCTACTGTGCCGTGCGTGCACCAGTGCGCCCAGGAACACGCACAGTGCGAACCATGCTGGATATTTGGGAAAGTGCCAGTTCTTCTTTGGTTTGCCCCCCTGATAAAGGTCCATGTTAATGCCGGTGGTCAGAGGTGGGCAATGTATAAGTTACCATTTTTTGCTCCCTTAAAAGTGTAGGTCTGAGGTGGATGACCTTTAATGTACTGCTGCAGAGAGTCTAAGTTTATTTTAACAAGTGACTGCTATATTTTTGGATAGATGTTACCTAAAGTTTTTTTGTGTGTATTATTTATATACTTTTGTACCCTCATTTGCCCTGATGCATGGATATTTTTACTTGTTTTTTTTAATTTGAATTTTTACAATGAAAATAACATCTTTTTTGGACTTAAATGTATCAACAGCGTGCCGCTGCTATTTTTTCAATACTTATTGGTTCATGCCCAAAGCATCTGTTACTCAGCTCGGCCACCACAGAGCACTGAAGAGGGAAGCAAGCAGCAGTTTCACTGAGAGAAAAAGGAACTGAAGGGGCAAAGTTAGGCTCGTTAACCCCATTCACTGTTCTCTCTCCGTTCCATTCTCCAACACCCATACCTCCCAACTTTTTGAGATGGGAATTAGGGACACCTATCGGCAAAAGTATGCAGGGATAGGATACACCCCTGCCACGCCCCCTTAAAGGACAATTGTACAAAAAAAAAAAAAAAGATTGATTAAACCCACAAGTGCTTTTTTACCACTACTATTCCTTTATACTAGCTTTTGGAATTACGAATGCAGCAATTTAGAATTCAGATGAAAGGTTTAGCACTGGGAAACATTTTTTGATAGATAAAAAGTGCATTTTGTATACATCTATTTAGATCAGACCAAAATGAGGGACAAATGGGGAGGAATGAGGGACAGAGGGACATTGCTCCAAATCAGGGACAGTCCCTCGAAATCAGGGACAGTTGGGAACTATGAACACCCACTGTCAGGACCGGGATCAGAATCCACAACCTCTAGGATGCTGGTCTGATCCTTGGAAAAATCCTGCCTTGTTTCTGGTGAACCTTGAACTCCTTGTTCCTCCCATGAACTTCCTATTTAAGCCATGTCTCTACACTGTCTGCCCGATTATTGCGCTTTTCTCCAGCCAATATCTCACTCTTGTCTCGTCTGCAGCCATTCGTATCTTAACTACCACTCGTTACTAACCTTGTATTGTTCCTCGACCATGCTTCCACTTGATCCCAACCTGTAACCACTTGTTACTGACCTTTGACTTGTTTACTGACTACACTTTTGCTTGATACCTATCTGCTACTGGACCCTGGCTTGCTCACCTCCTGGTGGGGTGACCCTGAGCCAGGTACTAACACACAGCAAACTATTAATAATTAATAAATCCACCTGCGCTTAGGAAAAAAATAATTAATAAGCAGCTGACACTATTTGTAGGCAACAAACATGAAACATTCATAAAAGAGAGTGCAGTGCTTTCAATTAAAATTAGGCAAAAACATGTATATAAATAAAAGGAAAGAAAAGTCCTCAAAACAAGTCCTATAGAAGTGTCCACAAATAAATAATCAAAGCCACCTAAAGTGTGCTCAGAGATCATGAAGTGGTATCAAAAGAGCTCCTTCCACCTTCAACAAGCACACATAGCCTTTTACCGCCAGATGTTGACCACCAAATAATTAAGCAGTCAAAAACACTCATGCAGCATATACATACAGCTGATCAACATGATCCCCAAGTTCTTGCATTTGTTGAATGATACAGGCACAATTCCAGGATAAAAGATCACTCCACCAGGACAAAGACTCAATCCCAAGGACATATAAATCGAAAAGGTAAGAGAACGGCCTCATGGTGTAGTAAAAATTATCACTCGTGTTTATTAAAAACTTTGTACACTCACATATGTAGCACCATCTAGTGTAGTGTGCTAGAAGTGTACATAGGTTTTTATGTAGTGTAGGTGAATTGTTAGGCTTGGGTGCCAGCCAAGTCTATGTTTTGGATCTGGGTGAGTGATCCAGGTACCTCCCCCTACTTGCTGGAACCTTGGAGAAGTTTCCAGAAGAATAGGAGGGAGGTTAGGAGGAGCTGCCTGAAGTAGTCCAATCTCCAGCAACATGGACTGGCAGGAGATAGGCCCCTCTTAAATACTCAGAGTCAGGCATGCAGGGGTAGTGTGGAGTTTGGGTGGAAGTTGGAGATAGAGTGCTGAGGAGGCTGTTGAAGGCCCTTTAGGGTAGCCCCCTAGTGGAGGAGGGATCCTTTCAAAACACACAGAGGAGTCCTGTCCAGAGGCACGGAGCAGGTGTGAGGACAGCAGGCGTCAGTGAGCATGTCTAGGAGATCTCCAGGGAGAAGCCAGCTGGGTGGCTGGTGAGTGAGGCAGTCTGGGAGGACTGTGGGAAGTAGCCAAGATGGCTATTAAAAGGGGCAGCTGCAGCCAGGTGGGCTGGCAGTGCCTAAAGAGGTGGTGCACAGGAAAGTAGCTGGACACCAGGAATTTTTATACACACCAAAGTGGCCTTTGGTCCCTACCTGTACAGGGCTGTTTCTTGATCTTTCTAAGTGCCTTGCCAGATACCTTAAACAGTGTTCCAGCTGGGTCTGAGTTGTTCTGCAAGCAAGTAATGTGCTGGAGGAAATTTCCCTGATGAGACTTTTGTTTCAGTCAAGTGGGCACCCCTATCCCCATCCAAGTTTATTAATCCCTAAAAAAAACAAAAAAAACAAAGCTGCAAGACTGTTTCCCGTCTCAAGTGAACCTGTGGAAATTTGGTGTGCCTGGCTGTGCAGGGTAGGTGATCCCTATTCACCAGCAGCTCCTATAGGGGGGATGAGCTACACATATATCCAAACAAATACAGCATATCACAAGATTTCAAAGCTTCAAATCAACAAGATGGCTGCGATACTGTCAGAACACATGAATAAAACTGAGACAGAAGTATAGTTAAATCACACTTGTTTAATAATAATAATAAAAAGATAAACAAAGTAAACATAGTCAAAACATAGCCAGAGTTTAGGAACCGGAACGGATAGTCAGACAAGCCAAAACATCAGGGAGCCAGAGATGAGCGTAGTAGAACAAGAAACAGGATCTGGAGCCAGAACGAATGTCAGCCAAGCAAGTCTTTAACAGGAACACAGGAGAGCGTCTCTAGAAATATATGACCAAGGCGAAGGCAGAGATCATCTGGGCTGGACGGCTTAATTAGGCAGGACTGACAAGCAGGATATCATCAACAGGTGAGTCACTTTGGAGAGAAAGGAGCTGGCAATTAGCCGACAGCTGAGCGGCCAGCTTTGAGAAGGGGGGGCTGATCCCAGCCCTCACAAATAACCAGCGCGATGACGTCCGCAGCTCCACCCTACGCGTTTTGTCATCAATTGATGACATCAATTGATGTCATAAAGGGCGTGGACAACAACCATCACTGCACTATTTATACTGCAAAGGTGCAGCAAAACCCATCTCCACCATTAGAAGCGCTGGTGAACACCAGCTAGTGCCGAGTCACCTGTCAAACTCTGCACCCCGAGTAAAAAAATGTCATGGACATGAAGCAGAGCATAGTGTATTATTACAATTTAGGTGGACGGCAGGGGGGGGGGGACCGTTTTTTACTGCCCCCAGATGGCCTGTCTGAAAGAACCCATAGAAAGACAGACTTCAGTTGAGGTTACTGAAGTGAAAATGAAGTCTTTGACATTGCTTTATTTTCTGAATTGCATTGTACTGTAAGAGAAGTGTATATACACTAACATTTTACCCTTATCAATGTCTTACCGCTGTTGGTGGGAATAGCCTACATCAGGTTTTGTTAAAACACTGACAGTCTAAAAGTTTCTAAAATGTCTTTGAAGACAGTGCCAGCCTATCTTCCAGCACCAGCAACATTTCAATCACAATCAAGGTTTTCCTCCCCTTTATCAGCATTGCTATATATTTCGTAATGATCATGATTAGTTCCAGGCACAGCTTTGAATCTTTTAATTACTTCTGTTGCAGAGTTTTGCCCTTGTGTGCAATCACTGGGACTGGAGGAAGTAAAGGATGTGGATGATAAAATAAGAAAAAAAAAAAAGGATTCTTTGACACTTTAATAAGCTATTTCCTATAAATTAGATTTTCCCTGTAAATGTTTCCTTTAGTGCAATGACTGCCTATCAACATTTAAAGCTAAGCTTCGGGCATTAAAAAAAAATATTAAAAATCCACCCCCCCCTTCTACAGTGGTATTTGATCCCCTCTGGGTTTTTATATTTTTTATTATATACACAAAGACGACTGAAAATGTATATATATATATATATATATATATATATATATTAATATTACTTTCTGCTATAAAACATATCCAATACAAATTTAAAAAATCTAATTTCTTTACAAATTTTGGCCAAAATGTATTCTGCCACATGTCTATGATAAAAAAGAAAATCCCAGTAAGTGTATATTGAATGGTTTGCATGAAAGTTATAGCATCAAATATACAAATTTGTATTCATTTATTTTTATACTGGTAACTTATAGTGGGACTGTGGTAGTGCAATCTGACACTAACTGACACTGGGCGGGAACTGACTAAAATGGTTGTAAAGTCAGAAGGTTTTTTTATCTTAATGCATTCTATTTATTAAGATAAAAAAATCTTCTGTGTGCAGCAGCCCCCCCTAATACTTATCTGAGGTCCATCTAGATCCAGCAATGTTGAAGGAGAGTCTCAAGAAGAGGAGGATCGGGGCTACTCTGTGCAAAACCACTGCACAAAGCAGGTAAGTATAACATGTTTGTTATTTTTAATGAAAAAAAAAACGAGACTTTACTATCACTTAGCTAACATCGACATCACCAGTGACACTAATACAGTGATCAGTGATAATACAATACACTGTCACTGTACTAATGACCCTGGCTGGGAAGGAGTTAACATCACAGGTTAATCAAGGGGTTTAGTGTGTGCCTAATAAGTGTTAATCTGTGTGTTATGTGCTGCTTTTTTACTAAAATCTCCCGCATTGCAGGGAGAAGAAACAAAGAGATCATTGTACAAAGCCCTGTGTTGTTTGTCAGCACAGGGCTCTGAGCTGTGATTGGACACAGCTGATCAGCAGGTCCTGGTCATGAATCATTGGCCTGCAGGAGTCGCAGCAGGAGTCGGGGGGGTTGGAGGGGGGGGGTACCCAGAACATGCCAGCGATGTATTGGTGCCTCGCAATGCCTGTAGGTGCCGCCTGTCCACGGTACAATGTGGGTGGGTGGTCCTAAAGAAGATATCTAGTTATTGTTGCCTTAAAGCCTTAAAGCCGGGTTTCATTGCACTTTCAATAGTTTGTTCTGCCCAAGCTAGCCCAAACAAACTCTTTCCATTACTAATAGATGTGCCAGCTGTCAGAACTGCGTAAACCGGACATAGCATCAGCTGAATACAGTATACAGCATTGTGTTTTGGCAGCCGTACTGGGACTTTCCATCCCATTCCTGGAATAAAATTGAGTTGTGATGAGCAGTTCTCAGCCATTTACAGGAAGCATTGTAATTTATAAATAAATGCAAAGCTTCTTCTGATTGGCTGAGGTGGGGAGGTGGGGGGCGGGATGATGTTACAATCTCCACCCCAGCCAATCAGAGGAAGCCTTGTATTTATTCATAAGATATAATGCTTCCTGTGAATGGCTGAGAAGCCCAACATTTCAGCCCAACACAACTTAAAGTGGAGGGCCACCCTAAAAAAAAAAAAAAAAAATTACATGAAAATGTTCCTAAAAATCTGGAGAAAAAAGAAAGAATTTTTTTTTTTAAACTACCAGAAACGGCTGTTGCTAGGCAGATCGTCCTTATCTGCCACTTCCTACACCGCGGTGATCTTCAGTCTTCTCCTCCTCGCGTTGTCTTCTGGGGAATGGGGCGTGCTGTGTTCTGGGAACTGTGTGTGTCCCACAAGACAGAGCGCCCCATTCACAAAGCGCTGCGCGACTCGCGTATGCGCAGTAGGAAACGAGCAGTGAAGCTGCAAGCCGCAAGGTAACAACACAACACCATTATCCCGTAGTTTTTAAGATCTAATATACAACTATGTTGGAGTCCCTTGTCAAATTTACAGTGTATTTTTTTAAATGTAGCTGCCTACTCCCAAACTGTCATTTGAAGTAAAACACATAGCCAAGTAGTATTCTACAGAATTTAGTTATTGTGCATTAAAAAAATAAAACAAAAATAGACATGCTATCTGCCAATAGAACAAAAAGTGCATTCTATGCATCCAAAAATATAGCAAATATAACAAATCAATTTATTATTCAACCAAAAAAATGTCAAAGCAATAACTCCAAGGCCAATAATAAATAACACGTTATCTCCACCGAATCCGCAACATTTCTGGTTGAAGAACAGCTGTTTATAAACGAACTGAAAAGGGCAAAATGAAAAGCGCAAATAAACACTCTTAATAAACACTTCTACTAACACGAAATTAGCAGAAGGAGCCCAAAGGGTGGCGCTAAAGAGCTGAAAAACAACGTAGTATGTCACAACATTCGTATTTGTTGGCCAACAATTCCTCGCCGTTTGTATGCAAGACAAGTTCCCTTCGGACAAAAGTCCACGGTTTTGTTGGCCAACAATCCGATCGTGTGTACGAGGCTTTAGGCCCCTTTCACACGAACGGTCCGCCTGTCAGTTTTGACGGCGGACCTGAACGGGCGCTCCATGTTAGCCTATGGAGCGACGGATGTCAGCGGAGACATTGGATCGGGTGAGATCTGATGAAAACGGACATGCTGTCCGTTTTCATCCGATTCCTCCATAGGCAGCAGCGGCGCCTGACAAGCCCCTCCCCGCTCAGTGAGCAGAGAGGGACCTGTCATCCGCCGGCTCATCGGAGATCAACGGAGAGATCTCCCGCTGAGCCGGCGGACCGAGGTGGGCTCCGTGGAAGCGAAGTCCTCCTCGTGTGAATGAGGCCTAACTCTCATGAGAGTTTGCCAGGAAGGGAGGGGGGGATGAGTCATAAAAGGGCCAATGAGGGCCAATGAGAGCTGCAGAGCTGGAGGTGTACCTCTGTGTGTCTGTGTAAATACAGGAAGTGAACAGGCAGCAGCTTCAGCTGCCCACAGTTAAAATGGATGCAGCCAGACTCAGTTGTGGGAGATTTCTGCAGCATATTTGGCAAGTACAGAATCACAGTATATATAAAATAATATGCAAAGTGGTTGGAGGGAAGCTTCAGAATGGCAAAGTTAATTTATTACAAATTATGTGAGCAGACTGCAGTTCCTCTTTAAAGACTTATTGGGGGAGATTTATGAAAACTGGAGCACTCACAATCTGGTGCAGATGTGCATGGTAGCCAATCAGCTTCTAACTTCAGCTCCTTCAATTAAGATTTGGCAATAAAACCTGGAAGCTGATTGGTTTCTATGCAGAGCTGCACCCAATTTTGAACTCTTCAGCTTTAGTAAATAAACCCCATGTGTTCCAATCATCCACCTGTCTGTGCGCCAGATATTAAATTCTGTTCTGTGATCTTTCTGGTGCTGCTCCAGCGGCTTCTCTCTGCACACTAAGGGCACTGTCACACTGGGGCGGGCAGGCGTTGGGGGTAACCGCCGTTTTTGCGGCGCTTAGCGGGGCGCTTTTAACCCCTGTTAATGGCCGAAAAAGGGTTAAAAGTGCCCGCAAAGCCACCAGCGGCGCTTTTTCGGCGCTTCGGCGGTGCTGCCCATTGATTTCAATGGGCAGGGGTGCTTTAGGAGCGGTGTATACACTGCTCCTAAAGTGCCTCAAAGATGTTGCTTGCATCACGGGCTTTCCCACTCCCACCGGAGTGACAGAAGAGGCGCTTTACAGGCAATTTGCAGTATAGTGCCTGTAAAGCTCCTCGGTGTGAATATTTTTTTTCATCTCTTTTTCAAGTGATCACATTTCCTCTGTTCTTAGCCTCATAAGAGCTGGGGGAGGAGATGCAACAGCACACTAAGCTTCCCAGTGAAAGGCTGTGCGGGGCGGGGGGGGGGTGTGTCAGGACAAGTCTGATCATTGGAGGAGAGCACACTGAGTTCCCAGCAAAGATAGAGAACTGACCACGCTGTGTTCTCATGCCTAGTGTGGTCAGTTTTTATTTGTAAAGCAGAGGGACTGGCAGGAGCACTAGGAATTTCACAATACAAAAAGAAAAGTACACTTTCTTGTAGTACATGGCGCATGTCAGGAATATGAAGTGTTGGGGTAACAAATACAATAACACTACATGCACAGTCTGTCAAACTCTCCTATGGGGCTGTGCTGCAATCATCAGCCGAGTGCTTGGCTCAGATGTACATTTCCAAAATGCAAAACTGCCATATGAAATAAAACAACCCCCCCCACCCCCACCCCCACCCCCACCCCACCCCGAAAAAAAAAAAAACAAGCATCAATTGACGGCAGAATCTGCTTTCAATGCCTCAATAGCAGTCCACCGCTGGTCACTTTTCAGGGGGGTGGTAAACACCGCTAGTGTGAATAGAGTCTCTATTGTTGCAGTGGGAGATTTATGCCACTCTATCCAATAACATAAATACAAATTTTGGCTGCAGTTAAGCTTTAAATATATTTGAGAAAATATAGAAGGAACATTTTCTAAAGCTGTTCCATGTTAGCAAATACTCAGGATTTTTTTTTCTTGTGATGGAGAAAAGAAATCAATAGAAACCTGTGGATTTCTGGCTATCATCACAACAAATCTTTCTTTGATTAGCTTAGTAATAGCTACAATTATGTTGATTAAGAAGAAATTGCCAGGTGTGTCCTTTGTCCGGTTTGGAGGATGATTGGCTGAATCTTCAGGGCTTGGAATAAATAGACTTTATCTTTCAGCTTACGATACACATTTTATGCGTTATTATCAGAGGTAGCATTCTAATATAACACAGACACTTACAATGTAAGTACACCCCGACAATGGACTTCTCGTATTTGTTTTCCTTTTGTTGTGTTTCATTATCTCTGTTCAATAAGTGCAAAAAAAATACCCATTCATCCTGCCAGCAATTCAGACATGTCCTATGTCTTATGTTGACTTAGGGCTCATTCACCTGAGTGGTAGTTCTTGAATGGGGATCACTTTTCGAAGGGCGTTTGACAGGCGGCGAGGAGGCAATATGTCCCGTTTTAACCCTGAGCATGCCGACCCACTCACGTTGTAGCGGATCCCACGTTGTAGCGGATCCGCCACATTCACTTGAATGGACCATGTTTGGCAACAGAACCGAGCCAGGACGGTAATGTGATATATGAGTGAGCATGTGCGATCGCAAAAACCAAATTGGAGCTGGTGACATCGTACAGAGACATGCTCTGAGACAGGAAGTGGATGTGTGAGGAGAAAAGCCAGAAAGGCCACATTCACTTGAATGGACCATGTTTGGCAACAGAACCGAGCCAGGACGGTAATGTGATATATGAGTGAGCATGTGCGATCGCAAAAACCAAATTGGAGCTGGTGACATCGTACAGAGACATGCTCTGAGACAGGAAGTGGATGTGTGAGGAGAAAAGCCAGAAAGGCCACATTCACTTGAATGGACCATGTTTGGCAACAGAACCGAGCACCATGTGACCAGGACGGTAATGTGATATATGAGTGAGCATGTGCGATCGCAAAAACCAAATTGGGGCTGGTGACATCGTACAGAGACATTCTCTGAGACAGGAAGTGCATGTGTGAGGAGAAAAGTCAGAAAGGCCACATTCACTTGAATGGACCGTGTTTGGCAACAGAACCGAGCACCGATTGTGACATGCTAGTTAGTGGCGTGGTGTGGCGGCTCCCTCTGGTGGACAGGCCTTGTAGGCAGTTTGTGCCTATCATCTCTCCTCATGGACAGATGATAGGGGTTCCCCACTGAGTGGGGTTGAGTGGGGTTCCCCACTCACAGCTGTTGCAAAGGACTTCTTCAGGGCAGCCGGCAGGCGGAAAGTGAGAGAGGGCCCCTGAAGAAGCCACTTGTCCCTGTGGCGTAACACAATGAAGATATACTAAAAAATATCAGGAGATGACGTTGTCATCAGCCTCCATCCCTATTAAAATATACAAAAGAGAACGAGGAAAAGCCAGAAAGGCCACATTCACTTGAATAGACCGTGTTTGGCAACAGAACCGAGCACCGATTGTGACATGCTAGTTAGTGGCGTGGTGTGGCGGCTCCCTCTGGTGGACAGGCCTTGTCGGCAGTTTGTGCCTATCATCTCTCCTCATGGACTCGGGGGGGTTCCCCACTCACAGCTGTCGCAAAGGACTTCTTCAGGGCAGCCGGCGGGCAGCAAATGAAAGAGTTCCCCTGAAGAAGACACTTGTCCCTGTGGCATAACACAATGAGGATATACTAAAAAATATGAGGAGATGACGTTGTCATCAGCCTCCATCCCTATTAAAATATACAAAAGAGAACAAGGAAGCGGGACTTTAAATGAAGTACGCGGAGGGTCAAGTGTTGTGTGGTGTTATAATTAACATATCTATAATATATGTAAAGGAGTAGGACATTTGTCTCATAATTCACATTCGACAGAAAATTAATATACTACACATATAATTAAATACCTGCATGGAGTAAGATATTGAATGAAAAACTTGATTTCATACAGCAGTACATAATTCATGAATATTTCAAAAAAATGAATGGCACATGATACATATAGAAAAGCCCAAAATTTGATAGCACATGATTGGAATATATTCAAATATATAATGCATGAACAGAATCCACAATGACGTGGTAGGATGCAGTATAAGTTTTGAACACAACATCTGTTAGCTCAACGCGTTTCGTAACTTGATGTCACTCATCAGGAGAAGCGTGTTACACGTGCAAGACATCTAGGGTATCCATGTGCAACTGATATGGTACTGAGGGTCATGAGTATCCCCACATGGGGAACATCTTTTCCGGGAGCTGAGATGGTATGTTAGGTGACAGACAGCCCAACAGGCAACCCTCCAAAGGATGGTCATGCATCGGTCTGTGATATATGAGTGAGCATGTGCGATCGCAAAAACCAAATTGGGGCTGGTGACATCGTACAGAGACATGCTCTGAGACAGGAAGTGCATGTGTGAGGAGAAAAGTCAGAAAGGCCACATTCACTTGAATGGACCGTGTTTGGCAACAGAACCGAGCACCGATTGTGACATGCTAGTTAGTGGCGTGGTGTGGCGGCTCCCTCTGGTGGACAGGCCTTGTCGGCAGTTTGTGCCTATCATCTCTCCTCATGGACTCGGGGGGTTCCCTACTCACGGCTGGTGCAAAGGATGTCTTCAGGGCAGCCGGCAGGCGGCAAGCGAGAGAGGGTCCCTGAAGAAGCCACTTGTCCCTGTGGCGAAACACAATGAAGATGGGAGTACGAATGGAAGAGAAAGGTTACTATAAACAAAAACAAGCATTTAGACAAACGGCATTGCAATTTTTTTAATGTTTTTTTATTGATTTAGGTAATTAAATCACAGGGGGTGTTTTAAAAAAAATAAACATAAAAAATACAGCTGGAGCTCCGCTTTGAGGGTATGAATTGTTACTGGCACCATCAACGGGTGAAAATAAAGGGAAAAAAGCCTGAAAAAAAGAAAACTTCTGCATCCACTATATCTAAAAACCAGTAACCTGCAAAATTTTACATTTTTGTTCTTGGGTTCGGATACGCTTTAACCGCCAGCTGGGAGGGTGTACATGGACGTCCTCCGGTTTCAGTGGTTGCACCTACAGGCATCATCCCAGGTATCATTCTTTGCAGCTGGCAATTCTGAACAAGGAAGAAGTGATCTGAATAGCTAAATTGCAATACCCACCATTTTATTCTACAGGGTCTCTGCTGAAATAAAATATATAATGTTTGGGGGTTCTAAGTAATTTTCTAGCAAACAAAAAAGTCATTTTTTTACATGTAGGAGCGGAGTGTCAGAAATGACCCCGGATGGGGAGTGGTTAAATAAAATGCTTAGCTGTTCTCTATAACATGTCAAAAAATGAAGGCCGTGCATTTGAACCACTTGCCGGCTGCCGCACGCTGATATACGTCGGCACAATGGCAGCGGTGGGCAAATGGGCGTACCTGTACATCCGCTTTAATTGGCTGGGCTAGCGGGCGCGTACGCACCCGCCGCATACAGCATGACCGTACCCGCGGGACAGCGATCGTGTCACAGAGCCTCAGAACGGGGAAGTGCCTATGTAAACAAGGCATTTCCCCGTTCTGCCTAGTGACATGACAGAGATCACTGCTCCCTGTCATCGGGTGCAGTGATCGCTGTCATGTCAGTGGTAGCCCATCCCCCCCACAGTTAGAATCACTCCCTAGGACACACTTAACCCCTTTATCGCCCCCTAGTGTTTAACCCCTTCCCTGCCAGTTTCATATACACAGTAATCAGTGCATTTTTATAGCACTGATCGCTGTATAAATGACAATGGTCCTAAAATAGTGTCAAAAGTGTCCGATGTGTCCGCCAGAATGTTGCAGTCACGATAAAAATCGCAGATCGCCGCCATTACTAATAAAAAAAAAATAATAATAAAAATGCCATAAAAACTATCCCCTATTTTGTAGACGCTATAACTTTTGCGCAAACCAATCAATATACGCTTATTCCGATTTTTTTTACCAAAAATATGTAGAAGAATACATATCGGCCTAAACTGAGGAAAAAATTAGTTTTTTTTATATATTTTTGGGAGGTATTTATTATAGCAAAAAGTAAAAAATACTGCTTTTTTTTCAAAATCGTTGCTCTTTTTTTGTTTATAGCGCAAAAAATAAAAACCGCAGAGGTGATTAAATAACACCAAAAGAAAGCTCTATTTGTGGGAAAAAAAGGACGTCAATTTTGTTTTGGTGTAACGACGCACGACCGCGCGAATGTCAGTTAAAGCAAGGCAGTGCCGAATCGCAAAAAGTGCTCTGGTCAGGAAGGGGGTAAAATCTTCTAGGGCTGAAGCGGTTAATTAGCTATTTTTGTTGTTGTTTTTTTAAGCTTGTCTGGAACAAGTAAATGTGTTATTCATTTCTGACCTAAACAGGATACAGACTAACCATCTGTCCCACAATAGACCCAACAACTCTATATTTAGAAGTTGCTGCCGTGTTTTTTTATTTTTAATCCCATCTTATATAATCAACATTTTATAGGAAGCTTGACCTTGATGGAAAGTATATGTTTTTATGTCACACTTTCAGCAATAATGATGTATAGAAATGAGAGAGAAACGGCGTCTCAACTCCATCCACGCACATGAATAATTAAACAATAACCTTTTGTTATGAATACAATTAAAGTCTCCACCACACAGTTAGCTTGGCTGACAGCGGTCTGACCTGTGAGCGCAATTCATTTTCTTTCTTTTCTTGAAAAAAGTCATTACATAATCTTAATTTCATGCTTCTGTTAAAGTGGAACGTCAGTCGTAATGATTTCTTCCATTTTGGATTGAGAAAAGAAAGCCTTGCAACCTCAGGATTTCACATCTGCCTCGGTCCCCCTTGGGGGGGTTTCTTTCACTCCCTGTCCCGAGGACCCCCCTCGACTGTGGTTACAGACAGTAATTAAAAACTTACATCAGGGGTTCTCAAACTGGCGGCCCTCCAGCTGTTGCGAAACTACAAGTCCCATCATGCATCTGCCTGTGGGAGACATTCTTGTAACGGTCAGCCCTGCAATGCCTCATGGGACTTGTAGTTTAGCAACAGCTGGAGGGCCACCAGTTTGAGACCCCTGCGGCTTACATCCTCTGTGCTATTCAAAATGATCGACTTTTGTTGAAGGAGCCAATCAAATACAGGCACTGCGCAGGTATTGTGACAGCTTTTAAAGAAGAAAAACCTCGAAAGTGGGATTTTTAAGGCAATTAAACAGAAAATATATCTATAGAAAAATGAAAAATATAATATTATTAATACACAATTTGTATAAAATTCTTATGGAAGGAACCACAAGAAAACCATATGTACATATATTACAATAATATTATACAATATAGTGGCAAAAAATCCTACTACAATCATCAAACCTTTCAAACAGATGAAAGAAGATGAAAAGTAGTGGAAAAGTCCAACGCGTTTCGAAAAGTGCATACCAACAGAGGTAGTGAGACAGTCAACAGTAAACGGCTTCAAACATGCTTGGGATAAACATAGATCTATAGTCAGACAACGAGGTTAATGAAAAAAATTTAAATAAAAAAAACATAATATAACCCCCCCCTCCCCCCCAAAAAAACCAAAAATACAAACAAAAAAATGTGCAGACTCAACGGACTACCGTATATACTCGAGTATAAGTTGTTCCGAGTATAAGTCGAGGCCCTAATTTACCACAAAAAAAATGGGAAAAACTTAGTGACCCGAGTATAAGACGAGGGTGAGAAATGCACAGCTACTGTAAGTGGAAAAGAGGGTCAACAATGCCCATTTGCAGCATCACTGTGCCCATTTGCAGCCATAGGTCCCCCAAACTTCAAACTCGGTAGTTAAGGGTTCCTAGATGCCCCCTAGCTGCAGCACAAATTTGGGGTCTCTGAACCCAAAGGGTCCCGAAATGACATTGCTGCAGATGGACACAGTTGACCGAATTTGGGGCCCTGTATCTCAGTGCCACTTAGAGCTAAGAACCCCAAATTTGGTGTGCAAACCCAGTGGAACTAGCAGCATAAAATTTCTAAAGCTGAGGGTTTCTAGCACCAAGTGGCCCCGAGATACAGGGCCCCAAAAATCAGTTTAGAAAAGCACTTTTCTGCAGCAGAGAATGACATTTTCCGAACCGGTTTTGGGGCCCTATATCTCAGGGCCACTTAGAGCTAGGAACCCCAGCTTTGGATATGTTATGGTACCAATTCCAGTGGGTTTGTACACCAAATTTGGAGTTCCTAGCCCCAAGTGGCCCTGAGATATGGGGCCCCAAAATCAGTTCAGAAAATGTCAAGCACTTTTCTGCAGCAGAGAATGACATTTTCCGAACCGATTTTGGGGCCCCGTATCTCGGGGCCACTTAGTGCTAGGAACTTAGGTTCCTAGAATCAAGTGGCCCTGAGATACGGGGCCCCAAAGTCGGTTCGGAAAATGAAATTTTTTGCTGCAGAAAAGTGCTTGACTCGAGTATAAGTCGAGGGGGGCATTTTCAACACAAAAAAATGTGCTGAAAAATTCGACTTATACTCGAGTATATACGGTACTTGGTCTTTTTCTGCTGTCACTTTTCTCTGTTTCTAGAATACATATTGGCCTAAATTTATGAAGAAATTAGATTTTTTACATTTTTTTTAATCCACGCTGTTCTACTCTATACACTGCGCTTTACATTCCACATTCCACACCGCTCTAGTCAATAGACTGTGCTGTATATTATACACTCCACATGGTTCTACTCTATACACTGTGCTATATATTGTACACTCCACACCACTCTACTCTATACACTGTGCTTTACATTATACACCCCACACCACTCTACTCTATACACTGTGCTTTACATTATACACTCCACACCACTCTACTCTATACACTGTGCTTTACATTATACACCCCACACCACTCTACTCTATACACTGTGCTTTACATTATACACTCCACACCACTCTACTCTATACACTGTGCTTTACATTATACACCCCACACCACTCTACTCTATACACTGTGCTTTACATTATACACCCCACACCACTCTACTCTATACACTGTGCTTTACATTATACACTCCACACCACTCTACTCCATACACTGTGCTTTACATTATACACTCCACACCACTCTACTCTATACACTGTGCTGTAGATTATTTTACTCCGTAAACTTTGTAATAGATTTTATACACCACACTGCTCTACCTTATATATTGTGCTGTACATAATACTCTTCACACTGTTCCAATCTGTACATTGTAGTGTACAAGATACACTTCATCATGCTCCATCTTGTACACAGTAGTAAACTTTATATAATCCATACTGCTACACTTTGTAAACTGTTCTGTACATTATATACTCCACACTGTGCTATATATTGTATACTACACACTGCTTGACTCTGAACACTGCTATGTGCTATATACTCTGCATTGCTTCATAGAATACACTCTGCTGTATGGTATATCCTCTGCCATTGTCTTGTCTCCCTTCACACTCACTGGGCACAGACTGCATCCATTGGCACGGACTCCAGAACAGGCACACTTTTCCTAGTAAGTATAATTATTTTACATGAATACTGTATTTACAGTAGCTTATTAGTCTTTACTGGTTCTCTTTAAAGAGTGGCTCTTCTTTCTGTATTATGCTGGATATATTGCATGTAGATAAGGTGGAACAAGAATGGCCAATAAGTATGAAGTGTGGTGACCCCTATCAGCCAATCATACTTCACCTTTTACCCATCCGACTACAGCCATGTGATTGGCTGCTGTGTGCTACTGCACCAGTTCCCCATAATCACTGTTCTATAATATAATAATATTGGCCTGCGAATCGAATTTCTGTTCTTCCCAGCTTCTGCTTTGTATTCTACATACACGCTGACCATTCCAAATTTTACTGTAATTACTATGCTGAACATTACTTTATGTTTGGACAACAGCAGACACCACAACAAAATCTGCTTGATTTAGAAAATCTATTACACTCGGGTCTGCAGGATATTCAAAAATAATTAGAGCTTCTTGACCAGAAAATGATTTTGCAAGCAAAGCCTCCTCGGCATACAAACCGACTGTAAAAATACACAAATAAATATTTATTTTCATGTATAATGTATTAACAATGGTATTTTTACACTTAATCCCGACCTGCATTAATATTTACCTAAAGGCAGAGAATTCTGTAGATTGAAATCCAAACCCATCTATCTGCAGTACATGATATATATAGTCTCTCTCTCTCTCTCTCTCTCTCTCTCTCTCTCTCTCTCTCTCTCTCTCTCTCTCTCTCTCTCTCTCTCTCTCTCTCTCTCTCTCTCTCTCTCTCTCTCTCTCTCTCGAGAGAGAGAGAGAGAGAGAGAGAGAGAGAGAGAGAGAGAGAGAGAGAGAGAGAGAGAGAGAGAGAGAGAGAGAGAGAGAGAGAGAGAGAGAGAGAGAGAGAGAGATCTATATATATATATCTATATATATCGATAGATAGATAGATAGATAGATAGATAGATAGATAGATAGATAGATAGATAGATAGATAGATAGATAGATAGATAGATAGATAGATAGATGTGTGTGTGTGTGTGTGTATATATATGTATATATATACATACAGTATCTCACAAAAGTGAGTACACCCCTCATTATTTTGTAAATATTTATTATATCTTTTCATGAGACAACACTGAAGAAATGACACTTTGCTACAATGTAAAGTAGTGAGTGTACAGCTTGTATAACAGTGTAAATTTGCTGTCCCCTCAAAATAACTCAACACACAGCCATTAATGTCTAAACCGCTGGCAACAAAAGTGAAAATGTCCAAATTGGTACCAATTAGCCATTTTCCCTCCCCGGTGTCATGTGACTGGTAAGTGTTACAAGGTCTCAGGTGTGAATGGAAAGCAGCTTGTGTTAAATTTGGTTTTATCGCTGTTTCTCTCATACTGGTCACTGGAAGTTCAACATGGCAAAGAACTCCCTGAGGATCTAAAAAAAAAAAAGAATTGTTACTCTACATAAAGATGGCCTAGGCTATAAGAAGATTGCCAAGACCCTGAAACTGAGCTGCAGCACGTTGGCCAATACCATACAGCGGTTTAACAGGACAGGTTCCACTCAGAATAGGCCTCACCATGGTCGACCTAAGAAGTTGAGTGCACATGTTCAGCGTCATATCCAGAGGTTTTCTTTGGGAAACAGACGTATGAGTGCTGCCAGCATTGCTGCAGAGGTTGTAGGGGTGGGGGGTCAGCCTGTCAGTGCTCAGACCATAGCCTGCACTCTGTATCAAATTGGTCTGCATGGCTGTCGTCCCAGAAGGAAGCCTCCTCTAAAGATGATGCACAAGAAAGCCCGCAAACAGTTTGCTGAAGACAAGCAGACTAAGGACATGGATTACTAGAACCATGTCCTGTGGTCTGATGAGACCAAGATAAACTTATTTGGTTCAAATGGTGTCAAGCATGTGTGGCGGCAACCAGGTGAAGAGTACAAAGACAAGTGTGTCTTGCCTACAGTGAAGCATGGTGGTGGGAGTGTCATGGTCTGGGGCTGCATGAGTGCTTCCGGCACTGGGAAGCTACAGATCATTGAGGGAACCATGAATGTCAACATGTACTGTGACATACTGAAGCAGAGCATGATCCCCTCCCATCGGAGACTGGGCCACAGGGCAGTATTCAAACATGAAAACGACCCCAAACACACCTCCAAGACGACCACTGCCTTGCTAAAGAAGCTAAGGGTAAAGGTGATGGACTGGCCAAGCATGTCTCCAGATCTAAACCCTATTGAGCATCTGTGGGGCTTCCTCAAATGGAAGGTGGAGGAGTACAAGGTCTCTAACATTCACGAGCTCTGTGATGTCATCATGGAGGAGGGGAAGAGAACTCCAGTGGCAACCTGTGAAGCTCTGGTGAACTCCATGCCCAAGAGGGTTAAGGCAGTGCTGGAAAATAATGGGGGCCACACAAAATATTGACACTTTGGGCCCAATTTGGACATTTTCACTTAGGGGTGTACTCACTTTTGTTGCCAGCGGTTTAGACATTAATGGCTGTGTGTTGAGTTATTTTGAGGGGGCAGCAAATTTACACTGTTATACAAGCTTTACACTCACTACTTTACATTGTAGCAAAGTGTCATTTCTTCAGTGTTGTCACATGAACAGATATAAAATATTTACAAAAATGTGAGGGGTGTACGCACTTTTGTGAGATACTGTATATAAATATAAATATATATATATATATATATATATATATATATATATATATATATATATATATATATATATATATAGTACTGTGCGAAAGTTTTGGGCAGGTGTGAAAAAATGCAGTGAATTAAGAAAGTTTTCAGAAATAGCTGTTAATAAAGTGTTAATAGTTTATTTTTAACAATTAACAGAATAGAAAAAGTAAATAAACAGCAGAGAAATCCAAACCAAATCAATATTTGGTGTAACCACCCTTTGCCTTCAAAACATCAATTCTTTTAGGTACACTTGAACACAGTTTTTAAAGGAACTCAGCAGGTAGGCTGTTCCAAACATCTTGGAGAACTAACCACAAATCTTCTGTGGATGACGGCTGCCTCAAATCTTTCTGTCTCATCATGTAATCCCAGACAGACTCAATGTTGAGATCAGGGCTCTGTGGGGGCCAAACCATCATTTTCAGGACTCCTTGTTCTTCTTTACACTGAAGATAGTTTTTAATGACATTGGCTGTGTGTTTGTGGTCGTTGTCCTTTATTTCTCAGCATTGAGGACACCATTGAACCTGACCAAATCTCCAACTCCATTTTCAGAAATGCAGCCCCAATCTTGCAAGGAATCTCCACCATGCTTCACAGTTGTCTGCATACACTCAATATTGTACCGCTCTGCAGTCCTTCACCTAACAAACTGCCTTTTACTACAGCCAAATATTAAAAATTTTAACTCATCATTTCAGAGCACCTGTCGCCAATTTTTATGCACCCCAATTCCTATGTTTTCGCGCATAGTTGAGTTACTTAGCCTTGCTCAGTCTTGCCATAGTGTATGACCTGTAACGTGAAATGATCTTCCACAATCTCACCTTAGTAGCAGAGTTTGGCTGTTCCTCACTCAGTTTTAAGCCTCCTACACAGCTGTTTCTGTTTCAGTTAATGACTTGTTTGAAATTGATGATCATTAGCACATACTTGGTATAATTGGTTAATCATACACCTGACTCTAATCCTGCAACATGCGTGACTTTGGCACAGTTAAAGGGGTTGTAAAGGCAGAAGATGCACTAAGATAAAAAACCTTCTGCGTGCAGCATACTTACCTAAGCCCCATCTCGATCCAGTGATGTGCTCGAGTGCCTTGGCAGGAGGCACTTGGAGGGAACCCAAGAGCTATGAGTAAACCATGCTTCTCCATCTGCACTCGGATGTCGGTCACTTCTCTGGACTCTGTCTGCCTCTCCTCCATTGCCCTCCCCACACTGCTCCATGCCTCCCTGTTGCACACACACCTTAGTGACCTCTGGTCCTCTCCTCCTCTCTCCTGAACTGAGCTGCAGTGCTGTCATCATGCACAGTTACAGGTGAGGGACTTCATTCACCCCGCAGCAGCATTGCTTACATTACTGGATCATGCCTGGCTGGTGACACAGAGAGGCGGCGTTTTGTGCCTTCAAATCTGTGTTAATTTGCGGCTCCAGAGAGAACACCAGGGAGTTTAAAGCTCTAGTCCCATGAGTCACATTTTACTTCTCAGTAACTTATCTTTACCTGCAGGGTACAGCATACATCCCAACTGTCCCATAATTGGCAGGACCATCCCAAGATTTCATTGAAATCCCAGCATCCAGCACATCCAGGCTAAATCTCAGACCCGGAACTCATTCCCTCTTTGGGCTTCACTAAGCCCCCTGCTCCAATCCAGCTTTGAGCCCCTTTAAATTCAGCCCGCTTCTCCTCCTCTTCCCTCAGCAGGAAAATTCAAATCACAGTGTCTGCACTCAGTACCCTCTTCCCCCCACCATTCTAATTTTCACCCCCCACGCCGCTCCGATTCCCCCGTGTGCCCTTGTAGCACTGCTGGCTCTTCTCCATTCCCTCCCGCTTGCTGCAGGGCACAGGAGAAGAGGATCGGGTTCAGGCTAGAGAGTGGGGAAGGGTCAAAAATATGTTTAGCCCTGCTTTTTCCCCAAAGCTCCCCAATAGGGCATATTAAAAATGTAAAAAAAAAAAAAAAAGAACTGTAAAAAAATACATAAATAAATGAAACAAAAAAAATAATTATGGTTTGTTCACACCTTGGTTCCTAAAGAGAGATCGGCATTCAGATTTGACAGGCTGTAAGGAGGCATAATATAGTCTCCGCCCACCTGTTTTTTACCCCCACATACCGCAACTGTCCACTCCCGGCCATCAACATTTAACCACACCTACTTTTAAACCATGCCCACTTTTGCTGTGACGCACTACACGTGCCACAGGTCATTCTGCCCCTAAAGTGTCCCTCATTCTCAGCTTCAAAAGTTGGGAGGTATGAGAACAGGCCCATAAACCATGTTCGCTCATAGTTCATCTGTGGTTGGTACTGGTTAGATAGGCCCTAAAAAAAATTAAAAATAGGTGAAGGCTGGCATGACTGGCCTAGTAGGGGAGTACAGGAGTCAGAGGGTTAAAAATAAATAGTACAGTCAATATTTTAGGAGAAGGGGCACATACATGGATTGGTGGAAGAATGGAGAGGGAGGGGCTGCAACTATGTTGAGGCAGGGACGCGAGGTCTGTGAGCACTTCGAGGCAAACGGACGACAAAGAAACTTCCCACCCTCCCGCCCTGTGGATGGTGGACTTGTTGGGGGTTGTCCTGGCTTGGCGGTTGGGGTCCTTGGAGGCGTCCAAATTGTACGGTGTAACATCAGGGTAAGGACCCGTCTATGGTATGGCGCCTTCAGTTAACGGTGGTTTAACGGGCTTTGGTGAAAATGGAGGTGTCAGCGGAAATTTGGTATTGTGTTCTGCGGCTGAGGACCTTTAAGTGGTTCCGCTGATACAAGTTTGTTGTTGGTTCGTTAGTGCCTCCAAGGATCGGCAACCCTGGTCATTACCGTTACTGTTATTATATTTCTGTTAAAAGGAATGTTGATATGTTGGTTATTGTTAATAAATGGCTGCGATGGCCAATTTTTACTCCAAAAAGTGTGTCGGTCTTATCATTTTAGCTGTAAATGGCAGGCGGGGTTCATGTTGGCCGTAGTGGTCTATGGTGGCAAGTGATGCACTACCTCTGGTATGCCTTAGTCATGCCATTTTCAACTGGAAGCCATAAGTTGGCTTGCCAACTGTTTTACCTGGTTGTTGAACAAGTATGGTTTAAAACGGATAAAGCTGTGGCCTTGCCTTTCGAGCCACAACCATTTTTTTGGGGTGGGTGATAGGCACAGTATATTTGTTTCTACATTGTAGGGTATAACCTATGCTTCTTATAGGGCGTACACACGGTCGGACTTTGTTCGGACATTCCGACAACAAAATCCTAGGATTTTTTCCGACGGATGTTGGCTCAAACTTGTTTTGTCTACACACGGTCGCACAAAGTTGTCGGAAAATCCGATCGTTCTAAACGCGGTGATGTAAAACACGTACGTCGGGACTATAAACGGGGCAGTGGCCAATAGCTTTCATCTCTTTATTTATTCTGAGCATGCGTGGCACTTTGTCCGTCGGATTTGTGTACACACGATCGGAATTTCCGACAACGGATTTTGTTGTCGGAAAATTTTATCTCCTGCTCTCCAACTTTGTGTGTCGGAAAATCCGATGGAAAATGTCCGATGGAGCCCACACACGGTCGGAATTTCCGACAACACGCTCCGATCGGACATTTTCCATCGGAAAATCCGACCGTGTGTACGGGGCATTAGTCCTCATAAACGGCATTACACCAAAATGCAAAGACCTAAATGGGCGCATAAGTGACATCGCAAAAGACCTCTGCATTTTTCCTTGCTTACACGATAAGCCTGACTGTATATCGTATGAATATATCAAATTCATATTCTGGCTTAACTCAATGCATTTATGCGCACATTTAAGACTTTACTAAAAAACATGCAGAAAGTCATGGAAAAAAAATGCAAAAATGTTGTTGCAAAACATATTGTTCAGCAGCTTCTATAAAAGGTCAGCGCAGTATATGGCAAAGGGATTTTCGGAGTTTTGCAATGAGAGCAGTCTCTGTCCTTTGGAACTGATGACTTAGCTGGGAATAAGGGAGCAAAACTGCCAGGCAAAGGCTTTCTGTAATGTAAAATGTGATTTTTTTTTTTTCCCCGACGTCAAACGCAGGCGAAGAAGATTTGTGACTTCAAAGTAAAAGGAAAGACTTGGAACCCAGCGTTGTCTATAAAGCAGGGGGGGGGGTTCAATAATGCCAAGAAGGACAGAATTGCATCTATTGATCACAAAGCCTTAATATTTTCTTAGAGTCACAACCCTATGAGAAATCATTATATATTTACTACTAAGATGCTTAGACCATTAGATTTCTGCTCTTACAGCCTTGATCTGATCTGTTGTAAGGCTGTAATACATGAAGAATCAACAAAAATACTCTAAGGGTTAACGCTAGTCCAATGTGAACAAGAAAGGGTAAGCATATTCTTTTCTGATCAATGGTATTTTACCGTTTTAGGTTTACAAGGTCTAAAATGATGTTTTATATATATATATTTTTTTTAACCACTTGACCTTCGGAAGATTTACCCCCCCTTCATGACCAGCATATGTTTTTGCTATACGGCACTGCGTTACTTTAACCGCTTCAGCCCCGGAAGATTTTAAGAAGTGACCAGAGCACTTTTTGCGATTCGGCACTGCGTCGCTTTAACTGACAATTGCGCGGTCGTGCGACGTTGCACCCAAACAAAATTGATGTCCTTTTTTGCGATAAATAGGGCTTTCTTTTGGTGATATTTGATCACCTCTGTGTTTTTTTATTTTTTTGCGCTGTAAACAAAAAAAAGGCCGTCAATTTTGAAAAAAAAAAGCTATATTTTTTGTTTTTAGCTATAATAAATATCCCCAAAAATATATAAAAAAAAAAAATTTCTTTCTCAGTTTAGACTGATATGTATTCTTCTACATAGTTTTGGTAAAAAAAAAAAAAAAAAATCGCAATAAGTGTATATTGATTGGTTTGCGCAAAAGTTATAGCGTCTACAAAATAAGGAAAAGATTTATGGCATTTTTATTATTTTTTTTTTACTAGTAATGGCGGCGATCTGTGATTTTTTTCAGGACTGCAAGATTATGGCGGACACATCAGACACTTTTGATACTATTTTGGGACCATTGCCATTTGTACAGTGATCAGTGCTATAAAAATGCACTGATTACTGTATAAATGACACTGGCAAGGAAGGGGTTAAATGCTAGGGGGGCGATGAAGGGGTTAAGTGTGTCCTAGGGAGTGATTCTAATGCCCCGTACACACGGTCGGATTTTCCGATGGAAAATGTCCGATCGGAGCGTGTTGTCAGAAATTCCGACCGTGTGTGGGCTCCATCACACATTTTCCATTGGATTTTCTGACACACAAAGTTGGAGAGCAGGAGATAAAATTTTCCGACAACAAAACCTGTTTTCGGAAATTCCGATCGTGTGTACACAAATCCGACGGACAAAGTGCCACGCATGCTCAGAATAAATAAAGAGATGAAAGCTATTGGCCACTGCCCCGTTTATAGTCCCGTCGTACGTGTTTTACGTCACCGCGTTCAGAACGATCGGATTTTCCGACAACTTTGTGCGACCGTGTGTTGACAAAACAAGTTTGAGCCAACATCCGTCTGAAAAAATCCTAGGATTTTGTTGTCGGAATGTCCGAACAAAGTCCGACCGTGTGTACACCCTATAACTGTAGGGGGGATGGGCGGACTACAACATGACAGAGATCACTGCTCCCGATGACAGGGAGCAGTGATCTCTGTCATGTTGCTAGGCAGAACAGGGAAATGCCTTGTTTACATAGGCATCTCCCCGTTCTGCCTCTCCTCACCACAATCGCGGGATGCCAGCAAACATTGAGTTCCCGGGACCCGCAGGCACGCTCCCGTGGCGCGCGGCGGGCACGTGCCCGATAGGCGGCAAATTCAAAGAGACGTGCAGGTACACCCATTTGCCTGCCTGTGCCATTCTGCCGACGTACATCTGTGTGCGGCGGTCGGCCAATGGTTAATTCACTTCATAATGTCACAGATTTCCAGTACGATTTACCCAGGTTCTCTTCTGATTTAGGTGACATTTCATTCCGAATTTTTTTTTTTTCACTTCACATACTGAGTCTCACCTCACAAAAATCCAATTATACAAACAGGCATAAAGATGGCCTGACACAGATAATAACTGCACATGACAAGTTCATTTCAATTATAGTTTGGTTGAAGGGCTCAATTAAAAAAAGGACTAGATCATGAGCGACCCTCTACCTAGCTAATTTCACTGTGTCAGCACCGAGCGAATGCCTGCTGGGCTACACCGGCTTCAGAACAGATAGATGTGTGCAGAGTGGGCGCTCCTTGTTGCAAATATCCTGTGGCATTCAATGTGCTCTAGATCAATACAAAAAATACAGATCATCGGATATTTAACCACTTCAGCCCCGGAAGGTTTACTCCCCTTCCTGACCAGGCCATTTTTATGCGATGCGGCACTGCGTTACTTTAACAATTGCGCGGTCGTGCAATGTTGTACCCAAATAAAATGAATGTCCTTTTTTCCCCACAAATAGAGCTTTCTTTTGGTGGTATTTGATCACCTCTGCGGCTTTTATTTTTTTGCGCTATAAACAAAAAGAAGGCCGATAATTTTGAAAAAAAAATATATATTTTTTACTTTCTGCTATAAAACCGAAACCCAATACAAAAATGTAAAAAAATCTAATTTCTTCATCAGTTTAGGCCAATATGTATTCTGCTACTTGTTTTTGGTAAAAAAAAAATCCCAATAAGCGCATATGGATTGGTTTGCGCAAAAGTTATAGTGTCTACAAACAATGGGATGTTTTTATGGAATTTTTATTATTTTATTTTTTTTACTAGTAATGGCAGCGATCAGTGACTTATAGCGAGACTGCGACATTACGGCTGAAAAATCAGACAATAAGTGACACTTTTTGGGGACCAGTTAAACCAATAGAGTGATCAGTGCTAAAAAAAAATGCACTGCCACTGTACTAATGACACTGGCAGGGAAGGGGTTAACACCAGGGGTATTCAAAGGGTTAAATGTGTTCCCAGGGAGTGCTTCCTAAGTTTGTGGGGGAGGAGCTTGTACTGTGGAAAGAAAGAGATCCATGTCCTTGCTTAGCAGTAACACAGGATCTCTGTCTTCCCTTGTCACAGAACGGCGATCTGCCTTGTTTACATAGGCAGACCACCGTTCTGCCTCTGTTGGGAATGATCGGCGGGTCCCGGCAGACATCTGGACCAATTACAGCGGTAGCTGGTTGCTGGCGGCAAACCAGGATCAGGTTCCTGTACGTGATTTTGCCTGTAGGAGGCACCACCCCGCAGTACATATACATGGGGCAGTCAGCAAGCGATTAAAGATATTCCGTTCCCTTATCCATTCAGGGCAAAGCAGTAGAGGCTCTCGAAAGCCAACTCCATAGCTTACTCGGTACTGTCGGGACTGGTCATGTGCGCCAGGTTGTAGGCAGGTGCAGGTTGATCTCCCGACACATCCACATCCACCTTGCTGGAAGAGTGGAGGATGGGAGGAATACTCGTTCCTCTTAGACCTCCATACAAGTCACCAGGTGAACTGCAGTGCGATTGGATGCTATCCTCAGCGCTGAGGAAGTCCAGATTCGGACGATACGCGTGCGGTAGTTCCTTTGGACATCACTGCAGCCACCTTTTCTATTGATGCTATCCTATGATGTCCTTACCTTTATCCCAGCACTAGGGTATAGTGCTTTGTATTATCGTGTGACCGCCTGCCTATGCAAGTTTCCATCTATGTCCACTGAGAGTGGTAAATGCCTTTTTGACCCATCTGTTAGCTCAGGGGTCCAATTGCTGAGGTGAGCGGTTTGGCTAGCTGGTGGTGGAATCCCGGATTGCATTGCACTGTATGAACTGTTATGAGCACCTCGACCACCGCAGAGGAGACCTCTTTTCTATCAACTTGCTGATTTCTACATTAAAGGGGACTTTTTATTATATTTATGCTATGAGTAACATTTGAGTCTTCTGGTTGTATTTATAGCGCTGCACTGCTTATTTTTTGTGTGTACTTTAGGCCTCTTTCACCCTGGGGCGGTAGGGGGCGTCGGCAGTAAAACAGCGCTATTTTTAGCGCTGTTTTACCGCAGTATTCCGCCGCTAGCGGTTTAACCCCCCGCTGGCGGCCGAAAAAAGGGTTAAAACCCCTTGTATAGCGCGGCTATAGCCGCGGTATTACCGCGGTATAGCCGCGCTGTCCCATTGATTTCAATGGGCAGGAGCGGTGAAGGAGCGGTGAATACACCGCTCCTTCACCGCTCCAAAGCTGCGGCTGACAGGAGATTTTTTTCTTCTCCTGCCAGCGCACCGCTTCAGTGTGAAAGCCCTCGGGCTTTCACACTGAACAAACAGCGGAGGCTGTTTAGGGGCGGTTTGCAGGCACTACTTTTAGCGCAATAACGCCTGCAAACCGCCCCAGTGTGAAAGGGGTCTTAGAGCCGGTTCACATTAGAAGCGGCACGACTTGCAGGTTGCCTCACCGAGGCGACCTGCACACGACTGCCAAGGCGACTTGCAAGACGACTTCTTATAGAAGTCTATGCAAGTCGCCCCCAAAGTAGTACAGAAACCTTTCTTCTAAGTCGGAGCGACGCAAAAATGGTTCCATTGTACAGAAAGGGAGGCGACTTGTCAGGCGGCTAGGTCGTCTGACAAGTCGCCCCCGTGTGAACCGGCTCTTAGGGTTTTACATGTTTGCCTTCAGTGTTCAGCTGCTTGTATTTTACAGTTAGGATTTTTTGCGCTGACTGAATTTCCATTTTCTATTGATAAATATAAAGGAATAGTAGTGGTTAAAAGCCCTCCACTTGCAACCCCCCCAAACAACCACCGGGCAAGGGTTGTAGAAGAAACCATTGTTCTTAACAACATGGGGACAAGGTGCTTTGCCAGGAGAGACCCCCCCCCCCCCATGTTGAGGGCATCTTCGAGGTCTTTTTGTTTTTGCAAAAGTAACGTACCCGTACGTTACTTTGAATTTGCCGCCGTGTGAGTCGGGTCACGGGTCCCGCGGACACGATCGCCACGGGCATACCCGCAATCGCCTCATGGAGAGGACGAACGGGGAGATACCGTTGTAAACAGCATCTCCCCGTTCTGCCTAGTGACAAGTGTCACTCGATCTCTGCTCCCTGTCATCGGAGCAGAGATCAGTGACGTCACACACACAGCCCCTCCCCCCTGACAGTTAGAAATCACGCCCCTAGGACACACTTAACCCCTCCCCGCCCCCTAGTGGTTAACCCCTTCACTGCCAGTGTCATTTATACAGGAATCAATGCATTTTTATAGCACTGATTGCTGTACAAATGACAATGGTCCCAAAAATGTGTCAAAAATGTCCGACATGTCCGCCATAACGTCGCAGTCACAATAAAAATTGCTGATCGCCACCATTACTAGTAAAAAAAATATTATTAATAAAAATGCCATAAAACAATCCCCTAATTTTGTAAACTCTATAACTTTTGCGCAAACAAATCAATAAACGCTTATTGCGATTTTTTTTTACCAAAAATATGTAGAAGAATACGGATCGGCCTAAACTGAGGAAAAAAAATGTTTTTTTTATATATTTTTTGGGGATAATTATTATAGCAAAATGTAAAAAATAATGTGTTTTTTTCAAAATTGTCGCTCTTATTTTGTTTATGGCGCAAAAAATAAAAATCGCAGAGATGATCAAATACCACCAAAAGAAAGTTCTGTTTGTGGGGAAAAAAGGACGTCAATTTTGTTTCGGAGCCAAGTCGCACGAACGGGCAATTGTCAGTTAAAGCGACGCAGTGCCAAAAACGCTCTGGTCAGGAAGGGGGTAAATCCTTCCAGGGCTGAAGTGGTTAACCACCTCAATACTGGGCACTTTCGCCCCCCCTCCTTCCCAGCCCAATTTTCAGCTTTCAGCGCTCTCACACTTTCAATGACAATTGCGCGGTCATGCTACGCTGTACCCAAATTAAATTTTTATCATTTTGTTCACACAAATAGAGCTTTCTTTTGGTGGTATTTATTCACGACTCTGTTTTTTATTTTTTGCGATATAAAAAAGAGCGGAAATTTGGAAAAAAAAACAATATTTTCTTCTTTCTATTTTAAAACAAATCCAATAAAATCAAATTTTGTCATAAATTTAAGCCAAAACATATTCTGCTACATGTTTTTGGTAAAAAAATCCCATTAAGTGTATAATAATTGGTTCGTGTGATCACAGACACGTGCGCAAATGATCATGTACAGATGTGCGCAGGTGACATATGTGTGCAGATAATCATTGGGACATGTTATTTTACTGGGACTTATGTGGGGGACATGTGTTTTTACTATGTGGGGACATGTGTTTTGGGGACATGTGTTTTGGGGACATTGTGTGTTTACTTAGTGTTTGTTTTGTGTTTTTACATTGTGTGGGGTCACTAGACTGGTGATCGGTGAGTTAAAAGCTGTAAAAAACAGCTCATACTCACTGATCACCAGCCGGCTGCAGCGATCCGCTCTCCTCTCCTCACTGACAACTTCCGTGTGAGGAGAGCAGAGCAGATTGCCTAGCAACCGGCTCTGTGTTTACATCACATGACGGCTGTGATTCGACACAGCCGTCATGTGATCAGGAGGGCCAATCGCAGAGCCCTCCTGCCGATCGGAGATGCGCCGTGTCCGGGTGACACGAGCGCATCGGGATCGCACCGCTGCGCGGGCATGCGCGCGCGAGATCCCACTCCTTCTGAAGGACGTTCCTGAACGTCCACTCAAAAGGAGAGAGCGCCCACCCGGCCGTATATGTGCAGTGGACGGGTGGGAAGTGGTTAAAGGAATTGCCCCTTAAATTCCATTCTTGACTTAAATGATCTGGAATGTATATTGGGGGGACTCTACGCAATGTTTTAATCATTCTTGCTGTAGGATGTGGACAGCGGAAGGGACATTTGCAGACACTGTATCATTTTTTCAGTTTTTTGTAGGGATCTGTGTGCTGTTTGTTTGTTTGTTTTTTTGAGGGGGGGGGGGGGGGCTTGCGGAGGTTTTTTTTTAAGGAAGCTGGCAAAGAAATGTAATTTGCAGACAGATTAAACTGTATAATTTTTTTCTGTAAATGACATTTCTTTGCCAGCTTCCTTAAAAAACACCCCCCCCCCAAAAAAAAAACAGCACACAGATCCCTCCAAAGGTCCCCCATAATACATAGCAGACCCTTGGAGAGATCTGTGTGTATTTTTAAGAATCCGGCAACGAAATGTTATTTGCCGGCAATTTTAAATATATTTTCCTTTGTAAATGTCTTGCTGCTGTAGAATTTTCTATACATCAAAGAGATGTGCCCCTTCACAGGCAGGATCAGGGCATCCCCAGGCATGGTATTTAAAAATTTTTTTCTCTTAAGGCATTCTATGCATTAAGATAAAAACTCTTCTGTGTGTAGCAGGCCCTTCAACACCCCCTAACAATTACCCTGAGCCCCTTCTCTATCCAGCGATGTCCACGATTCCCTCGGCCGTCCGGGACTCTCCTCCTGATTGGCTGGGGCACAGCCGTGGCGCCATTGGCTCCTGCGACTGTCAATCAAAGTCAGTTAGCCAATCAGGGGAGAGAGGGGGCAGGGCCGAATGGCAGCTGCATGTCTGAATGGACACACAGGGCTGCAGATTGACTCGGGTGCCCCCATGGCAAGCTGCTGGTCTATGGGGGCACTCGTCAGGAGGGAGGGGCCAGGAGCAGCGAAAAGGGACCCGAGAAGAGGAGGATCCGGGCTGCTCTCTGCAAAACCAACTGCATAGAGGAGGTAAGTATACCATGTTTGTTATTTGTTTTTATTTTTTTTTAAAGCGAGACTTTAAGTATTTAAAAAATCACTGCTCCAGGCTGAATGGAATTTTGGTAAATTATTTTTGCAGTGGTACCGGTTCCTCAGGGCAGTGGTTACCCTCCATGCTTTTTTTACACCCTATTTGACACCTATTAACCCAGTGAATGTGCATTTTTTATTTTGACAGATTGTAGCTCCTATTGATTTCAGTGGGATTGAAGTTCAGCATTCGAACTTCTTTGAAGTTATGTGAACCCTGCTTGAACGGAATCCAGGGCATCCCTACTTGACATGATCAGCCTTGTGATTTGAATTGAGAATGGTTAGAAGTGACTGTATTACCGTCGTGTTTGTTGGTTTTGATTTGCAAATTCCAACTATCGCACGTTTCTGGAAAAGGGTCATATTTGCAAACTCGACCCTAGACTGCATTTTATATGCAAATTTAATTTTTTTTTTCCCCATAAAAGAGCAGTTACACTTTAAATGGTAATCTGGCTATTGAAACAACATTTCTAGATATGGGAATCATCCCGCGTAAACGGTTTGCTTTAAACATAGCAAATGCTACAACCTTCCCTAATCTCCATATTTAATATCAGGAATTAACTCTACGTGTCTCATCACAATGACTGATTTGTTTTCCTATGCAAAGATATGTGTAACCTTTTCATAGACATAATCTATCCGTTATCATCAAATATTCTGGAAAATGCTACAGAGGAGATCTGGAAAAAAAAAAGTATCTTATAATATTATTTGTGCCTTAAAATGTCAACATAAAATGTTTGGATGGTGCACAGATTCACATTTAAAAATTAGCAAAGATTTTGTCAGTAATGTCATTTAAGGAGGAACTCCGTATTAAGCAGAAAAAGCCTCCATGGCTTATTAGAGCAGAGATGTTTAGATGTCTCCCTATAACTAATAAAAGTAGATGAAAACCCAAAGTCAATGACATTTGTAGGTGTGTACAACCTATTGCATTAGGGTGTGCACCCCAAAGCTCAAACACATAGGCCTTTTTCTGCAGCCGCACCTGCACTGGACAATGAATGAATGGGAAGTTCTCTGTACTGAGAGGCTTCCTGTTCATTCACAAACTGAAGTGTAGCACCCTCTAGTGTAGTGCTAGTTAGTGTACATAGGTTTTTGTAGTGTAGGTAAATTGTTTGGCTTGGCTGGCAACCAAGCCTGTGAATCAGGGTCAGGGTGAGTGACTCAGGGAGGCTGGATGACTCATCAGGCAGCATCTCTGACACCTCCTCCTACTTGCTGGAACTTTGGAGAAACTTCCAGAAGAATGGGAGGGAGGTTAGGAGGAGCTGCCTGGAGTATTGATGAAGGCCCCAACCAATCCCCAGCAAAATGGGCTGGCAGGAGGAGGGCACCTCTTAAACATGTGCACTGCCGAAAAATGTGTCCTTTTTCCTTTCATTAATTTTTTTTCAGGTAATTTGTTTTGATCGCAATTCATAAATTAGTAAATTCGTAAATTTGAAAGAATATCCAAAAATTTGAAAGAATCGCTAACTAACTAATTAATAATAACTAATTATTACATTAAAGGTATTGGAATTTCCTTTCAAATTTGGCTGTTCGTAAACGTAACGAATGCAAATGTATCCGAAGTTACGAATTATCCAAAATAAGGAATGCCGCAACTAAAAAAATGGAACAGAACAAATTAATAATAAATATTAATAAATAGTTTTTATCATTATTATTATTGTTTTTTATTGTTATTAATTTGATGCATTCCATTTGTTCAGATACGGCATTTGTTATTTCGGATAATTCGTAACTTCGGATAAATTTGTATTCGTTACATTCACTAACAGCCAAATTTGAAAGGAATTTCCAATACCTATAATTTAATAAATAGTAATAGTTAAGTTATTATTTAGTTAGTTATAATTTCAGATTTTAAAATTTTCAGGTTTTTGGATTTTCAAATTTCAAATTTCCGAATTTTCGAATTTATGAATTTTTGAATATTCAAATTTATGAATATTTGGAAAAATTTGTTAAACGGGTTTTCGTTCATAAATTCGTAAATTCGAAAATCTGAAAATAAGAAAGAAAATCCGAAAATTAGAAAGATTAACTAACTAACAAATAGTAACTAACTGTTAAATTATAGGTACTGGAAGTTACATTCACTAACAGCCAAATTTGAAAGGAACGAATACTAATTTATCCAAATATTTCCGAATTTGTCGAAATTCGTTAAAAAACAAATTTGTAACGAAACGAATTGCACATGTCTAACTCTTAAATATTCTGAGTCGCCCAACAGGGGGCAGTGTGGAGTGCAGGTGGAAGCTGGAGATGGAATGCTGAGGAGGCTGTCCGAGGCCATTGAGGGTTGCCCCCTAGTCTGGGTGGTGACCTCGGGCCTGGGGCTCGGGTGCTGGAGGGATCCTCTGAAAGCACAAGGAGGAGGCCTGTCCAGAGGCACGAGAGCAAGAGTGAGGACAGCAGGAGCAAGCGGACATGTCCGGCGATCTCCAGGGAGAAGAGAGCCTGAGAGGACTGAGGAGTAGCAGTCTGAGATGGTTGTAGAGTCAGTCTGGGAGGACTGTGGAAGATTAGCCAGGAGGGCTAGTGAAAGGGGCAGCTCCAGCCAGGTGGGCTGGCAGTGCCGGAAGAGGAGGTGCTGGGATCAGTAGCCACAGGTATCTGGACTTTTCTACACACCAAAGGGGTCCATGGCCCCTGCCTGTAAAGGGCTTTTGCTGGATCTGGCTGAGGGCCTTGTCAGATCCCTTAAACAGTGTTCCAGCTGGGCCTGAGTGTTTCTGCAAGCAAGTGATGTGCTGGAGGAAGAGGAGTGTATGTATTTGAAGTGTCCCTGAAAAGCCTTTGTTCCAGTCAAGTGAGAATCCCATAATACCGCTTAATACCCCCATCCAAGTTAGTAACCGTTAAATAAAAAAAACAAACAAACCGATGAGCCTGTGGAAAATTCAGTGTGCCTGGCTGTGCAGGGGGGGGGGGGGATCCCTATTCACCAGTGGCTCCTGCGAAGGATGTGCTGCAAAAGCATAGGAAACAGAGTTTCCTATGCTTCAGTTAGAATATACGCAGTGAGTGACTGTGTTTACTGTGTTCATTTAGAAAAGGAATCAGCTGGTAAATTACATATTTACTAGCCCCTTCCCCTGCTCTCCATCGTAAAATATATCCCCACAGTAGCCAGGGGGAGAGGAGAGGAAGGAAGCCAGCAGCATTGTGGCGCAGGGGGGCTAACACAAGGGGAAGCCCAGGCAGTAGGGGAACTGGCACTGCGCGTAGTGATTAGGGTGTCCCCAAGCACACCTGGCGCACCCCCTGCACGCGCCTATTGTTTTTGTTAAAAAAATACCTGTATTCACCTTTTTTCATCCATTGTTGCATATCAGTGTTGCTAATCTCAATCAACCTTTTTGCAGCCACTTTCTGTCTACATGCACTCTAGCAAGGGCTGCATGATATTTATCTGACTCTCAATGCAACAAAAAACTTGAAACAGAAAAAATCAGGTCTTCTGCCCTATCAAACATTAATGTGGTGTGTGGTAGAGCTGTGTATATTTTAGAACTGGATGGACAGAAATACAAATCCTGTGGGAGATACAGTTGTGCTCATAAGTTTACATACCCTGGCAGAATTTATGATTTCTTGGCCATTTTTCAGAGAATATGAATGATAAGACAAAAACTTTTCTTTCACTCATGGTTAGTGTTTGGCTGAAACCATTTATTATCAATCAACTGTGTTTACTCTTTTTAAATTATAATGGCAACACAAACTACCCAAATGACCCTGATCAAAAGTTTACATACCCCAGTTCTTATTACCGTGTATTGCCCCCTTTAACATCAATGACAGCTTGAAGTCTTTTGTGGTATTTGTGGATGAGACTCTTTATCTTCTAGGGTGGTAAAGCTGCCGATTTCTCTTGGCAAAAAGCCTCCAGTTCCTATAAATTCTTGGACTGTCTTGCATGAACTGCATGTTTGAGATCTCCCCAGAGTGGCTCAATGATATTGAGGTCAGGAGACTGAGATGGCCACTCCAGAACCTTCATTTTATTCTGCTGTAGCCAATGACAGGTGGACTTGGCCTTGTGTTTTGGATCATTGTCATGTTGGAATGTCCAAGTACGTCTCATGCGCAGCTTCCTGGCTGATGAATAAAAAAATGTTTCTCCAGTATATTTTGATAACATACTGCATTCATCTTGCCATCAATTTTGCCCAAATTTCCTGTTCCTTTGTAGCTCACACATCCCCAAAACATCAGCGTTCCACCTCCATGTTTCACAGTAGGAATGGTGTACCTTTCATCATAGGCCTTGTTGACTCCTCTCCAAATGTAGCGTTTATGGTTGTGGCCAAAAAGCTAAATTTTGGTCTCATCACTCCAAATGACCTTGCGCCAGAAGATTTTAGGCTTGTCTCTGTGCTGTTTAACGTATTGTAAGCGGGATACTTAGTGACATTTGCCTAGTAATGGCTTTCTTCTGCCAAACACTAACTATGAGTGAAAGAAATGTTTTTGTGTTATCATTCATATTCTCTGAAAAATGGCTAAGAAATCATAAATTCTGCCAGGGTATGTAAACTTAAGAGCACAATTGTAAAACAAATAGCTCCCATATACGGATGTGTGTATTTCGTCTGCATGTTTAACATTGATACTTTACAGGAAGATGTACAGTACATTTCTACATAGACTGAGATGCTGTTCCATTCTGCCTGCTTCCTTTACCAAGCTTTTCCCTTTTCCCATACTCTGTAATGCCCCATCTCCCTGTAGGGAGATCAATCAAACAAGTTGCACTGCTTTTACTTAAGTGTAATTTATCCTATTGCTCAGACGGTGCATCTTCAGGGGCTGCTCTTCCACCTCCCCGATCTCTCTATGACATGGATTTTTGTGTAGGAGAACACTTATTTATTCAGTGAGCTGCTTGCTTGCCTTCCAAGGCTTTTAAAATGAAAGACTAACGCTGAAGATGAGACACCGGCACCGTTAGCCTTGTTCAATATATAGCACAAAGAGCAAAGCGCTAAGTGGATAGACCAGACTGAGAAAATGTGTAACAAATCGGGGCAGTGCAATCCCAGTACATGGTGACATGGTGATGAAACACACCCAGAGACTATCTTCAATTGTCCTGTCACAGTAATAGACAGGACAAGCCTCCCTAATGGTTAATATGGCATTACATTCAGGCTAGGTTCACACCCATGCGTGTTGCAATTCAGGCGTTTCTGGCAGCTTTTGAGGTCTTTGAATGCGTGTTTTTGTCTAGTTTTTGATGCGTTTTGCTTTTTTTTTTTTTTTTTGGTTAAGGGGTTAGGGTTAGTAGTAATTATTAGAGTTAGCAGTAATCATTAGGGTTAGTGATAATCATTAGGGTTAGTGGTAATCATTAGGGTTAGAATTAATCATTAGGGTTAGCAGTAATAATTAAGGTTAGTGATAATCATTAGGGTTAGAAGTAATCATTAGGGTTAGGGTTAGTAGTAATCTTTAGAGTTAGGGTTAGTAGTAATCATTAGGGTTAGCGGTAATCATTAGGGTTAGGGTTAGTAGTAATCATTAGGGTTAGATGTGATCATTAGGGTTAGGGTTAGTAGTAATCATTAGGGTTAGGGTTAGCGGTAATCATTAGGGTTAGGGTTAGTGGTAATCATTAGGGTTAGTGTTAGTAATAATCAATAGGGTTAGAAGTGATCATTAGGGTTAAAGATAAACATTAGGGTTAGCGGTAATCATTAGGGTTATGGTTAGTAGTAATCATTAGGGTTAGTGATAAGCATTATTGTTAGGGTTAGTAGTAATCATTAGGGTTAGGGTTAGTAGTAATCTTTAGGATTAGGGTTAGTAGTAATTAGGGATGAGCTTCGTGTTCGAGTCGAACCCATGTTCGACTCGAACATCGGCTGTTCGACCGTCCGTCGAATTGCGAACGATATGGGCCGTTCGCGCCAAATTCGTGTGGCGCGTCACGGCCCATAATTCACTGCGGCATCGCAGTGCATTGCTGGCTGATGATTGGCCAAGCATGCACTATGACCCGCATGCTTGGCCAATCACAGCGCCGTCAGTAGAGAGAGCTGTAATTGGCCAAAGCCAGGGTGGCTTTGGCCAATTATGGCTCAGGGGATTTAGTACACACCCCACACTATATAAGGCCGCCTGCACGGCGGCCCTGTGTAGTGTGTGTTCCGGTGTGCTGAGAGATAGAGAGAGAGAGAGACAGTGTCATTTGATTTGAGTTAGATAGATTAGGCAGAACAGTCAGTCAGTTAGCTGCACTTACAGTGTATTGTGTATATATATGCATCCCAGGTGTTGCATATATATATATACACTGTATTCAGTTTAGCTAGATCCGTTCCTGTTATCTTCTATCTAGACTATTTACATTTAGTGCAGTGTGTCCTGCTCACAGTGTTCAGCTAGATCCGTTCCTGCTATTTACATTCAGTGCAGTGCGTCCTGCTCACAGTGTTCAGCTAGATCCGTTCCTGCTATTTACATTCAGTGCAGTGCGTCCTGCTCACAGTGTTCAGCTAGATCCGTTCCTGCTATTTACATTCAGTGCAGTGCGTCCTGCTCACAGTGTTCAGCTAGATCTGTTCCTGCTATTTACCTTCAGTGCAGTGCGTCCTGCTCACAGTGTTCAGCTAGATCCGTTCCTGCTATTTACATTCAGTGCAGTGCGTCCTGCTCACAGTGTTCAGCTAGATCCGTTCCTGCTATTTACATTCAGTGCAGTGCGTCCTGCTCACAGTGTTCAGCTAGATCCGTTCCTGCTATTTACATTCAGTGCAGTGCGTCCTGCTCACAGTGTTCAGCTAGATCCGTTCCTGCTATTTACATTCAGTGCAGTGCGTCCTGCTCACAGTGTTCAGCTAGATCCGTTCCTGGTATTTACATTTAGTGCAGTGCGTCCTGCTCACAGTGTTCAGCTAGATCCGTTCCTGCTATTTACATTCAGTGCAGTGCGTCCTGCTCACAGTGTTCAGCTAGATCCGTTCCTGGTATTTACATTTAGTGCAGTGCGTCCTGCTCACAGTGTTCAGCTACATCCGTTCCTGCTATTTACATTCAGTGCAGTGCGTCCTGCTCACAGTGTTCAGCTAGATCCGTTCCTGCTATTTACATTCAGTGCAGTGCGTCCTGCTCACAGTGTTTAGCTACATCCGTTCCTGCTGTTTACATTCAGTGCAGTGCGTCCTGCTCACAGTGTTCAGCTAGATCCGTTCCTGCTATTTACATTCAGTGCAGTGCGTCCTGCTCACAGTGTTCAGCTAGATCCGTTCCTGCTATTTACATTCAGTGCAGTGCGTCCTGCTCACAGTGTTCAGCTAGATCCGTTCCTGCTATTTACATTCAGTGCAGTGCGTCCTGCTCACAGTGTTCAGCTAGATCCGTTCCTGCTATTTACATTCAGTGCAGTGCGTCCTGCTCACAGTGTTCAGCTAGATCCGTTCCTGCTATATACATTTAGTGCAGTACGTCCTGCTCACAGTGTTCAGCTAGATCCGTTCCTGTTATCTTCCTACTGACAGGCAGGCTTGTCTGGTTACAGTATATAAAGCTACCTGAAGAAAATTACAGGTGTTCTTTTTGATCCTATTAGTACCACGGTCAGGCAGCTAGACTATTTACATTTAGTACAGTGTGTCCTGCTCACAGTGTTCAGCTAGATCCGTTCCTGTTATCTTCCTACTGACAGGCAGGCTTGTCTGGTTACAGTATATAAAGCTACCTTAAGAAAATTACAGGTGTTCTTTTTGATCCTATTAGTACCACGGTCAGGCAGCTAGACTATTTACATTTAGTACAGTGTGTCCTGCTCACAGTGTTCAGCTAGATCCGTTCCTGTTATCTTCCTACTGACAGGCAGGCTTGTCTGGTTACAGTATATAAAGCTACCTTAAGAAAATTACAGGTGTTCTTTTTGATCCTATTAGTACCACGGTCAGGCAGCTAGACTATTTACATTTAGTACAGTGTGTCCTGCTCACAGTGTTCAGCTAGATCCGTTCCTGTTATCTTCCTACTGACAGGCAGGCTTGTCTGGTTACAGTATATAAAGCTACCTTAAGAAAATTACAGGTGTTCTTTTTGATCCTATTAGTACCACGGTCAGGCAGCTAGACTATTTACATTCAGTGCAGTGCGTCCTGCTCACAGTGTTCAGCTAGATCCGTTCCTGGTATTTACATTCAGTGCAGTGCGTCCTGCTCACAGTGTTCAGCTAGATCCGTTCCTGGTATTTACATTTAGTGCAGTGCGTCCTGCTCACAGTGTTCAGCTAGATCCGTTCCTGCTATTTACATTCAGTGCAGTGCGTCCTGCTCACAGTGTTCAGCTAGATCCGTTCCTGGTATTTACATTTAGTGCAGTGCGTCCTGCTCACAGTGTTCAGCTAGATCCGTTCCTGCTATTTACATTCAGTGCAGTGCGTCCTGCTCACAGTGTTCAGCTAGATCCATTCCTGTTATCTTCCTACTGACAGGCAGGCTTGTCTGGTTACAGTATATAAAGCTACCTGAAGAAAATTACAGGTGTTCTATCCCAGCTTAGTGCAGCTACAGGCCATTAGTATGTCTGGAAGGCCAAGAAGGAGAGGCAGACAGTCACAAGCCAATAAGAGAGGGCAAGCAGGCTCTGTGTCTAGTGCTGGTCGTGGAGACGGTGCATCCTCATCAGCACGTGGCCATGGGACACGCTTGGCCTTTTTTTCGGCAGCTGGCCGTGTTGAGCCGCAACATGCGGAAGACTTGGTCGAGTGGATGACCAAGCCGTCCTCATCCTCCTCATCCTCTCTCACCCATGCCCAGGGTGCTTTGTCTGGCAAAGCAGCGGCCTCTTCCCTCAGCTCAATGTCATCAGTGACTCCTTCCCTAGCTCCACCATGTCCTCATGAGGATTCCCTCGAACTGTTTGACCACAGTGTTGGGTACATGCTCCAGGAGGATGCCCAGCGTTTGGAAGGCTCTGATGATGATACTGAGCTCAATGAAGGCAGTAACATGAGCACGGACAGAGGGGGTGCCCAAGAAGGACAGCAATCTGGCAGTCATGCTCCCCCTGCTGCAGCATACTGCCAGGTTTGCTCCAGTGATGAGGAGGGAGGGGATGATGAGGTCACTGACTCAACGTGGGTGCCTGATAGGAGAGAGGAGGAGGAGGAGGAGGAGGAGGAGGAGGTGGCACATCACCAACTAGGCAGGATGCCCTCCAGGGGCCAGCCTAAGGGCAGCACATTGACTGCATCACACCGCAAAGCTCCACATGTGCAGGGCGCTGCAGTCTCTGCGCGTTATTCAAAAAGTTCTTTGGTGTGGGCCTTTTTTGAGACGAGTGCATCAGATCGCACCGCTGCTATTTGCAACATATGTCTCAAGCGTATCTCGCGTGGCCAAAACATCTCCCGCTTGGGTACCACATGCTTGACCAGACATATGTTGACCTGCCATGCAGTTCGTTGGCAAGCGTATCTAAAAGACCCACACCAAAGAACAAAGACGATCTCTCCTTGCTCCTCATCAGCTGAGATTTCCAACCCCACTAGACCTTCAGTCCTCTCTGCGACCTGCAGTGAGAGGAATGAAGGTGTAGAATTAGGTGTGTCACAGCCAAGTACTTATGGGCAATCTGCTTTTGGTACACCGACGTCAGATTGTACCAGGCAAATTTCCCTGCCCCAGCTGCTGCACCGCCGAAAGAAGTTTGCTCCCAGCCATCCACATGCCCAGCGGTTGAATGCTAGCTTGGCAAAATTGCTAGCACTTCAACTGCTGCCTTTTCAGTTGGTAGACTCTGCCCCCTTCCGTGAGTTTGTGGAATGTGCGGTTCCTCAGTGGCAGGTACCCAAACGCCACTTTTTCTCACGGAAGGCGATTCCGGCTCTCTACCGGCATGTGGAAGGCAATGTCCATGCCTCGCTGGACAGGGCGGTCAGCGGTAAGGTGCATATTACCGCTGACTCATGGTCCAGCAGGCATGGACAGGGACGTTACTTAAGTTTCACGGCGCATTGGGTGACTCTGCTGGCAGCTGGGAAGGATGCAGGACAAGGTGCAGTAGTGTTGGAGGTTGTTCCGCCACCACGCCTCCAAAATGCTGATTGTGACACACCTCTCTCCTCCACCCCCTCCTCTTCTTCTTCCTCCATGGCCTCTTCCTCGGAACCAGCGGTGCTCCGTAGGCGTTCAAGGGGCTACGCAAGTACGCAGGCCAAAAGATGCCATGCGGTGCTTGAGCTGGTGTGCTTGGGGGACAGGAGCCACACTGGGGCAGAGGTTCTGTCAGCTCTGCAGGGGCAGGTTCAGAGGTGGTTGACGCCACGCCAACTTAAGGCAGGAATGGTGGTTTGCGACAATGGCACCAACCTCCTCTCTGCCCTCCGACAGGGACAACTGACCCATGTGCCCTGTTTGGCTCACGTCCTTAACTTGGTGGTGCAGCGGTTCTTGGGCAGGTACCCGGGCTTACAGGATGTCCTGAGGCAGGCCAGGAAAGTCTGTGTGCATTTCCGCCGGTCATATAATGCCAGTGCTCGGCTGACGGACCTCCAAAAGGAGTTTAACCTGCCCAAGAACCGCCTAATCTGTGACATGCCCACCAGGTGGAACTCGACGTTGGCCATGCTGCAGCGGCTGCACACGCAGCAGAGGGCCATCAATGAGTACCTGTGCGACTATGGCACCAGGACAGGGTCAGGGGACCTTGGTTTTTTTTCCCCACGCCAGTGGGCCATGATCAGGGATGCATGCACTGTCCTGTCACCATTCGAGGAGGCCACGAGGATGGTGAGCACTGACAGTGCATGCATCAGTGACACTGTCCCCCTTGTCCACCTGTTGGAGCACACGCTGCGTGGAATAATGGACAGGGCACTTGAGGCAGAACAGAGGCAGGAAGAGGAGGACTTCCTTAGCTCTCAAGGCCCCCTTTATCCAGACAGTGTTCCTGCGTGCCCGCCGATCACACAGGAAGAGGACGAGGAGGAGGAGGAGGAGGAGGAGGAAGATTGTGTCAGTATGGAGGTGGAGCCTGGCACTCAGCATCAGCAGTCTTTAAGGGATCAGTCCCAAGGAACACATGGACTTGTACGTGGCTGGGAGGAGGTGGCTGCGGACGTTGTTGTCCTTAGTGACCCAGAGGACTCCGGACCGAATGCCTCAGCAAACCTACGCTGCATGGCCTCCCTGATCCTGCAAAGCCTGCGTAAGGATCCTCGTATTCGTGGTATCAAGGAGAAGGACCAATACTGGCTGGCAACCCTCCTTGATCCACGTTACAAGGGTAAGGTTGCGGACCTTATCTTGCCATCGCAGAGGGAGCAGAGGATGAAACATCTTCGGGAGGCCTTGCAGAAAGGTCTGTGCAACGCGTTCCCAGAGACTGGGAGGTTACAAACTCCTGTTTCTGGACAACGTGTTGCTGAGGCTTCGGTCAGTCAAAGAAGGAGCGGTGGAGAAGGTGGCCGTCTGACCGATGCGTTCAGACAATTTTTTGGTCCGCAGCCCCAAGGTATGATCGGTTCCAGCAACCATCGCCAGCGTCTGTTTTACATGGTGCAGGAATACCTAGGGGCAAGATCAGACTTGGACACCTTTCCCACCGAAAATCCTCTGGGTTACTGGGTCTTGAGGATGGATCACTGGCCAGAGCTTGCACAGTATGCAATTGAGCTACTGGCCTGTCCTGCATCCAGCGTTCTTTCGGAACGCACATTCAGTGCTGCTGGAGGCGTGGTAACCGATCACAGGGTGCGTCTGTCCACCGACTCGGTCGATCGGCTGACCTTCATAAAAATGAATCAGTCTTGGATCACCACCAGCTACCAAGCACCTGATGCAGATGTAACCGAATAATTTTTTTTGAAATCTCAGATCCCTTCAAAGACTGCCTATGCTGATGCTGAGTGACTATCCCTGAGTAATTATCCTCTTCCTCCTCAATCATCACGCTGATAGCTTGTAAGAACATTTTTGGTTCTGGGCGCCACCACCAGTGCCTAAGGCACAATTTTTCAGCCCCTGTTTAACAGGGGCGTGTAATTACAATTTTTGATGTAATACTTTGCAGCAGGGCTCGTTCCTGCATTCCAACTAGAGTGTCTGTGAGGGGTTGCAGTGTTGTGGCACCAGCACCAGTGCCTAAGACCCAATTTTTCAGCCCCTGTCTAACAGGGGCGTGTAATTACAATTTTTGATGCAATACTTTGCAGCAGGGCTTGTTCCTGCGTTTCAACTAGAGTGTCTGTGAGGGGTTGCAGTGTTGTGGCACCAGCACCAGTGCCTAAGACCCAATTTTTCTGCCCCTGTCTAACAGGGGCGTGTAATTACAATTTTTGATGCAATACTTTGCAGCAGGGCTCGTTCCTGCGTTCCAACTAGAGTGTCTGTGAGGGGTTGCAGTGTTGTGGCACCAGCACCAGTGCCTAAGGCCTAATTTTTCAGCTCCTGTTCAACAGGGGCATGTAATTACAATTCTTGATCTAATATTTCACAGCAGGGCCCTGTGAGGGCTTACAGTGTTTTGGCCACAGCAACACCTAAGGCCCAAATTTCTGCTGAGTATATAGGGCAGGACCCTACTTTCAAACATCTAACTTACAAACGACTCCTACTTGCAAACGGAAGGAGACAACAGGAAGTGAGATGAAATCTACCCCTAAGGAAGGGAAATTCTCTCCTGTAAGAGTTAATATGGGAAAACAATTTCTCCTTTCCACTGATGCTTTCCAATCCTTGTTCCACAAAAAAACCCAAATTTTCCAAAAACATTTTTCATTGGGACAAAAAAGTGAGGTGAAATCTTCTGAAGAGGAGGAAAGACGCAAAACAAATGTCACAGGGGTGATAACCCTTCCCTATGTTTTCCAAAAAGCTTAGAAAAGATTTTTTGGCTGGAGCTAAACACATTAAAAATGTTCAAAATTACAAACAGATTCTACTTAACAACAAACCTACAGTCCCTGTCTTGTTTGCACCGCCTGAATACTGCTGTTCAGAGTATATAGGGACCTTTCCTTATTTTAATTTGGGTGCGGGGTTCCCCTTAATATCCATACAAGACCCAAAGGGCCTGGTAATGGACTGGGGGGTACCCATGCCGTTTGTCTCACTGATTTTCATCCATATTGCCATGACCCGACATGACATTAAACCCGCAAGCAGTTTTAAATGAGATTTTTTCCTTTAAAAATGACATTTGGTGCAGGGACTGTTCTAAACATGGGAAACACGCGTCACTTTACAGGCATACTATAGACACCCCCCAGGTACGATATTTAAAGGAATATTTCACTTTTTTTTTTTTTACTTTAAGCATCATTAAAATCACTGCTCCCGAAAAAACGGCCGTTTTTAAAAGTTTTTTTTTGCATTGATACATGTCCCCTGGGGTAGGACCCGGGTCCCCAAACCCTTTTTAGGACAATACCATGCAAATTAGCCTTTAAAATGAGCACTTTTGATTTCGAACGTTCGAGTCCCATAGACGTCAATGGGGTTCTAACGTTCGTGCGAACTTGCGGTCCGTTCGCGGGTTCTGGTGCGAACCGAACCGGGGGGTGTTCGGCTCATCCCTAGTAGTAATCATTAGGGTTAGTAGTAATCATTAGGGTTAGTAGTAATCATTAGGGTTAGAATTAATCATTAGGGTTAGGGTTAGTGGTAATCATTAGGGTTAGGACTAGTAATAGTCATTGGGGTTAGAAGTGATCATTAGGGTTAGTGATAATTAGGGATGAGCCGAACACCCCCCGGTTCGGTTCGCACCAGAACCCGCGAACGGACCGCAAGTTCGCACGAACGTTAGAACCCCATTGACGTCTATGGGACTCGAACGTTCGAAATCAAAAGTGCTCATTTTAAAGGCTAATTTGCATGGTATTGTCCTAAAAAGGGTTTGGGGACCCGGGTCCTACCCCAGGGGACATGTATCAATGCAAAAAAAACTTTTAAAAACGGCCGTTTTTTCGGGAGCAGTGATTTTAATGATGCTTAAAGTAAAAAAAAAAAAAGTGAAATATTCCTTTAAATATCGTACCTGGGGGGTGTCTATAGTATGCCTGTAAAGTGACGCGTGTTTCCCATGTTTAGAACAGTCCCTGCACCAAATGTCATTTTTAAAGGAAAAAATCTCATTTAAAACTGCTTGCGGGTTTAATGTCATGTCGGGTCATGGCAATATGGATGAAAATCAGTGAGACAAACGGCATGGGTACCCACCAGTCCATTACCAGGCCCTTTGGGTCTTGTATGGATATTAAGGGGAACCCCGCACCCAAATTAAAATAAGGAAAGGTCCCTATATACTCTGAACAGCAGTATTCAGGCGGTGCAAACAAGACAGGGACTGTAGGTTTGTTGTTAAGTAGAATCTGTTTGTAATTTTGAACATTTTTAATGTGTTTAGCTCCAGCCAAAAAATCTTTTCTAAGCTTTTTGGAAAACATAGGGAAGGGTTATCACCCCTGTGACATTTGTTTTGCGTCTTTCCTCCTCTTCAGAAGATTTCACCTCACTTTTTTGTCCCAATGAAAAATGTTTTTGGAAAATTTGGGTTTTTTTGTGGAACAAGGATTGGAAAGCATCAGTGGAAAGGAGAAATTGTTTTCCCATATTAACTCTTACAGGAGAGAATTTCCCTTCCTTAGGGGTAGATTTCATCTCACTTCCTGTTGTCTCCTTCCGTTTGCAAGTAGGAGTCGTTTGTAAGTTAGATGTTTGAAAGTAGGGTCCTGCCCTATATACTCAGCAGAAATTTGGGCCTTAGGTGTTGCTGTGGCCAAAACACTGTAAGCCCTCACAGGGCCCTGCTGTGAAATATTAGATCAAGAATTGTAATTACATGCCCCTGTTGAACAGGAGCTGAAAAATTAGGCCTTAGGCACTGGTGCTGGTGCCACAACACTGCAACCCCTCACAGACACTCTAGTTGGAACGCAGGAATGAGCCCTGCTGCAAAGTATTGCATCAAAAATTGTAATTACACGCCCCTGTTAGACAGGGGCAGAAAAATTGGGTCTTAGGCACTGGTGCTGGTGCCACAACACTGCAACCCCTCACAGACACTCTAGTTGAAACGCAGGAACAAGCCCTGCTGCAAAGTATTGCATCAAAAATTGTAATTACACGCCCCTGTTAGACAGGGGCTGAAAAATTGGGTCTTAGGCACTGGTGCTGGTGCCACAACACTGCAACCCCTCACAGACACTCTAGTTGGAATGCAGGAACGAGCCCTGCTGCAAAGTATTACATCAAAAATTGTAATTACACGCCCCTGTTAAACAGGGGCTGAAAAATTGTGCCTTAGGCACTGGTGGTGGCGCCCAGAACCAAAAATGTTCTTACAAGCTATCAGCGTGATGATTGAGGAGGAAGAGGATAATTACTCAGGGATAGTCACTCAGCATCAGCATAGGCAGTCTTTGAAGGGATCTGAGATTTCAAAAAAAATTATTCGGTTACATCTGCATCAGGTGCTTGGTAGCTGGTGGTGATCCAAGACTGATTCATTTTTATGAAGGTCAGCCGATCGACCGAGTCGGTGGACAGACGCACCCTGTGATCGGTTACCACGCCTCCAGCAGCACTGAATGTGCGTTCCGAAAGAACGCTGGATGCAGGACAGGCCAGTAGCTCAATTGCATACTGTGCAAGCTCTGGCCAGTGATCCATCCTCAAGACCCAGTAACCCAGAGGATTTTCGGTGGGAAAGGTGTCCAAGTCTGATCTTGCCCCTAGGTATTCCTGCACCATGTAAAACAGACGCTGGCGATGGTTGCTGGAACCGATCATACCTTGGGGCTGCGGACCAAAAAATTGTCTGAACGCATCGGTCAGACGGCCACCTTCTCCACCGCTCCTTCTTTGACTGACCGAAGCCTCAGCAACACGTTGTCCAGAAACAGGAGTTTGTAACCTCCCAGTCTCTGGGAACGCGTTGCACAGACCTTTCTGCAAGGCCTCCCGAAGATGTTTCATCCTCTGCTCCCTCTGCGATGGCAAGATAAGGTCCGCAACCTTACCCTTGTAACGTGGATCAAGGAGGGTTGCCAGCCAGTATTGGTCCTTCTCCTTGATACCACGAATACGAGGATCCTTACGCAGGCTTTGCAGGATCAGGGAGGCCATGCAGCGTAGGTTTGCTGAGGCATTCGGTCCGGAGTCCTCTGGGTCACTAAGGACAACAACGTCCGCAGCCACCTCCTCCCAGCCACGTACAAGTCCATGTGTTCCTTGGGACTGATCCCTTAAAGACTGCTGATGCTGAGTGCCAGGCTCCACCTCCATACTGACACAATCTTCCTCCTCCTCCTCCTCCTCCTCCTCGTCCTCTTCCTGTGTGATCGGCGGGCACGCAGGAACACTGTCTGGATAAAGGGGGCCTTGAGAGCTAAGGAAGTCCTCCTCTTCCTGCCTCTGTTCTGCCTCAAGTGCCCTGTCCATTATTCCACGCAGCGTGTGCTCCAACAGGTGGACAAGGGGGACAGTGTCACTGATGCATGCACTGTCAGTGCTCACCATCCTCGTGGCCTCCTCGAATGGTGACAGGACAGTGCATGCATCCCTGATCATGGCCCACTGGCGTGGGGAAAAAAAACCAAGGTCCCCTGACCCTGTCCTGGTGCCATAGTCGCACAGGTACTCATTGATGGCCCTCTGCTGCGTGTGCAGCCGCTGCAGCATGGCCAACGTCGAGTTCCACCTGGTGGGCATGTCACAGATTAGGCAGTTCTTGGGCAGGTTAAACTCCTTTTGGAGGTCCGTCAGCCGAGCACTGGCATTATATGACCGGCGGAAATGCACACAGACTTTCCTGGCCTGCCTCAGGACATCCTGTAAGCCCGGGTACCTGCCCAAGAACTGCTGCACCACCAAGTTAAGGACGTGAGCCAAACAGGGCACATGGGTCAGTTGTCCCTGTCGGAGGGCAGAGAGGAGGTTGGTGCCATTGTCGCAAACCACCATTCCTGCCTTAAGTTGGCGTGGCGTCAACCACCTCTGAACCTGCCCCTGCAGAGCTGACAGAACCTCTGCCCCAGTGTGGCTCCTGTCCCCCAAGCACACCAGCTCAAGCACCGCATGGCATCTTTTGGCCTGCGTACTTGCGTAGCCCCTTGAACGCCTACGGAGCACCGCTGGTTCCGAGGAAGAGGCCATGGAGGAAGAAGAAGAGGAGGGGGTGGAGGAGAGAGGTGTGTCACAATCAGCATTTTGGAGGCGTGGTGGCGGAACAACCTCCAACACTACTGCACCTTGTCCTGCATCCTTCCCAGCTGCCAGCAGAGTCACCCAATGCGCCGTGAAACTTAAGTAACGTCCCTGTCCATGCCTGCTGGACCATGAGTCAGCGGTAATATGCACCTTACCGCTGACCGCCCTGTCCAGCGAGGCATGGACATTGCCTTCCACATGCCGGTAGAGAGCCGGAATCGCCTTCCGTGAGAAAAAGTGGCGTTTGGGTACCTGCCACTGAGGAACCGCACATTCCACAAACTCACGGAAGGGGGCAGAGTCTACCAACTGAAAAGGCAGCAGTTGAAGTGCTAGCAATTTTGCCAAGCTAGCATTCAACCGCTGGGCATGTGGATGGCTGGGAGCAAACTTCTTTCGGCGGTGCAGCAGCTGGGGCAGGGAAATTTGCCTGGTACAATCTGACGTCGGTGTACCAAAAGCAGATTGCCCATAAGTACTTGGCTGTGACACACCTAATTCTACACCTTCATTCCTCTCACTGCAGGTCGCAGAGAGGACTGAAGGTCTAGTGGGGTTGGAAATCTCAGCTGATGAGGAGCAAGGAGAGATCGTCTTTGTTCTTTGGTGTGGGTCTTTTAGATACGCTTGCCAACGAACTGCATGGCAGGTCAACATATGTCTGGTCAAGCATGTGGTACCCAAGCGGGAGATGTTTTGGCCACGCGAGATACGCTTGAGACATATGTTGCAAATAGCAGCGGTGCGATCTGATGCACTCGTCTCAAAAAAGGCCCACACCAAAGAACTTTTTGAATAACGCGCAGAGACTGCAGCGCCCTGCACATGTGGAGCTTTGGGGTGTGATGCAGTCAATGTGCTGCCCTTAGGCTGGCCCCTGGAGGGCATCCTGCCTAGTTGGTGATGTGCCACCTCCTCCTCCTCCTCCTCCTCCTCCTCCTCTCTCCTATCAGGCACCCACGTTGAGTCAGTGACCTCATCATCCCCTCCCTCCTCATCACTGGAGCAAACCTGGCAGTATGCTGCAGCAGGGGGAGCATGACTGCCAGATTGCTGTCCTTCTTGGGCACCCCCTCTGTCCGTGCTCATGTTACTGCCTTCATTGAGCTCAGTATCATCATCAGAGCCTTCCAAACGCTGGGCATCCTCCTGGAGCATGTACCCAACACTGTGGTCAAACAGTTCGAGGGAATCCTCATGAGGACATGGTGGAGCTAGGGAAGGAGTCACTGATGACATTGAGCTGAGGGAAGAGGCCGCTGCTTTGCCAGACAAAGCACCCTGGGCATGGGTGAGAGAGGATGAGGAGGATGAGGACGGCTTGGTCATCCACTCGACCAAGTCTTCCGCATGTTGCGGCTCAACACGGCCAGCTGCCGAAAAAAAGGCCAAGCGTGTCCCATGGCCACGTGCTGATGAGGATGCACCGTCTCCACGACCAGCACTAGACACAGAGCCTGCTTGCCCTCTCTTATTGGCTTGTGACTGTCTGCCTCTCCTTCTTGGCCTTCCAGACATACTAATGGCCTGTAGCTGCACTAAGCTGGGATAGAACACCTGTAATTTTCTTCAGGTAGCTTTATATACTGTAACCAGACAAGCCTGCCTGTCAGTAGGAAGATAACAGGAACGGATCTAGCTGAACACTGTGAGCAGGACGCACTGCACTGAATGTAAATAGCAGGAACGGATCTAGCTGAACACTGTGAGCAGGACGCACTGCACTAAATGTAAATACCAGGAACGGATCTAGCTGAACACTGTGAGCAGGACGCACTGCACTGAATGTAAATAGCAGGAACGGATCTAGCTGAACACTGTGAGCAGGACGCACTGCACTAAATGTAAATACCAGGAACGGATCTAGCTGAACACTGTGAGCAGGACGCACTGCACTGAATGTAAATACCAGGAACGGATCTAGCTGAACACTGTGAGCAGGACGCACTGCACTGAATGTAAATAGTCTAGCTGCCTGACCGTGGTACTAATAGGATCAAAAAGAACACCTGTAATTTTCTTAAGGTAGCTTTATATACTGTAACCAGACAAGCCTGCCTGTCAGTAGGAAGATAACAGGAACGGATCTAGCTGAACACTGTGAGCAGGACACACTGTACTAAATGTAAATAGTCTAGCTGCCTGACCGTGGTACTAATAGGATCAAAAAGAACACCTGTAATTTTCTTAAGGTAGCTTTATATACTGTAACCAGACAAGCCTGCCTGTCAGTAGGAAGATAACAGGAACGGATCTAGCTGAACACTGTGAGCAGGACACACTGTACTAAATGTAAATAGTCTAGCTGCCTGACCGTGGTACTAATAGGATCAAAAAGAACACCTGTAATTTTCTTAAGGTAGCTTTATATACTGTAACCAGACAAGCCTGCCTGTCAGTAGGAAGATAACAGGAACGGATCTAGCTGAACACTGTGAGCAGGACACACTGTACTAAATGTAAATAGTCTAGCTGCCTGACCGTGGTACTAATAGGATCAAAAAGAACACCTGTAATTTTCTTCAGGTAGCTTTATATACTGTAACCAGACAAGCCTGCCTGTCAGTAGGAAGATAACAGGAACGGATCTAGCTGAACACTGTGAGCAGGACGTACTGCACTAAATGTATATAGCAGGAACGGATCTAGCTGAACACTGTGAGCAGGACGCACTGCACTGAATGTGAATAGCAGGAACGGATCTAGCTGAACACTGTGAGCAGGACGCACTGCACTGAATGTAAATAGCAGGAACGGATCTAGCTGAACACTGTGAGCAGGACGCACTGCACTGAATGTAAATAGCAGGAACGGATCTAGCTGAACACTGTGAGCAGGACGCACTGCACTGAATGTAAATAGCAGGAACGGATCTAGCTGAACACTGTGAGCAGGACGCACTGCACTGAATGTAAATAGCAGGAACGGATCTAGCTGAACACTGTGAGCAGGACGCACTGCACTGAATGTAAATAGCAGGAACGGATCTAGCTGAACACTGTGAGCAGGACGCACTGCACTGAATGTAAACAGCAGGAACGGATGTAGCTAAACACTGTGAGCAGGACGCACTGCACTGAATGTAAATAGCAGGAACGGATCTAGCTGAACACTGTGAGCAGGACGCACTGCACTGAATGTAAATAGCAGGAACGGATGTAGCTGAACACTGTGAGCAGGACGCACTGCACTAAATGTAAATACCAGGAACGGATCTAGCTGAACACTGTGAGCAGGACGCACTGCACTGAATGTAAATAGCAGGAACGGATCTAGCTGAACACTGTGAGCAGGACGCACTGCACTAAATGTAAATACCAGGAACGGATCTAGCTGAACACTGTGAGCAGGACGCACTGCACTGAATGTAAATAGCAGGAACGGATCTAGCTGAACACTGTGAGCAGGACGCACTGCACTGAATGTAAATAGCAGGAACGGATCTAGCTGAACACTGTGAGCAGGACGCACTGCACTGAATGTAAATAGCAGGAACGGATCTAGCTGAACACTGTGAGCAGGACGCACTGCACTGAATATAAATAGCAGGAACGGATCTAGCTGAACACTGTGAGCAGGACGCACTGCACTGAATGTAAATAGCAGGAACGGATCTAGCTGAACACTGTGAGCAGGACGCACTGCACTGAATGTAAATAGCAGGAACGGATCTAGCTGAACACTGTGAGCAGGACGCACTGCACTGAATGTAAATAGCAGGAACGGATCTAGCTGAACACTGTGAGCAGGACGCACTGCACTGAATGTAAATAGCAGGAACGGATCTAGCTGAACACTGTGAGCAGGACACACTGCACTAAATGTAAATAGTCTAGATAGAAGATAACAGGAACGGATCTAGCTAAACTGAATACAGTGTATATATATATATGCAACACCTGGGATGCATATATATACACAATACACTGTAAGTGCAGCTAACTGACTGACTGTTCTGCCTAATCTATCTAACTCAAATCAAATGACACTGTCTCTCTCTCTCTCTATCTCTCAGCACACCGGAACACACACTACACAGGGCCGCCGTGCAGGCGGCCTTATATAGTGTGGGGTGTGTACTAAATCCCCTGAGCCATAATTGGCCAAAGCCACCCTGGCTTTGGCCAATTACAGCTCTCTCTACTGACGGCGCTGTGATTGGCCAAGCATGCGGGTCATAGTGCATGCTTGGCCAATCATCAGCCAGCAATGCACTGCGATGCCGCAGTGAATTATGGGCCGTGACGCGCCACACGAATTTGGCGCGAACGGCCCATATCGTTCGCAATTCGACGGACGGTCGAACAGCCGATGTTCGAGTCGAACATGGGTTCGACTCGAACACGAAGCTCATCCCTAGTGATAATCATTAGGGCTAGTAGTAATCATGTGGGTTAGAAGTGATCACTAGGGTTAGGATTAGTGATAATCATTAGGGTTAGTGTTAGTAGTAATCAATAGGGTTAGAAGTGATCATTAGATTTAGTGATAATCATTAGGGTTAGCGGTAATCATTAGGGTTAGGGTTAGTAGTCATCTTTATGGTTAGGGTTAGTAGCAGGGCTTTTTTTCAGGGGGAACTTGGTGGAACTCGGTTCCACCACCTCTGGCTCAGATCCTTTGGTGCCTGCTCACCACAATCATGTGTAAACACAGAAGTCTGGTTTCTGTGTTTACAAGTGACAGCTCTGCACTCTGTATGTAATGCAATCCTGGTATTTAATGCCCCTTTAAGACCCTCCTACTGTTTTCGTGAAATTTGACTGAACACACCCACTATTTGATGTGATTTGGAGGGTGTGTGTAGGGGGAGGGGTTTTGTGGGGCCGTGGTTAAGTTTCAGCACCTATTGTTTGAGAAAAAAAAGCCCTGGTTTGTAGTAATCATTAGGGTTAGTGGTAATCATTAGGGTTAGAAGTGATCATCAAGGTTAGGGTTAGCGATAATCATAAGGGTTAGGGTTAGCGGTAATCATTATTGTTAGGGTTAGTAGTAATATTTAGGGTTAGGGTTAGCGGTAATCATTAGGGTTAGTAGTAATCATTAGGGTTAGTGGCAATCATTAGGGTTAGTGGTAATCATTAGGGTTAGGGTTAGTGGTAATCATTAGGGTTAGAAGTGATCATTAGGGTTAGTGATAATCATTAGGGTTAGTAGTAATCATTAGGGTTAGTGATAATCATTAGGGTTAGCGGTAATCATTAGGGTTATGGTTAGTAGTAATCATTAGGGTTAGAAGTGATCATTAGGGTTAGTGATAATCATTAGGGTTAGTAGTAATCATTAGGGTTATGGTTAGTAGTAATCATTAGGGTTAGTGATAAGCATTATTGTTAGGGTTAGTAGTAATCTTTAGGGTTAGGGTTAGTAGTAATCATTAGTGTTAGCATTAATCATTAGGGTTAGGGTTAGTGGTAATCATTAGGGTTAGAGTTATTAGTAATCATTAGGGTTAGCAGTAATAATTAGGGTTAGTGGTAATCATTAGGGTTAGAATAAATCATTAGGGTTAGCAGTAATAATTAGGGTTAGAAGTGATCATTAGGGTTAGGGTCAGTGGTAATCATTAGTGTTAGGGTTAGTGGTAATAATTAGGGTTAGAAGTGATCATTAGGGTTAGGGTCAGTGGTAATCATTAGGGTTAGTGGTAATCATTAGGGTTAGAAGTGATCATTAGGGTTAGGGTTAGATACTGGTGCGGATCCATTGAAGTCTGTTACGTGCAAAATACAATCTGTGATCATCAAGGTTAGGGTTAGCGATAATCATTAGGGTTAGGGTTAGCGGTAATCATTATTGTTAGGGTTAGTAGTAATATTTAGGGTTAGGGTTAGCGGTAATCATTAGGGTTAGCGGCAATCATTAGGGTTAGTGGTAATCATTAGGGTTAGCGGCAATCATTAGGGTTAGTGGTAATCATTAGGGTTAGGGTTAGTGGTAATTAGGGATGAGCTTCGTGTTCGAGTCGAACCCATGTTCGACTCGAACATCGGCTGTTCGACCGTCCGTCGAATTGCGAACGATATGGGCCGTTCGCGCCAAATTCGTGTGGCGCGTCACGGCCCATAATTCACTGCGGCATCGCAGTGCATTGCTGGCTGATGATTGGCCAAGCATGCACTATGACCCGCATGCTTGGCCAATCACAGCGCCGCCTGAACAGAGAGCCGTAATTGGCCAAAGCCAAGGAGGCTTTGGCCAATTATGGCTCAGGGGATTTAGTACACGCCCCACACTATATAAGGCCGCCTGCACGGCGGCCCTGTGTAGTGTGTGTTCCGGCGTTGAAAGAGATAGACAGAGAGACAGTGTTTGATTTGAGTTAGATAGATTAGGCAGAACAGTCAGTCAGTTAGCTGCACTTACAGTGTATTGTGTATATATATGCATCCCAGGTGTTGCATATATATATATACACTGTATTCAGTTTAGCTAGATCCGTTCCTGTTATCTTCTATCTAGACTATTTACATTCAGTGCAGTGTGTCCTGCTCACAGTGTTCAGCTAGATCCGTTCCTGCTATTTACATTCAGTACAGTGCTTCCTGCTCACAGTGTTCAGCTAGATCCGTTCCTGCTATTTACATTCAGTGCAGTGCGTGCTGCTCACAGTGTTCAGCTAGATCCGTTCCTGCTATTTACATTCAGTGCAGTGCGTGCTGCTCACAGTGTTCAGCTAGATCCGTTCCTGCTATTTACATTCAGTGCAGTGCGTCCTGCTCACAGTGTTCAGCTAGATCCGTTCCTGCTATTTACATTCAGTGCAGTGCGTCCTGCTCACAGTGTTCAGCTAGATCCGTTCCTGCTATTTACATTCAGTGCAGTGCGTGCTGCTCACAGTGTTCAGCTAGATCCGTTCCTGCTATTTACATTCAGTGCAGTGCGTCCTGCTCACAGTGTTCAGCTAGATCCGTTCCTGTTATCTTCCTACTGACAGGCAGGCTTGTCTGGTTACAGTATATAAAGCTACCTGAAGAAAATTACAGGTGTTCTTTTTGATCCTATTAGTACCACGGTCAGGCAGCTAGACTATTTACATTTAGTACAGTGTGTCCTGCTCACAGTGTTCAGCTAGATCCGTTCCTGTTATTTACATTCAGTGCAGTGTGTCCTGCTCACAGTGTTCAGCTAGATCCGTTCCTGCTATTTACATTCAGTACAGTGCGTGCTGCTCACAGTGTTCAGCTAGATCCGTTCCTGCTATATACATTTAGTGCAGTACGTCCTGCTCACAGTGTTCAGCTAGATCCGTTCCTGTTATCTTCCTACTGACAGGCAGGCTTGTCTGGTTACAGTATATAAAGCTACCTGAAGAAAATTACAGGTGTTCTTTTTGATCCTATTAGTACCACGGTCAGGCAGCTAGACTATTTACATTTAGTACAGTGTGTCCTGCTCACAGTGTTCAGCTAGATCCGTTCCTGTTATTTACATTCAGTGCAGTGTGTCCTGCTCACAGTGTTCAGCTAGATCCGTTCCTGCTATTTACATTCAGTACAGTGCGTCCTGCTCACAGTGTTCAGCTAGATCCGTTCCTGCTATTTACATTCAGTGCAGTGCGTGCTGCTCACAGTGTTCAGCTAGATCCGTTCCTGCTATATACATTTAGTGCAGTACGTCCTGCTCACAGTGTTCAGCTAGATCCGTTCCTGTTATCTTCCTACTGACAGGCAGGCTTGTCTGGTTACAGTATATAAAGCTACCTGAAGAAAATTACAGGTGTTCTATCCCAGCTTAGTGCAGCTACAGGCCATTAGTATGTCTGGAAGGCCAAGAAGGAGAGGCAGACAGTCACAAGCCAATAAGAGAGGGCAAGCAGGCTCTGTGTCTAGTGCTGGTCGTGGAGACGGTGCATCCTCATCAGCACGTGGCCATGGGACACGCTTGGCCTTTTTTTCGGCAGCTGGCCGTGTTGAGCCGCAACATGCGGAAGACTTGGTCGAGTGGATGACCAAGCCGTCCTCATCCTCCTCATCCTCTCTCACCCATGCCCAGGGTGCTTTGTCTGGCAAAGCAGCGGCCTCTTCCCTCAGCTCAATGTCATCAGTGACTCCTTCCCTAGCCCCACCATGTCCTCCTGAGGATTCCCTCGAACTGTTTGACCACAGTGTTGGGTACATGCTCCAGGAGGATGCCCAGCGTTTGGAAGGCTCTGATGATGATACTGAGCTCAATGAAGGCAGTAACATGAGCACGGACAGAGGGGGTGCCCAAGAAGGACAGCAATCTGGCAGTCATGCTCCCCCTGCTGCAGCATACTGCCAGGTTTGCTCCAGTGATGAGGAGGGAGGGGATGATGAGGTCACTGACTCAACGTGGGTGCCTGATAGGAGAGAGGAGGAGGAGGAGGAGGAGGAGGAGGAGGAGGAGGAGGTGGCACATCACCAACTAGGCAGGATGCCCTCCAGGGGCCAGCCTAAGGGCAGCACATTGACTGCATCACACCCCAAAGCTCCACATGTGCAGGGCGCTGCAGTCTCTGCGCGTTATTCAAAAAGTTCTTTGGTGTGGGCCTTTTTTGAGACGAGTGCATCAGATCGCACCGCTGCTATTTGCAATATATGTCTCAAGCGTATCTCGCGTGGCCAAAACATCTCCCGCTTGGGTACCACATGCTTGACCAGACATATGTTGACCTGCCATGCAGTTCGTTGGCAAGCGTATCTAAAAGACCCACACCAAAGAACAAAGACGATCTCTCCTTGCTCCTCATCAGCTGAGATTTCCAACCCCACTAGACCTTCAGTCCTCTCTGCGACCTGCAGTGAGAGGAATGAAGGTGTAGAATTAGGTGTGTCACAGCCAAGTACTTATGGGCAATCTGCTTTTGGTACACCGACGTCAGATTGTACCAGGCAAATTTCCCTGCCCCAGCTGCTGCACCGCCGAAAGAAGTTTGCTCCCAGCCATCCACATGCCCAGCGGTTGAATGCTAGCTTGGCAAAATTGCTAGCACTTCAACTGCTGCCTTTTCAGTTGGTAGACTCTGCCCCCTTCCGTGAGTTTGTGGAATGTGCGGTTCCTCAGTGGCAGGTACCCAAACGCCACTTTTTCTCACGGAAGGCGATTCCGGCTCTCTACCGGCATGTGGAAGGCAATGTCCATGCCTCGCTGGACAGGGCGGTCAGCGGTAAGGTGCATATTACCGCTGACTCATGGTCCAGCAGGCATGGACAGGGACGTTACTTAAGTTTCACGGCGCATTGGGTGACTCTGCTGGCAGCTGGGAAGGATGCAGGACAAGGTGCAGTAGTGTTGGAGGTTGTTCCGCCACCACGCCTCCAAAATGCTGATTGTGACACACCTCTCTCCTCCACCCCCTCCTCTTCTTCTTCCTCCATGGCCTCTTCCTCGGAACCAGCGGTGCTCCGTAGGCGTTCAAGGGGCTACGCAAGTACGCAGGCCAAAAGATGCCATGCGGTGCTTGAGCTGGTGTGCTTGGGGGACAGGAGCCACACTGGGGCAGAGGTTCTGTCAGCTCTGCAGGGGCAGGTTCAGAGGTGGTTGACGCCACGCCAACTTAAGGCAGGAATGGTGGTTTGCGACAATGGCACCAACCTCCTCTCTGCCCTCCGACAGGGACAACTGACCCATGTGCCCTGTTTGGCTCACGTCCTTAACTTGGTGGTGCAGCGGTTCTTGGGCAGGTACCCGGGCTTACAGGATGTCCTGAGGCAGGCCAGGAAAGTCTGTGTGCATTTCCGCCGGTCATATAATGCCAGTGCTCGGCTGACGGACCTCCAAAAGGAGTTTAACCTGCCCAAGAACCGCCTAATCTGTGACATGCCCACCAGGTGGAACTCGACGTTGGCCATGCTGCAGCGGCTGCACACGCAGCAGAGGGCCATCAATGAGTACCTGTGCGACTATGGCACCAGGACAGGGTCAGGGGACCTTGGTTTTTTTTCCCCACGCCAGTGGGCCATGATCAGGGATGCATGCACTGTCCTGTCACCATTCGAGGAGGCCACGAGGATGGTGAGCACTGACAGTGCATGCATCAGTGACACTGTCCCCCTTGTCCACCTGTTGGAGCACACGCTGCGTGGGATAATGGACAGGGCACTTGAGGCAGAACAGAGGCAGGAAGAGGAGGACTTCCTTAGCTCTCAAGGCCCCCTTTATCCAGACAGTGTTCCTGCGTGCCCGCCGATCACACAGGAAGAGGACGAGGAGGAGGAGGAGGAGGAGGAGGAAGATTGTGTCAGTATGGAGGTGGAGCCTGGCACTCAGCATCAGCAGTCTTTAAGGGATCAGTCCCAAGGAACACATGGACTTGTACGTGGCTGGGAGGAGGTGGCTGCGGACGTTGTTGTCCTTAGTGACCCAGAGGACTCCGGACCGAATGCCTCAGCAAACCTACGCTGCATGGCCTCCCTGATCCTGCAAAGCCTGCGTAAGGATCCTCGTATTCGTGGTATCAAGGAGAAGGACCAATACTGGCTGGCAACCCTCCTTGATCCACGTTACAAGGGTAAGGTTGCGGACCTTATCTTGCCATCGCAGAGGGAGCAGAGGATGAAACATCTTCGGGAGGCCTTGCAGAAAGGTCTGTGCAACGCGTTCCCAGAGACTGGGAGGTTACAAACTCCTGTTTCTGGACAACGTGTTGCTGAGGCTTCGGTCAGTCAAAGAAGGAGCGGTGGAGAAGGTGGCCGTCTGACCGATGCGTTCAGACAATTTTTTGGTCCGCAGCCCCAAGGTATGATCGGTTCCAGCAACCATCGCCAGCGTCTGTTTTACATGGTGCAGGAATACCTAGGGGCAAGATCAGACTTGGACACCTTTCCCACCGAAAATCCTCTGGGTTACTGGGTCTTGAGGATGGATCACTGGCCAGAGCTTGCACAGTATGCAATTGAGCTACTGGCCTGTCCTGCATCCAGCGTTCTTTCGGAACGCACATTCAGTGCTGCTGGAGGCGTGGTAACCGATCACAGGGTGCGTCTGTCCACCGACTCGGTCGATCGGCTGACCTTCATAAAAATGAATCAGTCTTGGATCACCACCAGCTACCAAGCACCTGATGCAGATGTAACCGAATAATTTTTTTTGAAATCTCAGATCCCTTCAAAGACTGCCTATGCTGATGCTGAGTGACTATCCCTGAGTAATTATCCTCTTCCTCCTCAATCATCACGCTGATAGCTTGTAAGAACATTTTTGGTTCTGGGCGCCACCACCAGTGCCTAAGGCACAATTTTTCAGCCCCTGTTTAACAGGGGCGTGTAATTACAATTTTTGATGTAATACTTTGCAGCAGGGCTCGTTCCTGCATTCCAACTAGAGTGTCTGTGAGGGGTTGCAGTGTTGTGGCACCAGCACCAGTGCCTAAGACCCAATTTTTCTGCCCCTGTCTAACAGGGGCGTGTAATTACAATTTTTGATGCAATACTTTGCAGCAGGGCTTGTTCCTGCATTCCAACTAGAGTGTCTGTGAGGGGTTGCAGTGTTGTGGCACCAGCACCAGTGCCTAAGACCCAATTTTTCAGCCCCTGTCTAACAGGGGCGTGTAATTACAATTTTTGATGCAATACTTTGCAGCAGGGCTTGTTCCTGCGTTTCAACTAGAGTGTCTGTGAGGGGTTGCAGTGTTGTGGCACCAGCACCAGTGCCTAAGACCCAATTTTTCAGCCCCTGTCTAACAGGGGCGTGTAATTACAATTTTTGATGCAATACTTTGCAGCTGGGCTTGTTCCTGCGTTTCAACTAGAGTGTCTGTGAGGGGTTGCAGTGTTGTGGCACCAGCACCAGTGCCTAAGGCCTAATTTTTCAGCTCCTGTTCAACAGGGGCATGTAATTACAATTCTTGATCTAATATTTCACAGCAGGGCCCTGTGAGGGCTTACAGTGTTTTGGCCACAGCAACACCTAAGGCCCAAATTTCTGCTGAGTATATAGGGCAGGACCCTACTTTCAAACATCTAACTTACAAACGACTCCTACTTGCAAACGGAAGGAGACAACAGGAAGTGAGATGAAATCTACCCCTAAGGAAGGGAAATTCTCTCCTGTAAGAGTTAATATGGGAAAACAATTTTTCCTTTCCACTGATGCTTTCCAATCCTTGTTCCACAAAAAAACCCAAATTTTCAAAAAACATTTTTCATTGGGACAAAAAAGTGAGGTGAAATCTTCTGAAGAGGAGGAAAGACGCAAAACAAATGTCACAGGGGTGATAACCCTTCCCTATGTTTTCCAAAAAGCTTAGAAAAGATTTTTTGGCTGGAGCTAAACACATTAAAAATGTTCAAAATTACAAACAGATTCTACTTAACAACAAACCTACAGTCCCTGTCTTGTTTGCACCGCCTGTATACTGCTGTTCAGAGTATATAGGGACCTTTCCTTATTTTAATTTGGGTGCGGGGTTCCCCTTAATATCCATACAAGACCCAAAGGGCCTGGTAATGGACTGGGGGGTACCCATGCCGTTTGTCTCACTGATTTTCATCCATATTGCCATGACCCGACATGACATTAAACCCGCAAGCAGTTTTAAATGAGATTTTTTCCTTTAAAAATGACATTTGGTGCAGGGACTGTTCTAAACATGGGAAACACGCGTCACTTTACAGGCATACTATAGACACCCCCCAGGTACGATATTTAAAGGAATATTTCACTTTTTTTTTTTTACTTTAAGCATCATTAAAATCACTGCTCCCGAAAAAACGGCCGTTTTTAAAAGTTTTTTTTGCATTGATACATGTCCCCTGGGGTAGGACCCGGGTCCCCAAACCCTTTTTAGGACAATACCATGCAAATTAGCCTTTAAAATGAGCACTTTTGATTTCGAACGTTCGAGTCCCATAGACGTCAATGGGGTTCTAACGTTCGTGCGAACTTGCGGTCCGTTCGCGGGTTCTGGTGCGAACCGAACCGGGGGGTGTTCGGCTCATCCCTAGTGGTAATCATTAGGGTTAGAAGTGATCATTAGGGTTAGTGATAATCATTAGGGTTAGCGGTAATCATTAGGGTTATGGTTAGTAGTAATCATTAGGGTTATGGTTAGTAGTAATCATTAGGGTTAGTGATAAGCATTATTGTTAGGGTTAGTAGTAATCTTTAGGGTTAGGGTTAGTAGTAATCATTAGTGTTAGCATTAATCATTAGGGTTAGAGTTATTAGTAATCATTAGGGTTAGCAGTAATAATTAGGGTTAGTGGTAATCATTAGGGTTAGGGTTAGTAGTAATCATTAGGGTTAGAATAAATCATTAGGGTTAGCAGTAATAATTAGGGTTAGAAGTGATCATTAGGGTTAGGGTCAGTGGTAATCATTAGTGTTAGGGTTAGTGGTAATCATTAGGGTTAGAAGTGATCATTAGGGTTAGAGTCAGTGGTAATTATTAGTGTTAGGGTTAGTGATAATAATTAGGGTTAGAAGTGATCATTAGGGTTAGGGTCAGTGGTAATCATTAGGGTTAGTGGTAATCATTAGGGTTAGAAGTGATCATTAGGGTTAGTAGTAATCATTAGGGTTAGGGTCAGTGGTAATCATTAGTGTTAGGGTTAGAAGTGATCATTAGGGTTAGTAGTAATCATTAGGGTTAGGGTCAGTGGTAATCATTAGGGTTAGTGGTAATCATTAGGGTTAGAAGTGATCATTAGGGTTAGGGTCAGTGGTAATCATTAGGGTTAGTGGTAATCATTAGGGTTAGAAGTCATCATTAGGGTTAGGGTCAGTGGTAATCATTAGGGTTAGTGGTAATCATTAGGGTTAGAAGTGATCATTAGGGTTAGGGTCAGTGGTAATCATTAGGGTCAGTGGTAATCATTAGAGTTAGTGGTAATCATTAGGGTTAGAAGTGATCATTAGGGTTAGGATTAGATTCTGGTACGGATCCATTGAAGTCTGTTACGTGCAAAATACAATCTGCTACTGAAAAAAAGTCTGTGGCCCTTTCGGCTTAAAACTCACAGATGTGAGGAAACCACGTTAAATGGTCTGTAGTGCATTTCTGCAAAACGCACTAAAATTGCATAGGTGTGAACCAAGGGTAAAGGGAATATGACTGCTAACTGTGAACTCCTATTTACTCCCCTTCAGTCTGTTAAAGCAATAATAAGCCCTAAAGCAAACTTTTATTATATTGAAGCTTACCAATTTTTAGATGTGATGGCTGCATTCGTTTTCTTTTTAGGCTTTAATTTTTTTCTAGTTTCATCCGGTGATCCAGCCAGTAAGCCTGTTTTTTTTATTTTTTCTTATTATTTAAAAGAACAAGCTCTCTTCCAGATGTATCAGTTTACAAGTTTGAGACAAACCCTTTAAAACTGGCAGAGGTGCTTACAAAGATCAGCTTTTTTTTTTTTAATGATGTAAAACCTTTATCCTAAATAGAGAAAAAAACGTTTTGTAACTGATTATAACTTGTGAGCTGGCGTTCGGCTTCTATTTGCTAGTGCATCTAAATCTACAAGTACATTTATTGGATGTATTAGTGAATACCAAGCTGCATTAATGTGCATATTTTAGGCCCCATGCACATGACTGTACAGCATGCAGAGCCTGTCTAATGACATTTTTGAGACCTGCTGCCACCCCATACAAGAGGTGGCTGTACGCAGTTGTGTGCCAGGGGTTGAGTAAAGCACTGGCATGTGCACTGACGAATACTCGGAACACACACTATCTGCATTCAGAACATGCATCAGTGTGCATGTGGGTGTTTTGCACATCATCTAATGCATTTCAAATGAGGCGGCAGGGGGTCCCGGAAATCTCATTACACAAGTTCTGCACGCTGTACACCCCCTCTACAGCCACGTGTGTGAAGTCTTATACACTATATTGCCGAAAATATTGGGACGCCTGCCTTTACACGCACATGAACTTTAATGGCATCCCAGTCTTAGTCCGTAGGGCTTAATATTGAGTTGGCCCACCCTTTGCAGCTATAATAGCTTCAACTCTTCTGGGAAGGCTGTCCACAAGGTTTAGGAATGTGTCTATGAGAATGTTTGACCATTCTTCCAGAAGCACATTTGTGAGGTAAGGCACTGATGTTGAATGAGAAGGCCTGGCTCGCAATCTCCATTCTAATTCATCCCAAAGATTTTCTATCAGGTTGAGGTCAGGACTCTGTGCAGGCCAGTCAAGTTCCTCCACCCCAAACGTGCTCATCCATGTCTTTATAGACCTTGCTTTGTGCACTGGTCCAAATCATTTGGTGGAGGGGGGATTATGGTGTGGGGTTGTTTTTCAGGGGTTGGGCTTGGCCCCTTAGTTCCAGTGAAGGGAACTCTTCAAGGTGTCAGCATACCAAGACATTTTGGGCAATTTCATGCCTCTGACTGTGGGAAGAGGGATGACCCCTTCCTGTTCCAACATGACTGCGCACCAATGCACAAAGCAAGGTCCATAAAGCATGGATGTGACATGGAAGAATGATCAAACATTCCCATAGACACACTCCTAAACCTTGTGGACAGCCTTCCCAGAAGAGTTGAAGCTGTTATAGCTGCAAAGGGTGGGCCAACTCAATATTAAGCCCTACGGACTAAGACTGGGATGCCATTAAATTTCATGTACGTCTAAAGGCAAAACTTTTGGTAATATAGTGTATCTGTCTAGAGTTCAGCTTTAAAGAACCCCTCAGCAGTGGAGGGGCAGATATTTTGACTTTATAGGAAAAGTCAAATTTCCATATACAGTAACTTCAGCTACCTACTGTATAGCGTATCACTTGATTTATTTATGATTTTCAATGAAAATTATGCACAGCTATGGTCATTTGCTTACATTAAACTGCACAGGATTATAAAAGTTTTAATTCAAGTCAGACCAATATAAGGTGCATGCTGAATGACTGCAGTTTGTGTTTTTTTAATTGCATTAATGATTGAGATGGGTTAATTGAACGATCCAATGCTGGTCATACACTTAGCACAGTAATTGGAAAAACTGGAAGGTTTCCACTAGCTTTCCACCTCAGCAATCTGCCACTCACATTTCAATAGATTCCCAATTTCGAGTTTAACGACTGCAGTTGTTTAACATAATCTCATCCACTGCGCTGCCACCCTAAATAAGGTTTTATTATTATTATTTATTGCCAATTTCAGTTTTTTTTTTACAAATTGTTGTTGTTGAAAGCTGATGGAAGCTTTCCAAATCTGCCAATCATATCAGAGTTGATATGGGGGTCAACAAAGGCTTAGCATTAGGTTTGGTGTTAGGGTTTGCATTAGCATTAGGTTTCCTGCATTCCTCAATATCTAAGCTAATATGGGCCATTTTATTTGTAGCACACCCCTAAGGAGCCCCAGATGAACTCAGACCCTCCCCCCCCACCCTGCACAGCCAGGCACACCAAATTTTCACAGGCACTCCAGAGACAGAGAACAGTCATTGACTTTGTTTTTGTGGTTTATTGAGGCTTAATAACTTGGATGGGGATGGGAGGTTATGGGATGCCAACTTGACTTCAGCAACAAAACTTGGCAACAGCTTCTGCAACATCTTCCTACACACAGTCTATACACAGTCTATATACAGTCTATATACTTAAAACTATACACTTGACACTCTTTGACACTTCCCCTGCACTTTACTTGCTTGCAGTCTCCAGCTGGATCACTGTTAATAGATCTGACAAGCACAGTCAGATTTAGAAATGGCCCTTTGCAGGCAGGAACTCGAAGCAGGCTAACTTTCCTCCACAGTCCTCCAGACTGATGTACACCAGTCCACCCGGCTGACTCTGCAGGAGATCTCCCAGGGAAGTTCTTCAGGGAGAACTGGCTACATGTGGCAGTCTCCCCCCTTGTAAGTCCCAAGTAGTGCTGATCTACTCACCCTGTCTTCTTTGTTGTTCCCGTGCCTCCAGGAAGGGCTTCCATCATGTGTTGTGGTAGGATAATTCTAGCACACGAGCCCCGGCCCAAGGTCACCGGTCCCCAGACTAGGGAGTACTGCAAAAGGCCACTGACAGCCTCCACAGCACTCTATCTCCATCTTCTACCCGACTGCCTCTGCTGGCATGGCTCATGCCTATTTATGAGGTAAGCTTTGCCTCCTGCCAGCCCTTTACTGGGGATTGGCCGGGGCCATCATAAATATTCCAGGCAGCTCCCCCTAACCTCCTCCCACCAGCTCTAGAAGTTTCTACAACCTTCCAGACAAGGGGGAGGCACCGGAGAGGCTGCTAGGATGAGTCATCCAACCCTGACTCTCTGAACCCTGACCCAAATTCACAGCTCAGGCTCAGCCCCATGCCAACTAAATTTACCTATGCTAACAAACCTAGACTACAAAACCTAACCTACATTTAGCACACACTAGAGGGTGCTACATATGGCACAAGAACAGGCCCAGACTAGTGGCTCTAGATTATAACTAGAAACTGGGAGCTGTTGGTGACATCTTGGTCACAGTGCTGGGATCATACAGCCGCCATGGACAGATATATGTGGTGTGTGGGCATTAAGGCCCACCCTCTTTGCTGCTGCACGTATACCTTTCGTGGTTAAAGAGATTAGTCAGCACACAACCTCCTGCCACCTTAAACCACCATGTGAAGTGGCTAGGCATTAAATCCCACCTTTCTTCCGCTTACCATTCCAAGCTTAAAAGAGAAGCATGGGGTTCTTTTTTTTCCCCTAATCATACTTACCTAGGTGGAGGCAGCATCAGTCCAATGCTGCATCTGCCCCCCAGTGTCTCTGCACTGAAAACTGAGTGATCGAACACCGCCGATGGCTCGGTTTTTAGAACTCCGTGAGCAGTCATCTGCTCATCTCCCTCCGTGCTCATTGGAGCGCTGAGCTGTGAAGGGGGGAGCAGGCCATCTCAGGCTCTCGCTGAGAACCTGAGACGGGTGTCAGTCCAGGCACCTGACGGATTCAGACTTTATTGTCGCGATGACGCAGTGCCTGGACTGATATCTGTGATGTCACAGGAGTGCAAAACACATGGCACTCCTGTGATCCATAGGAGAAGCCCAGCCAAATGAGCTTTGGCTAGACTTCTCCTTTACCGCTGAAGAAATAGCGGAAATGATTAGACATTTACTATCGCAATTCCCCTGGGCCAGATGGCCTGCCTTATTCCTATTACTTTTCTTTAAATTTTGGCCCTGCATATATTAAACCTCTTTTCTTCTCTGATGAAAGGTGTTATCCCTCACTCCCAATTTCTACATGCATTTATAACAGTCATCCCAGAACCAGGCAAATACCCGTCTGTCCCCGACAATTAACGACCTATTGCATTGTGTTACATTCGGATAAAAGAATATTCACAAAGATCTTTGCAAATAGGTTGTCACTTCTGCGTCTGTCATTGATCCACAGAGAAGCTTTGTCCCAACTAAACATGCTGGTGACAACATGAGATGCACTATAGACCTTATAGACCTCCTAAATATAACTAAATGCCCAGCCCTAGTATTAAGCTTGGATGCTCAAAAAGCTTTCGATCGCATAAGTTGGCCTTTTATGTTTGCAGTTCTGTCTCACTATGGGTTCTCAGGCCCTACAGGCACTATATTCGAAAACTACCTCCCAAGTGCAATTATCTTCTCATTTGTCGCATGGTGGTTTTGTAGATGAACGGTGACAGGGCTACATCTTTTCACTAAGGTGATGGGTGATAGGTCGCTGAAGATTTTAATCTTGATTCCTTTAAAGTCTATGCGAGTTTTATTGCGTGTACCTACAGTAAGAGCCTTTTACTCTCATAGTAGGCAAAGCGCACAATAATATCTCTTGGGTTAGCCCCTGGGGGCGGTTTAGGAGCCAAGGATCTGTGGGCCCTGTCAAGGCGCCAATCTATATGTGGAATGTGGGGGGTCAGGGTGACAAACAAGCCCAGAAGATACAGTATGGACGTATTTCTTTATGATTGATAGATTTAGGGACCCCACATATCTGCAGATTTTGGTGGTGTTTCCTGTTTTCCAGATCTTCTTGTTGCAATTGGATTTGGGAAACTGTGTGCTTGAGGGAAGCGTTATCTTCTTCAAGGGCATGTACCTATTAGGGCATGTTCATTGAACTTTTTTTCCAATGTACTGTATCAGTATATTCTCCTAGTTGGATAATTTCCCTGTCTGAGCTCCTGTGCAATTTTCCCTACTTTCTTAGTGATATTGTGGGTTAGGTCCTATAATAGGGTATGTAGCATTAAATCCAATACTTCCATTGTAACCATCGCGGTGGGTTCAGGCAACTAAACTAGGTGGCCCCTCTGTAGCAGACCCTCGGCAGATGTGAGGAGGTCGGCGGGCTCCAGTGGGTCTTCTAGATTACCTGATGCCGAGGATTGCGGCCTAAGCAGGACGCGCTCCATGAGCTGTGAGGCCCGGGACTTGTGCTGTGTCGACGGGATGTACTTCTGATAGAAGCCAATCTTACCCCCGGGGTGCCTCCGGGAATGGGTGGTATGGCTCCTGAAGCGATGATTGTGGGTGTAGCAGTGCAGAACCTCAGAAGGGGAGACAGGGACTGGAGCTGAGATTCCACACATCCACCATTTTACAAGCCGCACATGCGCGCAAACCCCACCTTTCTTGCCGCCGCATATATGTGTTACTTGGTCAGGAAAAGGTTAAAGGTGCTTCAGTAACAATCAGGAGCAGTTTAAAGCTAATTACACCATTTCAAAAGCCCAAGCTGAGCTCTGGAAAAAATGTAAAATGTCCCATGCACGGGCTATTTGCTCGTTTTTTTTCCTAGGGGAGAGGTGAGCTCAGATATACTTACCTAATCCTCTGATCCTCCCAGCACAAGACCGGTCTGGCACCCCCACCGTTCAGCGTCTTGAATAGTGGACTGTTCCTGACATCATCACTCCTAGCGCAGGTTCCATGGATCAGGAAAAGTCCACTGCTGGACATGGGGGGGGGGGGGGGGCGTCGTTTTCTGGAGGATGGAAGGATGAGGTGAGTATAAGCTTTGTGCTCACCCCTTGCCAAAATGAGCAGTTGACCCGTGCAGTGCGGACACAGAAAATGTTTTTTGCCCCCGGTGGTGTAAAAGCTTATGGGACCCTTGAAAATCTATTTCAGGGGAATTGGCGCTGTTCAAAAGTGATAAAAAATATATATATATAAAAATAAAAAGTGAACCCTCTGTGTTATTAAATCTAAACAACTCTCAATTAAGTGTTCCCCGCCTTCCTCCACAACTCCCACTTGTGCCCGCACTCACCAGAGCGCCTAACCCCTGCAGGGGTAACAGGCGTGTTAGTTGAGATCCAGCATTGGAGCTCCTTTGTTTTAATGAGTTATGCAATAAATTATTTTTACCTACGGATTCACGCTATGAGGTTCATCTTTCCTGTATCTATGTGGATGTCTGCCGCTGGGGATTCCTAGAAAGACTTCCGTGGAGAGGGGGAAAATTACAGCACCCACCCGAAGGGCTATCCACCATAAGGGGACACCGCTGCTGGATCTCAGCTAACACGCCTGTTACCCCTGCAGGGGTTAGGTGCTCCGGTGAGTGCGGGCACTAGTGGGAGTTGAGGAGGAAGGCGGGGAACACTGAAGAGTCATTACTATTATTATTATTTTTGATCTTATGTATGGATATTACTCACAGACTATATATTTTTTCAGTGTATAGTCATATACACATGCACATCTAGTTGGACTTTTCTATCACTATTTTTTATACTACTCAGTGTCAATTTTTTACAATAATTTTTTTACTTTATTTATTCCATTTTCATATTTTACACATTCATTTTTGATATTCACTTGCTTGAAGCGTTTTCTTTGGACTCACATGGGGGTACTTTTTATTTATTAAATTAGCTCCTTTAGCGGCAGCCGTTATGGCTTAATCCTAGGCTATCCCATTTCAGCGAAATTCTAGATCCAGTAATATGGGCCAGAGTTGGCATCAAACAATTAAAGAACATAATAGAGGAGGGGAAGTTGCTTTCCTTTAATCAACTGAAGGATAGACATGATCTACCAAATTGGTATTTTTTTCGCTACTTACAGCTAAGGCATGCGTTTATTGCACAGTTTGGCACAGACGTGGTGATACTTCATTCCTCACCTTTAGAGCAGTTGCTCTGTGATGAGTCTGTACGGGGAACGCTCTCAGAAACATATAAAGAGTTGTTTGCCGAAAGGCACTTAGTAAATGTAGAGAGAAGTGGAGCTCGTTAGTCCCTAACTTTCAAGGGGATGACTGGGACAATATGTGGAACCACCCCTTTCAGGTCCTGGTATCAGCCCGTGACAGGTACATACAATTCAAGATACTCCACAGGATATATTATACACCAGCGAGATTGGCCAGCATCTATGGTTTGGATGATGCCTCCTGCTGGCGCTGTACCGCGGCAGGGACAGATTTCGATCATGTATTCTGGCAGTGTCCATTAATACAGGTTTTTGGACGGGGGTTACGGGGGTCATTCAAGGGTTGGTTTTGCTACCTGTCCCCATGACTATATCGGTATGTATGCTGGGCCTGGTGGAGGAGGTAGCACTACTTAGGGCACAAAGAACTATGCTTTCTCTCGCCCTGTTTTATGCACGCAAAGCCATCCTTTTATGCTGGAAAAAACCTGAGGCCCCATCCTTAGCTTTCTGGAAAGGCCTGGTAAATAAGGCGTTACCCCTATATAAAGCCACTTACTTAGAGGGTGCCCAAAAAAATTCGAGAAGGTATGGCAGAGCTGGCTTTCTTCTGATGATACTGTGTGAGTTACTGTGTAAATGATGGGTTACATGTTATATGAAAGGGATCATGCACTCATGGAGGAAACAAGATGGGGCTTATAGATTTCAGATGGTTGTAGTCATTGCCTTAGATTTCATATAAGCATGTATGGTTAGAATGACTCGAGTAGGCCGGAAAATCATGTGATTTATGTTTTAATGCTTGTTATACTTGAATATTGCACAATAGGGAGGGGGGGGGGTATTTTTTTTGTGGGTGTATGTTATTGTTGTTCTTGTATTGAAAACTGTGAATAAAAATAATTTTTCAAAAAATTAGCCCCTTTAGCTTTTTAGCACGCCACTTATATTATATGATATTATTATCTGATGTGGAGATTAACAATGGTATTTATTGTTCATGAATTTTTTTTTTTTTTTTTTATATATTTCAGATTTACTTTCTAGCACTTTGCACTTTATTGAGAGTTGTTTAGATTTAATAACACAGAGGGTTCACTTTTTATTTCATATATATATATATATATATATATATATATATATATATATATTTTATCACTTTCGAACAGCACCAATTCCCCTGAAATAGATTTTCTTTGTGCTTTGAACTTCACTGAGGTGATGTTCTTTGTTAGGGGGCTGCAGTTCCTTTCTCCTAAGCGCGGAAATTTGGTGTTTTATTGGACCCTTACCTTGTAAAATAACCTATTAAGTTTATGTAGAAGTAGAAATGCAAGGCAAACATTTGTGTGTATATGTATATACAGTATATATATATATATATATATATATATATATATATATATATATATATATATATATATATATATATATATATATTTTTTTTTTGTCATCACACAACCTCTGTTTTCAGCTGCATAAGATGCTTGGAGAGGTGGGGGTGTGTCAGCAGGAGGCAGAGAAAGACCAGTAGTACACTGGTCTTCCTATCGAATGGCTGTGCAGGAGGGCTTGTCATCACAAATCTGACTATTGGAGGACATTCAGGCTGTGATTCCAGCACAGCCAGAAAACTGACAACGCTAGAAAGGATGTGCTGTCATGCCTAGTATAGTCAATTTGACATAGGAAATAGGAAAGCAGAGAGCTTGCAGGATCACCAAGTATTTCACACAAAGGAAGCAATACAAAGAGAACGGTAAATGTTTTAACACAAGTACATGGTACAACAGACACATATCCGCAATATGAAATGTTGCTTCAAGAAAAAATTGTCTTGAAGTCCCATAAAGATGCAATTTTGCACATCTCTATTGCTTATCTTTTTTTTTTTTTTTTAATTTTACAAAATCCTTGGGCCTAGAGAATCTCAAACATTGCATTCCCATTACTGGTGTTAGAGTAAAAAACAGGGGGGACATTGTTGAAGAGGGCAGGCTATGTGTAGACAAATGCAACACAACACAACGAAGAGCATCAGTCTACACTAACTTGTACGACTCAATTCAAATTAGAACCATAGTGCTTGAGGCCCTTTCAGAACACTTTCCAAATACATTTAAAATGCAGATCCCCAATGTCCTTGTACACAAGCGCTAATAGTTTTGAAATGTAATTTTAATTTTAAATTAAAAGGAAAAAACAAAACATGTTAGGAGAATGGACTTTGATTTATTTAGTAGCTTTGTTTTAGCTTTTTGTAAGACATATAGCAGCTGAAAAGAAACAACATGATGTTTTCCGCACCTTGTTATTCTGTCTCCTCCGGCTGCTGCTTATCAGCAGTTAATAGATGTGGCGTATGCAGACATCAGAGGATTGCATTTCCTTAGGCCCCTTTCACACAGGCTGTCCGATCAGGTCCGCCTGCCAGTTTTTTAGGCAAACCTGATTGGATCCTCCAGTCTCTTCTATGGAGAGGCGGGTGTCAGTAGACTCATGTCCACTGGCACCCGCTGCCATCTAATCCAATCCTGTCTGCCAAAAACAAATGGATAGTGGTCGTATTCCCCATCCCCCTGGCGGATCGGATGGCAGTGAATGGAAATGAACAGGTGGGCCGTTTCCATGTGATTGCCCCATAGAGGAGAGTCCGTGTCCTCTCTGCATAGTGGAGCGGACACAGACCTGTCATCCACCTGCTCAGCAGGGATCACAATGGGTCACTAGATAACTGGGATTTGGATCACCATCCAAGGCTTGGTATGTTTATCAGATGTAGTATTGACTTGGGGTTATCGGGAAAAACCACTGTGTGGGGGCCGGGAGATGGACATTCCCGGAAAAGTAGATGTCTGGAGAGGCCTTTGGGGATGATGTCTAATCTTTGCCCGGTTTAAGCAGCAAAACAATATTAGCCCTGGTCATTGAGATTGGTAAGTGTCCCTCCTCCTGGGATCTATTGAAAACTTTGAGTAGTTGTGGCAATAGTTCATCAAGGTATTGTTTGTATATCTCTATAGGGATCCCGTCCTCCCCTGGTGCTTTGCAATTAGGGAAGGAACTGACTGCATTCTGTAATTCCTCTACCATAAGTAGGCTTTCTAAGTCTGCTCTCTGACCCTCATTTAATTTAGGGAAGTCAATCTGTTCTAAGTATTGCTCTAGATCCTCTGATGTGTAGGATGTACCCGGCCTACATAGTTCTTCATAAAAATCAGCTAGTGCTTGCAACACCTTTTCAGGTGTGTTGACTATGTTACCCATCTTAGTTCTAACTGCACCTATGGTTGGTGACTTCTGATGAGAATTTGCAATCCTCGCCAAAATGCGGCCCGTTTTTTCGCCCTCCTCAAAAAACGTAAAAAAGGGGACCCAAATTGGGTGAAAGCTGCGCTTAGATTAATAAAAAGAAAAAGAAAAAAGCTGCCAGCACCCTGAAAAAGTCCTGTATCTGACTTCCAAAAGTATAATAAACAATAAAGTGCAGCGCTACTATGATATGTGAAAAATTACAATTGAGTTCCACCAAGTGACATATAAAACAATTAGTGACAAAACATATTGCAGATATAAGTAACAAACAAAACTGAAATCACAAGTGTATGTGAGAAAAATCCAAAAGTCCTTGATAAGTCCACAAATAAATAAATAAATAAAGAACACCCATCCAAGAGAGGTTGTGACGAAAGGTGCCTAGATATGATCCACCAAAACGTGTATGAGTAGAGTCTGCTTACCAGACGGCGATGACTGCTATTATGGCAGTCTCGCCCAGCATAGGGATTAAGGTCTCCCAAAACCCAAGGTACAATGCGGGATCGGTGGTTCTAACACTCCATCAAACCGGAAATACAAAAGAGAACACCTCCATAGCGCAACATTGTATGATATAAAAATTTAATAGTATAGAAGGAATCACACTTACAATATTGCAGAAGGTATGCAGCATGTGGAAAATCAAACGGAGCGGCGGCGTCTCCGTGCGCCGCGATTCACTTCCTGTGTTCAAGCCCTTCCGAAAACGTGATGACGTCACCGTCGTAGGCTCCTCCCTACGCGTTTCGTCACGATAGGACGTCGTCTGGGGATTGGCCGAGTGACGGGTCATCACATCTGGGCATATAAATACATAGAGAGCGCCATTTTAACTACTGGCGAACATGGTGTGTGTAATAGAAATGAATCTAAAAGAGCCATGTTGAATTCTGGCTGTTAATGGTAAACCAATATGTAACAAGGAAGTGATGAAAAAGGAGATCGCCATCTTGTGGAGATAAAGGAGATCAATGGAAAAGGCTCAACACAGGAAGGAAAAAGGGCACAACCGAGGCACCTGCCGTAACAAAAATAATAGAATAACATAAAATAAAAATCTGCTCATGTCAGATTCTGAGTAAAAAACTAGTTTACTAAAAGGGAAAGGGAATAAAAAAAGGGGGATCACAATAAATAAACATGGATAAAAAAATATTTTTAAGAAGGTAAAAATTCATAAAATTGAGGAAGAGGAAATAAACAATACAAAAGGCCAAACAGTGGTGTGTTGCTTCATGCGTTGTTTATGAAGCAGTTTATATCCCATTCCACATTTAACCCCTGCGGTCTGGAAGATGCCATGTCAAAGATCCATCTGGTTTCAAGTCTAGAGATGGATCTGACCATGTTAATCCCTCTCCAGTGGGGACGTATTCTGTCGATAGCTACAAACAAGGTACCTTTTAGTTTTTTATTATGGTATTTGGCATAATGCCTGGAAAGGTTATGTTTCGTAAATCCTCGTTTGATGTTAGCGACATGTTCAGAAAGGCGCACGTGAAGTTCCCGTTTGGTGCGACCAATATACTGTTTCGAACAGGGACATTGGATAAGGTAGACCACATATTGAGTGGAGCATGTTATAAAGGACTCTATGTTGTATGTCCTACCCGTGACTGTCGAGCTAAAAGTTTCACATTTCCTGCCCCTGAAGGAATTGATCTGGCAGATCTTGCATCTATGACAGGGAAAGAAACCCTTCATATTTTGAAAGAAGGAGATGGTACGTGGAGGGTCGACCACATTTGAGGCTACACTGTGTCTTAGGGAGGGGGCCCCTCTGTAGATCAAAACTGGTTGGTCAGGGATAACTGTACGAAGTATTGGATCATTCTGAAGAATACTCCAGTGTTTACGGAAAATCTTTTTGATAAGATAATGCTGGTTGGAATAGCCCGTGATCATGGACCACTCAAATTTGTTAGTAGGTCCAAGATCTCGTTGTCTATTTCCCCTCAGCATCTGAGATCTATCCATAGTGGCAACCCTGTTAATGGTGGTATCAATATCACTCTCCAGATAGCCTTTGTCTAAGAATCGTTGTTTTAATAATAGAGCTTGTGAATGAAAGTCTGAAATATCAGTGCAATTGCGTCTGATACGTTGAAATTGACTTTTAGGGACAGACCTCAGCCATGATGGGTGATGGCAGCTGGAGAGTGGTATATATGCATTTCTATCCGTTTCCTTGAAATGTGTGTTGGTGGTTAGACACCCATTTGTAACCATAATGTTTAAATCAAGGAAATGGATACTCGATTGGCTAGCTTCAAACGTCAAAGAAATGCCTTTGTTGTTAGAATTGAGTCTGGAGAAGAAACTATGGAGAGATGTGATATCTCCGTCCCACACAAGGAGGACATCATCGATATATCTTCTCCATAGACGCAGTTCCTTGGGGGGATCGGTGTCTATGACTTCTTTTTCCCACCTGGCCATAAATAAGTTGGCCAGGCTGGGCGCAAACTTGGCGCCCATAGCTACACCGCACGTTTGCAAGAAAAAATCACCCCCAAACCAGAAATAGTTATGGCTTGTAGCAAAATTGAGAAGAATCATAATAAATTGTTTTTGTATTGATGTTAGTGTTGGGTCTTGATCAAGGTAATAATTGACTGCCTCAAACCCTTGTTGGTGGGAGATAATAGTGTAGAGAGAGGCTACATCCGCCGTAGCTAGGATGTAGCCATCTCTCCACTCAAAACCTTCAAGTAAATTAATGACTTGGGTGGTGTCTTTCAGATATGAGGGAGTCAAAACAACAAGAGGTTGGAGGAAGTTGTCCACATATCTTCCAATTCTTGCCGTAATGGAGTCTATGCCGCTAATAATCGGGCGGCCAGGTGGATGAATCAAATTTTTGTGTATTTTTGGTAAGTAGTACATAACTGGGACCCTCGGAGCTGAGGGGACCAGGTATGTTTTTTCTTTTTTATTCAGAATTCCCTGTTGATATCCTGTATCAACAAGGGTCTGAAGTTCACTTTTGTATTTAGTGGTTGGATTACATGCTAGGGGTAAGTAAGTGGTACGATCAGACAAAAGTCTGTTCATTTCCTCCAGATAGCTAGATTTATCTAAAATAACTACCCCCCCACCTTTATCTGCAGGGCGTATAACTATTTCGTTGCGCTCACAGATCTGTTTAAGATGACACTGAAGGTCATTGTTGGTATTGTTCTTTGAGACATTAAGTGTCATCAGATCCTTAATGACCATCTCCTTAAAGACCTGTACCGAAGGGGCAACAAAACCTGGGGGGTTAAATAATGAGGCGTTAGAAAAGTTGGTATGTCTGATAGAATTACCATAAGTATTTGTCGTAGAGTTGGAACCATTGTGGTTAGCTACAGAGGAAGTAAGTGCATTAGTGGATACAATCTGACTTCGGTTACTAATGGGATTAAGAATAAAATGTCTTTTAATGTTAATCTTCCTTATGAATTTATGTATATCTATGAAAGTTTCGAATTTATTTAACCTGTGTGGGGGTGCAAACTTAAGGCCTAAGCTGAGGACCTTTTGTTCACCTTCAGATAATTGTACTTGGCTTAAATTGAAAACACCACTAATGTCTACTGTTTTCTTTTTTTTGGACCTGATCCTCCTCCCCCCTCTGATGCCTCTCTTTCGTCGTAACCCCTTTTGGTTTTGTAATTGCCCTGGGGAAAAAAACGTGTCTGATTGGTCTCCATGTAATCATGAGGGGAGTCCTGATAGTCATCTCTAGGGGGGCCTCTAAATTGGTTAGGGTGCCTGGAGATGACAGGATTATCCTCTAAGTAGGAATCTTGTTGGTATGAAAGAGGGGCAAATCTATTTTGTAAAGGGATCTGTCTCTCTTGAGGATAGTAGGCTTGTGAGGTAGATGGCGGGTTGGCATAGGTTACCCTGTCGTCGTAGGGTCTTTGATAGTAGTCCCTGGGGTCCTCTCGGTATTCCCGTGGACCCTGTCGATGGTAAGCAACATTGGAATTTTTTCTAGGGGGGTAGTTACCCTGATTGTTACCCCTAAAAAGTTTTTTCCCATGCTGGGGTGTTAGTGGAGTACCCTGGGGGGGATTCTTATAAGGCATAGGTCTATCATTGTTTCTAAAGGTTTTAGGTCTTACTGCGAGTTGTCCTCGCTGGTTGGTCCGAGGGGGGGGGGATAGGAGGACCTCTCTCCATGTTATTACTGTGAAATTATGTGAAACTTTTAGCTCGACAGTCACGGGTAGGACATACAACATAGAGTCCTTTATAACATGCTCCACTCAATATGTGGTCTACCTTATCCAATGTCCCTGTTCGAAACAGTATATTGGTCGCACCAAACGGGAACTTCACGTGCACCTTTCTGAACATGTCGCTAACATCAAACGAGGATTTACGAAACATAACCTTTCCAGGCATTATGCCAAATACCATAATAAAAAACTAAAAGGTACCTTGTTTGTAGCTATCGACAGAATACGTCCCCACTGGAGAGGGATTAACATGGTCAGATCCATCTCTAGACTTGAAACCAGATGGATCTTTGACATGGCATCTTCCAGACCGCAGGGGTTAAATGTGGAATGGGATATAAACTGCTTCATAAACAACGCATGAAGCAACACACCACTGTTTGGCCTTTTGTATTGTTTATTTCCTCTTCCTCAATTTTATGAATTTTTACCTTCTTAAAAATATTTTTTTATCCATGTTTATTTATTGTGATCCCCCCTTTTTTTATTCCCTTTCCCTTTTAGTAAACTAGTTTTTTACTCAGAATCTGACATGAGCAGATTTTTATTTTATGTTATTCTATTATTTTTGTTACGGCAGGTGCCTCGGTTGTGCCCTTTTTCCTTCCTGTGTTGAGCCTTTTCCATTGATCTCCTTTATCTCCACAAGATGGCGATCTCCTTTTTCATCACTTCCTTGTTACATATTGGTTTACCATTAACAGCCAGAATTCAACATGGCTCTTTTAGATTCATTTCTATTACACACACCATGTTCGCCAGTAGTTAAAATGGCGCTCTCTATGTATTTATATGCCCAGACGTGATGACCCGTCACTCGGCCAATCCCCAGACGACGTCCTATCGTGATGAAACGCGTAGGGAGGAGCCTACGACGGTGACGTCATCACGTTTTCGGAAGGGCTTGAACACAGGAAGTGAATCGCGGCGCACGGAGACGCCGCCGCTCCGTTTGATTTTCCACATGCTGCATACCTTCTGCAATATTGTAAGTGTGATTCCTTCTATACTATTAAATTTTTATATCATACAATGTTGCGCTATGGAGGTGTTCTCTTTTGTATTTCCGGTTTGATGGAGTGTTAGAACCACCGATCCCGCATTGTACCTTGGGTTTTGGGAGACCTTAATCCCTATGCTGGGCGAGACTGCCATAATAGCAGTCATCGCCGTCTGGTAAGCAGACTCTACTCATACACGTTTTGGTGGATCATATCTAGGCACCTTTCGTCACAACCTCTCTTGGATGGGTGTTCTTTATTTATTTATTTATTTGTGGACTTATCAAGGACTTTTGGATTTTTCTCACATACACTTGTGATTTCAGTTTTGTTTGTTACTTATATCTGCAATATGTTTTGTCACTAATTGTTTTATATGTCACTTGGTGGAACTCAATTGTAATTTTTCACATATCATATTAGCGCTGCACTCCTCAAAAAACGCCTGTTTCGCAAAGAACCTCTTCTTTTCGGCCGAAGAGGACAGCAGGTGGTGATATGCAGAAAGAGCTGCCTGCCATGCCTCCTTGGTCGAGTCCGAAAGTTCTGTAATATACCTTTGTTCCATTTCCTGGACTCTGACTTCCATTTCAGTTTTAAGAATAGAAGAGTCATGTTTGACTTTATTCATTTCAGCAATTAAAACTCCCCTTAAATATGCCTTAAAGGCCAACAACGGACTCGTTTGGATCCTGGGTGTGAAAAAACCCACGCATGTTCCCCACTATCCCCTCATGAGAGTGGAACAGTTGCAGCCAAAAGGCGTTAAATTTCCAAGGGGCCTTAGGTAGTGTAGCTATTGGGGCTATTGTAATTTTTATGACCACCGGAGAATGGTCGGATACACTGCGGGGCCTGTGGATCATGTCAGACACAAAAGGGAGCATGTTTAAGCTGCACACTCCCAGATCATTTCTGGACAGACTGCCATGTGTTTTGGAAAAACAAGTAAATTGTCTGACCCCGGGGTTCCAGTGTCTCCAGATATCCACCCAGCCCACCTCTTGCAACAACCGCGCCAGGGTGATACCCCTGGAGAGGGCAGAGGGTCCTGGGCCCGGGTGTCTATCCTCAACTGGGTTCAGACAACAGTTAGGGTCGGTTCACACTGGGACGACTTGGGATCCGACTTGTACGCCCTCAAGTCGCCCCAGAAAGAGATTCACATTTAAGTGAATGGGAGCGTCTTAATAGACACTACTGAAGTCGCTCCGACTTCAGAGTGTACTCCCTGTACTACTTTGATCCGACTTGGTAGGCGACCTGTACCATAGAAATCAATGGAAGTCGCCTCCAAGTCGGATCTCTCTCTCAAAGTCAAGTGACTTTGCAGGGAAAACCCCTCCCTCCCAGAGAGCTGATTGTCCTGTGATTGGCCACAGCCGAAGTCGCCTGTCCTGGAGGCGACTTGAAGTCGCGTTGTAATATGCTAAAGTCGCGCTGAAGTCGCGCCAAAGCCGCGTTGAAGTCGCCGTGCAAAGTCGCGTTAAAGTCGTGTTGCCCCTGTGTGAATCGAGCCTGTAAGTCCCCCGTCACCAACAATGGCGCGTCAGGCCTGCCATCCAAGAATGTAAGCAGAGACCTAAGCACCGCTGCCGTGAAAGGAGGAGGAATGTATACAACAGCCAACACACATATCAATGTACCCAACCTGCAATGGAGAAAGACATAACGACCCTCAATATCTATTTCACTTGCAAATTCTTCATAATCCAGTGTTCCATGAATCAGCACACTCACCCCCCTAGAGTAGGAAGTGTGTGTGGAATGATAGGCCTTTCCCACCCAGGAGTATCTCAGAAAACTCACAGTGTCCGCAGTCAGGTGGGTCTCTTGATAACAAAGTATTCCGGAGATGTATTTCTTTAAGCACATGCGAATCATGGTGCGCTTTAGGGGGGAATGGAGACCCCTAACGTTCCAAGATACTATAGGGATGTCCGCCATGCTTTCCGGTGAACAGTGTTCGGTGGCTGGAGATTCATTTGTAAATATGCGAGTCGGTGTATCCTCAACCGTGCTGTGGTTCCTCTGGACCTGGTGCATACAATGAGAACGATACGTTCTTGATCAACTGAGTGTACGTATATTCTAACAGGGGAGTGTAAAACAAAAAGCTGTCCTGTGCTGTAAACTGCACACTTTGCCAACGTGGCAACTTTAACATTGTAAACGAGCATCCATCGCTCTTTTTTATTTAAAGTAAGCATCTGCATGTTCAACTTTGATCCAATTCGCTCTCTTTACTTTGGTTAGGAATATTTTGTCCCCCAGTCAAGGAACATCTTTCAATGTATAGAGAGGGTAATTTCTTGTGATCTGTCAATAGGAACAATCAGGAGTGCTTTTATCATGCTGTTCAGCTCCTTAGAAGTAATCTCCGTGGTTGGCTCAATCATCCTCCAGTGGCACCTGTTTCTTCAGTGCCTGCTCATTCCTATCCAACCAGGCTGCGGCTTCCTTAGCGGTTTCAAAGAACTGGGCCTGGCCTCTCACTACTATCCGAAGTTTCACCGGGTACAACATGGCATACAGAAGTTGCAGAAGTCGCAGCCTGCATTTGACATCCGTGAATTTGGCTCTGCGTCTCTGGACTTCTGCTGAAAAGTCCGGGTAAAAGGACACTCGGGTACCATTATATAAAATATTAGCCTTTTCACGAGCTTGTCTCAGCACAGCTTCCCTGTCCCTATAATGGAGGATTCTCGCCAGGATGGATCTGGGGGGGGGCCCCTGGTGGAGGCGGGCGTGAGGGCCCTCTGTGAGCGCGTTCCACTGCAAAAAAGGGAGAAAAGGCAGTTTTACCAAAAACCTCCACTAGCCAGTTTTCCACATATGGGAAGTGGGGTCCCTACCCACAACTTTCTCAGGCAACCCCACTATGCGGACATTGTTTCGCCTTAAGCGATTTTCTATATCCTCTGCACGATCGTTTGCTGCTTTGGCTAGTGGCAATGCTGCTCTGGTGTCCTGCGCCATGGGTGGTAACTGATCTTCCATGTCACTGACTCTACTTTCCACAGCAGTAGTGCGCTCGCGTATCTTTTGCATGTCTTGCCTTAACAGTGACACATCTTCTCTCAGGCCCACAAACTGTTCCTTCAAAGTGTTAACAGAGGCTGTACAGTTATTAACAGCTCTAAGAATATCAGCCAAAGTGGGTTGCACAGCGTCCAGGTCTGCTGAGCTGTGTGGTTCCCCAGTTGCATGGGCTATCTGCTCCCCCTCCTCCTCTCCCCAATGTATAGGGAGAGTGTCTGCCTGCATGTCCTCCTGCATGTGCTGTGTCCCTGCAGGGCGAGATGGCTGTTCTGTCCCCAGAGTCCCAGACAGCTTTTGTGCATAGTAGAGCATGTCTCTAGGGGCATCCCTACCAGGATGCTTGGGAAGCTTACTTGATTTAGGGCCAGCGTCCTTCGTTTTGTCCTGTCCGCGCGGTGTGTGCTTCACAGAGGCCGCCGCGGCGCCATCTTGGATTTCTAGGCCCGACATCTCCAGCTGTCCTTTTTGGGACTTTCCCCTGGTGCAAAACGCCGGCGGATGTTCCCCTGGGGTCTCTGGATCGTACCCGTGCTGCATATGTCGATGTAAAGTCGGTATGTGGGCTGGGGGAGGATCGGTTACCGAATCACTGCCGGGAGCTGTGGGAGATGCGTCCTCTCACATGCCTGACTTGGCCATGCCCCACGATGTCTAATCTTGATCAGAGTAAAGTTCAGCAGCCTGGGCAGTAGGAGTTTAAGCATGTTTTTATTTCAGTAGCACACCTCTGACACCCCAAAGGCAGGATAGCACCTCAAGAGGCAGGGCTGGGCTAGCATTTCACCCCAGGTCTGAATCCATGGCTAAAATAGGGGTACAGAGAAAGGATATTGGGTGCCAGTAGCTGTTTTCTTTTTAAAGTTTTGTTGCAAAATGGTTAAGAAGGTGAGGCTTAGGGGCCCTAAATACTGTAGCAGATCACTAGGGATGAGCCGAACACCCCCTGTTTGCTTCGCACCAGAACTTGCGAACAGGCAAAAAATTTGTTCGAACACGCGAACACCGTTAAAGTCTATGGGACACGAACATGAATAATCAAAAGTGCTAATTTTAAAGACTTATTTGCAAGTTATTGTCATAAAAGGTGTTTGGGGACCTGGGTCCTGCCCCAGGGGACATGGATCAATGGAAAAAAAAGTTTTAAAAACTGCCGTTTTTTCGGGAGCAGTGATTTTAATAATGCTTAAAGTGAAACAATAAAAGTGTAATATCCCTTTACATTTCGTACCTGGGGGGTGTCTATAGTATGGCTGTAAAGGGGCGCATGTTTCCCGTGTTTAGAACAGTCTGACAGCAAAATGACATTTCAAAGGAAAAAAAGTCATTTAAAACTACTCTCGGCTATTAATGAATTGCCGGTCTGACAATACATATAAAAGTTCATTGATAAAAACAGCATGGGAATTCCCCACAGGGGAACCACGAACCAAAATTTAAAAAAAAATGACGTGGGGGACCCCTAAATTCCATACCAGGCCCTTCAGGTCTGGTATGGATATTAAGGGGAACCTCAGCCAAATTTTTTTTTAAAAATGGCGTGGGGTCCCCCTCAAAATCCATACCAGACCCTTCAGGTCTGGTATGGATTTTAAGGGGAACCCCGCGCCAAAATTATAAAAAAATATGCCGTGGGGTCCCCCTAAAAATCCATACCAGACCCTTATCTGAGCACGCAACCTGGCAGGTTGCAGGAAAAGAGGGGGGACCAGAGAGCGCCCCCCTCCTGAACCATACCAGGCCACATGCCCTCAACATTGGGAGGGTGCTTTGGGGTAGCACCCAAAACAACTTGTCCCCATGTTGATGAGGACAAGGGCCTCATCCCCACAACCCTGGCCGGTGGTTGTGGGGGTCTGCGGGCGGGGGGCTTTTTGGAATCTGGAAGCCCCCTTTAACAAGGGGACCCCCAGATCCCGGCCCTCCCCCCTGTGTGAAATGGTAAGGGGATACTTGTACCCCTACCATTTCACTAAAAAAGTGTCAAAAATGTTAAAAATGACAAGAGACAGTTTTTGACAATTTCTTTATTTAAATGCTTCTTCTTTCTTCTATCTTCCCTTGGTTTCTTTCTCCATCTTCTTCTTCTAGTTCTTCTGGTTCTTCCTCCGGTGTTCTTGTCCGACATCTTCCTCCGCGGCGTCGGCGTCTTCTTCCCTTCTTCTCCTCGGCCCGCTCCGCATCCATGATGGCATGGAGGGAGGCTCCCGCTCTTCTCTTCATCTTCTTCTCTTCTTCTCTTCATCTTCTTCTCTTCATCTCTTCATCTTCTTTTCAGGCCGCTCCGCATCAATGATGGCATGGAGGGAGGCTTCCGCTGTGTGATGCTTCTCCTCTTCTGACAGTTCTTAAATAACGGGGGGGGGGGCGCCCCGCCCCCCTCTGACGCACGGTGACTTGACGGGACTTCCCTGTGGCATCACGGGGAATGCCACAGGGAAGTCCCGTCAAGTCACCGTGCGTCAGAGGGGGCGGGGTCACCGGGTGGTCCCGCCCCCCATTATTTAAGAACCGTCAGAAGAGGAGAAGCTTCACACAGCGGGAGCCTCCCTCCATGCCATCATGGATGCGGAGCGGCAGAAAAGAAGATGAAGACAAGAAGATGAAGACAAGAAGATGAAGAGAAGAAGATGAAGAGAAGAAGATGAATAGAAGAGCGGGAGCCTCCCTCCATGCCATCATGGATGCAGAGCGGCCCGAGGAGAAGAAGGGAATAAGACGCCGATGCCGCGGAGGAAGATGCCGGACGAGAACACCGGAGGAAGAACCAGATGAACCAGAAGAACTAGAAGAAGAAGAAGATGGAGGAAGAAACCAAAGGAAGATAGAACATAGAAGAAAGAAGAAAGAAGATAGAAGAAAGAAGAAGCATTTAAATAAAGGAATTGTCAAAAACTGTCTCTTGTCATTTTTAACATTTTTGACACTTTTTTAGTGAAATGGTAGGGGTACTACCCCCTTACCATTTCACACAGGGGGGAGGGCCAGGATCTGGGGGTCCCCTTGTTAAAGGGGGCTTCCACATTCCGATAAGCCCCCCGCCTGCAGACCCCCACAACCACCGGCCAGGGTTGTGGGGATAAGGCCCTTGTCCTCATCAACATGGGGACAAGGTGTTTTGGGGGGCTACCCCAAAGCACCCTCCCAATGTTGAAGGCATGTGGCCTGGTACGGTTCAGGAGGGGGGGCGCTCTCTCGTCCCACCCTGTCAGGTTGCGTGCTCGGATAAGGGTCTGGTATGGATTTTTGGGGGGACCCCACGCCGTTTTTTTTTAAATTTTGGCGTGGGGTTCCCCTTAAAATCCATACCAGACCTGAAGGGTCTTGTATAGATTTTGAGGGGGACCCCACGCCATTTTTAAAAAAATTTTTGGCCGAGGTTCCCCTTAATACCCATATCAGACCTGAAGGGCCTGGTATGGAATTTAGGGGGACCCCCATGTCATTTTTTTTTTTTAAATTTTGGTTCGGGGTTCCCCTGTGGGGAATTCCCATGCCGTTTTTATCAATGAACTTTTATTTGTATTGTTGGACCGGCAATTCATTAATAGCCGCGAGTAGTTTTAAATGACTTTTTATTTCTTTGAAATGTTATTTTGCTGTCAGACTGTTCTAAACACGGGAAACATGCGCCCCTTTACAGGCATATTATAGACACCCCCCAGGTACAAAATTTAAAGGGATATTACACTTTTATTGTTTCACTTTAAGCATTATTAAAGTCACTGCTCCTGAAAAAACGGCCCTTTTAAAACTTTTTTTTTCATTGATCCATGTCCCCTGGGGCAGGACCCAGGTCCCCAAATACTCTTTATGACAATACCATGAATATAAGCCTTTCAAATTAGCACTTTTGATTTCTCCCATAGACTTTTAAAGGGTGTTCCGCGGCATTCAAATTTGCCGCGAACACCCCAAATTGTTCGCTGTTCGGCGAACTTGCGAACAGCCGATGTTTGAGTCGAACATGAGTTTGACTCGAACTCTAAGCTCATCCCTACAGATAACTTTCTCCAAATCAATGTCCAGCTTCACACTGTCAGAACCTTTAAGCTTACCTGGCAAAACTGTAATCACATTCCCAAATTTCCCAAAATCCAAGTAAGTAACCAGCCCTTCTGAGAGACCAGCCTTCTTACTGGCTCTCTCCAGCAAGGGGCCTCCCTTGGGTCTCCTCCTGGCACAGATTCCTCCAGACCAGGCAGGACAGCTTCAGGACCACTTCAGCACATATTAGGCCCAAAAACAGACTATTGGACCTAACAGCAGAGCTCCATCCAGTAACAGCTCCCTAGGCCTTAGCCCAGAGAAAGAGAGCAGGCACATGGCCCATCCTAAATATTTATATCCCCCTCCAGCATGCACCAGTGGCATAAACTTCCTACAGAATTAGCTTTAGAAAATATAACTTTTCATAAGTTAGTTTTCTTTGTGAAATCTCATACTATGACAAGTGATACCAGGGACATCTACTGGTGACAGCAAGAAATCACAAGCCAACCTAAGCTTAGGGAAAAAAACAGGTGAAAAAAAACTATACAGTCAGTCTGAGCTAACCATAGCCCAATCAAAACAAAATAGACATAGTAGCCTCTGTTTAGGACTACTTTTATTTAAGCATCCATCTCTTTAAAGTGGACCTTTCAGTAACTTTAATGTTTAGATGAACATCTGTCACAAATCTAGGAATGTTGGGTGTACCAATGTTTGAATGTTGATAAGAGTCTCATCTGGTATAGGGAAATTTCCTTTAGGCAACTGAAGGAAAAGGGCCAGCAAACAAACTTTGTCTTCAAAAGAGTTAAACCGCTTTAATAACGTGCACTTATACCCCCTTCCTGCTCAGGCCAATTTTCAGCTTTCAGCGCTGTCACATTTTGAGTGACAATTGCGCGGTCATGCAACACTGTGCCCAAATGAACTCAGCCTGAAGTTCAGCCCCCTTCTCCTTCCCCCGTAACCAGCCCATTCACAGAGTGCAGCATGCTTTGCGCATGCTCAGTAATGATAGAGTAGAGAGCGATTACAACACCTGTCAGTTTTTACTGCGGTCTGTGTCACCATCAGGGAGATTCACCCTCTCTATTTGTCCTGTTTACTATTATTATTGAAAGTAAAAGACGCATGTAGAACCCTCTAGTGTGCTAGGGTTGTAAGTAGGTTTTGTCAGTGTAGGCAAAATTATGCAAGCTTGGCTGGCAGCCAAGCATGTTTGTGTTTGTTTTCTGGGTCAGGGTTTGATTGACTCAGAGAGGGCTGGATGACTCCCAGGCAGCATCACTGAGACCTTTTTCCTATTTCCAGAAGGTGCTGGAACCTTCTGCAAAGATGGGAGAAGAGGTGAGGTAGAGCTGTCTGGAATATTCTAAGGGCCCTGACCAATCCTCAACTTGGATTGGGAGGGGGCAGGCCCCCTCAAATACTCAGGGTCAGCCCAGCTGGAGGAGGAGTTGTTCAGGTAGAAGCTGTAGATGGAGTGTTAGGCTGTTGTGGCCTTAGAGGGAGCTCCCCAGTCTGGGGGGGTGACCTTGGGCCTGGGCTCGTGTGCGGACGGGGCCTTCCTAAAACCAACGGAGGTGTCCTGGCCAGGAGGCTTTGGAAGCAGAGAGGACAGCGGGAGGGCACTGCCAGGCCAGTCTCCAGGAGGAACAACAAGGAACAGCCTGGAGGGCTGGTGAGTGACACACAATCAGGAGGACTGGGAGGCAAGCCTGGTTGGGAGGGGCCTTAATACACTTGGAGCATGGGAGCTAAATCCTAAATAGCTAAAGACCCTGGATAGGGCAGGAGGCCGGAAGAAGTGGGCCTGTACTCAGGACGAGTTGGCTGTAGTCTCTGTCCTAACAGAGCGCATTCGGCGCAGTACAAATCCCATATCAAATCAAATCAAATCTGTCCCTTATGGAGGTGGGGGCTCGGGTGGATTGCAAAAGACATTTTAGGCCAGGCCATGAAATCCCTGTGTGAGGCTGCTTCCCTGCAGGGTTCCTGGGGGAGATGTACAGTACCTAGTGAGAAGGTGACTACAGAGAGCACAGTCCTGTGAGTACTAATGAGTCTGGGTAGAGGAGAAACTGCAAGGGAGATGGCTGCTGAGTTTCTACATATGCTTTCACATGTGGTTACTGCTGACCTTCCACTAAATGTAAATGTGTAAAGTCAAGTGACTCTGAAATGTATGTTCCTGTGATGCGATTGTTATGTCATTTCCTGAATTACACCAGTAAAGTGCAACAAAACGACATTTTGAGGATATGAAGGTCAACGGCCGCCATTGTCTTGTGGAGGCCTCTAGCATGTAGTTGGGCACAACATGGTGGAGGGTTCGGCCTCAGCAGGAAGGATAGTGTTCTAATAGGAGAGGAGCAGAGGTGAGGACTTGTGCTCTTGGCGCCAATTACAGCCAACCACAAATACCCTCTTACAGACCTGTCAGATGTTTTTTAAAGTTAACTTCCCAACAAGATTTCTTACATTAACTAGATTACCATCATATTTACATCTGTAAAAAAAAAGGCTATAGCTTTGCTTTTGCATATTCATGTGTTATACAAATCTACAATCTTGTGTGACAACACGCTCCCCAAAAACCAAAGGTACAGTAATATATTCAATTCCTCTTTTCCAACTAGAATGAGAAATTAGTTTTCGATGTGTTATTTTCGGCATGTATTTTTATCTTGCTTTATTTGACATCGCCGGTTTATTTTCTTCATCTAATTGGAATTTGTGTAGGAACACAAGCTTGTTTTCACTCCCCTATCAAGCGTGGCTGTAAAGTTGTGGCGCTTGTGATGAATGTGTGAGATTCTATTCTGGTGGGTATGATTACGATACATGCTGTTGTGAGAGAGCTATATTTGGACTTAAGCTGACTTCACTTTACTCTCCAAAGAGACATTAAATGTGTTGACTGCCCTGCCAGCAGTATTACCATGTCTAAGGCGGATTAACTTGTCTTTATTATTTTTTTTCTCTCTTCCCCGCTAGATATGGAATCGTCATATCGGTAGCTAGCTTTAAAGAAGACCTATCATGCAAAGTTGGAAAATCTTCTGTAAAAGGAACTGTGGGCTCCTTCAACCTCTAAGAATGGATTCACCCCTATACGTGGGTGTTACCTTGCACTTATGAGTAATCTCCACCAGCACACCTTTTGCAAGAAATGTCTGTCTTTATTCATCAGAAAAAAGAATATCACCAACCAATGTTTTGGGACCATACAGATCCCTTTCTCAAAGCAAACTGATATTATCAAAGATACTTTGATCCTGCACTACAGAATAACCTGCATCTACCTCTGCTGCTGCTTACTGATACCGACCTTCTTTTGTTAAATGAAAAATTACATTTCTACTGGTTTGTTTTTGGTCAAAGAGTGTGCCTAAGGCTCTTATTCTCACTTATTAATATATGTGGCAAAATAATCTTTTATAAGATCGCTTTTTTGTCACATGCATTTGTGATACTTTTACATTTTTTAAAGGTTAACCTTAAAGTAGAACTGCGGTAAAGTGTTGAACATTCAACTATTTACATGACTAAGGTATTGCTTTGTATTGGGGCTGCCATGACCTGATACCTTACCCCCACCCAACTAAGTCCCCCTTCCCCCCCCAAAGAAAAACACTGGACACAGATTTTTGGGTTGAAAAGGCCATAGCCCCCTAACTAGCTATGGTCGACTTGCATGGGTCCAGACACTGTGGTGCTCACCCTCTCCTGGGGCCGCTCTCCTTTTCTCTTTTGTTTCTCTTTCTTTTCTTCTCTTTCTCCGTTTCCTCCTTTTCTCCCTTCATTCTTGATATGAAGGCTATCAATACAGATTGCTGTTCTCCAAGGAGTAGAGTATTACAGTCTGTAATATCTACCCAATACCTAACTTGGTCCTCTATGGTACTGGTAACAGTTTTTTTTTTTGTTTGTTATGTATTACATGTTCATATGCTGTTTCTTCACATGCTTGTCTGAAGATCCCCCTGCTTGGGTAAACCACGGCATGCTATGATTCTTGAAACTTTAATAAAAATATTGAAACAGAAAAGGCCATAGCAGCCTTTTCTTAGACAACCAATCCAAAGATTACAAACTTTTAAAATTTCAATTTTATTAGCACATTTTCTAACAACAATCCTAATAAAAGTCTGACCTATTTTCTGATCTAGGGTCTTTGAAGGCACATTTCTTTTACCAACTGGCTGTATCTACCCCAATTCCACTTCAAGGCCCTCAGCCACAACTGCACCGACTGAAGAACAATTTAACTCCATTTATCCTTGATACAGCTACACAAATCTTAAATATAGAAGGTACACCCATACCTGCAATGAGCCCAGCCATTTTTTCCAAAATGTTACCACCATCTGCTGCCTTCAAAGACTCTTAAAATGATTTAAAGTCTCATTTTTTTTCTTTAAAAATAACAAAAATGTTATATTTACCTGCTCTGTGCAGTGGGTTTGCACAGAGCAGCCCAGATCCTCCTCTTCTTGCATCACTCTTTGGGACTCCTGGCTCCACCCTTTTGTCGAGTGCCCCCACAACAAGCAGCTTTCTATGGGGGCACCCGAGCCGAGCCACAGCTCTGTGTTTCTATTCAGACACTGAGCCGAGGTTCGGTCCCACCCCCTCTCTCTCCTGATTGGCTAACTGATTTTGTTTGTCAATGGCGCCACTGCTGTGTCTCAGCCAATCAGGAGGGAGAGTCCCAGACAGCCAAGGCACTTGTGCACATCGCTGGAGGAAGATCAGGCCCAGGTAAGTATTAGGGGGGCTGAGGGGGGCTACTACAAACAGAAGTTCCTAATGCATAGAATGCATTAAGATAAAAAACCCTTTCCCATTACAACCACTTTAAGAACCCTGCTGCGACAATAACATTATTGCAATAAATCCCGTTAGAACTCATATTGTAGTTTTGATGAGCTGTCAAACCCAGAATTCCCCAGCACCGAAACTCAGTTCGAAATAAGACCCACATAAACAAAAAGGAGAAAAATTAAGCCAAAGCTAGTCAAAATTGGAGGGGGAGAGGGAGAAGTTCTTCTGTCCCTATTCCTGATCCAACCAACCATGGGGCAAGTGACCACTCCTACTAAGGCCACTGTGACCCCACCCTGCCACACCTCTCCTCTATCCAATCAGGTACGACCCCCTTGTAACTTTGAAACCCATCAACCCTTTTAGTATCCCAGTCTAACTGCAACCTAGTCATGTAGACATTCCACTTAAGCTGCGCCTTCAGCTTCAGGCCTATCTTTTATTCTTCAATAAACTTTAAAACAAGCCCTCACCTTTCTAGCTGCAGGCAATTTGAAGCCATTCATCCTCAAAGTTCACCAGAGAAGCAGCAAGGCTAGATTTAGACCTTTGTCTAAACCGCCGGTCCTCTGAAAAGTTATCCGCGTTCAGAATGATTTCAGAGCCATTTGACAGGCAGTGAGGCAGGGATGTGTTGCCTCCTCACACCTGTTAACTCCATAGTTGCTTCACAAATGTGCAACACAACTGTGGCATGTGCTGTTGCTGGGCATTTGCTGCACCTTCTCATTTGCTTGAATGAGTCATGATTGGTGGGCTTGCTGCCCATCGAGTGTGACGTGTCAGATAATTTTTGCCACGGGCACAAAGCATCATGACTGTGGCATATGAACCCCCCACCCCCCTTCCCAATCCAGGCTTTACAACAAACTCCCCCAAACGCGATGGATGTTATTTGATGTTCTTCTACAATAAACATCTTAAATTAACTTCCAAACAAGACAACCATTTTAATAGAAGGCCCTGACCACATTTTTAAAGTTGTCATTAGAATAAGAGGTGAGTGGTAATCTTGCAATGAGAACAAATGTTCTGGTTACTACTGTCTAAGATAGGATTTCTAAATATTGCATCTACAAGACAGGAATTTAAGATCAGGAGACAGGAAGTAATAAATGAGTAAGTATTTTAGCTCCTCCCTACTCTGTCCATAAAAAAAATTATATACACTTTAGGAATGAATTACTCTATGGTACCTGCAGATACAGAGGTCAATGAGGGCTTCTTCTGCTGTTATTTTTCAACTTTCTTTAACAGACAAAGCCGTGCAGCAAAAGTGTCAGCTAAAGGTGTGACAGGCCCATCCGGGACAGGGGCTTTTGGAGGGGACTACAGGCTAGTCTCTTGCCTACTGACTATGGGCCCTGACATTTTTAGGGGGCTCTATTCTTTGGGAGGTGTGTGCCTGCAGGACCATTGGAGTAGTTTTACTTTGGATTCAAGTCCATTTATCCCCAATACACACAGACTCTGGGAACTGGAGGATTTGGATACAGATTTGGGGCCTCTAGGCCCAAACCAGAATATTGACTGCCTCAACTCCTAGACTCAGAGCAGATGTTAATATAATCAGCTCAAAACAACCTGAACCTGGGGTCTTCTGCTATAATCTGTTTATTAAAGAGGAAGTAAACCCCGATGGGATGTACTTCCTCTTTTGCTTCCCGCAAGGCCTGCAAATGAAAAGAATAATGGGCTAGTATGCATTGCATACTAGCCCATTATATGACACTTACCTGCAAACGAAGCCCTCGCTGTCCCCTGAGCAGACCGCGTCAATCTTCGCCCCTCTTTTTTCAGGGGCCACGGATTCTGGCTCTGTGACTGGCCGGAGTGGCGTGACATTTCGCATGTGCACAGGAGCCATCAGTCATGGCACATGCTGGGGGAAGAAACGGCACGGTAGTCCGTTTGTTCACAGCGCATGTGCCGATGATGTCATCGGTGCACTACAAGTGAAATATCTCCTAAACGGCGCACGTTTTGGAGATATTTCCACTACCTATAGGTAAGCCTTATTCTAGGCTTACCTATAGGTAAAAGTCACCAAAAAGGGTTTACAACCATTTTAAGGTGTTATGTGTTTATTGTTAAAGCGGTGTTCCACAACAAAAAAATACATTAAAAGCCAGCAGCTACACATACTGCAGCTGCTGACTTTTAACAATAGGACACTTACCTGTCCTGGAGTCCAGCGATGTTGGCACCGCAGTTTCCATCAGCTGTCGGGTGCTGCCACCACCATTGCGGGTAAGGGTACCTGGCGCATGCGCGAGGCCCCTCTCTTCTCTCCTACTGGCCCGATGGCAGGGAAAGGAGGAGGGAGGAGGAGGGAGCCCCGCAGTGATATCACGGGCCACGGCCCGGACTCCCATAAGTGGGAACAGGATATCTGTCAAAGACAGGTATCTTGTCCCCCTTCCCCCCCAAAAGGTGCCAATTGTGGCACCGGAGGGGGAGAGAAGACAAATGAGCAGAAGTTCCACTTTTGGGTGGAACTCCACTTTAAGTGTGTCTCTCCAATTTTGTGCCCCCTAGGTGTTAATTCCCATTATTAGTTGAGTTAATTAGGTCACCTATTGTTTCTGTCTGTTGGCTAATCCTCCTGGAGGTTCCTACATGATGAGAATAACCTTGTGTCAACTTTACCTTGTTATATAACCATTGTTAGGGATGGGCGAATGGTTTGGCCCGAGCATGAGTTTGGGGGGCCGTTTGTTCGCCCCCCGAATTGACCACAGTGCATTGCGGAGCTGAACAGTTCATTGCAAGCCCTGATTGGCTGAAGCAGTGAAAGCTTCAGCCAATCAGTAACACAGAGCACTGTCAAAGTCATGATTGGACACTGTCATCTTGCCTTTATCCAATCATGGCTCATTCCCACCCCACAGTATAAAAGTATTCTTTCAATGGCAGCCATTTTCAGTGTGATTTCGATGTGGAGATATATAGAACAGGGCTCTGTTCAGTGCTATTAGTTATTGTGCTATACTGTGCTATTTTGCTTCAATTGTCAGTGTAGAATATTAGTTTAGTGTCAGTCTAGGGATAGTGTGAGTGTAGTGAGGAGGACCATCATTCAGCTTTGCATATTGTGCAGCTAGAGTAGGGACAGCTCAGATAGTTTCACTGTAGTGTGGTGAGACCGCGTCATTCATACATACATTAGTGTAGAGTAGGGATAGCTCAGATAGTTTCAGTGTAGTGAGATCATGTCAGTAATCTTGACATTAGTGTATAGCTAGAATAGCGACAGTTCAGATAACATCAGTGTAGTGACGGTTTAACACCGTTTATTTGATTGCGTTACTGCCAATTTAACGGCATTTACTTCTGTGTGTGTTACTGCCAGTTTAACGCCAATAGTTTTGTGTGCATTACTTTCAGTTTAACGCCATATAGTTTTGTGTACGTTACTGCCATTTTAATGCCATATAGTTCTGTGTGCTTTACTGCCAGTTTAACATCATTTACTTCTGTGTGCGTTACTGCCAGTTTAACACCATTTACTTCCATGTGCGTTACTGCCAGTTTAACGCCATTTACTTCTGTGTGCGTTACTGCCAGTTTAATGCCATATAGTTCTGTGTGCATTACTGCCAGTTTAATGCCATATAATTCTGTGTGCGTTACTGCCAGTTTAACGCCTTATAGTTTTGTGCGTACTGCAAGTTTAATGCCATTTACTTCTGAGTGGGTTACTGCCAGTTTAACGCCATATAGTTTTGTGTGCGTTACTGCCAGTTTAACGCCATATAGTTTTGTGTGCGTTACTGTAAGTTTAAAGCCATATAGTTTTGTGTGCGTTACTGCCAGTTTAACGCCATATAGTTCGGTGTGCTTTTACTGCCAGTTTAACGTCATTTACTTCTGTGTGTGTTACTGCCAGTTTAACGCCATTTACTTCTGTGTCCGTTACTGCTAGTTTAACATCATATAGTTTTGTGTGCATTACTGCCAGTTTAACGCCATATAGTTCTGTGTGCATTACTGCCAGTTTAACGTCATATAGTTTTGTACGTTACTGCAAGTTTAACGCCATTTACTTTTGTGTGCATTACTGCAAGTTTAATGCCATTTACTTCTGTGTGCGTTACTGCAAGTTTAATGCCATATAGTTCTGTGCGTCACTGTATGTTTGCCACATTATATTGCAGTATATTATAGTGTATCCGTGGAGTGTGTCTGTGTAGTGTGAGTACTCAAATTAAAGTGCACCAAACACCACTTTACATTGATTAAAGTGCATCTACGTACAGATTTCCACTTCTTCTTTACATTTGCTTATAAGCACCACCTCCTCCCTCCCAATAATGTCTGGGAGGACAAGGAGAGACAGATGTTCCCTTGGCACTGTAAAGGGGGTCAGCAACAAATGTGTCCACAGGCAAAGGTGGACGTGGTGGTCAGTCCTCAGGCAGGGCATTAGTTCCTCTGTTTAGTGAGTTTGCCTGTGCTATCCAGCCACAGCATGCAGAGGGGGTGGTGGACTGGCTTACTAAACCTTCCTCATCCTCCTCATTCTCTGTCACACAAGCAGAGACAAGTGTGCAGTCCCCTGCAGTTGCCAGAGTGGATAAACCTGCCTCCTTGTCCACATCTATTCCTGCCATAGCCCCAACATCAGCCATTGAGGAGCCAGCTGAGTTATTTGACCACAGCGTCAGCCACTTGCTCCTTGATGATGCCCAGCCATTACTGGATTCAGATGTTGGTTCTGAGGTTGAGGATGACAGGAACATGAGCCTAGAGAGAGGGAAGAACACTGGTAGACAAACTGGCATTCATGTTCCCCCAGCTACAGCATATTGCCAAGTTGTCTCCAGTGTTATTGTTGATGATGGAGGAGATGGAGATGATGATTGTGATGAGGTCACTGATTCAACTTGGGTGCCAGATAGAGCAGAGGAGGAAACTGAAGGTGAGGGGTCACAACCCCAAGGAGGGCCAACATCAAGAAAGAGTAGAGAGCAGCCACCCTATTCCATCACATTTTACACACCCACTTAGTCTGCCCCTGCTATACTGAGCCATTACCTCTCAGCAGCCTCCACTGACAGGGATGATGGTATAGCACAGGGTGTCCCAGGTCCTAGCAGCACATCTGCCAGCAACACACCACCAGCTGTAGACTGTAGTTGGCAAATTTATCTGCCCCATCTGCTGCGGCAGAAAAAAAAATACAGTCCCTGCCACCCACATGCCCAGCGTCTAAATGCAAGCATGTCAAACTTGTTGGCAACTTCTGCCTTTCAGCCTGGTGGATTCTGCCCTCTTCCGTGAATTCACACAATGTGCTGTACCACAATGGCAGGTTCCCAGTTGCTACTACTTTTCACATATGGCCATTCCATCTCTCTACCATCACATGGAAGGGAATGTTCTGGCATCGTTGGGCAAGGCAGTCAGCCGTAAAATACACCTTACTGACGACACGTGGTCCAGCAAGCATGGGCAGGGACGATATATTTTGTTCACAGCACACTGGGTAACGCTGCTTGCAACTCGAAAGGATGCAGGAGAGGGCTTGGTGCTGCAACTTTTTGTGCCCCCACATCTTCATACAGCTGGTGGTGATGATGTCAGACCTGTCAGCTCTACCCCCTCCTCCTCTGCCACCTCCATGCCCTCCTCTGCAGAATTGTCCTATGAACATAGGGTATCCCCTAAGTGTTCAAAGGACTATTCCCAGAGTCAGGCTAAAAGGTGCCATGAAGTGCTTCAGCTGGTGTGTTTAGGGGACAGGAACCACACCAAAGCAGAGATTCTTGCAGCTCTGCAGGGACAGGCCCAGAGGTGATTCATACCATGTCAGCTAGAGCCAGGAAGGTTGGTGTGTAATAATGGCTCAAACTGCCTGTCCGTCCATGTGTCAACTTTAGACAAGGAAAGTTGGGAAAGTTGACACATGTGCCATGCCTGGCACATGTCCTCAATTTGGTGGTGCAGCGTTTCCTAAATACGTACCCAAGGTTGCAAGGTGTGCTAAAGCTAGCCAGAAGAGTCTGTAGCCATTTCAGGCAGTCATACACAGCCAGTGCTCGGTTGGCTGAAATTCAGCGGGAAATCCACCTGCCCATAAAACGCCTGATTTGTGACATGCCCACCAGATAGAACGCGACTTTATCAATGCTGCAGCGGCTACACATGCAGCAGAGGGCCGTCAATGAGCACCTGTGCGAATACGGTGCGACGACAGGCTCAGGCCACCTCGGCTTTTTTCTTTCCCATGCCAATGGCTGATCATTAAGGATGCATGCACTGTATTGTTACCATTTGAGAAGGCCACAAGGATGGTGAGCCATGACAGTGCATGCATCAGTGAAACAATCCCTGTTGTGTTCCTGCTGGAGCAGACTCTGTGTGGCATTATGGACAGGGCACTGGAGGCAGAGCAGCAGGAGGAAGAGAAGGACTTCCTTTCCTCTCAAGGCCCACTTTATTCAGACATCATCATTCCTATGTCACAGAACACACAGGAGGAGAAAGGGTAGGAGTATGAGGAGGAGTATTCTGGCACTTTCATAGGCTTTGAAGAAGAAGAAGATCAATCTGTAAGCGATGGCTTTCCAAATTCAAGGACCCCTGGGAGTAGTATGTGGCTAGGAGGAGGAAGTTCCAGATGCTGTCATCCTGAGTGACTCTGAGGAGTCTGCTTCTCAAGCCTCAGCAAATTTGAGGCGCATGGGCAACCTCATGCTTCAAAGCCTGCGAAAGGACCCAAGAATATGTGGCATAAAGGAGAAGGATGATTACAGGTTGGCAACCCTCCTTGACCACCGTTATAAGGGGAAGGTCTCATGACTCATCCCGTCCCCACAGAGAGTGCAGAAGATAAAATCTCTTGAGGACACGTTGAAGAGGATTTTATTGAACATTTTTCCTGACTCCAGTAGGTTACAGTGTCATGGAAAACATAGTTTTGAGTCTTCTGTTGGTCAAGAGAGGAGCATTGGGGAAGGCGTCCGCCTAAGTGAGGCATTTCAGAATTTTTTTAGTCCTCACTGCCCAGGGCTGTCAGTTTCCACATCCCATCGGCAGTGTGGATCGTCAGCTCTCCAGCTGACGATCCACTGTTTTACTGGGTCATGAGAATAGACCAGTGGCCAGAACTTGCCCATTATGCTATTGAGTTGTTGGGCTGCCCTGCATCCAGCATGCTTTCAGAACGGGCATTCAGTGCTGCAGGAGGTTTCGTTACTGATCATAGAAGGTGTCTGTCCACAGACTCCGTGGACTGTTTGACTTTTATAAAAATGAATCAGTCCTGGATTACCAGCTATGAAGCCCCTGATGTCGATGTCACTGATTAAGTCTTTTTGGGATGTGGAATCTCTGCAGGACTTTGAGGCTGCCTAGCTTTGAGGATGTGTAATCATTTCATCTGGAAGAATGATTTTGGTATAGGTTTCATGGGCACAATTAACACCCAAAGACAAATTTTTCAGCACCTGTTTGACAGGTGCAGAAAGAGAAAACATGCAACTGGTGCAATAGGAGCTTGGACTTTTAAGGCAGAAATGGGTGTAATAAAGTATGTAAAAGGCAACCAAGTGCCACTTTTATTAAGTACAAAAAATTCATTTTTATCGTCACTTTTAAAATATACAAAGCACACCAATTAATTAGTTATACATAGATATATATATATATAAATCAAACCCAAAGCTAATAATCAAGACACTGCCAAAGTCAAGCTGAGGTCAGTCCGTGAAGATTTGTAGCGTGCATCCCCACATGTTTCGGAAATTTTTATTGGTACATATTTTGCTTCCTCAGGGGAGATTTATTTTTGTATATCTTCAACATAGACAGGTGCATATCATTGCAATTTTTTTTTCCTTTCAAGAGCACCTTGATAGGGTTACGGTGGGAAGGCACCCCCAACACCTAAACAGTAATTTTTCTGCACCTATTTGACAGGTGCATATCATTGCAATTTTTTTACAGCAAGGCCAATTCTTGCTTTCATCAAGAGTACCTCTATAGGGTTACGGTTGAAAGGCTCCACCGACCCCCAAATACCAATTTGTACACACCTGTTACTTTTATCCAAAGTCAAAGTGACAACAGAATGTATCCAAAAATCTCTAATCTTGTTCCCAGTGCACTACATTGTGGCCTCATCATACACACTGGCTCCCCAGCTGTTGCTGAGCAAAATAAAGGCAGCTTGCAGGAAAATTTCATTTTTTTGGCTTCATAAATGCAATTATTGCTGCAGCAGATTCTAGAAATGGTACAGATCTGCCACTTTACAGGTAGACTAAGGGGACCCCCCAGGCACTATATTGGAAGGAATTTTTCATTTTTATGCTTTCACTTTAAAAATCAAAAAATCACTGCTCATTTAAAAATTACGTTTTTCACAAACTTTTTCTTATTGATACATATCCTCCAGGGCAGGACCCGGACCCCTATAACCATTGTATGCCCAATTACTTGCATATAAGCCTTCAAAATGGGCACTTTTGATTTTTGCGTTCGGGCCCCATTGACTTTAATAGGGTTCGCTATTCGGGTTCGAACTTTCGTGGTGTTCGAAAGTTCTGGTGCAAACTGAATAGGGGTCCGTTCGGCCCATCCCTAACCATTGTGTGATGTTATGGCTAATATTACCCTAATTTTATTGTTCATGTGGTGATTGACCTACTTTTGAAGTGTATAAAAACCTATATTTCTTTTCGATAAATAGTCGTTCCTTTGGTTTTACCTCAACATCTTGTCTGTGCTGGAAGGATGTGGAGAGATGGAGGTACTGTTTGGCGGAAGCATCCAAGCTAGGTGCCAGGCAGGGGCGGACTGACCATTCGGCCACTCGGGCACTGCCCAGGGGCCCCATTAGGGATGCCAGCCTCAGTAAAACCAGGGACAGTATGTAAAAATCTGTGTTTTTTTTACATCTGTCTCTGAAATGTCTATTACCGACATCCTTTTGGTCTAAAAAATTATAGCTGCCCCACCTCTCCAGTACCTTCTCAACCAATAGAAACATGTCTGTGTATACTGTGTGTACATGTATGTGTATACTGTGTGATTGTATACTGTGTGTGTGTTTGTGTATACTGTGTGGCCCCATAATCTCTGATTGCCTGGGGGCCTCATAATCTCCTATTGCCTGGGGGCCCCATGAGTTGTCAGTCCGCCCCTGGTGCAAAGTGTTTTCCATCACAAGAGGGTTGAGACAAACCACTTGACAGTGACAGGAGCGCTTACATTGGTTAGCTATTATTCATTTATGTAAAACCTTTATGCAATTAAGAAGCTTGAAAATAAAGTGTATGGTGGTGCTCCTGGTGGACCTCTAACAGCGGGCATGCATTACTGCAAATAAGCTCAAGAACCTACACCTGAAGCACCATAGTCTTAAGTGGTGTTTGCTTTAATGTGGTCAGGTCCTGCCCCTTTGCATCCCCCAGCAGGCCTAGTATGTGCAGAATATTTAATTTTTCTGATTCTCAGCATCCTCTGGAGTCTCCATAGGCCTGACTTTCATTTGCCAGATATGGAGGGTAGTCTCAGAACATTTTCTGATATTGAGACCCACTGCTTCACATCCATGATCCATTCTGGAAAGGCATTTAGGTTACACAGGGTTTCAGACCAATATCCAACTGAAGGTGATCTATTTTTGAGGTAAGAGCTGTCCGGCAGAGATACCCTGCTATCTGCACAGTGTCTGCACAGTGTGCAGACTCCAGAAAGTCAGGATCAAGTGTCTCAGTCTGGGTAGCCATATTGAGGGGCTGTTGTCTCCTGCTACTTTTTGCAGGACTGGAATGTGTCCTCTATGGCAGGATTCAGTGGAGTAATTCCTTCTGGCCATGTTCCCAAGGGTTCGGGAGAGGAAGGAGGGCAGATAAATATTGAAATGGGTCCTCTGCACCCTAAAACACAGCAGATAAAATGCTCCAGGTAGCAGAGCTCTGTAGCGAGACATCTGTCTCCATCTTGGACATGCCCCCCCCCCAGTACATGCTTCATTTACCAATACTAAGCCCTGATAAAGGTGACCTTTTGAATTGTAGTGCTGCTCCCCAGGGGGGCTGCTGAGGATTTATCCAGATCTCAGAGGGGTTTAGGGTCATAGGATACTCTGAAACATTATAAGAAATCAATGTGAGGATATTCCTATTAGAAAATTCCTTACAGGAGCAGCACACACTACAGTCCCAAAACAGATCTTACTCACAATGTCCCAGAAGTTGTCTGCCACATAGCCTCCACAGGTAGATCCTCAGTGAGGGTGATAAAAAGATCTTCTCCAGACCAGGACTTCTGGGCAGTGCCCTCCAGCAAAATGTAATTTAGCAATCTCCACTAAGCCCTCAGCCCAGATCCTGCTGAGGCCCAGACGGCAGTCCCTTGTCTCAGTAGCTCTATCTTAGTGGCAGCAGCCCCAGGAGAACTGGAAGCCTCCTTAGAGAGGAAAGAGCACTCTGCTCAGGCCTCCCAAACAGCTACCTTCTGGGCACCTCCATCCAGGGATTGGCTGGAGCATGGTAAATATCCATGCTTACTATTTAAATCTCCTGGCTCTATGTTCTGGAAGCTTCTTCTAGAAGCAGGCGAGAAAAATCAGACACCAAGCTCAGGAAACCTTGAACAGACAAAAACAATCAATTGCTGCACCACTGATTACAGTGAAGCCAAAAATTAAGTTTAACCAAGCAGCCCAACTAGAGGAGGGTGCTACAGAACCAAAGAAAGGTGTTGTCTTATTATAATACAAGATTCTGAATAAAATTTAATCTGGACTTCAGTGACTTGTAGCTTTCCTCCTTGTACAACTAGCAATAAAAACCTGACAGAGGTTTTAACCCTTCCCCACTGTTTCCAAAACAATTAAAAATATTGTTTTCCATATTAACACCTATCTCCTTTATCTATGTAATGATTCAAATACTTAGAAAATGCTTTTAGCAAATGGCAACACAAAAACCCATATATCATGCTATACAGCAGATATCGCTTTGCATTTCCTATGCACAAAATATATGCACAGTGCCAGCAGTACAAAATTCATGAATAAACTTACAGGGTGTAATTAACTTCCTTATCACCACCAAACACCTCTTATATCAGTAATTATTTTATGTCTGATAAATCCACCCCTGTGTTTTGTAGTCATTTTGCCTTTAAATTAACAGTCAAGCGCTTTTGATAAATAACTCCAATTACGGTGCAATGAATCGAAGTTCCTCTTCCTATCCAGCCTTCATATGACATGTAAATGGCTTTAAATGGCGGGTTACTAACAACAAATAAGCTGTAAAAAGCCACTTTTCATCTGACCTTTATGCTATAAAGCGTTCTGTTCAGGAATTGGCTGCCAACATGCTTAAATTCAATTCATTGTTACACAATTAATCCACTAATTAAAACAGATTGGGTAGCCACTTCTAGTGGTTTTGGTAATTGATCTGTTTAACTAGCATAAATTAAATGATTAAAGTTCAGTTAATATCTTAGTTAATGGATAATGGATTCTGAAGGAATATCAATGGTAACAATTTAGCAAAAACAGGGTGGTGCAACCCAAATTTCATTTTGGATTTCAATGGGGCAAGGCCTTCCTTGATGTGTGTTAAGAGTGTGTCTGGGTTGGTGGAGACAGAAAAAAATTGCAAATACTTAGACGTATGGCTCATCCAATTAATTGTGGTTCATTGTATGCAGACAGAGATATTATATCTGCCCAGCAAAAATAATACCAAATAAGTCTATTCTTTTTCCAGCCTACTGATCCTCAGGATTTGACCAGTGGAGACAACAAGTTTTACAATATGGCTAATTGATAATTAGGGGAAATATTTAAACTTTATCCTAAATGCAATACTTACACAATGGGGGGGGGGGGGGGGGTTAACTAAAACTGGAGCATACCAAATCTGTTGGAGCTCTGCACAGAAACCAATCAGCTTGCAGGTTTTTTTTGTCAAAGCTTAATTAACCACTTGTATACTGGGCACTTTCACCCCCCTTCCTACCCTGGCTAATTTTCAGCTTTCAGTTCATTTTGAATGACAATTGCGCAGTCACGCAACACTGCATCCAAACACATTTTTATCATTTTTGTGAGACAGATAGAGCATGCTTTTGGTGGTATTTAATCACCACTGGGTTTTTTATTATTTGCTAAACAAAATGAAAAAGACCAAAAAAAAAAGTTTTTCTGATGTGCACTGATGAGGCGACACTGATATGTGGCACTGATAGGTGGCACTAATGGGCACTAATAGGCATTACTGTTAGGCATTGACAGGCATCACTAATGGGCACTGATATTCAGGACACTGATTATCAATGTTCTGATTATCAGTATAATGTCCCCTGTGTGGTTCGCTGCTTATCGTCTCTCCTTTCCTCGCGCGCTGCAAGCATGAGGAGAGGATTATTGATAACTGGCAAATCCTGATTACATTGTGATTAGCTGTGATTGACACAGTTGGTCACATGATAAAGAGCCACTGTGATTGGCTTTTTAACTTGATCCATGATCAGCTGTGTTCAAAGGACGCAGCAATCACAGATGACTGCCGATGTGTGCTACAGGGGGCGTGCGGGAAGCGCGATCACAGAAGAAATGTCATATGACGCCCTCCCAGCAATGTGCAAACAGGCTGTAGCCCTCACTATAGCATGGTTAAAGGGATTAAACAAGTTGAAGTTAGTAGCTGATTGGCCATCATGCACAGCTGCACCAGATTCTGAGTTCTCCAGTTTTAGTACATTTTCTGCAGTGTATTCCAACAGGAATCATTTTAATATGCACATTATCAGGCCCCTTTGAAGAACTTTGAATGTTTGTCTAAGGCTACCTGTTAACATATGTTGCAATAAGGAAAGCCATTTATTTTGAATGGGTTGTCAACACCCCCAAGACCAGATCTGGCCCAGATTGCAGTGTGTTAATGTATGCTATAAGGCAAGTACTTTGCTTTATTGCATTGGGGTGGCCTTTACAATAAATGACACCAAAATGCATCAACAACAGAAGATGGTGTGGCAACACATGCGATACAACAATGCAAAGATGGAACCTTCCATGAAAAGGCTCACATTAACACCAGTCAACCCTCCCAGAAATACAAATGGGTTAAAGCATTGCAAAAGAGAGTTCTTACAGGAAAAATACTTGTGCTAGTCCCCAGCTCTGGACGTTTGGCACAGATCTTGTCACTGTTGTTTTCTAAGAGAGCTTAGCATTCAAAATCTCATTGTTCAAGCACCCTACTCACCCAGAAGGCACAGTGGTGTTACCCACACATCCCAGAAGCATCAGAAGCCTGGGTCATTTTTTGTTAAACTTTTATTTTCTATGGCTTTTTTTTAACTTCTTGACAACCTCATATGCGTCCACATCAGCCTTTGGGTTATGCGCTGAGAGTGCCCTTACTGTACCGACGCAGGCAGACACTGACAGCTCTTGATTAAGGCCTCTAATTGGGGGCCAGTGGGATGGGCTCCCGATCATATGACTGCCTTGAGAGCCAATCACAGCAGTCACATGTTTTGAAAGCTGCGCCGCCTTGAAATTTCTTTCAGTGTTCTAGACAGTGGCGGCTGGTGCTGTATATTTTGGGGGTGGGGGGGTGGCAAACAAGACACCTGTAATGTAATTGCCAGGAACCACATGCACAAGGATTATTCTGTCAGGACTTTTTGATGATTTTCGGGCTCAAGAGGAGTAATCCTTGTGCTGCGGTTCCCAACAATTACATTGCCTGGCAGATTGATATAGAAGTGGACATCGGGACAATGAACAAATTGTCGGAACTGCTGAAGATAGATAAGAACTTGTGCCTGATTACATTAACTAGTCATGTTCCTCCCCTGACCACCAGCTGAGCAGATGGAGCCCAGAGCCAACCCTAGGTAAGAGACTCGGGGGTTATCACCCCCAGATTCGGGGCTATAGCCCAGGTAGCCACCCCCTAGTGACGCTACTGCAACAAGGTTTAGGAGTGTGTCTATAGGAATATTGACTATTCTTCCAGAAGTGCATTTGTGAGGCCATGCACTGATGTAGACAAGAAGGTCTGGCTCGCATGTCTCCAGTCTAATTCATCCCAAAGATGTTCTATCAGGTTGCGGTCAGTCAATTTCCTCCACCCCAAACTCGCTCATCCATGTCTTTATGGACCTTACTTTGCGCACTGGTGAGCAGTCATGTTGGAACAGGAAGGGGCCATCCCCAAACTGTTCCCACAAAGTTGGGAGCATGAAATTGTTCAAAAATGTCTTGGTATGCTGACGCCTTAAGAGTTCCTTTCACTGGAACTAAGAGGCAAAGTCCAACCCCTGAAAAACAACCCCACACCATAATCCCCCCTCCACCAAATGATTTGGACCAGTGCACAAAGCAAGGTCCATAAATCAACTGTGCAAAAGCTCTAAGTGCAGTTCCCCGTCCCCTCCTCTGTGATCCTAAAAGATGAAGAAGGATGTTATCTAAATTCAGCACTTTTGAAGGGATGTAAAAAATGAAAAGACTTCAGATAAACAAGCTAAACTTATGTAGAAGGATTTGTTACATCTTTGTGTATCATCTGAGGCCAGTCACTTCACTGGGTATATGTGAGGGTTGGTTTACAACCACTTAAAAAAAACTAAAACAGAGAAATAATATAAGAATTACAAAAATAATTCTAAAAGCACAACACGTTCCCTTTTAAAAAACTGCAATACAATACATACCAGAACTTTTGGATTGTTAAAATTTGTCACTAAATTTGAGGGATATTACGATCACATCTGGTGGGATTGTTGAGTGGTAAAGCTATTTTGGCAAGAGCCTGAACAAATGATCAATAGAATTCTATCTAGACAGATAATAATTATCCTTTCAGTCTGCTTTGCTAAATGACATTTTTGGACAATGCCCAAACCCACCCGCAATCTTTTATTAAATATCATAGTGGCTGTTAAATGGGTTAAAGTTAAACAATGGCATACACAAGATGTACTAATAAAATTATCTATAATAAAATAAATGTGATAATGATCAATGAAAGGTTAATAAGTTCACTTTGAGATAAAACAGCTACATATAATTTAATTTTGGTATCCTTGTTTAAACCCATTTAATAGCTCCAGTAGCAGTTGTTGACAAGCCTTTGGAATAGGGTGTGAACATTGCTCTGTAGGATACCTGTATATTTTTCAAGCTCCATGGATAGAGCAGGTTGACTTTGTGTGCCTCATTTCAGGGGGGTCTCTTATTATTGCAAAATAAAACTGAACTCCACAGTGTAACTGGTGGTATATTTAGTTAGTACTCATTTTTTAAATGTATCTAAAGCAAAAACCTTAGTTCTGAATAGCATGTGCAAATGCTATTGTTCTATTGTTGTCTGTGTCATAACTGGGTGTTAGCTACACATCATTTCTCAAAAAGGACCATGGCCACGAGGACAAAAAGTGATGGGAAAATGTTACTGTTGCCACCCAAACAGGAGGTATCATGTACCTTGGTTAGAGGACGAGATGAAAAGAGGGCTTTTCTTTAACCTTTGGTCCAAAAAATCCCTGGAATGGGAAACAACAGATGATAGGGCACAGAGTAGCATGGGTGCCAAATGTCCAGTCCACTGAAGCTCACTTCTGGCAAAAGACTTGATGTGAGGTGCACATGCAGACTGATAGCAAGATCACCAAAGTGCAGGGTCACAATGACAGGAGAAGTCACAGTGGCGAAGCAGACAGAACAGTTGCTGGTAGAAACACTGGAACTCACGACTGGCTGGAAACATTGTCTGAGACTGCTCATGGTTGGCAACCATGAACACAGACAGCGGGTAAGGCAGAGTTTTGTCTAGGGGGCAGGCTGAGATCACACCTGGGGGCAGGCCAAAGTCACACCAGCAAGTCAGCAGAGATTAGCCATGTCACAAACTGTCCAAATCAGCAATACTAAGACAAACTAAGACAGGGTCTGGATCAAACTTGGTCACAACAGGAAGTTAAAGCAGATTTGAGTCCAGGGGCAGGCCAAGTCAGCAACAGCTAAGACCACAGGTACAGATGCATGTTCGGTTTACAGGATTCATCTGAAGACAATCCAGCAAATTCCTGACTCAGCTCTGTTTCTTAAAAAGTTCGTCTGACCCCAAGACTGGGATTAGGTATGCGTATGAGTTTGTCTGCATGCCCATAAATCTACAGAGCATGTCCATGTGAGTTAGCTTGTTTGCACAAATTGTATGCATGCACAACCAACTAGCGATGACCCTTGTTATGTGCATGTCATCTTCTGATGCTGTCCTTCTCCTGAAGGGAACTCTTTTAAATGAACACCTATTCCTGTGACAGATGTCTATGAGGGGATAGCCCCTTACGTTGAATAAATTACCTCCCACTTCCTGTTCCTGGAAAGGAAGTGAAATCTCCCATTGTGACATGGACAGCGCAAACTTTGCAAGGGTCTTACTCCTTCACTACTTTACCAATTTCCTTAAAGAACTCAATTTTAAAAATTAGAATAACATTTTTAAAAGTACTGTTTTATTTTTTCCAATATTTGCAGGCAGTGTGAGGAAGAAAGGTACGGTAAGCTATGCTTCCATTATTAAAGACCCACTTTGGGCAAAATATATGTAATACCTACTCAAAAACATTCTACGACAGATGTTTAATAGTTCTTATTTAGACCCAGTCCCTAAATCTTACCAATCATTGTCCAACTTTTGGTCATCCTAATTTTCCAGATAGACTCTCCCTCTCTCCCATCCTTACCTATCGATAATCTTCCCTTCCCTTTCTCCCTCCCTCCTTCACCTTTTTTCCTTTAATTTCCTTGTCTTTCCATCTTCTTTCCATCTATTGTCCTCCAATGATTCTTGCTTTATCTACTGCCTTCTCATTTCACTGTTTCTTTTTTTCCTCCCTACTCTTTTATTATTTTCTTCTCCGTATATTAAATGTTATACATTCTAGACAATTACCTCTCACAGTTCATTATTGTATCAGCCTTCTCTATGCTAGAGACAAAGACTCTCACCCATAGTTTTCACATTTAAGCCTAACTCCAGGCAAAACATCCTTCTTATTTTTATTTACCCTGAGTGAAACAGGAAATAGGAAGTGACAAACAGATTCCAGCCATGACTAGCCCTCAATTTATATCCCCAGAGGGCCCAGTGAGCTCCGCCTCCAACGTCATGTGTGCGTGACAAAGCATGCGAACGTGAATGAAGCTAGCCACCAAATGGGGGCGCGCCTACGCAGACACCCCCAGTCACACGTGCTGACATAGCACGCAATAGCGGCTCACAGCAAGAGTTCGGCGCATCTCCATTCACCATTTCAGGTCTGATTTCAGCCCTAATTTAGTGCTGAATTCGTACTTGAAACGGACCAAAAGACGCACAAGGCTCCTGTGCAATTTGCATCGGAGCCACTGCGGAGATGTGTGAACCAGATCCATAGCGAGCCGGTCACAATCTCCTGCTATGCGAATTGGATGCGGGGAAACCTGCAGTGTCAGCTGCACCATCATCACTCTTGACTCCTGATAGTGGTGATTGTGGACCATGCCTAGGCAATGTGTGTTGGCAAATCTTCTTTTAAGAAAAAATGTGTAAAAAACTGATCTAAATAAATAATAAACCTAAAAGCAGCAACTCTCCTGCAAGACATAAACACAGCTTAAAAATTGGTAAATATATAAAGTTGCACTAATATACAAACAATAAAAACCAAAATGTAATACTGGAACATCATAATAAAGTGTCCACAAGTGAAGTAGTATTAAATCCTTTTGTGAGTGTTGATAATTTTGATGTGCAACTCAGCCATCCAACACCATGGAAAGGGATCTGTGCAACAAAGCCACCACCAAAGGCAAGAATGGCTGCTTACCAGCTCCAAATGACCTCTCACCACAAGAGGTCATACGCGCTTGTGGCTATAGCCCAGCCAAGGCCTTTAACAGTACCCAGAGCTCTCCCATCCTCTGTGGACTCTTTGCCCAATGCGAGTAGGCTCCCCCCCCTCGTCGTCAGCCCACTCTTCAGGGGATTCCGCCAGGGCACTTGGTACTGTAGCCAGTGGATGGTTAACACCAAAACGTAACGTACACAGGGTTTGGCGCCCAGTGGTAGCTGTCCGCTGGTTACAGTACCAAGTGCCCTGGCGGAATCCTCCGAAGAGCGGGCTGACAAGGGGGGCCTACTTTTAATTGGGCAAGGAGTCCGCAGAGGATAGAAGAACCGTTAAAGGCCTTGGCTGGGCTATAGCCACAAGTGCGTATGACCTCTTGTGGTGAGAGGTCATATGAAGCTGGTAAGCAGCCATTCTTGTCTTTGGAGGTGGCTTTGTTGCACGGATCACTTTCCATGGTGTTGGATGGCTAATGCCGTGTCCGTTCGTGTGTACGTGGCATAAGTTGAACATCAAGATTATCAACACTCACATAAGGATTTAAAATCCTCTTTTAAGCCTGGTACACACTATTTGTTTTTCTTTTTTCGCTCAGCCCAGCTCAGAAGGAGCAACTGTACTAACAATCCAACGTTGGTACAGCAATCTGCCCTGCTGTGCTATTGTGTTCTGACAGGGGAGATTGCCCCCCTCCCCTGCCAGAACAATCCGAGCCGATCAGGAGCCAAACGGCAGACCTATGTTTAAAAAAAAAGGGGCCAATGCATCCGAAATATATTTCAGTTTTTGAAAAACAAATGAATAACTTTGGACATTTCCTGGCTACTCCAATGGCAAGATCTACATGCTTTAGTTTTTCAAACTCACATGTCTGACGCTATTGTTATATTAGATTATCTTAGATATTATGGAAATGAAGCAGGAGGAGTGAGAGAACATCCAAGATTTGTGGGAACACCCAAGTTAACAACTTGACCTGAAGCAGTAACTATGGCCTGGAGATCCCTCTGCTGGAGCAATAAGATGACTCTGCAAACCCCACCAAAAACAAAAAGATTCTTTCTACATCCAGGTTTTTTAAAACTTTTATCATTCATTTTCCAAGTATGTGATATATGTGTTAATGAGCATTTCACTGTAATTCTTTTACTTTATCCTCTTGGAAAAAAAAAAAAAGGGAAAGGTTTAGTCATAGCAGGAGCCGCAGTAAGGCAGAAATTAATTACTTTAAATGTAAAATGTCACCCATCACAGAACTTACAATAGGTGCCAAAAGCAGAATTCCATAACTAATATAGCCATAAATATTGTTACATGACAATTAGAAAATTGGAGAATAAATTAAAGTGGACTTAGACCTATTACCTCAATCTGTTATAATTAGGGACTTACATACAGTAGCTCAATGCAATTTTTGAGATCACTGAGAGAGAAAATAACAATTAATGCTGATTTATCTGGAAATTATGTTAATCTCATTAAAAGATACACTTTTTTTCTTTTTTTAACATATTGTAATGACAGCTTTGTGGATTTAAAGGCCGACACTGGGATAGGACAAAAAAAAAAATGGGAACAATATTTCAGGTCAGGTTATTTTCATATGCTATTACTTTTTTAATGTTAATTCCAATCCAAAAATTGACTGATGCAACTTAAGAATCACCACCTGGCGGCTGAATTTGGGACAATCATAATGCATAGTATTGGTGGAAGAATTGATTTTACCAGTAAGGTTTTTTTAGTTGCATATGATGTAAAGGTAAAAAGAAAAGGGTTCACAAATTTCCCTTCATCCAGACTTGTCCAGTCAATTAAAATAAATCTGCACTGGACTTGTTTTAAAAAAAAATGGATAAAATACAGGGTGATTACCAGTGTAACAAGCAGCTATAGCATGGGTGCCTGACCAATAGTGTATTTGTGCAATACAAATTCGTTTTTTATTATCGGCATACAAGCCCTGATCAAGGGGGTTTTGTGAGCCCCTGAAACACAGTATATTTTTACATTGACATCATATTTATTAAAAAATACCCATACTGGGCTGAATTAATCATTGTGCTGCTCTCATTCTCATTGCAGTATCATGCAGACATTTCCGATGACTGCTTGGGAAACCCCTGTCAACAAACATCGGAGGAGGTTCTGGACAGCCGCACTCCAAAAAAAGTTTTTGCCTTTTATTCAAAAAATGTAGTCAAAAATACATGCCACAGCAGAACGGACAAAAGAGCTTACGCGTTTCATACTACAAACAGTACTTAATCATAGCTATGATTAAGCACTGTTTGTAGTGTGAAACGCGTAAACTCTTTTGTCCGTTTTGCTGTGGCATGTATTTTTGACTACATTTTTTGAATAAAAGGCAAAAACTTTTTTGGAGTGCGGCTGTCCAGGACTTCTTCCGGTTTTAATTGCTATATGCCACCACCTGGGCTTATAAACTGGAGGAGTGGTTTTCTACCTTTGTTTGACCTACCTGGAGCGGTGATATCCCTTGCCCTGTCAACAAAAAGCTGTCTCAAAAAATTTCAGCAACTGCAGTAAGGAATTTTGTCTATTTAAGCAGTCTGGTGGTTCCGCCACCCCAAACTCGCTCATCCATGTCTTTATGGACCTTGCTTGGTGCACTGGTCAGGTCACTAATGTTGAACGAGAAGGCCTGGCTCGCAGTCTCTGCTCTAATTCATCCTAAAGGTGTTCTATCAGGTTGAGGTCAGGACGGTGTGCAGGCCAGTCAAGTTCCCCCATCCCAAACTCGCTCATCCATGTCTTTATGGATCTTGCTTTGTGCACTGGTCCAAATCATTTTAGTGAAGGGGGGATTATGGTGTGGTGTTATTTTTCAGGGGTTGGGCTTCGCCCCTTAGTTCCAGTGAAGGGAACTTTTAAGGCATCAGCATATCAGGACATTTTGGACAATTTCATGCTCCCAACTTTGTGGGAACAGTTTGGGGATGGCCACTTCCTGTTCCAACATGACTGAGCACCAGTGCACAAAGCAAGGTCCATAAAGACATGGATGAGCAAGTTTGGGGTGGAGGAACTTGACTGGTCTGCACAGAGTCCTGACCTCAACCCGATAGAACACCTTTGGGATGAATTAGAGTGGAGACTGCGAGCCAGGCCTTCTCGTCCAACATCAGTGCCTGACATCACAAATGCGCTTCTGGGAAAATGGTCAAACATTACCATAGACACACTCCTAAACCTTGTGGACAGCCTTCCGAGAAGAGTTGAAGCTGTTATAGCTGTAAAGGGTGGGCCAACTCAATATTGAACCCTACGGACTAAGACTGGGATGACATTAACGTTCATGTGTGTAAAGGTAGGTGTCCCAATACTTTTGACAATGTGGTGTACATGAACTTAGGGGAATCGAATAACCATGACACTAAAAATAGTAGCCACAACATGTTGGCTCTCATTACAAGGTAAGACAAACAAGAAACACAGGGAATCTAGCCACATTAATACCTAGATAAAACAACAAAAACATTTAAAAGTGTAAAATGCCTTTTAAGTTCTGCCATGACGTCCAAATCTCTGGGCTGTTCTAATGAAGCAAATCTGTGACACACATGAAAGCTTTCCAATCCCTTTCTACCTTGTGCACATTCCTATTGGTCATTAAGGCACCCATCACAGTAATGGGCCAATAGGAATGTGTGAGAGCAGTACACTTTGAAACACCTCCGAAATCACACTGAAAATGGCTGCCATTGAAAGAATACTTATATACTATGGGGCAGGAATGAATAAAGTCATGGATAAAGTCATGATGTGTCCAATCATGACTCTCAATCACTGTTCACGCCAATCACAGTTCAGTGCCGCAATGCATTGTAGTTGGTTCGGGGGGGGCGAACAAATGGTCGAACCGTTCGCCCATCCCTAGTTGTAAACCTCAGACATGAAATATCAACAAAGCATATCCCTCTATAGTGTGTATTTGCCTCAGTTAAGAACACTACAGTGCCTTGAAAAAGTATTCATACCCCTTGAAATTTTCCACATTTTCTCATGTTACAACCAAAAACATTAATGTATTTTATTGGGATTTTATGTGATAGACCAACACAAAGTTGCACATAATTGTGAAGTGGAAGGAAAATGATAAATGGTTTTCAACATTTTTTACAAATAAATATGTGAAAAGTGTGGCGTGCATTTGTATTCAGACCCCTTTACTCTGATACCCCTAACTAAAATCTAGTGCAACCAATTGCCTTCAGAAGTCACCTAGTTTTAAATAGAGTCCACCTGTGTGTAATTTAATCTCAGTATAAATACATCTGTTCTGTGAAGCCTTCAGAGGTTTGTTAGAGAACCTTGGTGAGGAAACAGCATCATGAAGGCCAAGGAACACACCAGACAGGTCAGGAATAAATTTGTGGGGAAGTTTAAAGCAGGGTTAGGTTATAATAAAAAATATCCCAAGCTTTGAACATCTCACAGAGCACTGTTCAATCCATCATCTGAAATGGAAAGAGTATGGCACAACTGCAAACCTACCAAGACATGGCCGTCCACCTAAACTGACCGGCCGGGCAAGGAGAGCATTCATCAGAGAAGCAGCCAAGAGGCCCATGGTAACTCTGGAGGAGCTGCAGAGATCCACAGCTCAGGTGGGAGAATCTGTCCACAGGACAACTATTAGTCGTGCACTCCACAAATCTGTCCTTTATGGAAGAGTGGAAAGAAGAAAGCCATTGTTGAAAGAAAGTCATAAGAAGTCCCACTTGCAGTTTGCGAGAAGCCACGTGGGGGACACAGCAAACATGTGGAAGAAGGTGCTCTGGTCAGATGAGACCAAAAGTTGAATTTTTTTGGCCTAAAATCTAAACCCTACGTGTGGCCCAAAATTAACACTGCACATCACCCTGAACACACCATCTCCACCGTGAAACATGGTGGTGGCAGCATTATGTTGTAGGGGTTCTTGTCTTCAGCAGGGACAGGGAAGCTGGTCATAGTTGATGGGAAGATGGATGGAGCCAAATACAGGACAATATTGGAAGAAAACCTGTTAGAGTCTGCAAAAGACTTGAGACTGTTGCGGAGGTTCACTTTCCAGCAGGAAAACGACCCGAAACATACAACCAGAGCTACAATGGAATGGTTTAGATCAAAGCATATTCATGTGTTAGAATGGCCCAGTCAAAGTCCAGACCTAAATCCAATTGAGAATCTGTGGCAAGACTTGAAAATTGCTGATCACAGACGCCCTCCATCCAATCTGACGGAGCTTGAGCTATTTTACAAAGAAGAATGGGCAGAAATGTCCCTCTCTAGATGTGCAAAGCTGGTAGAGACATCCCCAAAAAGACTTGCAGCTGTAATTGCAGCAAAAGGAGGTTCTACAAAGTATTGACTCAGAGGGGCTGAATACAAATGTACACCACACTTTTCACATATTTATTTGTAAAAAATTTGGAAAACCTTCCACTTCACAATTATGTGCCACTTTGTGTTGGTCTATCACATAAAATCCCAATAAAATACATTTATGTTTTTGGTTGTAACATGACAAAATGTGGAAAATTTCAAGGGGTATGAAAATTTTTTCAAGGCACCGTAAGTGCCATTTCTGTCTGCTGTCTCATTCTTCTGCTATCAGCATCAATACACTTCTGACACAAGAGAAAAAGGGTGAAGGGGAGGGATCTCCAGCACAAAGCCTGTGATTGACAGCCTCAGCTCTTTTCCTGCATGCTGTGTAAAGGGGTGTGTGGCCCTTCCCTCCAATCAGCTCTCTCCTCAATGAGCTCTGCAGAGTGTATTTTCAACTCTCCGCCCCCTTTTCCTGACAGCTTAGACAAGCTTTATCAATTCTGAAAAGGATATAGAGAAGAAAAGAGTGCAGATAAACAGGCACAACTTATGTAGAATGATGTGTTTAATCTCTGTGTATCACCTGAGGCCACGCACTTCAGTGGATATATGTAAGGATTTACAACAACTTTAAATACTTCTAAAGGGATGCAGACACTGCTGTTTTTCTCATCAGAACAGCAAGGTCCAAAAGACATGGATGAGTGAGTTTGGGGTGGAGGAACTTGACTGGCCTTGACTGACCCGATAGAACACCTTTGGGATGAATTAGAGCGGAGACTGCGAGCCAGGCCTTCTCATCCACATCAGTGCCTGATTTACAAATGGGCTTTTGGAAGAATGGTCAAACATTCCCATAGACACACTCCTAAACCTTGTGGACAGCCTTCCCAGAAGAGTTGAAGCTGTTATAGCTGCAAATGGTGGGTCAACTCTACATTGAACCCTACAGACTAATGCCCCGTACACACGGTCGGATTTTCCGATGGAAAATGTCCGATCGGAGCGTGTTGTCGGAAATTCCGATCGTGTGTACATAAAGCCGACGGACAAAGTGCCACGCATGCTCAGAATAAATAAAGAGATGAAAGCTATTGGCCACTGCCCCGTTTATAGTCCCGACGTACGTGTTTTACGTCACCGCGTTCAGAACGATCGGATTTTCCGACAACTTTGTGTGACCGTGTGTATGCAAGACAAGTTTGAGCCAACATCCGTCGGAAAAAATCCTAGGATTTTATTGTCGGAATGTCCGAACAAAGTCCGACCGTGTGTACGGGGCATAAGACTGAATGTCATTAAAGTGTGTGTAAAGGCAGGCGTCCCAATATTTTTCACGATATAGTGTAGGTTGCCTTCACACAGCCAGTTAGCTGTGTTCTCTGGATACCAATGGCAGATTTTTGCAGCTGGAATGACCGGGGCATACAAATAGTAGTAGCCACTTAGCCAGGGGCAGACTGACAACTCATGGGGCCCCCGAGCAATAGGAGATTATGGGGCCACACAGTATACACACACACAGTATACAATCACACAGTATACACATACATGTACACACAGTATACACAGACAGATGTAAAAATAAAAAACAGATTTATACATACTGTCCCTGGTTTTACTGAGGCTGGCAACCCTGATGGGGCCCCCTAGTGGCCCAGGGCCCTCGGGAAGTGCCCGAGTGGCTCAATGGTCAGTCTGCCCCTGCACTTAGCCTATATAAACGAATGACAGGCTGATAGTGGCTGCTGCTGTTCGCATGTGACCGTACACAATGCGTTTACCTGCGGATGCCTAAGCCTGGAAGCATCTGACTGCATCCAAGCTTGGACATCCTCAGGTAGATGATTTGTGTGCGGCTACATAAAAACAGCGCACACAAATGGTCAGTAGGGCTGGGGAAAAAAATCGATTTGAATCTTGAATCGAGTTGAGAGGTCAAATCGATTTAAATTTTCAACAAATCGATTGTTTTCACCAGGACCGGCGCTGACACCGTGCTGGTCCTGAGGAGCTGCGGGCAGGAATTTTTAGGCGAGGCCGCGGCTTCGGCCCAGTCCGTGAGGCCGGACGCCTCGCAGACTGTCCATCAAAAAAAAAACTCAATTCGAATTGTGAATCGAGTTTTTTTTTTAAAAATCGCTGATTTTTTTTTTTTTTGGGAGAAATTCGCCCAGCTCTAATGGTGAGTATAGATGAGCATGTTTAAATCCTAGTCTGAACCCAAAGCAAGCCCACTAGGAAGCTGTCACTTGTACTGGGCCAATCATACGTGCCCGAGGCATTATGCTACATGCAGCTGCACGCTTACCTGCCCCTTTTATACGTGCGGCTGCAGGGCGGGGAATACATTAACTGTTTATGATTGGCGTAGGATAGGCGACAGCTTCTAGTGGGCTTGGTCAGGTGGGTTCAGATTGGGATCCTAACATGCCTACGCTCATCCCTAATGGTCAGTAAGTGTTGTCATCACATTAAGGCACAGTAGAGCATGGGCCAAAGCTCAACCTTAGCAGCGTAATTCTATAAAGAGTGTTCTCGGGTTTTGTGGAAGCTAATAAATATATGTAAAAGCATGAGCAGGCGCCTCAGGGTTCAATCCTGCAATCCTTTATAAACTTTAACTTTCTTAACTCTTGGCTGGAAGTCTATGTGCCATTTATTTTGCACACGCTGCAAAAAAATTGCCCCTCATCCAGTGACCTTCACCAGTCATTGGTCTCTAAACTTTTCTGTTTAGGATTTATTAACTTTGCCTTGGAGTGTCTCTGCAGCAGCATAACATCCAACTCCAGCCAAGTTTTGTGGCTTAGATTGCAGGTGCTTAAAACATCTAATGCAATCACACTACTTCTTGTTGACTGTTTTCCAGGGTAATTGCAAAATCCATAATCACTGCTACATTTCTGGACAGGGTTAAAAGGAAAGGTCTGGAACTGTGGCGATGTTACAGCGTACGAAGAAAGAGTGGATTCAATGGCATTCTGGGAACTCTGCAAACTTGGCCAGGTGTAAATAGAATGAAGTCATATATGTATATAAATACATAGTAATGACCCATCAATCATTTGTGATATATAGTGATTGTCACGGAGTGCCACCCCTAGTATTGAAATATAAGGAAAGTAGGTAATGGATATAGGGAGTTGAACGGTCATCTCCAGACAAGTATAATATAACACAAACTTGAAAATATATCATTTGTTATTGAAAAAAAGTTTACAAAGACATACAAATGTATAAACAAGGGACCAAATATCTTCCCTAAAAAAAACAATAACGTATGTACAGTAGGTACATTATATATAAGCAGTCAAAGCCGACATGTTTCGCAGTAATATTGGTACATCCGCTTCTTCAAGGCTGAATTGCTTCATATTTTAGTCAAAATCTATTTACAAACAGGGAGGAAAGGGAAAAATGTACCTCAAGGCCACCCTGACCGTCCGAACTGAAGGAAGACCGAGAACGAACACGCCAAGCATGAACTCCGCACATCAAAGGACAACAATCCTGATGTATACGACTATTGTAGTCATCACTTAAAGGAGAACTTCACATACACAGTGAGTAATGAATGCCGGGCTTAATTAACAGTTACAAAATGTCATACACAGAGGAAAGAGAAAAGAAAAAAAAAGATAGATAACAATGATACACAATGCCAAAAGGCATCGCATCATGAGCCAGGATACCAAAAATCAATGCTGACCTTAGAGAAGACTATTATTGAAGGTGTTCCTGCACCCAAAAGCATTTACTATCTATAGATGTCCAAAAGGTCCAACGACTTTAAAAAGATTTAATATAGTCTGTAAGACAAAATAGAACATATATGTATCTTTCTATTAGGTAACATTTACCAGGCATACAAAAGCTGGCAGAGGTAGACCCAGAGTCCAGCTCCATACAATGAAGCAAAAAGGCAAAGCCTTACCTAGTGTGTATACTGGACGTCAGTAACGTCCAAGTGCCTCTAGTATAGGCAGCCCAAATGATAAAACAGCCGTAGAAGATGCTTCTTTTGGTGTGTGGTCCAGTCTACTATGTATAGCAACTCTGGGTCTCCCGAGGCTTGGCGTCAGATTTTCTGATGGTCAGTACACAAATCCGTCACACAAAAGTTGAAAGTACAAACACGCATGCTCGGAATCAATGCTCACCAAACACGAAATTAGCAGAAGGGACCCCAAGGGTGGGGTTCAAGAGTTGAAATTCCTTGTAGTACATCACTACGTTCGAGTTTGTGGCACGACAATTGTGTAACGTTAGTATGCAAGACAAGATCCTGGCACACGCCCTTTTGACAAAAATCAGACGCTTGGTCGGCCAACAATTGTACCGTGTGTACGAGGCTTAAGTATAAGATCCACATGCATAGGGATGTCCTCCCGGCAAACCGGAAGTGATATCATCCCACAAAACCGAAAGTGATGTCATCCCGTAAAACCGGAAGTGACGTCATCCCGCAAAACCGGCAGTGACCTTCTCCCACAAAACCGGAAGTGACACACAAAATTAAAAAAAAAGATGAATAAAATAAAATTTAAAAAAAGGGTTATAAAAGGCAGAGAAACATCCCTACCCGGTGGGCCTTTATGTACGCAATAACCACAAGTCCATGATAAAGCATCAGTGGACATGAAAAAAACCTATGGAGACCCAGTCCTGAAAGCCCAGAGGGCCATGAAGTACAAAAAAAAGGGGGGAGATGGGGGAAAAAGAAAAAGGGGAACAAAAGTTAGGCTATAGACAAAACGTAACCTTGATACAGAAAAGCCTCTCTGGCATTATTCAGAGAGAAAAGGGGCATAACTAATGAACCCATTTAGACCAGGGGGGTGGTTTGCACGCAAAGTAAAATCCCCCGAGATTCGGAGAGCAGGATACAGTTGTCAAAGTTTCCTCCCCGGGGGCAGGATGTATCCTGTCTACTGCTTGGAACTGAAGGGTATCAATATTACATAACATACAATCAGTAAAATGCCTAGCAATGGGACTCACAGGGATCTCATCTTTGATATCAGCTGCATGTTCCTTCATACGTTGCCAGAACATACGTTTGGTCTTGCCAACGTAGAAGGCATTGCAGCCTCACATTTGTATATAGATTATACCCCTAGTTTCACAATTGGCGAAGTGTTTCAACTTAATTAGAGTAGATCATGTGTAGAAAGGTTCATTTTCCACATTAATGTAGCGACAATAGTCACAATGACCACATTTGAAAGTGCCTCTAGGGCATGTACCACACTGGTCTCAGCCCCTCTGTCTATCAAAGTGGCTAGCCGTTAAGGAATCTCTGAGTGAACGATTCCTTTTAAAGGTAATATGTGAATTGGGATCTACACTGTGGAATCCTCAGTAAGAAGAGGCCAATGTTTGGACAAGATATCATAAATATCATCACTTTGTTTATTAAATTTAAGGATTGGTCTAATATTGATCCATTCAGGCCCCTGTTCACCTTGAAACAGCAATAAATTGCGAGGGCTCTCTAGTGCTCTTTTATAGGCTTTCTTAAGCGCCTTGTTGCTATAGCCCCTATCTAAAAGTCTTTCTCTGAGGGCATCTGCCTGAATTTTGAAGTCCTCATCATTTGAGCAATTGTGACGGACTCGTAAATATTGTCCAGTAGGTATGGCTTTATTTAGATGTCTAGAGTGGCTACTAGTGGCATGGAGTAGAGAGTTCCCAGCCATAGGCTTCCTAAATAAATTTGTAATAATAGATCCATCCACAGACTTGTTGATGGTAAGATTCAAAAAGGGAATAGTGGTGCTATCCACATTTAATGTGAACCACAAATTGAATAGATTATCATTAAGTCGATGCAGAAATTGACTGAGCAAATCCATGCTCCCAGTCCAGAAGATGAGGATATTGTCGATGTACCTCCGCCATAAGGATACATGACGGAAGTACATCGACAAGTCCTCCTCAGATCCAAAAATTGACCGCTTTCACCACCCAAGGTACAAGTTGGCATAAGAGGGGGCGCACGTAGTCCCCATAGCCAACCCCTGCACCTGGAGGTGGTGGGAGCCATCAAACACAATAGCATTATGGGTCAGAATGAACTGAAGGAGCCCCAAAACAAACGTATTGTACTCATAATCATCAGTACTTCACTTGTTTAAAAATAGTTTAATCGTGGCAAGTCCCAAATCGCATGGTGTACTTGAATAAACCGCCTCCACATCGATAGACACAAGCAAAGCATCAACCCCAACATTTAGACCACCAAGAATGGTCAATAAGTGAATAGTGTCCTTAAATTGTGTCGGCAAGCTCTCCACATAGGGGCACAAGTACTCGTCCACAAGTACACTAGCCTGCGAGGTAATGCTCATAATTCCAAACACTATAGGGTGACCCGGGGGTCCTGTTTGTTTTCATGCGTCTTAGATAACGTATAAAAATTAGGCGTGGTTGGATGACCAATGACTAGGAAATTTCTAGTGTCTTGGTTAATGAGGCCCTCCTGAAAGGCCCCATCCACCAAAGTCTCAAAATCTAGTTGGAAAGTGGTGATTATTAGGGGGGATATTTTTCTATACCAAGCCTGGTTAGACAAAATATCATCGCACATGCGAACATATGATGCTTAGGTCATAAAAACAATGCTACCACCCTTATCTGAGGGTTTGATAATGATGTCACATAGTTTAGATAGATTAGATAGTATTTCCTTTTGATGGTCATCCAAACGCGTCCTCCTTCTGCCCGTGGACACTAGAGTCTCAAGATCACCTGTAACTAGTTAAAGGAACACATTAACACGTGTATTAGTTGAGGTTGGGAACTTAGTTGATTTGTTTTTAGATCATTCGTGTTGCGAGGTGGGTTAAACAACGTAATTCACATCATCATCATTTATCAGGGGGTTTAAAATTAACATCCACACATTCTTTAGCTAGCTCATTAAGTGTTTTAAGTGCTCGATAATCTTAAACCACGTAAATTCACGTGGCTTAAAAATATATGATTCATCCTAAGGAAGGTCGATCGCATAGTTGTAGCAATCAAAATGGCATTTGAAGTTAAGCTTACAAGCAAATAAATTCAGGTCTTTGACCGTATTGAATAAGTCAATATTACTTTACGTGCAAACGTTATATATAAATAAGGAAATATATATATATTTCCTTTTGTTTGTAAATTGATTTTGACTAAAGGATGAAGCAATTCAGCCTTGAAGATGTGGATGTACCAATATTACTGCGAATCATGTCGGCTTTGACTGCTTGTATATAGTGTACCTACTGTACATACTTTATTGCTTTTATAGGGAAGATATTTGGTCCCTTGTTTATACATTTGTATGTCTTTGTAAACTTTTTCAATAATAAATTATATATTTTCAAATTTGTGTTATATTATACTTGTCTGGAGATGACCGTTCAATGCCTTATATCCATTACCTACTTTTCTTATACTTGGCCAGGTGTATGTGTTTTAGTCCAGGCAGCATTTTGTGCTTTTGAAAGTAAAGCAATAAATGGGAAATAAGGAAAATGGCAACTTTAAAGCTTATTTGTTTTTTAGTTGGGGAGGGTCAATTAAGTCATGCAGCAACCACCATGCACCTAGTACTGAGTCGGAATGAAGTTCCACTTTAAGCTTTAACATCACTTAAAATTTTTTCTTTACATACACTTTGTTACATAGTTACATATTTAGTCTGACTGAAAAAAGACACAAACCCATCTAGTTCAACCAAAAAAAAGGAAAAAAAAATATACATATACAATCCTATGTATAGAATTCTATACCCACAGTTGATCCAGAGGAAGGCAAAAAATCCCAATAAAGCATGACAAAATTTGCTCCAGCAGGGGAAAAAAAAATCCTTCCTGATCTCCCAAGAGGCAATCGGATATTCCCTGGATCATCTTCACCTATAAATGTTAGTACCCAGTTATATTATGTACATTTAGGAAAGAATCCAGGCCTTTTTTTTTTTAAACAATCTACTGAGCTGGTCAGAACCAGCTCTTGAGGGAGTCCAAATTTTCACAGCACTTACTGTGAAGAAGCCTTTGCATATTTGGAGATAAAAAGCAATAAGCAAGATAAGCAATACTAAAAAGCAATATAAGCTAAATATTTACTAATAACAAGAGAAACTGCCATGTACTTGTATGAGGAACATCAAACAAAAGTTATCTCCAGCTATAGGTGCTGGTCCAGCCAAAATACTGATAAAAGTGGATGGATGACCGCACTCCAGCTTGCTGAAGATCCAAAGTTTTATTGTTGAAAATAGATTATAAAAACATGTTCACTCCAACTCCACAAGACAGACTCTACAACTCCAAAAAGACAGGTATTGTTACATGTGCCTGGCTTTATGGAGCCGTGAACATGTTTTTATGATCGATTTTCTACAATAAAGCCTTGGATCTTCAGCAAGTTGGAGTGTGGACATCCATACACTTTTACCTGTATAAGGAACCCAGAAACCCGTAATTATGCTGGTGGCCTCTTGCACGATTCCCATCCAAGCACCCGTAGAAGTTGAGACAGTGTCTACAAGGGCAATGAAAGGGCACAAGTGCCAGGGCTGAAACTGAAGATGAGCAGAAGTTCAGCTGTTAGAGCACCAGGATACCAAGTTTAGTTATGAGCGGAGTCAAGCCATTAGCCGGATTTGTGAACAACCAAGCAGGAAGGCACCAAATCATAGGACAATCAAGGTCAGCAATAGGTAGAGATTGAGAACATTCGGAGAGCGAGTTACTGAGTCTATATGCAAATTCTTGGTCAGAAGTCCAAGCCCAGATTGGTAACAAAGCTGAGCAAATATAGGCAGACAAAGACAATTTAGAAGTAGGTCAAATTATAGTCAAATCAAAAATAAGGTCAAGCATACGTTTCAGGATCAAGAATTACAGGAACTCAGACTGAAAAACCATTCACATTCAGTAATGTTCCTATGCAAAACTTACCAATTAGGTACAAATATCTGTAGTGGGCAATTTGCACAGTCGTGTGCACACTATGCTGCGCGGTGTCACACATCTAGTTAGGCTTCTATGCCTACAAATATTGCACAGATATGAGCCTGAGCCTTACCGCTGGCACAAGCTTCCTGATGGCTGGCATTCTTGATGGCTGGCATGATGTTCTTAATGGCTGGCATGATCTTCCTGATGGCTGGCATGGTCTTCCCGATGACTGGTGTGATGTCTCTAAAGGCTGGCACGATCATCTTGATGGCTGGCATGATTTTCCTAATGGCTGGCATAATCTTCCAGATCGCTGGCATGACGTTCCTGACAGCAACAGAAAAATGTAACACTGTTCAAAACATTTTTTTAAAGAAAATTATCATAGGGGAAAATTGTAAATACATACATTTATTGAACAATTTTCTCCAAAGCAGCGGTTGCAGTTATCAGTCCTGTAATTCTTTATTGTCCATTGCCATAAAATCTCCCCCCGGCCACCACAGCGCAGTCCCTTATCTGTCCGTTGTAAGAAACATAATAGGATTATGAATGCTCTGCTCTTATTTTCTTATATTCATTAGTGATTTAAACATGGAGTATTACCTGTAATGTCAGCATGTATAAGTAGAGTATAGGTGGGAGGAAGTCTTCATTTACATTTTATTAACCCCTGTTACTGAAAAGTGGAGAACCTAGAGGTCATTGTAATGCAAAAAATGTGCATTTCCTTTTTTGGTAAATTACACATCAGAGATGGTCACATGGGTACGTTGGTATGTAATCTTAAGAAAATGACCCAGTAATGTACCAAAGTCACTGGATCAGCACAACAATTAGCTTTTTTTTTTTAAAGTGGCAATTCTCTTAGCCCAGGTTTCCATAAAGGCAGCCCCCCAACCCTTATCTTATAATACCACCATCACTTTGCTGCAAATATTTCAGTAAACACATTTAAAGATAATTGCTCGCGTAATCCTTTTTGTGTCACACCCCCCCCCCCCCCCACACACACACACACATACTCCTCATATCTTGGGAAGCCCTTTTAAAAATAAGATATGATTGGTGGGTGGTTTCTTTTTCCTTGTTGTGTGCTGGACCACCAATGATGCTGCATGTGATCCCATTCCATTGGCTGCTAGAGATCTGCCTCGTGCACCGTATGTTATCAGGAATGGCAAGTTGTTATTGAACATTGGCACAGTACTGAAAGCATAGCCTTCCCAGGGGGCACCTGTGAGGCTGGGACTGTGTCCCCGGTGCCTCAGGGAAAACAGGAAGTTTAAAAATAAAATGTAAGATTAACAAAAATTATTTGAGCATTTAAATGACCTTTATGACGTTTATAGATGGGCATGCAATGCTGAATGCACCATTTATTTTATTGTATTTAGGGTATAAAGGTTTGCTTTAAAGGATATCTAAAACCCAAGAGCAAAAAGGTAATATAATTACAATTTAGGAGTCCTTAGATGTGGTGGTTGCATTGGTTTTCCATGTAAACGACCCAGTAATAAATCAAAGTCATTATATTACCAAATGTATTGGGACACCTAGCATTGATCAACGTTGCCCTAGTTAACATGGACCCTTCCAGTACTTAAAGGGAATCTGTAATAAGGAAAATACACTATATTACCAAAAGTATTGGGATGTCTTCCTTTACATGCACATGAACTTTAATGGAATCCCAGTCTTAGTCCATAGGGTTCAATATTGAGTTGGCCCACCATTTTCAGTTATAACAAAGGGAATCTGTAATAAGGAAAATACACTATATTACCAAAAGTATTGGGATGTCTTCCTTTACATGCACTTTAATGGAATCCCAGTCTTAGTCCATAGGGTTCAATATTGAGTTGGCCCACCATTTTCAGTTATAACAGCTTCAACTCTTCTGGGAAGGTTGTCCACAAGGTTTGGGAGTGTGTCTATGGGAATGTTTGACCATTCTTCCAGAAGCGCATTTGTGAGGACAGGCCCTTATGTTGGACGAGAAGGTTTGGCTTGCAGTCTCCACTCTAATTCATCCCAAAGGTATTCTATTGGATTGAGGTCAGGACTCTGTGCAGGCCAGTCTAGTTTAGGTGGCTTCAAACCAGCATCAATTCCTCTAGGTACACTTTGTACATTTGCACAAAGTCAGGGAATTTGTAGGATTAGAGTCAGGTGTAAGATTAAGAAATTATACCAAGCAGATGCTAATGATCATCAATTTCAAACACAGTAGGTATAAACACAGTCATTAACTGAAACAAAAACTGTGTAGGAGGCTTAAAAGTCATCAGCCCAGAGCACCTGCTGCCATTTTTCTCCATCCCAGTTCCTATATTTTCATGCATAGGACGTGGAAACAAGGCTAAGTGACTCAACCATGCATGAAAACATAGGTATTAGTGTGCAGAAAAATGGCAGCAGGTGCTCTGGACTGATTGGTCAAAATTTGAAACATTTGGCTGTAGCAGAAGGTAGTTTGTTCGCAAAAGCCTGGATAGCAGTACAATAATGTGTGTTTGCAAGCAACAGCGAAGTATGGTGGAGGTTCCTTGCAAGTTTGGGGCTGCATTGCTGAGAATGGAGTTGGAGATTTGGTCAGGATTAATGGTGTCCTCCATGCTGAGAAATACAGGTAGATACTTATTCATCTTGCCATACTTTCAGGAAGCTGTGTGTTTGACCCCAAATGTAAACTGCAGCAGGACAACGACCCCAAACATGCAGCCAATGTCATTAAGAACTATCTTCGCAGAGAGGAACGTAAGAGATTTCAGACAACCATCACGGATCAGCTACTCCACGGTGACTCTTATAAAATCTCGGATATATACAAACCGTTCCTGATAAAATCCACTCCCTCAATTGCTTCCTCATTGGTAGCAAACTGGGGCAAAGACTTTTGTTGACTCAGATATAGTGGAAAAGGTTCTTCAAGGGTACAAGAAAACCCTCCAGCTGACCCCCAATGAGGTATGGAGACAAACTCAATTGAAGATTCTGCACCGTGCTTACATACCTTTGCTCTCAGACAAGACTGTCCAAGGTGCAGCCAGCTGCCCCATGTGCCGCCAGCCAAAACCATCTCTTTCCCACCGTTTCTGGACATGCCCCTTCATCTCCGCCTTCTGGAACCAAGTCATCTCCTACATCTTCGACATAGCGCTGCTAAAAATACCTAAAGACCCCCTACTCCTCATCTTCGGATACTGCTCCCGTGGTCCCAAACCACCCACCCTCCCTATAAGGACTGGACCTTGATCAGTCTCTTACTAGCCAGAAGACTAATTCTACAACACTGGACCTCCTCTCTCTGCCCACAGATCTCCCAGCTTAAAAGGGAGCTTCTAACCTTGCTTCACAGAGACAAGCTCAACACCGATTTCAAAAAAGAACTCTCCAACACACGCTTCTACTCAAGATGGTGGGCATTCATGCAATCAACTCTGTCCCAAGAGGAACTACAGAACTTCGAAAATACTTCTTTCGCTTACTATGACACTCCCATTACCACTCCTGAGGAAGAAGACTCTCCCGTTTTTTCCTGTAACTCTCTTGCTACTTAATACTTCAACCGACTGGTGCCTGCTCACACTTCACCCTCCACATTCTACCCACCTTCCCCCCCTCCTCTTTGTTTTGATACCAGTAGCTCCCTAGGGACCCCCCCCTGTTGATCCATCCAGTTATATTGTCATGGTATGTCTATCTAAAATTCCCACTATATATCCTACCCTTGTTATTGCTGTTATTCAACCATATATAAAAATGCATAGACTACTGGTATATACATATATATATTTATAAAATGTTCAAAAAATTTGTATACCAACCATTGTGATACCTTGTATTGCACTTTTCTTTCAATAAAATCTATTGGAAAAAAAAAGAACTATCTTCAGTGTAAAGAAGAACAAGGAGTCCTGGAAGTGATGGTTTAGTTGCCACAGAGCCCTGATCTCAACATCATGGAGTCTGTCTGGGATTACATGAAGAGACAGCAGGATCTGAGGCAGTCGACATCCACGGAAGATCTTTTCTTAGTTCTCCAAGATGTTTGGAACAACCTACATGCCAAGTTTTTTTCAAAAAACCCTGTGCAAGTGTACCTAGAAGAACTGAAGTTGTTTTGAAAGCAAAAGGCGGTCACACCAAATATTGATTTGATTTGGATTTCTCTTCTGTTCATTTACTGATCTTGATAAATAATTTTTTTTAATCATTTTGTTAATTGACAGAAAAAAACTAGTAACACTTCTATTTCTGATAGCATTCTTAATTTACAGAATGTTTTCACACCTGCCTGAAACTTTTGCACAGTACTATGTATATATATATATATATATATATATATATATATATATATATATATATATAGATGGAGGGCAGAGATACATAAATATGCCTATAGGCAAGATACTGTACAATCTATACATAAATCTTTATATGTACAGTATGTTAATTTTATTTTAACCACTTAAGGACCGAGCCTCTTTCTGAGATTTGTTGTTTACAAGTTAAAAACAGTTTTTTCTTTTTTGCTAGAAATTTACTTAGAACCCCCAAACATTATACATTTTTTTCTAACACCCTCGAGAATAAAATGGCGGTCGTTGCAATACTTTCTGTCACACCGTATTTGCGCAGCCGTCTTACAAGTGCACGTTTTTTTTTTAAAATGCACTTTTTTGAATCAAAAAATAAGACAGAAAAAGTTAGTACAATTTTTTTTAATATTGTGAAAGATAATGTTACGCCAAGTAAATTGATTCCCAACATGTCACGCTTCAAAATTGCACCCGCTCGTGGAATGGCGACAAACTTTTACCCTTAAAAATCTCCATAGGCGACCTTTAAAAAATTCTACAGGTTGCATGTTTTGAGTTACAGAGGAGGTCTAGGGCTAGAATTATTGCCCTCGCTCTACCAATCTTGGCGATACCTCACATGTGGTTTGAACACCGTTTTCTTATGCGGGCGCTAGTCACGTATGCGTTCGCTTATGCACGTGAGCTCGTCGGGACGGAACGTGTTTAAACTTTTTTTTAAATATTATTTATTTTACCTTTTATTTTTTTATTTTTACACTGTTCTTTTAAAAAAAAAATGTGTCCCTTTTATTCCTATTACAAGGAATGCAAACATCCCTTGTAATAGAAAAAAAAACATGACAGGACTTCTTAAATATGAGATCTGGAGTCAAAAAGACCCCAGATCTCATATTTACACTAAAATGCAATTTAAAAAAAATGGCCCTTTAAGAGCTATGGGCGGAAGTGAAGTTTTGACATCGCTTCAGCCCTGCAATAATATGGAGACGGGTGGGGGCCATCTTCCCCTCACTCATCTCCATGTCACAAAGGGGGCAACATCCGATGGCTCCGGTAAGCAGCGGGGGCACCGGAGTGCGGCGGGAGGGAGGTGCCCTCTCCCAATGGTCGATAAAAGTGATCTTGCGGTGAATCTGCCCCAGACACCACTTTTATCTTGAAGCGGACGCTGAAGAGGAGGATACAGGGGTTATGGCAGCTAGCTGCTGCTATAATGATATAACTCTTCAAAGTACCGATGTATAACGAGAGTGGGCGTTCCGGAAGTGGTTAAAATTTGAGCATTGATGTGTCACCTATCATTATATCAAGTTTCTGGAACCATCAGTCTGCTACTTTAGAGATTGTGACTAGTCCTCCTTCCCCCATCCAGCCAAGGTAGGGTATGATTTAATAAAAGAAACTTATTAAGTGTTTTAAATGACTCACTAGTAAGAACTTAAATAAAATAAAAAAGGAAAATATTACAAAGCAATCATTAGTGAGATGGCTGCAATAAGAGAGGTGATTTTGTGTTACCAGCCGATGAGTCTTTCAGTTTAATATCAGCCATTATGAAAGGCTTGGGAGTTTGTGTGATTCCTCCAACAAAGGAAAATCATTTGTACTTCAAGAATACAGAAACATCAGATGATTCATTCACTATCTGAGAGCAAACAATGCTTAAATATTTAAATGCCGGAAGATTGACACATTGATATTAAAAGTGTTCAGTATGTAATATCCTTCTTTGTTGTCTGCTGGAGTTATATGGAAATTGGCATGTCTCATATTATTACATGGAGCTTGTGCACAAAGTTATTCCGATAATATAATTCACAGATTTGAAGGGAACGAGTCATTTCTAAATGAAAGCTCTTTAGGGTTTTGCCTATCAATCATGTTTTAGAGTATAGGCAATATTAAAGGCAATCTATAATGGCATTATGTCAATTTTATCGTTTTTTCGGTTTATACTCAAAAAAGACATTTATGCCGCGTACACACGAGCGGACTTCTCGTCGGACTGAACCCCGAAGGACTTTTCAGCGGAGTTCCGACGGAGTTCCAACTAAACGGACTTGCCTACACACGATCACACCAAAGTCCGATCGTTTGGAACGTGATGACGTACGACCGGACTAGAATAAGGAAGTTCATAGCCAGTAGCCAATAGCTGCCCTTGCGTCGTTTTTGGTCTATGAGACTAGCATACAGACGAACTGATTTTTCAATAGGAATCAAGTCCGTCGGAAAGATCTGAAACTTGTTCTATTTCTAAGGTCCGTCAGATTTTTCGACAGAAAAGGTCCAATGAAGCCCACACACGATCGAAGTGTCCGACGGATTCGTTCCGTCGAACCTTTGATGCCGAAAAGTCCGGTCGTGTGTACGCGGCATTAGAGCCTCAGATTATTTTACTTGTCAGGTAGTCAGGCTGCTTTTTTTTTTTTTTCTTTTACAATTGTAGGCACCCTGTCCAAAACAGGAACAACTAGCCAAATTTAGTTCTACTGGGTGGTATACAACTTAGCCTATTTATAGTCTAATTGACCATTTGGTTTCCCCCCTAAAATCAGTAAAGCTGTGGTTTCTCCCTTCTGCCAGTAGTTTTCACTGATACCTCTGATATTAGTATGAGAAGCTACAATAAACCTGACTTATGAATATTCATACTTCCTCTTGCCAACCACAAGAGGAAGGGCCACGTGATCTCTCTCTTCCCACCAGGCTCTGACCTGGGGTGGGTGTGTGAGGAGCAGCTGAGTGATTATGCCTGAAGCCCGAGGCTTGTACATGTGCTTGGAGCAAAATAAGTCTGCTTGTCCTAGGAGTCCTGGTGCTTGAGGCTCTGTGGTCTGGGAGCCTGGTTGAAGACAGGAGAGGAACAGATGATGTCCAAGATGAAGAACCAGAGATCATTCTTCCACATGAGGTCCTGGGTGAGGAACTTGTGAAGAGCCTGGGAAAGCCTCATGATGGAATCACCGAGACTACTGCTGCTACTGAAAATATTTGGTTGCTAATGGAGTTGGTTGCTAATAAGAAGGTAATGGAATCAGATTAAAGGGTATCTTCTGACCTGGTGTGTCTTCTTTTTGTGTGGTTGAGTCTGTAGACCAGTAACGGGTGTCCTGAACTCCCTACCCCTGTCTCCCAGGAGAGTTAATAAACTCCTTTTGTTTTGTATCCTAAAGTGACAGGTGTCCTCTGTCTCCTTTATGCATTTTTTAGGGTGTGCCCCCCAAATCTTTCTTTGTCTAGTGTATGGATTCTGACCAAATCCCTTTGGGCTGGAGCACCCCACCCCCCCATCATTGCCTCCTATTAGTGTCTACCTGTGTTATAGGAGTCCTTTTAATTCTCCCATTTAGGGGAGTGTATGGCTCTCATGGTTCAGAGAAGTAGAATCTTCCATTCTATGGATAGCGTAGGACCCACTAATTCGGGGTACTTTGTTGCAGTAAGTGGGCTTAGCACTAAATGACCATATAGTGTGACCAAACCTCCGTAGTTTTTGAATATGTTCAGCTGTTTTTAACTAGCCTTGCAGGATAAATGTCATTTATGTATGTGTGCGCTGTAATCTTTTTTTCCGTCTGTCTACATGCCCCACTATTACCTATGTGAGCTACCCTTGAGGTAAACATCAGCCCACCCTGTCTATGGAGGTACCACCGTGCTCCCAGGGGTCATGGGGATGCTACACATAATGTATGTGTTTAATACAGTAAGGGCTCATTTACATTTGTGGTAGCCCTTGCTACCCGTCTGTGGTGGGTTGCTTTTCAGAGGGAAGCTGTCTGTCTTAAGTAAACCTCTGACATGAAATATGAACAAAGCATATCCCTCTATGGTGTGTACTTGTCTCAATCCAGAGCACTAAGTATCATTTCTGTCTGCTGCTTTGTGGCTTTGCTATCAGTATGAGTCACTTCTGACACATTTTCTTGACACCGGCAGATAAAAACATGACCAGGAGAGAGCTCCAGCACACAGCCTGTGGTTTACAGCTTCAGCTTTGTTCCTGTGTGCGGTGGAGGGGGGTGCGTCCCTTCACTCCAATCAGCTCTCAGAGCTCCCCTCACTGAGCTCTGCAAAGTGTAACTTTAGTTCCCAGCACCCTGTTTTCTAAAAGCTCAGAAATGCTGTGTACATTCTGCACTTTGAACAGCTCTGGGGGCTACAGATAAAAAGGTACAACCCATGTAGAAGGATTTGTTTCATCTCTGAGTATCACCTGGGGACAGTTACTGTAGTGTATATATGTAAGGGTTTACAACCATCTTAACACTTAAAAGCCTGCACCAGCATGCTGCAACTGCATGCCCTGTAGTAAGCACTGTCTAGACAGAGGGTCAGGGGTCCTGCAGCCTCATAGGACAGTGAGGGGAGAATGAAAACTCCTCCAACAAGCTTTACCCAGTGCTTTGCTGGACACTGAAAGAAGTCACAAGACTGCTATATACTGCAGATGAGAAAAGGTATTTAGCAGTTTATATTTACTAAAATAATTGCATCTCCATGTTCTGTGTACTGTACTACTGTGGGAGACCAGATATAGTGAATGCAGGGCCCTGGGATCAGTAACACTTTAAGTCAGAGGCCTGGATCCAGAGTTCAGTATCAAGTTTTTGTACAGTGGTAGAGCATTATTGATTCGTTTTTTCCAAGCATCAAAGGGGGGGGGGGATTCCTTCCATGTTTGGAGGATGGACTTCCTGGAATAATTTTTGAGGTCTATAAGGGATATTGTGGATATGATGGAACAATTTTAAGTGTATCATTGTATCCCTAAAGGAAATCACTGAGCCTTTATACGTGTGTTCAAACTTTGACCAGTCTTGGTCGATAAGTTGGAGTAATGGCGAAGACCACTTAAACTGGAACTTTACTCTCCCAATCAACTTTCATTATTTTTAATCCTCATACTGCTAGCATTAGATAATGGATAGGAAAGTATATCATATTTACTTGTTTTACATTTTCTTTTCTATATTTCTTCAGTTGCTTCCTGGTTTCTTGCCTAGGCCAACAGTGTCCAACATCCAAGTACCCTTATACTGTCTTGGTCTCTATCTTTGGTGGTACTGGTCGGTTGCAACAGTGTGGACCTACATATGATACTATGGTTCACACACAGCCACTCCAGATATGAAGGAGAACCCCTAAACGCTCATTATTGAATGAAGGAACCTATTGGGTCAATAATAACATACCTTACAACTTTTAGTAACAGGGGCACTTGGATGTTGGCCATTCTACCTTGTGCTTTTTGAATCTGAAACATCACTGCTGGATATGTGGAAACAACAATGAACAATAACCTAAGCATGAACTCACTGCAACAATACTGTCCACCAAATCTTGTGGCTCATGTAGCTTTGCTAATTTTCATTAAGTATTTCTAACATCTCTCATTTTCTATGCACCATATGCCTATAGCCTCTGTGCTGACGAGGCTGATTATTTACAAGGCGTAGTGAGCCACATATCAAGGAGGCATCATTGGTGCCAATAAAGTTTTTTGTGGTATTAACATACCGTCTGGGGTCAGATATACTGTATCCAGTGGTGTATTTAGGTTTTGTGCTGCCCTAGGCCTGACTAAACTCATGCACCCCCTAATTTAAATATGACCCACCCCTTCCTGCTGATGCCACACCCCTTCCTGTTTAAGACCCACCCTCTAATCTGTAAACCACACCCCTTCCTCTTTAGGCTCATTTGGCACCCTTCAGGGGGGAGGGGGGAACGGGTACCTGTTTTTGACAGGTACCCTTCCCCACTTCTGGGAGACTGCACTGCCCCCCTCTGAAGTTCGCCCCCCCCTCCTTCTTCCTCCACTGGGGCATTCAGAAAGTGCAACGTGCTTCGCACATGTGCAGTAGGGAACCGGTCGGTTTCCCTTACCATGAATGATGGTGGCAAAACCCGAGAGCCAATCTGAAAATCGGCTGAGGTGTCGACATCGCGGGATCCCAGGACAGGTAAATGTCCTAATATTAAAAGTCAGCAGCTAAATTATTTGTTGCTGCTGAGATTTAATGTTTTCACGGGCGCAGAACTCCTTTTTAATGAGTTTGCATTGATTTCAGCAGTTATGGAGCACTTTATTGCAATATCATGATCTGCATATTAATGCACTTTCACTAAATGTGGACAGTTTAATGGGTTTGCATTGATTTTAGCATGCATGGAGCACTTTGCACATGTCAGTGGCGGCTGGTGCTCAATATTTTTTTTGGGGGGGGGGGCGTAAACAAACTAAAAAATTCAGAAAAAAAATACATCAATTGCAGCCTCACTGTGCCCCATCAAACGCAGCCACTGTTCCATCAAACGCAGCCACTGTAGCAGCCACTGTGCCCATCAATTGTAGCCATTGTGCCATCAAACGCAGTCACTGTGCCCATCAATTGCAGTCACTGTGCCATCAAACACAGCCACTGTGCCATCAAACACAGCCACTGTGCCATCAAACGCAGCCACTGTGCCCCATCAAACGCAGCCAATGTTTCATCAAATGCAGCCACTGTTGCAGCCACTGTGCCCATCAAACGCAGCCACTTTGCCCATCAATTGTAGCCACTGTGTCATCAAACGCAGCCACTGTGCCATGAAATGCAGCCACTGTGCCCTATCAAAACACAGCCACTGTGTCCCATCAATCGCAGCCACTGTGCCCTCAAACACCGCAACTGTGCCCATCAAATGCAGCCACTGTGCCCATCAATTGCAGCCACTGTGCCCATCAAATGCTGCCACTGTGCCCTCAAACATAGCCACTGTGCCCTCAAAACGCAGCCACTGTGCCCTCAAAACGCAGCCATTGTGCCCATTACTTGCAGCCACTGTGCCCATCAAATGCAGCCACTGTACCCATCAAATGCAGCCACTGTGCCCTAGCAAATGCAGCCACTGTGCCCTATCAAACGCAGCCACTGTTCCCCATCAAACACAGCCACTGTGCCCTCAAACTCAGCCACTGTGCCCATCAAATGCTGCCAGTGTGCCCATCAATTGTAGCCACTGTGCCATCAAATGCAGCCACTGTGCCCATCAAATATAGCCATTGTGCCATCAAATGCCACCACTGTACCCATCAAATACCGACACTGTGCCCATCAAATGCTGCCACTGTGCCTATAACACTGATATAATTGATTCAATAATTTTACCTGCTGTCCTGGGGGTTTCCCTCATACTCCTCTCTCTCTCCTCCTCCTTCTGAGGTCACAGCCAGACCCCGCCCCAATGCCGAGAAGAAGATTCACTGCAGCAGTGCGGAGGAGAGTAGGCGGAGCATTAGGCTCCAACTCCGCCAGTCACCTGCCGCTTATGGGGGCGTGAGTCACATGCCACCCCCCGCATGAGAGAAAGCCCCCCAACCGTCTTCCCGATTCCCGGCTCCCGCGGCCGCCTTGCTGTAGTGGCACCGCTGTGTATGGGCGTGCTTGGCAGAGGGTGGGGGCATGAGTTACATACCCCCCACCCTCTGCCAAGCACGCCCATACATAAAGTGGGCTGCATGTGTGCGGGAGGCGGCCGCAGGAGCCGGGAATCGGCAAGACTGGTGGGGGGGCTTTCTCTTATGTGGGGGGGCGGCTTTCTTTGCTCTTTGCCGCCCCCCGCAAAGTTCCGCCCTAAGCCTAGGCCTTGTCGGCCTAGGCCAAAACACAGCCCTGACTGTATCTCGCAAAAGTGAGTACACCCCTCACATTTGTGTAAATATTTTATTATGTCTTTTCATGTGACAACACTACAGAAATGACACTTTGCTACAATGTAAAGTAGTGAGTGTACAGCTTGTATAAAGGTGTAAATTTTCTCTCCCCTCAAAATAACTCAACACACAGCCATTAATGTCTAAACCGCTGGCAACAAAAGTGAGTACACCCCTAAGTGAAAATGTCCAAATTGGGCCCAATTAGCCATTCTCCCTCCCCGATGTGATGTAACTCATTGGTGTTACAAGGTCTCAGGTGTGAATGGGGAGCAGGTGTGTTAAATTTGATCTTATCGCTCTCACTCTCTCATACTGGTCACTGGAAATTCAACATGGTACCTCATGACAAAGAACTCTGAGGATCTGGAAAAAAAAATTGTTGCTCTACATAAAGATGGCCTAGGCTATAAGAAGATTTCTAAGACCCTGAAACTGAGCTGCAGCAAGGTGGCCAAGACCATGCAGCGGTTTAACAGGACAGGTTCCACTCAGAACAGGTCTCGCCATGGTCGACCAAAGAAATTGAGTGCACGTGCTCAGCATTATATCCAGAGGTTGTCTTTGGGAAATAGATGTATGAGTGCTGCCAGCATTGCTGCAGAGGTTGAAGGGGTGGGGGGGTCAGCCTGTCAGTGCTCAGACCATACGCCGCACACTGCATCATGTTGGTCTGCATGGCTGTCGTCCCAGAAGGAAGCCATTTCCAAAGATGATGCACAAGAAAGCCTGCAAACAGTTTGCTGAAGACAAGCAGACTAAGGACATGGATTACCATATCCTGTGGTCTGATGAGACCAAGATAAACTTATTTGGTTCAGATGGTGTAAATCATGTGTGGTGGCAACCAGGTGAGCAGTACAAAGACAAGTATGTCTTTACCTACAGTCAAGCATGGTGGTGGAAATGTCATGGTCTGGGGCTGCATGAGTGCTGCTACAGTTCATTGAGGGAAACCATGAATGCCAACATGTACTGTGACATACTGAAGCAGAGCATGATCCCCTCCCTTCAGAGACTGGGCCGCAGGGCAGTATTCCAACATGATAACGACCCCAAACACACCTCCAAGACGACCACTGCCTTGCTAAAGAAGCTGAGGGTGAAGGTGATGGATTGGCCAAGCATGTCTCCAGACCTAAACCCTATTGAGCATCTGTGGGGCATCCTCAAATGGAAGGTGGAGGAGCGCAAGGTCTCTAACATCCACCAGCTCCGTGATGTCGTCATGGAGGAGTGGAAGAGGACTCCAGTGGCAACCTGTGAAGCTCTGGTGAACTCCATGCCCAAAAGGGTTAAGGCAGTGCTGGAAAACAATGGTGGCCACACAAAATATTGACACTTTGGGCGCAATTTGTACATTTTCACTTATTTTCACTTAGGTGTGTACTCACTTTTGTTGCCAGTAGTTTATACATTAATGGCTGTGTGTTGAGTTATGTTGAGGGGACAGCAAATTTACACTGTTATACAAGCTGTACACTCACTACTTTACATTGTAGCAAAGTGTCATTTCTTCAGCGTTGTCACAAGAAAAGATATAATTAAATATTTACAAAAATGTAAGGAGTGTACTGTCACGAACACGTACTTACCGAGGCCGAGATGCCGAGAGCGGCTCGCCCTTACGACCACGCGCACCCAGACCCCCGAAATGGGTACAGGAGGCTGGGGGCACGCGGAGGCACGGGCTTCCGGACAGGTAGCAGGTTCAGAGGCTGGAAGCGGGTGCCCCGGGATCCGGGGGGAGCAAGGCTGCAAACACAAGCAGAAGTTAGGGAATAGGCAGGTATAATCAGAATAGTCCAGCAGAGAAGTGGTTAAACAGGCCAGGGGTTTGGTACACAGATCAGGCAGGTATCTGATAGGATTGTCCAGCAGAGTAGTGGTTAAACAAGCCAGGGTTCGGTACACAGATCAGGCAGAAGTACAAGGGCAAATCCGGGAGAGTAGTGGTTAATCAGGCAGCAGAGGTTTGGTACACAGATCAGGCAAGGTACTTAGGGACAATCCAGGAGAGTAGTGGTTAATCAGGCAGCAGAGGTTTGGTACACAGATCAGGCAAGGTACTTAGGGACAATCCAGGAGAGTAGTGGTTAATCAGGCAGTTCGGTACACAGATAGGCAAAGTACTAGGGAACACAGGCACTAGGAACAGGGGAGAGCTGACGACAAACCAGCAACCCGACTGGGTGCTGGAGCCGTCAGATATAGCCCCCGTGCCCGGCGAGCGCGTCAGTGTGACGCGCTACCGGGCACCCGCACGGGCTACGGCGCGCACACGGGGACCGCCGTGCACCCGCGCGCGCCGCACCATCAGGCCGCGGACGGGTGTGCGGCGAAGCGCTCGTCCCGTGCGCATGCGCACTGGCTCCTGACAGTGCCCCCCTCCTAAGGGCGAACACTGGACGCCAAGGCTGGCCATTAGTTCTGGATGATCTTGATGAAATGCTCGAATTAACTGTGGAGCGTGTAGATTCCTGGCGGGCTCCCAGGAATTATCTTCGGGGGGGTACCCCTTCCATTGAATCAGGTACTGTAACTGTCTGCCCCTCTTCCTGCAACCAAGAATGGATTCCACTTCGAATTCATTCTCGCCATCGATTCTGACTGGCGGAGGAGGAGGTTCTTTTCTTCCTGGAAAAGGGCTGGGCACCACAGGCTTCAATAGTGACACATGAAAAACGGGGTGAATCCGGTATGTTTTGGGAAGTGTCAATTCCACCGCCACAGGGTTGATAATCCTCCTGACTTGAAAAGGCCCAATGAACTTAGGCCCGAGCTTTCGAGATGGCAGTGGTAATTTTAGATTGGTGGTGGACAGCCAGACCTCGCCTCCTACGTCAAATTTTGGGTTTGCCTTTCTGCCCCGGTCATACTGTTTCTTATAGTCCTCCTGGGTCTTGCGTAATGTATCTTGAATTCTTTGAAAATTGGACTGTAACGAGATTATCCTATCCTGAACTGCAGGAACTGCCGTTTCGGGAATGTTGTTAGCGAAGGATGTGGGGTGGAACCCACAATTGGTCCAGAAAGGAGTCTGGTTGGTGGAGGCATGGATAGAGTTATTGTACGCAAATTCAGCGTAGGAGAGGAGGCTCGCCCAATCATCCTGAGAACCTGAGCAAAAGCATCGGAGGTACTGCTCTAGCGTCTGGTTGGTCCTCTCTGTCTGACCATTGCTCTGAGGATGATAAGCTGAAGAAAGACAAATGTTGATACCCAAAGCCTTGCATAGTTCCCTCCAGAATTTGGACGTGAACTGAACGCCTCTGTCTGACACGATGCTCCTTGGTATTCCATGGAGCCTAACGATCTCCTTTAGAAAGATGTTGGCCGTGTCTACGGCAGAGGGAGTACCCCTCATGGGCAGAAAGTGGGCCATTTTGGAAAGGCGGTCGACAACAACTAGGATGGTGGAGAAACTCTCTGAGCTGGGTAGGTCAACGATGAAGTCCATGGACACGTCAGCCCATGGTCGTTCCGGAATGGGCAAAGGTCTGAGCAAACCCCAGGATTTGGTGTTCTGGCCCTTGTTTCTCTGGCATAGGGGACAGGACGCCACATATTCCCTACAGTCCCTTCTCCATCCTGGCCACCAAAAAGAACGAGAAAGGAGTTCAGCCGTTTTCTTGTTCCCGAAATGTCCTGCCATCTTGTGATCATGACACATCTGAAGGGCTAGGGACCGAGTCACTTGTGGTACAAATATTTTTCCTTTAATCCAGAAAAGGTCTTCATATTTTTTCAGGGAATGCACAGCTGGTTCTGTACATGTGCCTGATGAAGATTTGATGGAGGATATTAAGTCTGCTTGAGTTAGTCCAAGAAAATTTTGAGGAGAGAGGATCGTGCTGGGTGTTGGTATTTGGGAGTCTGCGGAAAACATTCGTGAAAGGGCATCAGCCTTCCCGTTCTTTGCCCCAGGTCTGTATGCAATATGGAAATTAAAACGAGAGAAGAACAGGGCCCAACGGGCTTGGCGGGGTTTTAACCGTCTTGCTGTTCTGAGGTACTCGAGGTTTTTGTGATCCGTAAAGATCATCACCGGATGAACTGCCCCCTCCAGCAGATACCTCCATTCCTCCAAAGCAAACTTTATAGCCAACAGCTCTCTGTCACCCACGTCGTAATTGAGTTCCGGTGGGCTGAGTTTCCGAGAAGCGAAAGCTACTGGATGCAGGATGGCCTTTGGTCCCTGTCTCTGGGAAAGAATTGCTCCGGTAGCGATTTCTGATGCATCTACCTCCAGTACGAAGGGTTGAGTCGGGTCAGGATGGCAAAGGATTGGAGCAGAACTGAATAGTTCCTTTAACTTAAGGAAAGCCTCTTGAGCGGCTGCGGACCACTGGAACGAATGATGCTGCCGAGTTAGTTGGGTAATAGGTGCCACAATGGCAGAGAATCCCACGATAAATTTCCGATAGAAATTGGCAAATCCTATAAACCTCTGTACTGCTTTTTTATTTGATGGAGCTGGCCACTCCTGAATTGCCTGAATCTTCTGGGGGTCCATTGCAACCCCATTGGTGGAGAGTATGAATCCCAAGAATTGTATGGTTGATCTCTCAAACTCACACTTTTCGGCTTTTAGGTATAGCTTGTGTTGCAGAAGAATAGCAAGAACTGTTTTAACGTGCCTCCTGTGCATCTCTAGCGAAGGAGAGAAGATGAGGATGTCGTCCAGATACACCACCAGGAAGTCATCTAGATATTGTCGGAAAATGTCATTCACTAGATGTTGGAAGGTGGCTGGAGCATTGCAGAGGCCGAATGGCATCACTAAATATTCGAAGTGACCGAATCTGGATCTAAAGGCCGTCTTCCATTCGTCTCCAGCCCTGATCCTGACGAGGTTGCAGGCCCCCCGGAGGTCAAGTTTGGAGAACACCTTGGCCGATCGGAACCTTTGGAATAGCTCAGGAATGAGCGGCAACGGGTACCGGTTCTTAATTGTGATGTTGTTGAGTTGTCGATAATCTACGCAGGGTCTTAGGGTACCATCTTTTTTTCCCACGAAAAAGATACCTGCTCCGGCGGGTGAGGATGAAGGGCGGATGAAACCTTTCTCAAGATTTTCATCTATGTACTGCTTTAGAGCTTCCAGCTCGGTTTCAGAAAGGGGAAATATCCGGCCAAATGGAATTTCGGAACCAGGAAGAAGATCAATTGGACAGTCGTAGGCCCTGTGAGGTGGTAGGCGGTCAGCCATTTGTTTACTGAAAACCTCTTGAAACTCGAGATACTCAGAGGGGACGTGTTGGAGGTTGTTTGGCGGTACCGCCATTGTGGCACAAACTTTGGAATCCGGAAGCAGGAAGTGTTGGGAGCAATACTGAGAAGAGAATGATACTGACTTGGTGCTCCATTTGATTAGCGGGTCGTGAGCTTGCAACCATGGTAGGCCAAGGATGATGGGGAAGATTGGTGAGCGAATTAGGTCAAGCCGTAAGAACTCCCGGTGGCCGGAGTCTGTGACTACTGAAATAGGTTGGGTCTCCTGGGTGATGGGACCCGAGCAAGGAAGGGATCCGTCGGCCAGGTGTATTTGTAGATCCTGCTCTTTGGTCTGTAGAGGGATCTTCAATCTGTGTGCCAAGGCGGAATCTATGAAGCAGCTGCAGGCCCCGGAATCAACGATGGCCTGCAGGCGAGTCTCCTTTTCCGGAAGCTGCAGAGAAACAAACAACATCACATAAGCCTTGGGGATGTTATGGTTAGGAAAGTTCAATATGTTTGACTGAGGGAACTTACTGGGCCTGATCGGACAGCTGCGCAGGAAGTGCCCGGTTCCTCCACAGTAGAGGCAAAGGTTAGACTGCCGCCTGCGCTGCTTCTCCTCGGAGGTCAATGGACCTCGGACCAAACCGAGCTGCATTGGTTCGACTTCAGGGACCGATGCAGTGGTAACTGAAGGTGAAGTTTGGGGTACTGTAGAGTGAGGTCGTGGTGACGCCCAGGCAGGGCGAGGCTGCTGAAACCGTTCTGAGCGCCGCTCCCGAAGGCGCCGATCGAGTTTTGTAGCTGCTTGAATGAGTTCCTCTAAGGAAGCAGGGGTCTCCATCCTAGCTAACTCATCTTTGAGTAATTCAGATAGGCCTTGGCGGTACTGGTAACGTAGGGCCGGCTCATTCCAGTTGGTGTCGGCCGCCCACTTACGGAACTCTACTGTATAGTCCTCAATAGGTCTTCTTCCTTGGGACAAATGGTGCAAGATAGCTTCGGCGGTGGCCATGCGTTGCGGATCATCGTAGAGCTGGGTCATGCTCTCAAAGAATGCCTCGATAGTATTCAGGGCAGGGCTGCTCTGTTCCATCAGGCTGTGGGCCCAAGCCTGGGGTTCCTCGGAAAGCAGGGAAATGACAAACCCCACCTTGACGATCTCTGAAGAGAAGGTTCTTGGCTGTAGGGCGAAGTAGAGGGAACATGCGTTTTTAAAAGCCCTAAACTTCTTGCGATCTCCCGAGAACCGTTCAGGTGTAGGGACCCTGGGCTCAGGAAGGGCCATGACCACAGTGGGGTTGGCCGGAGCTTGGGGAAGCGGACCCCCACTGCTGGGTGCAGGAGCTGCGGCTGCGGAGGGTAGTAACCCGGTGATCTGCTGCAGACGGTTATCAATTTGTGTATAACCTTCTTGTAGCTTCTGTACGGAGTCCGCCAGGGTAGACACTTGCTGGCACAGGATCTCCAGAGGAGAGCGCGCTCTGTCGGCCTCAGAGATCTGGCTGGTTTGTACTGTCACGAACACGTACTTACCGAGGCCGAGATGCCGAGAGCGGCTCGCCCTTACGACCCAGACCCCCGAAATGGGTACAGGAGGCTGGGGGCACGCGGAGGCACGGGCTTCCGGACGGGTAGCAGGTTCAGAGGCTGGAAGCGGGTGCCCCGGGATCCGGGGGGAGCAAGGCTGCAAACACAAGCAGAAGTTAGGGAATAGGCAGGTATAATCAGAATAGTCCAGCAGAGAAGTGGTTAAACAGGCCAGGGGTTTGGTACACAGATCAGGCAGGTATCTGATAGGATTGTCCAGCAGAGTAGTGGTTAAACAAGCCAGGGTTCGGTACACAGATCAGGCAGAAGTACAAGGGCAAATCCGGGAGAGTAGTGGTTAATCAGGCAGCAGAGGTTTGGTACACAGATCAGGCAAGGTACTTAGGGACAATCCAGGAGAGTAGTGGTTAATCAGGCAGCAGGAGTTCGGTACACAGATAGGCAAAGTACTAGGGAACACAGGCACTAGGAACAGGGGAGAGCTGACGACAAACCAGCAACCCGACTGGGTGCTGGAGCCGTCAGATATAGCCCCCGTGCCCGGCGAGCGCGTCAGTGTGACGCGCTACCGGGCACCCGCACGGGCTACGGCGCGCACACGGGGACCACCGTGCACCCGCGCGCGCCGCACCATCAGGCCGCGGACGGGTGTGCGGCGAAGCGCTCGTCCCGTGCGCATGCGCACCGGAGCCCGGCGAGCGGAGACGCTCCCTGGCTCCTGACATGTACTCACTTTTGTGAGATACTGTAAGTGCAATAATAAAAGATTGAATCAAGTGCACGAGAGGTTAAAAGCACTTACAGGATCGTAGATCATTAAAGAATGTAACATTCCTCTGGTAAATGGATCCGTCCTCTTCCGCGAATGGAGAGCCAAGTACCACCATCCAGCAGCTGTCAGATTACTTCCATATGTGCGGGAGGGAGGAGGCAATGAAGCGGCCTGTGTTCTGGGTTCCACGTTGGAATGCACAAGGCCGATGGCGTTAGTGAGAGGTGGTGGATGGTAGCACGTTTCGGAGCATGCGCGGCTCCTTCATCAGACCTACGCCCATATTCCTCGGATGGACTTATGAGGAGTGTGGGGGAGGAGAAAGGGGAGGAGTATGGGCTGGATAATGGATGATGGATGGGACTTAGGGTGTGTGTTGTTGCAGACACGCCATAAAGATGGCCAGAGTAGCAATACACATGCAGATATGTTCAATATGACTGATATTAAAGAAATGGAAAAAAGGCATAACTGGTGGGGAAACTGTAATAGTGGTGGGATATAGCGAATATATGAGTGGTGATACATTACTGGTGACCAATGGATTGGACGGATGACAAATATAGCATAATGTAATAAATGTATAAGGTGATGTCTACGGTGTGTCAGGTTCCATGATCAGACATATGGGACAGGTGGATGGTAACAGATGACTAATTTGTGATTGTTACGGGATATAAAGCAGAAATACAGAATGCAGCATGATAGATAGGTAAGTAGTAGTTGAAAATAATTTATATGACAATTTAATGGGACGATTTTTGGTTCGATCGGTGGCTCTAGAATGACGTATGTGGGGTAATTAAGAGGTACATAGGGAAATGAGTAATATAGCATGTTATAGTGGCTTATGTTATGGTTGGTAGGTGGTCTGAGGTAGTGACGTTTAGTATGGTGTTGATTTCCAGTTCTTGATTGATGCCTCCAGGCGAAAGTGCGTTTAGGGCATATATCCAATAGGTTTCCCTTTCGCGGAGACGTTGAAATCTCTCTGCCGATGGGAAACTGACTGGTATGGATTCGATGATTCACACTTTTAGGCCTTGGGTGGAGCTGGGATGGTGTTCTGTAAAGTGACGTGGGACGCTGTGGTGGTCTTTACCAGCTTCAATAAACCAACGATGCTCTCCAAAACGTTGGCATAGGGGGCGTATGGTTCTGCCTACATAGCGGAGACCTCAGGGGCAGGACAGACAGTAGACTACATGGTCTGTGGTGCATGTTTAGAATTCTTGGATTTTATATGTTTTCGCTTTTATTGTAAGTGTTGTATAAAGCTGCATGTGAGGCAGAGGGGTTTGTGGCTTTGATACATCCCGATCATAGAGAAGAATTGGAGCGACAATGATGTGTGTTTATTGTTTTTGAGTTTGCTAGGGGCAATTTTTCCTTCTATGTTGGGTGCTTTTCTGTATGAACATTTGGGTTTGATAGGTATGCTGTCTTTTAAATGAGGGTCCTGCAGTAGTATGGGCCAATGTTTGTGAACTTCCATGTTTTTGTGCTTATTCTAAAATTGGGTAGTGAACCGAATAACATTCGATGAATTGGTTTTGTGGGTGTGGGTGTTTGGCTTGACATATGTGGGGTATGATTGTTCAATGAGAAGTGGTGGATAGCGTTTTTCAAGAAATTTTAGTTTGAGGGTTACGCTTTGGGCCTGATAGTCTGCCTGCTTGGTGCAATTATGTCTGAGGTGACAGAATTGACTCTTGGGGATGTTGTTTAGCCAGCGAGGGTGATGGCAGCTATTGTAGTCTAGGAAGGAGTTTCTGGCTGTTTGTTTATTAGAGAATGTTCTGCTCTCTCCATGGGATCAGAGGCTGAACTGAGCTCTTTTCAATGCTCTGACTGGGAGAACTATATAAAATCCTTGGTCCATGGGCTCCTCCATGGGCCACAATCAGTGGGTAGAAGGCCAGCACCTATTCCCTTCCAAAAGCCCCTGTCCTGGCTGGGTTTTTCTTAGTGGTAGTGGAAGTCACCCATTGATTCAACAGTACAAGAAACACAAGGATGAATAACACATATTAGTACATATAAAGGACTTTTATTTATGGATTTATTTGTTCAATATAGTCACCGTATCCATTGGTATTAATTGCATCTATGAGAAGCCATTAATAGAAGAAGCCTCATATTATTTTTTCATGATAATTTTATTTTTACTTTGTTGAATTTTTTTTTTTAACAGATTGATGAATATGAGGTTGTAATTTAGTTTGCACAACACTATTCCTGCCCATAGGACAACATATGACGTCCTGGACTTGAATTGGAGATATCGGGATGATGCTTGCAGCTAAAGGCATCATCCCAGTATCTTTTCAGCCGGCGATTCCCCACAATGTAAAAAGCCATCCTAGCAGCTGATTAGCCGCTGGATTGCTTTTACAGGCAGCGGGAGCCTCTCCGTGCTCTCCCATGTGATCCGATGGTCCCCAGCCATCTCTATGATTCTGGGAGGCCGGAAGCGATAACATGACATCACTTCCAGCTCTGGCAGATGTAAACACTGCAAGTAGAGATCAAACTTTTTTTCTTTTATCTCATGCCTTCCAGGTTAGAGGAAAGATCTGGGGTTTTATGGACCCCAGATGTCTCCATAAAGAGGACCCGTCATGCCCTATTTTTATTACAATGGATGTTTACATTTCTTGTGATAGGAATAAAAGTGATCAACAAAAAAAATAAAGGGATAGTGTAAAAATAAAAATATAAAATAAAATAAATAATAATATATATTTTTTTAAAGCGCCCCTGTCCCCTTGTGCTTCTGCGCAGAAGCGATTGCATTTGTAAGTTGTGGCCGCATATGTAAACGGTGTTCACAACACACATGTGAGGTATCACCACGAACGATAAAGTGAGAGCAATGATTCTAGCACTAGACCTCTTCTGTAACTGTAAACTGGTAACCTGTAAAAATATTTAAAGTGTTGTCTAAGGAGATTTTTAACTACCGTAGTTTGGTGCCATTGCACGGGTGTGAGCAATTTTAAAGTGGGACATGTTAGGTATATATTTACTTGGTGTAAGATCTTTTTTATTTTACCAAAAATTGGGTTAGACATTGTGGGGTTTTTTTGCATTAAAATGAATTCAAATATATTTATACCAAACAAAAAAAATTTGTGTTTGCGCAAATACCATGTGACATAAAAAATTACAATGACCACCATTTTATTCTCTAGGGTCTTTTCTAAAAAAATATTTATTTAAAGTTTATTTAAAAAAATATATATTTAAAGTTTGGGGTTCTGATTAATTTTTAAGCAAAAAAAGTATGAGTTTTACATGTAGGATAAAAATGATTGATTGCTTTTCTGCGCATGTTTCACAGGTTTGAGGAGGCGTTATGCCACCCTTCTCACCACCTGTTTTAACCCCTAAAAACCCACACTACTTGAATGGGTCGCACTTGGCGGGGGGCACAACACGGGAGCTCATTTTTGTATGCCGGCACGTGTACAGAACACCCCTGTCCTCTGCCTTTAGTTTAAGGGGGACCAGTTGGGGTAGTAAAGACCTGGCTCAAGCTTGTGTTTTTAACGCCCCCAAATGCAAGTGTAAACATGGCCTTGGCGCCTTGGTGACTTTAAAAACTATATTGTGTCTGCTTGGCACATTTATTTCTGGCATGATAAGGCACATGGGGACTTACTAGTCTCTTGGCAGCAGAATGTCTGCTCTCTGCTCAGTCCCTATTTAAAGAATACAATAAATATGCTGTACCTGAAAGCCTATATTAGCGTCCAATAAGGAGATTGGAAAAAAGTCAGCATTGTTTATGTCACTCAGGATCCATCTGACCTGGGGCTGCTTCATTCTCTGTCTGCGTTCCCCGCATACTAAATCATCCAGCATGGATCTTCCTGAAAGTGATAAATTGTAACTAAATTGTTATTCCTCTGCCAGTCTGACTCATTGGAAAGGCCATTTAATAATAATAAATAACATGATAAAATGACTTTTAGATAAAAGCTTCCTGGCTAGGAAATGTCACTGTATAGCCAATTGTGCTGTGCATTAAACACTTACACCTGACAATCTTGGTCAAGCTGCTGGGTTAAAAAGCCACGAGTATTTGACTTTTAAAAGGAGAGACACTCTCTGGACAGAATCCCAACGCTGCACAAAGCTTCAGAACCAAACTAGACAGATGCTCCGGAATCAAAGCCCAACACTTGGAAACTCGAAAATCTTGCATTGCAGGGGTTAATTGCTCATTTAGGTCTAGGGGCTTGTGAAAGTAGCTTTACTTATCTGATCCTCTGCTCCTCTGCACTGCTAGACCAGTCCCTGCAGTGTCTTTTACCCCATGCTCCGGTAGTCTAAGGTCCATCAGGATCAATGCAAGTCTGCATTGGACGTCCACTGAAAGACAGTCTACCGCCGCATTAGGGAGCATTGGTGGTGCGTCCATAAAGGGCATAGGAGCGCTGCCCCCTCTCTCCTGGCTCCTGCATGAATCTATCTATGGTCGCTGCTGACACCCACTATTCAGGTGTCCGGCCCCTTTTCGGGCGCCAGGCACCTGAATTACAGCGGCGGGGGGTGTTTTTTGGAAGCACTTGCTTAGAGCCGTAGGCTCTAATAGGCGCCCAAAAAGGTGAAAAGCGGGCGCAATGCTGTGCGTTCACTGTTCACTCAGCTGTGTGTTAGCGAAGCGAAGGAATTCGCTTTGCTAACACTGAACTGCCTCTCAGCCAATCAGGTGCTCGGATCTGTGACCTGTCACCTGATTGGCTGAAACATCAGGTGCTGTGTTTGGACGCCTGATAAAGAGGATGGAAGAAGACATCGAGGAGCATGCAGGACATCGCCGCTGATCCGCTGCGAGACAGGTAAGTGCTGGGCATTGCACACTGGCAGCATTTGATGGGGCACAGTAGCGGCAATTGATGGGCACAGTAGCGGCAATTGATAGGCACACTGGCAGTAATTGATGGGTACAGTAGCTGTGTTTGATGGCACAGTGGCTACGCTTGATGGGCACAGTGGCTGCATTTGATGGGCACAGTGGCTGCGTTTGATGGGCACAGTGGCAGCTTTTGATGGCACAGTGGCTGCGTTTGATGGGCACAGTGGTTGCGTTTGATGGGCACAGTGGTTGCGTTTGATGGGCACAGTGGCTGTGTTTGATGGGCACAGTGGCAGCGTTTGATGGGCACAGTGGCAGCGTTTGATGGGCACAGTGGCAGCATTTGATGGGCACAGTGGCTGCGTTTGATTGGCACAGTGGCTGTGTTTGATGGCACGGTGTTGGCAATTGATGTGCACAGTAGCTGCGTTTGATGGCACAGTGGCTGCAATTGATGAGGGTTTTTTTTTTAGTTTGTTTGCGCCCCCCCAAAAATTTTGAGCACCAGCTGCCACTGAGCACCGCCTACCGGGGCAGCAGAGGATCAGGTCAGTAAAAAATACTTTCACTCTCCTCTAGACTGACCACTTAATGTCCACCCCATAGCAGTTTAACTGTTACAGGGCGGCTTGCCTGTGCAGAATCACATACTGTATATGTGACGCACCCCCACGTAACTGGGATCCCCCACCCTGCACAGCCAGGCACACCAAATTTCCACAAGCACTCCAGAGGCAGAGTACAGACCGTCTTTGTTTTTTTTTGTTATCTATTGAGTGATAATAACTTGGATAGGGATGGGAGGTTTTGGGATGCCCACTTGACTTCAGAACAAACTTCTGGGACATCAAAAATAATAATGCGCCAACCAGAGAGCAAAGCAGCCAACACCACAATCAGACAAATTGTAGAAGAATGAAAATAAAATAAGTGTGGCGCTAAAAAAATGTCCTTTACTGGGCAAAGCCAAACAGAATAGTGTCTGGAAGGCAATATGCACACCAAAGAGTGTTAATGAAAATAAGTCCTATGAGGACTGTTGGTTGACACCAACAAAACTAATAAATGGTTCAAAACCCAAAATAAACAAAAGAAATATATAGATGAATCCTGAATGTGGTATGAGTGGCACCTAAAGTGAACCAGTGAACAAGGCAATATATGTGTGTATATTTTAAAAAGAACCACAAATCCCAACCATAGGGAAGAGTAGTTCTATAGGAACTACAAAGATGTGAGGGTTGGATACATCACAAGCATAATGTACAAAAATATAAAGTAAATGGTGTAAATAAAGTGTGAAGGTGGTGCATAACACAAGGGTATTGCACAAAAAAGTAAAATTGGTTATAAAAGAGAGAAACAATAACTAAATATAATAGGCTGATAATAAAAGTCCATCCGGAACTAATAAAAGTAAAGTGGTAACTCAAAGTCCAAATATTGAAATATGGAGCGATCAGCAGCCAACAAGCTCAGTGTGGGAAGATCAAATGATCCAAAGATGGCATCCACGAGTTGCGATCATAAACATCTGTGTGAAAGGTGTAGGCATAAATACCCTTACCAGAGATGGTGGACTCCCAGTCGGTGACTTGGGAGTCAAACGGGCTTGTATTGGAGTAGGAAGATGGCTTCTGGATCCCAACAGTTGAGGATGGCAGCGGGATAGCGGTGTTCACCGACTCGATCGCTCTGAACTCACCAACCTGTCACTTCGAAGATATCAGTGACAGGTGCTTGTTATAGATCCAGCTTCGTAGGCAGGATGTCACTCCAAACCAACATGGCAGCAGCAAGTCAAGTGCTCACATCTGAAGGCAGACATCTGTGTCTCTGCAAATCCATCTTTTCCCCTAGTAAAAGCAGCACACTGTGCACACAAAAACACTGGCTAGGCACACGGTTAACCCTTTGATCGCCCTAGATGTTTAACCCCTTCCCAGCCAGTGTCATTAGTCTAGTGACAGTGCATATTTTTAGCACTGATCACTGTATTAGTGTCACTGGCTCCCGCAAAGTGTAAAAAGTGTCAGTTAGTATCAGACTGTCTGCCACAATATTGCAGTCTTGCTATAAGTCGCTTTTCGCCACCATTAGTAGTATAAAAAAATAAAAAAAATAAAAATTCCATAAACATATATGTAGACGCTATAACGTTTGCATAAACCAATCAATATATGCTTATTTGGATTTTTTTTTTATACCGAAAACATGTAGCAGAATACATATTGGCCTAAATTTATTAATTTTATTTTTTTACATTTTTTTAATGAATGTATTTTATAGCAGAAAGTAAAAAATATTGTTTTTTATTTTTCTAAATTGTCAGTCTTTTTTGGTTTATAGCGCAAAAAAAAAAATGCAGAGGTGATCAAACGCCAACAAAAGAAAGCTCTAATTGTATGGAAAAATGACATAAATTTTAATTGGATACATGCAAATGTCAGTTAAAGTAACGCAGTGCAGTATCGGAAAAAATGGTCTGGTCATGAAGGGGGGTGAATCTTCCAGAGGTCAAGTGGCTAAACAAGCCCTTCAGTGTCCCTCTGCTTATGCTTTTTTGGGTATCCTGCACCCCTAAACCCTGAAAAATATATAAATGGTAAAAAAAACTAATTTGTGTAGGAGAATTGTTGGTGAGCTGTTGGATTCAGATACAGGGCAGGTAGCTATGAGACAAGTATGGGAACCCAATTATTTCCAGTGCAGCTCCCTAGGGAGCAGCAATACAGATTTTGTAATGATGTATACCAAATTCCTTTAAGATCATCAAGGTCTAAAAAAACATGGCCACTGATTGGTTTATGTGCACAACTAAAGCTGGATCTTTTCCGTTTTTCTCATTTTTTTTTTTGCTTCATCTGTATGTCAGTTTTTAAGCTCAGAATAATGATGATCTGATATATTTTCTTCCACAACAATTGCAATATTTCATTATAAATATTTGATGACTCTTCTTATTGTAAGTCACATTTAATCAATTGTTTAATTCTAATAAAGAATCCCTTGTGCACCATCATTTTCTAAAGCTTAAACTTTTATAGTAAATGAGCAAAAATTACAATGAACAATATAAAAAATATTTGAAATAAACTGGCTGGTACGCTGAGCTTATGTCTTTAATGCTGAGGTGTTGATTTCTTTCCGACAGTGCTATTTTTTTTTTTCCTGTTGTTTGTTTCAAAACATTTTTGTTGCATTCAAAAAAACAATATGCAAATGATTTGGGCAGGAACAATAAAGAGAATAATGTATTACAAAGCTTTTTGTTGTCCTTGTTTGTAGGTCAACAACATGTTCCTGATTGTTAGAAGCGCACAACAAATAATGAAACCGTCATACATAAAATAAGGTGTAAAGCTGAAAAGGACTCAAACAGAAATGTTGGTGTTTGTTAGTGAGGAGTAGGGAGGTTTTGGGTTCAAAGCTATCTTGTGTTTGTGGTAGATCCCATGGATTCGCCGTTCAAACTCTTATGCCCCGTACACACGGTCGGACATTGATCGGACATTCCGACAACAAAATCCTAGGATTTTTTCCGACGGATGTTGGCTCAAACTTGCCTTGCATACACACGGTCGCACAAAGTTGTCGGAAAATCCGATCATTCTGAACGCGGTGACGTAAAACACGTACGTCGGGACTATAAACGGGGCGTAGCCAATAGCTTTCATCTCTTTATTTATTCTTTACTTTGTGCGTCGGATTTGTGTACACATGATCGGAAATTCCGACAACGGATTTTGTTGTCGGAAAAATTTTATAGCCTGCTCTCAAACTTTGTGTGTCGGAAAATCCGATGGAAAATGTGTGATGGAGCCTACACACGGTCGGAATTTCCGACAACAAGGTCCTATCACACATTTTCCGTCGGAAAATCCGACCGTGTTTATGGCCAAAAATGCGTGCCCATACATATACTGCAATGCACCACCTTTGTCACTAGTCAGATGAGTCCCTGAAAGCCAGTAATTTGAGACATAGACAATAAGAGGGTGTGTTCCTAGAAGCCATATTGTCAGGGTGTGTTAACGATAGAAAAACTGTAGGGAGAGCAAAGCACTATTTGCACTTATATATGTTGCACTTTTATAAGTCAGGTGTAGCCAGATACTTGGATTGTAGGGTGTGAGTCTTCAGGCCTACCTCAAAGTCTAGGGCAAGGATGCGTGGCCATTAGGTTCCCTCACTCTCTGCCTTGGAGGGGTCTCTCTTTGGGAGAGCCCTTCGCCTAGTACTCGTTCAGTTTTGGACTGATCATGAAGAGCGGTGTCCAACAAGATTTTGGCTAGATAAAGCTGAGTGTGCCTTGCCTCCATCAGGAGTCTTGGGCCCTGGGGGGTTCAGGGAAGCGTTCTTCCTCTTCGGGAGAGGACCATTTGACACATCCTAGGTGCACATTTTGTGTGTTTACGCATACCTCTTTGGTTCACTTAAGGTGTCTTGTACTGGCTCGTGGTGTGCAAAAAACAGGGGGAGAAGCATTGCTATAATGTTCTACATTGAGATGTTTCTTGTGTGACACCTTGCTAATGAGACACTTTTTTATAGGCCATCACTTGAGACTGAACAAGCTGATATTACTTTGCACTGACAAGGGGCAGGATTGCTTTCTAATTACTGAAAGATTTCAGCTGGTGTCTTGGCTGTCCATGCCTTTTTGCACCTCCGTTTCTCCATGTGTTCACTACTTTTTCCCTGTGACATTCCATTTCATTACATATAACTAGGGATCGGTGAATGGTTTGGCCCAAGCATGAGTTTGGGCCGAACATTGGCTGTTCACCCGTTCGATGAACACCCCAATTATCAGGGCGTTTGGCAGCTTCTTCGGCATGCCGAATAGCCACAATGCACTGCGCCGCTGCACAGTGCATTAGAAGCCCTAATTGGCTAAAGCAATGAAAGCTTTGCCCACTCAGGCCACAGAGCACTGTCAGAGCCATCATTGGAGAAAGTAATGGTGACTCTATCCAATCATGGCTCATTGCTCTTAGTCCCGCCCCACACGATAAAATAATTATTTCAATAGCAGCCATTTGTAGTGTGATATTGACGTGGAGAGAGATAGAACAGGGCTCTGTTCAGTGCTATTAGATAGTGAGTGTGCTATACTGATTCTATTGTCAATGTAGAATATTAGTTTAGTGTGAATCCAGTGATAGTTCAGTCAGTGTGAGTGTGGTGACCACCATTCATTGTTACTTTAGTGTCACTTTAGTATGAATCTAGTAATAGTTAAGTCAGTGTGAGTATAGTGACCATTCATTTTTACATTAGTGTCAGTTTATTTTGTCAGGGCAGGTTTACAGCAGTATAGTTCAATGCGTTAGTGCACATTTAACGCAGCGTATTTCAGTGCGTTAGTGCATGTTGGACGCAGTACATTTCAGTGATTCACTGCACTTTAATGCAGTATATTTCTGTGCGTTACTGCATGTTTAACGAGGTATATTTCTGTGCGTCACTGCACGTTTAATGCAGTACATTTCTGTGCATTACTGCAGGTTTAACGCAGTATATTGCAGTGCGTCAGTGCAGTTTTACTGCAGTATATTGTAGTGTGTCAGTGGAGTGTGTCTGTGTAGTGAGTACTCAGGTTAAAGTGCACCAAACACCACTTTCCAATAATTAAAGTGCATCCCCATACACATTTCCAGACCTTTATTAGAATTTGTTAATAAGCATCTCCCCCCATCATGTCTGGGAGGCCAACAAGGAGAGGCAGACCTTCCCATGACACTGTGAGGGGGCCAGCAGCGTATGTGTCCACACAATTCAAATAGACATAAGGATAACAAAACAGCACACTGCAGTTTATAGTGTAATCCAATTGTTCTCCATTTCAAAAGATTGATTAAAATTGCAGAATTGCATGGTAAGATCTAAATAAAAAATATATTAAACTGTCTATAAAGGACATGACTGCATCCAAAAAAAGCTTGACAAGTTTCGTGGATTTGCTCCACTTCCTCAGGAGCAGATGCATCAGGGGAGGGAAAAAGAGCAGGAGGAAGAGAAAAACTATCCATCTTGAAATGTCTGTTCCGGGAGCTGAGGTGATACAGGCCTGCAGAAAAACTGGGCACACACCTCTAGATCCCCAAGAAAAAAAGAGTGTCCATGTGAAGGTCTGTAAGAGCTCCAAATTCTATGAAACATGTTATTTGCATATTATTTTACAATAATTCATATTCAGGTATGTACAAACTGTAATGTGCCATGCTACTTATTGTTCATCATGAGAATAAACAGATATATAATTTTTACATATCCCTTTTAGAACATGGATGAGTGGATGAAGTCCACGAAACGTGTCGCGCCTTTCTTTATGCATCCCCTGTACATGGAGATCCTAGACGGTTTTACCAATTTACGTTTTTACCAGACTACATTCTCCTAAAGTGTCCAGTATGCATATGCTTTACTGTTATGTGCCATGTTATTAATAATTTTCTTAATGTAATTTGACAACTTTACTATGCATGTTATACTGTATTATGTCATGCCTTTTAATGGTTCAGTAATATGGATAAATAAATGGATGTTTTTACCCACATGATTTGTTTGGTTTCACTATACAAACCTCATTCAAAGTCCCAAATTTCTGACTTCCTTTGTTGCATACAGCTCAGGGATGGAGGCAAAAAACTTCTCTTACGTCTCACTCAAAGTCCCAAATGTTTCCCCTTCTTTTGTCATTTTTACATTGACCACTTATTTAGTTGTGCCGCACGTGCCTCATTTAAAGTCCTAAACCTCTTTTCTTTGCATATAGATGTAGGGATAGAGGCATATGTTTCTATGTGTTTCATTTAAAGTCCCAATTAACCCCCCTTTAGTTCCAAAGAAGCTTACCCCGGATGACCACAGACAAAAGGTTACAGAGGATATCTCCCGAATCTTTCATCATATCTGATTGATATAATCTGTATTATAAGGAGAGATAGTCATTGTAATATATTCTCTCCAAGTCAGCCAAAGAGAAAGGGAAAAAAAGGAGTTATATAAATTAAATCAATAAATGTCATACAACCTACATTATTAGTGCTATATTTGTTGGTTTTGGTTTACAATTACCGTATCTACTCGAGTATAAGTCGTTCCGAGTATAAGTCGTTCCGAGTATAAGTCGAGGCCCTAATTTACCACAAAAAAAATGGGAAAAACTTATTGACCCGAGTATAAGACGAGGGTGAGAAATGTACAGCTACTGTAAGTGGAAAAGAGGGTCAACAATGCCCATTTGCAGCATCACTGTGCCCATTTGCATGCCTCACTGTGCCCATTTGCAGCCATAGGCCCCCTGAACTTCAAACTCGGTAGTGAAGGGTTCCTAGATGCCCCCCTAGCTGCAATTTAAGGTCTCTGAACCCAAAGGGTCCCGAAATGACATTGCTGCAGATGGACACAGTTTACCGAATTTGGGGCCCCGTATCTCGGGGCCACTTAGTGCTAGGAACCCCAAATTTGGTGTGCAAACCCAGTGGAACTAGCACCATAACAATAAAATAACAAAGCTGGGGTTTTTAGCTCCAAGTGGCCCCAAGATACAGGGTCCCAAAAATCAGTTCAGAAAATGTCAAGCACTTTTCTGCAGCAGAGAATGACATTTTCCGAACCGATTTTGGGGCCCCGTATCTCGGGGCCACTTAGTGCTAGGAACTTCAGCTTTGGATATGTTATGGTACCAGTTCCACTGGGTTTGCACATCAAATTTGGGGTTCCTAGCACCAAGTGGCCCTGAGATACGGGGCCCCAAAATCGGTTCGGAAAATGAAATTTTTTGCTGCAGAAAAGTGCTTGACTTGAGTATAAGTCGAGGGGGGCACTTTCAGCACAAAAAAATGTGCTGAAAAATTCGACTTATACTCGAGTATATACGGTATATTGGTCTACTTATAGCAGGCAGGGTGGGTCAGTTCAGGTGATATATGAATTTCATATTATTTCTCCTAAAGACCATGCAGCTAATGAATAATATATATATATATATATATATATATATATATATATATATATATATATATATATATATATATATATATATATGCAGTATATACATTCTTCCTCTAATAACCTTCCTAATGCATGACTCCACTGATTCCTACTCCACATATTATTACTTACTTAGGCCTTACTGATTTTGTTTATTTAACTGTATATAATACAGATTGAATAAATGTAGTATAAGAGGACTAAAAAGACACTCTTTACAATCATAGACAGAAGGGGGCAAAGCATGATTAATACAACCATAATACAATAAGAAAGCAGAGGTGGATGTTAGTCGGCTACATGTTATAAATGAAACAAGGCATGTGAGAATATAATATACTAGCTATGATTCTCTTGCCTCTCCTTTTTTCCCCTTCTCTTTGGCTGGATTGGAGAAAATATATTAAAATGAATATTACTTTCTATAATATTACAGGTTATTGCCTTTAGATATGATTTGGGAGATATCCCTTGTGGCCTTTTGTCTGTGATCCTCCTGTGTGGGACCCCCTAATAAAAAGGGTGTTCTGGGGTCCCACACTAGTGCTCCAGTGTCCAGATGTGAAAACAGCTGCTCAGTGTCCTCTCCTTACACAGAATCTAGTTTGCATTTCATTCTAGTAACAAACCCATCTACACAACCAAATTATTTTCAGACAAGTAGGCCCTAAAAAATGTGGGCAAATGCATATGGCCAAAACAATGGTGTTTTCTAGGCCACACGAAAAATGTTTGATACGAACAAATAATGTGCCCATGAACATGAAAGTTGACATTTAGAAATGGATAACAGTTAAGAAAAGCACATGGAGCAGCACGAATGTAATAAACATAAAAAGAATCGGAACACAGCACAACTACTTACTTTTTTGCAGCACTCTCCGGATCTTTCTGTACTGCTCATGCTCTCTTAATTTGAGGTCCGACCACCGCTTCCTGAGCTGATCCTTGAATCGCCGTACCCCGAAATTCCGGTGCAGGCTCTTGACCACTTTCGCCATGATCTTGGCCTTTCTGACATTGGGGTTGGGGTAAGGTCCATACTTCCCGTCATAGTCGGCCCTTTTCATTATATCGACCATCTCCAACATCTCCCCAAAGGACATATTTGATGCCTTATATCGTTTCCTTCTGGATTGGGACGTTTCCGGCTCCGGGCTTTCCTCCTCCTCCTCCTCGTTGGTGTAATTATCAGACACCTGCTGTGTCTCCGCCATGTGCTCTTCCCCCACTTTGACGAACGAGAAGGGGCGGGGAATAGACTAGAAAGAACGTCAGGGGCGGGCGGAGTTTCACGCATGCGCAGTGTCTATAAAGCGTAACACGCGTGCGTACTACGTACGATCTGGGAGTGGAGGAAGGAGTAACGGAGGCGCCGATCATGATAGCGAAGGTAAGATTTAACATTGGGCCTATACTGCTTCTAGATTGAGGCCTGTATTTGCACAAGTTTAGAAGACTTTAGGCTGACATTAGGGTTTGTCTTGTGTTGTGTCTTGCAGTGAAAATGGATATCTTGAAAGATCAGGACTTTATGCCAATCTTCATAGATATGTTCAGGGAGCGGCCTTGTCTATGGCAGATAAACCACCCTGATTATAAGAACCAAACAAAGAGGAAGGCATTTTGTTGGAATTTGTGAAGACGGTGATCCCCACGGCAGACATCACCTATTTGAAGGTTCCAATTGGTGGCCTGAGGAGCACTTATCTAAGGGAGCGCAAGAAGGTCCAGGATTCCCAAAGATCCGGAGCTGACATCTATGTCATCCCAGGCTCTGGTACTATGACAGGCAGCATTTTCTGGCAGGTCAGACTGAACCCAGGACAGCACTCTCCACTCTTTCTTCCACGCTTCCTTCCCCCTCAGCTGAGGCTTCTGACGCCCAACCTGGGCCTTCCAGGCAGCAACATGTGGAGGAGCCCAGCTTGAGCCAGGTATAGCATACCTCTAAATATTTATGGTTGTCCAATCAATGATGTTAACTAGATGTTAGTTTGGAGTACTCATTTCTGATTGTGATTGATGAAGTAAAAACTAAAACCATGTCCCTTTTTCATACACAGGGAAGTCTCAGCCAGGAGGTGGCAGGGCCAAGCAGGCTGCCTGACACCCAGGTCCCTCCCCTACACCTTCAAAGACAAAGTGGCAGGAAGAGGAGTAACCTGAAGGAGGTTGCCATAGGCCTCTTTTGGAAGGCTACAGAGGCCCTGAGAACCCTCCCCATACTGTGGAGGAGGACGTTGCTGGCATAACTGCCTGCAAAATGATGCAGATGGAGGAGGGCCAATGACTCCTGTGTGAGTTCCTAATTTTGTAAGCTCTCAATAAGTGGTTGAGGGGCCAAATAACATGTGCTACCCACATTTGTGACCTCACACATGGTCCTCCTCCTCCAGGTCCTACTCCTCCTCCTCCTCCAGGTCCTACTGCTCCTCCTGCCACATCTCCAGCACCAGAGCCACAGCCGGGAAGGAAGCGTGGACGGAAGACCAGAGAGTGATGACCTGGGTTCAGTCTGGTCTGGCAAAATATGCAGCCTCTTGTAGGACCACAGCCTGGGGACACAGATGTCATCTGCTGCTTTCCGGATCTCTGGGACTTCTGGACCAGACTGCACTCCCTTACATATGGACTCCTCAGGCCACCAATTTTGCTGTAAAAAAAATTGATGTCTGCCCTGGGGGTCAAAGGCTTCGCCAATTTCTGCTGTTTCTCCAGCGTTGCCTCCCTCTTTGTTTGGTTCTGAGCCCTTAATAAAGGAATTTTTGTTTCAATTATACTCGTCTATGTGTGTTTTCCTTCAAAAAGGACAGTTTGTTTGTGAGGATTCAGGTACATTTCAAAAATACAATGTGAAATTAACAAGAGACACCAACACCAAACAATCTCCTTGAGATTAAATAATACAAGATATCAATGGTGTTGTGGTAACTTGACACACAAAACACACACAAAAATATTATGGAGTAAAACACAAAAAAACAGCCTTAAAAAATACAAACCCCAAAAAAAACAAAAAACAGACTTGAAAAATTTTTTTTAAAAAATAACCAAAAAGAAATTTGGTCAGATGTGACAAATCAAAATTTATTGATATTAATAAAGAAATAAGTTTGTGAGAAGTCTGTGTGAATATGAACAGCAAAACTACTTCATTCTTCTCACATTATAAAGATGAAGAGAGTGCGCTGTATTAAACTATTTAAAACATTGCAGCATGACGAAAGTGCTGTATCCATTCCGAACGCTAATTTTACCAGACCCAGCTGTTCCGTCTCGGAATTTCTTCTGAGCATGCGTGGTACTTTGTGCGTCGGAACTGGCCACACACGGTCGAAATTGACGCAATCGGATTTTGTTGTCGGAAAATTTTATAGCCTGCTCTCAAACTTCGTGTGTCGATAAATCCAATGGAAAAAGTCGGATGGAGCCCACACACAGTCGGATTTTCCAACAACACGCTTCGATCGCACATTTTCCGTCGGAAAATCCGACCGTGTGTACAGGGCATTAGACTGCGAGCCAGGCCTTCTTGTCCACATCAGTGCCTGACCTCACAAATGCGCTTCTGGAAGAATGGTCAAACATTCCCATAGACACACTCCTAAACCTTGTGGCCTTCCCAGAAGAGTTGAAGCTGTTGTAGCTGCAAAGGGTGGGCCAACTCAATATTGAACCCTACGGCCTAAGACTGGGATGCCATTAAAGTTCATGTGTGTGTAAAGGCCATAGTGTTGGGCGAACAGTTTGGCCTGAGCATGAGTTCGGATTGAACAATTGCCTGTTCGGCTCCTCGCCGAACACCCAAATTTGCAGGGTGTTCGTTGGGTAAAAGCTGCACAGTGCATTCTGCACCCTGATTGGGCAAAGCTTTGCCCAATCAGGGTGCAGTGTAAGCTAGTTGTTAAGGAGCGGGGCTGGGAAGCAGGCCATGGCGTCCTCAACAACTGGTGAGTCATCAGCTGTCAATAGGTTTCCCCACTGACTGTTGAATAAAAAAAAAGTGGCGGTTAAAAAAAAAACAGTGTGGGGTCCAAACCAGGCCCTTATCCGGGTATGCAGCCTGCCAGGTCAGGAAAGGGGGGGGGATGAGCGAGCGAACAATAGCAAGCCACATGCTCTCAACATAGGGGGGTGAGTGTTTTGGGGCAGGGGGGCTCATCCCCACAACCATGGCCTGTTTTTTTTAAATTAAGGATTTGTTAAAAACTTGTCTCCTGTTTTTTGTACACTTTTTTTGGTGAATGGGTAGGGGTACTATGTACTACAATCACATGGGGGGGGTTGAGATCTTGTTAAAGGGGGCTTCCATATTCTGATAAGCCCCCTGCCCACAGACCCCCACAACTATCGGCCATGGTTGTGGGGATGGGGCCCTTGTCCCCATCAACATAGGGACAAGGTGCCCCCCACGTTGAGGGCATGTGGCCCTCGCTCGCCCCCCCCTTTAACTGACCTGACAAGTTGCATGCCCAGGAAAGAGTCTGGTATGGAATTGGAGGGGATCCCACGCTGTTTTTTCTTTGCGATTGCAATTGCCAGGTGCTGGCAATTGCAACCACGAGTGATTTTAAATGGGATTTGACTTTTTCTTTTTTTTTTTTTAGAAATTTAAATTTTGCTGCAGCATGTTCTGTATATGCTACAAATGTGTCACTTTACAGTGAGACTAAGGGGACTCCCCAGGCACTATATTTAAAGGAATTTTTCATTTTTCACATTTAAACTTGTGCCCTTGGCAGTGGTGGTGGTCATAGTGGTGGTGATGTAGGCAGGTTGCCTATGTTGGAAGTACAACAGAAAAGTTGCTGACTATATATACAGTATATACAGTGCCCTGAAAAAGTATTCACACCCCTTTTCATTTTCCATATTTTGTCGTATTATATGTTTATGTGATAGACCAACACAAAGTGGCACATAATTGGGAAGTGGAAGGATAATAATAAATGTTTTTCACATTTTCTTACAAATAAATATGTGAAAAGTGTGGGGTGCATTTGTATTCAGCCTCCCCCCGGTCAATACTTTGTAGAACCTCCTTTTGCTGCAATTACAGCTGCAAGTTTTTTGTTTTTTAGGGGATGTCTCTACCAGCATTGCACATCTAGAGAGTGACATTTTTGGCCCTTCTTGTTTGCAAAATAGCTCAAGCTCTGTCAGATTGGATGGAGAGCATATGTGAAGAGCAATTTTCAAGTCTTGCTACGATTCTCAATTGGATTTAGGTCTGGACTTTGACTGGGCCATTGTAACACATGAATATGCTTTGATCTAAACCATTACATTGTAGCTCTGGCTGTATGACTAGGGTCATTGTCCTGCTGGAAGGTGAACCTCTGGCCCAGTCTCAAATATTTTGCAGACTCTAATGCCCCATACACACGGTCGGACTTTGTTCGGACATTCCGACAACAAAATCCTAGGATTTTTTCAGACGGATGTTGGCTCAAACTTGTCATGCATACACACGGTCACACAAAGTTGTCGGAAAATCCGATCATTCTGAACGCGGTGACGTAAAACATGTACGTCGGGACTATAAACGGGGCAGTGGCCAATAGCTTTCATCTCTTTATTTATTCTGAGCATGCGTGGCACTTTGTCAGTCGGATTTGTGTACACACGATCAGAATTTCCGACAACGGATTTTGTTATCGGAAAGTTTTATAGCCTGCTCTCAAACTTTGTGTGTCGGAAAATCCGATGGAAAATGTGTGATGGAGCCTACACACGATCGGAATTTCCGACAACAAGGTCCTATCACACATTTTCCATCGGAAAATCCGACCGTGTGTACGGGGCATAATAGTTGTCCTGTGGACAGATTCTCCCACATAGGCTGTGGATCTCTGCAGCTCCTACAGAGTTACCATGGGCCTCTTCTCTGCTTCTCTGATGAATGCTCTTCTTGCCCGGCCTGTTAGTTTTGGTGGACGGCCATGTTTTGTTAGGTTTGCAGTTGTGCCATACTCTTTCTATTTTCGGATGATGGATTGAACAGTGCTCTGTGAGATGTTCAAAGCTTGGGGTATATATTTTATAACCTAACCCTTTTTTAAACTTCTCAACAACTTTATCCCTGACGTGTCTGGTGTGTTCCTTGGCCTTCGCGATGCTGTTTATTCACTAAGGTTCTCTAACAAACCTTTGAGGGCTTCACATAACAGCTGTATTTATATTGAGATTAAATTACACACAGGTGGACTCTATTTACTAATTAAGTGACTTCTGAAGGCACTTGGTTCCACTAAATTTTAGTTAGCAGTATAAGAGTAAAGGGGGCTGAATACAAATGCATGCTACACTTTTCACATATTTATTTGTAAAAATTTGTAAAACCGTTTATCATTTTCCTCCCACTTCACAATTATGAGCCACTTTGTGTTGGTATATCGCATAAAATCCCAATAAAATACATTTATGTTTTTGGTTGTAACATAACAAAATGTGAAAAATTTCAAGGGATATGAATACTTTTTCAAGGCACTGTACATATTCATTATACCTATCTATGCCAGCAGGTGGTGCTGTAGTATTATAGTGTATAGTTCATGTATTCTGTGATATGAGAGGAAGTACCCTCTGTATCTAAGTATGCACTCATTTGTGTTATTTTCCTGTTTATATCCTCCATAAAAGCAAAGCATACTCCTGTATACAAGAAGCTTCCAGCACATGATTTCAATACTCTACACAATAGCCTACAGGTATGCTAGATTTAGTTAGTGGCTGTCCTAGGTTGGGAGTAGAAGAGTTAATCTGTGTGCTGCAGTTCCCAGGCTTTTTTGGATCCAGCCTACCTACTGGTAATATAAATATGGAGGAAGGCTGGGTTTGGGGTCTTTGGACAGGCCACATTGGGCAGGACATGCTACAATGTCTGCAGAGGAGGTCTACTGCACCTTGCAGTCCATCAGAGGCACTGGCGGTCTGGAGATTAACCAGCATTTGGAAGACACCAACATGCATTACTGCCTTGTAGAGGTATGCCTGGGCAGCCAATCAGTCATAATTAGGGTCAGGATAAGGACATTGTTCATGATGAACTGTATTGCCATAAACTCTTTTAAGTAAATTTGCATCAACTGTTCTAAGCCTGTTCTGAAGTTATTCAAAGGGGTTCATGTTGGTCCTAGCATTTTCAAAAGAACTTGGGTCCATAAAACACATGTGAGGTATGAAGCCCAGCTACTACACAGGTCTACGTGGCAGGACAAGCAGGAGAAGTAATATGGTTGCTAAGTGCTGGAACAACCAGTCATGAACCAGTCATGAAGCGTGGTAACTGGTATAGGTGACCGGTCCTCCAGTAGCAAGGGGGTAGATGTCCTTGCTACCTCCCTACTGGCCAGTTTCCAGTAGCAACCGGAACATAGGTTGGACTTGATGGACTTGTGTCTTTTTTCAACCTCACCTACTATGTAACTATGGGATGGAACCCACGTTATGAAGATCCAAGCCCTGCCCACATAGGTACGGGAAGAAAGGAGTTAACAAGTGCGTGCATGAGGACCAAAATATGTGCGGAACCCCATTCTGTTACTGGCAGTAAGAGAGGTATGCTGGACTGGTGGAGACGGATCAGGCTCAGCAGCATCCCTCTTAATACAAACATACTGTACATCACGTTACAATGTTTATGGACTCAGGACATTACTTTACAGTGGAGCTCTGTACTTTAATTACTGCACACAGTGACACAGCTCATCTCTAAGATGGGAAACTGCCTTAATGTTAGACTTTCACATGATTGCAGCCCCCACCTGGTCCTGGGCATTGGTGAGCATGCTCACGGCAAAAAGTACCCCCACATGCAGGGAAAGTGGACCCGACCATGTGGGCAGACTAGTATTAGACATTTGTCGTGCTTATGAGAATAATTTTTCTGCACAATAATTGTGAATGAGTAATTTTTAAACGATAATATTTTTAAGATACAAGATCAGTCAATATGTACACAGACTAAAAAAAATAGGAGATTTATTCTCCAGACATGTTTTCACACCAAATAGTTATATATATTGGTTGACAGAAATAAATGTTACACAAAATATTGAAAACCAATTGAAACACCTGCTAATGGGAGTGCTGTACTTTACAGGACACCAAAATGATAAAACTTCCCTGTAGAGTCAATAACCGTGTATATATGACGATTAGACAGAATGTCTGTATTTCACAAATTCAACCATTACTATACTACAGGTAAGTAAGTGATCAACAGCGTGAAATAAAATAGACACATGTCAACAAAAAGAATGATTACAAAAATTGTAAGGTAAAAATGAAGCTACAGAAAAATCTACAAGGTGGTTATCAACTCGAGAAATAGTTATCTAACTGTATATAATAATCAATTAATCAATATTTTCGAATAAAACAATTGAATATAAGGGAAAAACAATCCAATATAATTACCCTTTCCAAAATGGCTGCTGGTCTAAAATGGCTGCTGTGGTTTCCAAGATGGCTTCTACTTAGGGGCTGCGTCTTGCGTCCTCAGAATCCTCGGATGGATTTCTGGCTCTCTATTATCGCAAATTTCAAGATTCCCTGGCTCCACATTTGGTCCAATATTTTAAAGCTTTTCGGGATTGGTCCTATCTGGATCCTCTCTCCCAAATGGCCAATATTTCAGTAGTATCGAAGCCTAATAAGGACCCTGGGGAAGTTGGGAACTATCAGCCCATCTCACTTATTGATAATGACCTCAAACTGTTCACAAAAGTGTTAGCTAACAGACTGTCCTCCTTCATAAATACATATGTCCGTAGGGATTAGGTGGGCTTCATCTCGGGGCGTCAAGGATTCAGATTCACAGAGCAGTGAACGTTATCTCATTACTACAGTCTGTTTGGTCAGGGGACCCTGCGCAAGAGGGACTTCTCCTGTCAATAGATTGGCAGAAGGCCTTCGATTCGGTGTCCTGGAATTATTTGTTTCAGGTTTTGGAAAAATTTGGTTATGGTCCCCTTTTTTTGCATACCCTGGGAACACTTTATTCTCACCCACAAGCCAGGGTGAAACTGATGGGCTATCATTCTGCCCACATCTCAATTGAAAAGAGCACAAGGCAAATGTGTCCACTGTCTCTGTTGCTCTTTGCCATTGCAATTGAGACAGTGGCTATAGCCATCCGAGAAGATACAAACATACAGGGTGTCCGTTGGTTCTTCTATGCATTAGTGCACATTATTTGCGGAATAACATGTTGTTGTTTGTTACTTCCCCAATTATCTCCCTTCCGAATATACTTAGAACCCTACATGAGTTTGGTCAGGTGTCTGGGCTCTGTTAGATACCTTGTAGTAGAGCCCGACTAGGAGAAGACCCCTCTTACGACGCTGGTTCAGGAGCCACTGGAATGGGGACAGTGGTCTCGTGAGCACAGTGGGTAGGAGTGCCTAATGGATGTTGCAGCGACCAGCACAGGAACGGAGTGGAGATCCTCCAGGGATGGCTGGACTGCAGATGACAGCAGGCAGAAGCGGGTCAGTGAGCTGGATGGCAGAAAATGCAGGAACAGCGGCAACTGGAGCTGGATGAGAAGGACCGGAAACATAGCAACACTAGGCAGCAGGCAGTAGGCAGAGTCAGATGGTCCGGGTCGGCAGGCAATAAGGCAGATGGACACAGCAGGCAAACAGCAAGGTCAGACAGTCCGGGTTGGCAGGTGTCATGAAGATCCTGCCAGTAACCGGCGTCCCAGGCGCACGGGAACCCGGCCACGGGTCCCATTGCGCATGCGCGCGCGTCCACGGGTGCGGTCACGCACGGGCACGTGCGCGCGCACTCCTGCTGGTGTCAGGCGGGCTATTTAAACCTGCCTGTCACACTCCATCCCCGCTGTCTGCTCTACAGCGTTCTGTGAGTGTTACCTGATCTGATCTGTGTTTCCTGTTATCTGACCCGGCTTCCTGTTTGACGATCCTGCTATCTGCCTGCACCAGACCCTCTTGGCTTGCCTGTCCATCCCTCTGCATTACCCCTGGTACCTCTGCTGTCCGAACGTTACTGACCACCGGCTTGTTGACCCTCCGCTGTGTTCATCAGCTTCCAGTCTGCTATTACCTGCTGTTGTTCCTGGTTCCAGTCCAGCTTCCAGTCTGCTATTACCTGCTGTTGTTCCTGGTTCCAGTCCAGCGTTCCAGGCTACCTTCTGCTGTGTTCCAGCCCAGCGTTCCAGGCTGCCTTCTGCTGTGTTCCAGCCCAGCGTTCCAGGCTATCTTCCGCTGTGTTCCAGTCCAGCGTTCCAGTCCATTACCTGCTGTTGTTCCTGGTTCCAGTCCAGTGTTCCAGGCTATCTTCTGCTGTTGTTCCAGTCCAGCTTCCAGTCTGCTATTACCTGCTGTTGTTCCTGGTTCCAGTCCTGCATTCCAGTCTCTGTCCTCAGTCTACTCTTCAGACTACTGACTCCAGAGGGTGCCACCACTACTGGACTTCCGCAACTGTTGATCCTGCCAGGCACCCATACCACTCTTCACTCCTGGCCCTCTGTCTCCATTCCAGGGGAACGGGAGTGGGAGCTGTAAGGGAGGTCTTTTCCTGCACTTCAGGCTCACAACCTACCAGGTACGTGTCAGCAGGTGATCAGGCAGATGAGTACAGCAGACAATAGCAGAGTCGGTAAGGCAAGCAGAAGTTGGCAACGGGTCACAACAGAGATTAGGCAGAGTCAGGCAGGCCGGGTAGGATTGGAGATGGTAAAGAAGTCAGACAAAGCCGGGTCAGTATAACAATCAGCAAACAGATACAGGTAACACTGGTACAGAGCTGCAGACAAAACAGTGCCGCACAAGTGTAGCTGAGATACTTTTAAACGTTCCTTGGTGCCAAAAAGCGCTAGCGTGCATGCGCCCATGCTCGCTGTGCGCACACGCGCGCCCATCGCACACACACGCGTGCCTGGGGAGAGCGCCGGCGCATACTGATGGGCAAACATTGTTGCATAATTTGAGAAGGGGCCTGCGTGCACGCATGTGCCCCTGATCAGTACTGGCACGTCTCTGACAGGCTCAGAGTGAACAAGACAAAATCCCCTGCCATGAACATCAACATCCCTGAATCTACGTTTTGTCATTTACGGGACTCCTTTCCATTTCAATGGATGGATACAACTCTCCCATATTTTGGAATTAACCTCCCTCCCACATACTCGGCATTTTACGCAGTAAATTACCCTGCTTGCTTTCGACGTTTAGAACTACTACTTTCTAGCTGGGTCCTATACGGTCTTTCGTGGCTCGGTAGGATACACGCAGTCAAAATGACTCTTCTGCCTAAACTTTTCTATTTATTTAGATCCTTACTGGTGTCGGTCTCCAGGGTGGATTTACTCTGTTTTCAGTCCAAAGTTTTCAAATTTATTTGGGGGACAAAGGGTCATAGATTAGCTTGGTTGACTTTGTTCACTCTTAGAGAAAAGAAAGGTCTTGGTGTACCCGACTTTCACGAGTATTATAAGGCAGCCCAGCTGAGGCAACTGTCAGTTGTGTACTCTCGCCACAAGAGACCGCAATGGGTTCAGATGGAACATCAAGCCATCCCCTCTTTTACAATCGATTATTTGCCATGGTGCCATTTAAAGTCTCCCCCCACAATAAGAGCACCTACCATATCTCATTCCTTTGCTTTATGGGAGTGTTTTCGGCCTAACCCATTACTAACTTCTACATTCACCCCATTGGCACACATATTTCATAATCTTGCCTTCCCCCCAGTATGGACATAAGGGCATTCAAGTGGTGGATAGACAAGGGCTTGTATCGCATCGGCCATTTTTTCACTCATAGAGGCCCTTTCACCCTTACTCATTGTTCCTCGGTCCTAAAAATGCCAGTTTCAGAAAAATTCAGTTTTCTACAAATTGCTCACTTTCTACATTCAATTTGGCCATCAGGAGAACCCCCTTCACAGACTACAAGTGAAAAATGGTGCACTAGGGTTTAGGGCACTAGAGGGGGCATCTCCATGATGTTTGAATTGCTGCTCACCCCACCTCAGAAATAGCCATATATGCTGGTCTGGGAGAGGGATCTCAACTGAGGACCTCTCTAGAGAGGGTGACAGAGCTCTCTATTGATCAACAACCAAGCTTGGCCTTGCTTAATGTTTTACCTAATGAGTGGCTGCGTCCGTTGAAATGGCTGATTTACTTTATACTGCAGGCAGCTAAGATCACTATTGTGGGAGCACAGAAGACACCCCTAGTATCTTACAGTTGATTTAAACAAAAAATATCATGGATTATGATGCAGGAAAACATTGCTAGTATTATTAATGACCGAAGTGCTTTGTTTGAACGAACGTGGGAACCCTGGGCATCCTATATGCATGTACCCTTGTCGTTAACATAGGTATAGTGCAGACATCGAGCTCCTCTCCCCCTAATTCTTCTACTTCTTCGTCCTAGTTCTCTCCTTGTCCCAAAGATCATAAAATAAACAACGTCTTCTTGTCCCCTCTTTCTTTCTCTTTCTCCCTTTTTTGTTTCTACCCTTTTCTCCCTTCCCTTATCCTTTACAACCCAGAGAAAATCTCTCTCTCAAGGTTCAGTTGTGAGACTTACGGTTTTACCATAGTAGGTCATAGATAGCGTTAACTGTGAGTTAAGATTGATAAGCGAAATTGACCTTCTTGGTTCTGTTATTCACTACACTTGTTAAATTCTCTAAAGAGTTAGTGAGTTCTGTCCCTATGACTGGATATCACCTCTTTGTTAGTTCTATTTTTACTGGTTTTAAAACTTGCCTGACTGAACCACTGTCCTGAAACTCTCAACAATGTAAAATAGGAAAAAATATATAACGTTAAACAATTTAACCTGAAGCTGGGCGATGTTATCCTGCCCCAACCTAGCTTGCTTCCATATGGGGTAGCAGGGAGTGTAGGGTGACACCCTTTGCTTGAGGCTTAGCATTACATTGCGTTGATTTAGTCCTTTCCTGATTGTTACATAGTTGTGACATAAGAATTCATACACGTGATTTTCTCTAAAATGACCGAATGTATGACAGATGCTGTTTACCTTTTTGTTAGTTCATTAAGATAATAGTCAATAAAAATATTGAAACAAACATGTTTTATTAGAGGTATCAGGCTTTCCCCGTCCTTTTATTTAACAAAACAGAGAATGTAAATATTTTTGGTTCTTTCGGTCTCAGCTCTGCAAACAGTTTTTTTATAATGTTCAAGGCCTGATAAGTCCTTAGAAGTTTGGAAATAACTGAAGTGACTATGCCCTTATTTTAACCTTTTTCTTATGGGGCTTATTCCATAAAAAAAATAAAACAAAATGTTATTATTTCTTCTCAAAATGTCTAACACATTGGAAAGGACCACCTCTGGACACTGGAAGTGACCATCACTAGATGCAGATGGTGAGCAGTGCACAGCTAATACCAAGGATTGACAACCACACCCACCAATTTACACTATGCCTACAGTATCTCACAACCGTGAGTACACCTCTCACATTTTTGTAAATATTTTATTATATCTTTTTATGTGACAACACTGAAGAAATGACACTTTGCTACAATGTAAAGTAGTGAGTGTACAGCTTGTATGACAGTGTAGATTTTCTGTCCCCTCAAAATGACTCAACACACAGCCATTAATGTCTAAACCTCTAGAAACAAAAGTGAGTACACCCCTAAGTGAAAATGTCCAAATTGGGCCCAATTAGCCATTTTCCCTCCCCGGTTTTATGTGATTTGTTAGTGTTACAAGGTCTCAGGTGTGAATGGGGAGCAGGTGTGTTAAATTTGGTGTTATCATTCTCACTCTCTCATACTGGTCACTGGAAGTTCAACATGGCACCTCATGGCAAAGAACTCTCTGAGGATCTGAAAGAAAGAATTGTTGCTCTACATAAAGATGGCCTAGGCTATAAGAACATTGCCAAGACCCTAAAAAACTGAGCTGCAGCATGGTGGCCAAGACCATGCAGCGGTTTAACAGGACAGGGTCCACTGAGAACAGGCCTCGCCATGGTCGACCAAAGGAGTTGAGTGCACATGCTCAGCGTCATATCCAGTGGTTGTCTTTGGCAAATAGATGTATGAGTGCTGCCAACATTGCTGCAGAGGTTGAAGGGGTGGGGGGTCAGCCTGTTAGTGCTCAGAACATACGCCGCTCACTGCCTCAAATTGGTCTGCATGGCTGACGTCCCAGAAGGAAGCCTCTTCTAAAGATGATGCACAAGAAAGCCCGCAAACAGTTTGCTGAAGACAAGCAGACTAAGGACCTGGATTACTGAAACCATGTCCTGTGGTCTAATGAGACCAAGATAAACGTATTTGGTTCAGACGGTGTTAAGCGTGTATGGTGGCAACCAGGTGAAGAGTACAAAGACAAGTGTGTCTTGCCTATAGTCAAGCATGGTGGTGGGAGTGTCATGGTCTGGGGCTGCATGAGTGCTGCCGGCACTGGGGAGCTACAGTTCATTGAGGGAACCATGAATGCCAACATGTACTGTGACATACTGAAGTAGAGCATGATCCCCTCCCTTCAGAGACTGGGCCGCAGGGCAGTATTCCAACAGGATAACAACCCCAAACACACCTCCAAGACAACCACTGCCTTGCTAAAGAAGCTGAAGGTAAAGGTGATAGACTGGCCAAGCATATCTCCAAACCTAAACCCTATTGAGCATCTGTGGGGCATTCTCAAACGGAAGGTGAAGGAGAGCAAGGTCTCTAACATCCACCAGCTCCGTGATGTCATCATGGAGGAGTGAAAGAGGACTCCTGTGGCAACCTGTGAAGCTCTGGTGAAGTCCATGCCCAAGAGGGTTAAGTTAGTGCTGGAAAATAATGGTGGCCACACAAAATATTGACACCTTGGGCCCAATTTGGACTTGTTCACTTAGGAGTGTACTTACTTTTGTTGCCAGCGGTTTAGACATTAATGGCTGTGTAATGAGTTATTTTGAGGGGATAGTAAATTTACACTGTTATACAAACTGTACACTCACTACTTTACATTGTAGCAAAGTGTCATTTCTTCAGTGTTGCCACATGAAAAGCTATAATAAAATATTTACAAAAATGTGAGGAGTGTACTCACTTTTGTGAGATACTGTATATGTTATCTTTTGGAGAAGACTTAGATTCCATAGCCGTGGTCCTTGGACTGCGAATCTTTGGTCTTCCTTCGATTTGTAGCGGGACTTGGGAATAAAGAGTAGGTTTTGGTTCGCTGATCGAAGATTGCGATTAGGTGTGTAGTGTTTTATTTTCTCGCATAAGTATTGAGGAGCGTTTCCTTGTATGCATTTGTGGGTGAGGCAGAGGGTCTTGAATGTGATCCGATTCTTTACAGTTAGCCAATGTAGGCTCCTCAGGGATGGAGAGATGGATTCCCAGGATTTTTTTCCTGTTACCAGTCTTGCTGCCGTATTTTGGATAAGTTGTAGGCGTGCGATCTGATATTTAGGTAGTACTATGTAGAGGGAGTTCACTTAGTCGAGTCGGGAATTGATGTATGTGTCCCCAAATTGCAGCAGTATGTGTCACCAAATTGCAGCAGTGTCACCAAATTGCAGCAGTATGTGTCCCCAAATTGCAGCAGTGTCACCAAATTGCAGCAGTATGTGTCCCCAAGTTGCAGCAGTGTCACCAAATTGCAGCAGTATGTGTCCCCAAATTGCAGCAGTGTGTGTCCCCAAATTGCAGCAGTATGTGTCCCCAAATTGCAGCAGTGTCACCAAATTGCAGCAGTATGTGTCCCCAAATTGCAGCAGTGTCACCAAATTGCAGCAGTATGTGTCCCCAAATTGCAGCAGTGCGTGTCCCCAAATTGCAGCAGTATGTGTCCCCAAATTGCAGCAGTGTGTGTCCCCAAATTGCAGCAGTGTGTATCACCACCAAACCCCCCTCCCCCGTTACTTACTTTGCTATGTGTTGTCCTCTCCAGCAGTGTCTCCTCTCTCTCTCCATAGTAATAGATACTAGGGCAAGGTGGAAGCTACTCGGCGCCTCACAAAGCGCCGCAAGGCGGGCTAAACGCCCGCAAATGCAGCGCCACATCTGCAATCTCGTGATTGCATAGACATGGCGCTTCCCATAAGTGCACTGTGTCCGGCGTCCGAACACAGTGCACTTAAGGACCGTTTTTTGAATTTTTTTAAAGGGCCAGCTTTAAAAATTATTATTATTTTTTTTTTTTTTGACTTTTTTTTTTTTTTACTGCCTGGAAGGAAAGCGGCGCCCAGGCGCCCCTATAGACGGGCTGCCACTGCTGAGAACGATTTCCCAAGAATGAGGTGAACCATTTTAGATCTGAATCTGTAAATCCTGCAACTTCTGTGAGGCGGATGAGTAAGGTATTGTGGTCAACTGTATTGAACGCTGCACTGAGGTCCAACAGTACCAGGAGACATAATTCTCCGTCATCTGCTGCTTCTAGGGCGTCGTCCTATATTTTGAGGAGTGCCGTTTCTGTGCTATGGCCTGGGCGGAATCCCGATTGCAGAGGGTCCAAGAGTTTGTGTGTGTCCAGGTGGCATTGTAACTGTTGTACTACTGCTTTTTCCATAATCTTGGAGATGGTATTAAGGCATGTTATCGGTCTGCGGCAGTTAGGGTCCTTAGGGTCGAGGTTGGGCCTCTTTAGGAGGGGTTTAACGATGCCTTGCTTGAGGGCGATCAGGACAATCCCTTCTTTCAATGACTGATTTATGAGATGTGTTATAGTAGGAGTCAAGATATCAGAACATTCTGTAGGTCCCATTACACATTCAAAATGTTCTTCTGTAATAAAGAATGCAGCAGTCTGGATTTAAAGTCTATCTATGGTCAAAACATAAAACCATATATTCATTTCCACAATTTCAATTATTTTTAGTCTACGCTCATTAATCTGAATGATCTTGAAGCTTGTAAACTTTCTTGATGAAGACGCCCATACATTTACTTCCTTGAATGCAGTGGGACATATTTACTATGCCCTGTGAGTAGACAGTGCTGTGTCATACACTGCACAGAACCTGCCTTCTGCACTACAGAGGAGCTGAGAGGAGGAGTTTCAGTAGGCGGGGTCAGTACAGGATTTACTGCTTGCAGGCAGCAAGGTACCATGGGATATATAGTCCTTGGACCTTCAACGTATACCAAATAATTGCACAGAGAAGAAGCTTCAAAGCAGTAGGAAACCCAAGAAGTTGTGGAAAGAGATGGTCAACAGATATTTAGCACTCCTAACAAGATTTTTCAAATACGTTTATATTGGGTTCTCAAAAATAACTATTGTTTGTTATGACAATGCTGATATCATAAAATAAGTGTGTATGCTGTGACTATAGATCTCCTTTAACTTTTTCCAGCTTGGTCATTCTATGTATTTTTTCATACTGTCCTGGCACTTTGCCACTTCTGGCAAGTTGGAATCAATACGTCTGTTGCATGTCAGTGCACACCATTAAAATGATTTACAGTGGTATTTTGGGAGACAAGTCAGATGTTTATTCAATTCTAACAGACCTTACAAACCCAGAAAGAAAAATGACAGAGCACTTTTATTCTGTACTGCACATTCAATCAGCTAGTAGCACTGGGGAAGGAATATCTGTACATAGAAAGAGCATAATTCCTGAACATATTCATTAGCACAGGATCTCATTTAAGGCCGGCCATAGAAGGAGCAATTCTCTTGCCTGTGGTTGCAGGAAAGAAAATTCACCCATGGACTCATTCAGTGTTGATGGGGGAGTCACTCCCGCAGAGCCATTGTGTACTCCCCGTGAGGGGGGGCGGGGGAAGCCATCTCTGCTGGGAGAACCCAGTGATTGTTGCTAGTGGCTATAACAGCTGCTAGCAATAAACACATGTAAAATTTGACAGGCTGATTGTACCAAGCAGTGGTGGCCGGTGGTCATTTTTTTTAGGGGGGTGGCAAACAGTTGCAGCAACCCCCCCCCCACCCCCGGTCAGTTGGTCGGTCGAGGCTGGAGCCCTTACCCCATCTATGGTGGGCAGCGATTCTCCCGGGCTTCAACAGCGACTTCCCCTTCTCGTGGTCGGCGGCGGCAGCTTTCCCTCCCCCTTTGGAGCAGCAATCTTCTCATTTCTTCTGTTTGCATCGCACATTACGCTGGCTTGGTGAGTTTTCTTTCATTTTTTTACTGTGTTTGGATACTGCAGTCATGTCCCAGCATGACACACCACAGGACACTAGTCACACTTTTAGATCGGCGAAGGACAACCTGCTAAGAGCCAATATACATGGCACTCTAGACAATGTAGAAGATACTGTAGGCTCGTTGAGGTTGCTTTTCCGCAAATTAGAAAGAAGCATGGTTAAGGAAACAAAAGCCTATTGGGACTCCAGCTCTTTATCAGAGTATTTAACTCTTGTACGTATCCCCAGAGGTCTTCAGATTAAGAAATATCCAACATTTGAGCTGTTTGATGAATCCCTCAAAAGGCAATGGACTGACACTTTGTCCACCTGCTCTTTCGGCCTGATGAACATCATTATAGCTTCCAAAAAGAAAGAAGTGGAGGCCTTACAAGATGAAGTATTGGAACTACAACAAGCCATCAGGTCTTTGCAAAGTGCATCTGAATTTACGGACCTTGATAAGCGTTTAAATGACAAACTAAATCATCTGGAACATGAAGTTGCGTGATAAAATCGATTATGACACGAATAATGTATATGTTAGGAAACAAAGGCGCTCCTGGTATGGCCCTTCTACAGCACTGGCACCTCTGGTAAACATGTGAGTTTTTCAGATATGGAAGCGGAAGTCTTTGATGAAACATTAGCAGCTTCAGATTCAGATGTATCACCCATTCGTGGATCCCATCCTAAGCGTCAGGAGGGGGCTAGTGGGGGTGCCCCCCCCCAAAAAAAAACGTGTCTGCCCAGCGCAAAAACCACAAGAAAGGATGGAACAAAAATGGAGGAAAACACGCTGGGGAAAGAAAAGAACAGAGCATCAAGGAGGGCAAAAGATACCCCTCACGATCACAGGCACAGAAGAAGTGAGAAATACATCCAATGTCCTGAACCTGTATGATAGTATGCTCTTCCCACATGAAACCTCTCTTTTGTCCAAAGGACTGAATTTTTCTCCTAACAGACACTTCAATCTTTTTGACACGATTCTGGATGTTAACAAGTTTGTGAGAAATCTCACTATTTAAAAACACTATTATGCAGCAAATGATGATATTGTCGCAGTGGATAATATCATTTGTGGACAGTATGGACAATAGCACAATGGTGTTTACATTTAGGGGGTTATGTGCAATTAGGGACTTAGAAGATTTAGCTCTAGAGAGTACCGCTCACTTATCTGTGGAGGGTGGTAATCGTTTGGCCTAACTGAAAAGCTTTCAAAAGCTGGTTGAGCAAGGCTTGACTATGTTAGCACATCAACTTACTGAGGGTAAGTTGCCTTGGTGGGACAATCTCTCGAAGAGCGAATGATTAGCTTTAAATAGTTTGGAAGAAGATAAGTCCATAATCATCTGGAATTTGGACAAAGGAGGCATGATTGTTGTCATGAATGTGGAATCCCTTTTGGTTGAAGCTGCCCGACAATTGTCAGACACACATACATGAGATTAAAGGGGGACCCCATGAAAAAAATTCAAATCTACTTTAACAGAACTAGTCAACAGTGGTTTCAGGTTAGGCATTTTTAAAAGAAAGAAATGGAGTCACTTATTCCAGAATATCCTACCATTCCAACGTTCTACCATTTACCTAAAAGCCACAAGGGTCTAGAACCCCTGCAAGGTAGATCTATAATTTCTGGAATTGGCTGTCTTAATGAAAGATTGGGACAGTGGCTTGATAGCTATTTACAACCATTGGTAGTACAACTTCCCAAGTATCTACAAGACACCAACCATTTATTACAATTTATGAGAGATTTCCCATGGGAGACAGACTATTCATGGATCACTATTTGTGGATATTTAGACGTGCGTCTTACAGGTAAAGTGCCATATGTTGAGACCTCCCTCTATAGGAAACCCCTCGGGCAATACAGTACTCCTAGCCCAATCAGGTCATCCTAAGCATACCATCATTGGTGATAGTATGCTTGCAGTAGCGATTTGAAATTTGAGAAAGAGGCTGCTTTACTTTTTAAGCATTTCCTGGCTAGGGGATACCGCCGATGGATTCTGGAGAGGGCATTACAAATAGCAAGGCAAAAAGAGGAAAGACTTGTTAAGTCAGAAGAAGAACAGGGTGGACCCTTGTTATGGCAAACTGACTCTTTATACCACCTTCAGTGTGTAATTTGCCCAGATTAGGGATATTATTCAAAAGTATTTGCCCATCCTGAATATTGATACAACCTGTGCAGACATTCTTTAACAGGGGGTTAACATAGTATCCAGAAGAGCACCCACAATAGGTCAGTCATTATCTCCAAGTTTTTTCAATCCTTGTAAAAAAGTGCAGTCATTCACATGGCTGTACTTTAAAGGAAATTGAAGTGGCATGTTGGCTGGGATTTGCACTCATAACTTGGGTGCTTTGGAGACATCTGAGCAGACCACTAATGCCACGTACACACGAGCGGACTTTACGGCAGACTTTGCTCAGCGGACTTTTCGACTGACTTTATGACGGACTTTCCGAATGAACGGACTTGCCTACACACAATCCACCAAAGTCCATCGAATTCGTACGTGATGACGTACGACCAGACTAAAACAAGGAAATTCATAGCCAGTAGCCAATAGCTGCCCTAGCGTGGCTTTTTGTCCATTGAACTAGCATACAGACGAGTGGACTTTTCGACCGGACTCAAGTTCGACGGATAGATTTAAAACATGTTTCAAATCTAAGTCCATCCAACTTTTGAGAAAACAAAGTCCGCTCGAGCCCACACACGATCGAATTGTCCGACGAAATCCCGTCCGCCGGGCAAAGTCTGCCGTAAAGTCCGCTCGTGTGTATGCGGCATTATAATTAGTGCTTTATGGTCACCTAAATAAAAAAAAAATATAACATGAAAAAAAAAACATACAACAGACACGCAACTGTTAAATGTTCAATACATGTAACTTTATAGAATAGCAGACATTACTCTGCAATACTCATTCATAACTGCATTCGTTAGCAAAAGAAGAAAAAAGAAACTAGAAATACTAATTGCAATAGATGCACACGAGGTAGAGTACATCTCACATAAAAATGTTTTTTTTTTTCACGTACATGGACATGGTTGCAGTGCAATACTATATAATACTTGGTAGCAATATGCACGTGCAGATCTGCTGAATCGCTGATTAGCGCTGATTTCGAATTTACTAAGGCATGTTCACCGCTAATAGCGTGATTTTTCATTCACATGTTTGCCTAGTTGAACTCTTAATTGCCTGAAATCAACACTATTAAATGTAGAGCACCCAGTACTTCCCTTAGTAAACGACCCACATTGTGTATATATGGTATCGTCCCATGTGGGTTGGTCCTATGTATATACAAGATAACCTGTAGGTATGCCCATAAATATGGTGAACTTCATTACAACCACCTGAACAATATTTTAATAATAACATTTGCAGTGTCTGCATTCCTGTAAAAGTAGGTAGGTTGTTTGGGGTATCTGACCAAAATGAGATTCCTATTGCAGAGGATGCCTAAACTTTGACCTGTGTCTCAGCACAGACTTATGGGGAAACCAGTGAGCCAACCATACAAGTTGGAACATTTCTAGGGTCATTCTTTACACTAACAATGCATGGAATACCTACAGGTTGCCATACTGGAAGGAAGTGACAATTATCCATTTAAGAAAAATGAAGCAGTTGCATAAACGGGAAGATCATTTTAACATTCAATTACAAAATTATTATATAACCATTATACTGTGTATGTTATATTCTTTTTTTAAGGAAAGTGAAGTTTTCTTTTAAGCTGTTTAAATTTGGGCAGATATTTCACCCTTGGACAAAGAACTCCAGCTTCATCCAAAATGGAGAGGAAAATTTGGTTACTGGAGATACAGAGATGCAGAGATGCTGAGATGCTGTGTGTGTGTATATACTGTATATATATATATATATATATATATATATATATATATATATATATATATATATATACACACACACACACACACACACACACACACACACACAGTATCTCACAAAAGTGAGTATACCCCTCACATTTTTGTAACTATTTTATTCTATCTTTTCATGTGACAACACTGAAGAAATGACATTTTGCTACAATGTAAAGCAGTGAGTGTACAGATTGTATAACAGTGTGTAACAGTGTAAATTTGCTGCCTCCTCAAAATAACTCAACACACAGCCATTAATGTCTAAACTGCTGGCAACAAAAGTGAGTACACCCCTAAGTGAAAATGTCCAAATTGGGCCCAATTAGCCACTTCCCCTCCCCGGAGTCATGTGACTTATTAGTGTTACAAGGTCTCAGGTGTGAATGGGGAGCAGGTGTGTTAAATTTGGTGTTATCACTCTAATCTACTCATACTGGTCACAGGAAGTTCAACATGGCACCTCATGGCAAAGAACTCTCTGAGGATCTGAAAAAAAGAATGGTTGCTCTACATAAAGATGGCCTAGGCTATAAGAAGATTGCCAAGACCCTGAAACATATATATTACCAAAAGTAACAACTTCAACTCTTCTGGGAAGGCTGTCCACAAGGTTTAGGAGTGTGTCTGTAAGAATTTTTTGACCATTCTTCCAGCAGAGCATTTGTGAGGTCAGGCACAGAATCCTGACCTCAACCCAATAGAACACATTTAGGATGAATTAGAGCAGAGACTGCAAGCCTGGCGTTCTCATTTACATCAGTACCTGATCTTACAGATATGCTTCTGGAAGAATGGTCAAACATTCCCATAGACACACTCCTAAACCTTGTGGACAGCCTTCCCAGAAGAGTTGAAGCTGTTATAGCTGCAAAAGGTGGGCCAAATAATTTTTGAACCCTACGGACTACTGCCGCGTATACACGATTGGAAATTCCACCCTGACCATGTGTATGCTCCATCGGACTTTTGCTGGCGGCATTTTAAAGACCGAGAGCAGGTTCTCTATTTTTCCGACGGAAAAAGTTTCTTTTGGAAATGCCATTCGTCTGTATGCAATTCCGACGCGCAAAAAAACACGCATGGTCAGAATCAAGTACGAGACGGAAGCGCTCGGTCTGGTAAAACTAGCTTTCGTAATGGAGATAACACATTCGTCACGCTGCAAATTATTGGATCTTTTAATGCAACGCTTTTGTTCTTTATATAATGCTAGAATAATGAATTTGTTTTGCTGCTTATATTCACACAGAGTTCTGACAAACTGATTTCTTTATTATATCTCGTGATCTCCTGAATAATTTTTGTTTTTAAAGCCAGATCTCCATAATGTTTAGAATAATTTTTTAGGCCTCATGCACACGGACGTTTTTACAGCCGCTTTTTTGAGCGTTTTTTGCAGCTTAAAAACGCCTGTCTATGTTAGTCTATGGCTTCATGCCCACCTAGGCGTTTTTGAGCTGCAAATGGCATATGCGTTTTTAAGCTGTAAAAAAAACCCAGGACCAGTGGGTTCTGAGTGGCGATTTTCAGCTGTAAAAACGCTCTAACGCTGCTAAACGCTCAAAAATGCTCAAAAACGCTCAAAAACGACGTTCACCAACGTTTTTTGACGTTTTTGATCCATTGAAAAAAAAAAAATTTGAAAAAAAAAAACGCTAAAAATGCTAAAAACCGCTAACGCGGAAAAACGCTCAAAAATGCTATTGCAAAAACGTTGAAAAAAGCTGAAAAAAGTTTTTAAAAAATCACTGCAAAGATACTGGCGTTTTCATAATTATATATTTTTTTAAATCAAGATCTCCTGTTTTTTTGATTATTTTTAAATTATTTTATAGTGATCTCCATATTTTTTTTTTGTGTGTGTCAAGTTTCCACAACAACATTATTATCTTGAATTTTTAATCGATCCGTGACTGCTGCTCCTCTCTGCCAATCCCTTCACTGGCTTCCCCTACCCCACTGTGTAAAATTCAAAATGCTAACCATAACATACAAGGTAATTCACAATATCGCCCCCATCTACATCACCAACCTCATCTGCAGATATCGCCCAAATCGCCCCCTCCGCTCCTCCCAGGACCTCCTGCTCTCTAGCTCCCTTGTTACCTCCTCCCATGCTCGCCTTCAGGACTTCTCCAGAGCCTCTCCCATCCTCTGGAATTCCCTGCCCCAGTATGTCCGATCAGCCCCTACCCTGTCCACCTTTAGGAGATCCCTGAAAACTCATTTATTCAGGGAAGCCTATCCCACACCCACATAACTGTCCCTGAGCCACCCCCATCAAATCATTCTTTGCAGCTAATACCTTTTTGTACCACCACCCCCTCCCTTTAGAATGTAAGCTCTACGAGCAGGGCCCTCCTGTACCTTTTGTATTGAATTGTACTGTAATTGTGTTGTCCCCCTTATACATTGTAAAGCGCTGAGTAAACTGTTGGCGCTATATAAATCTCGTATAATAATAATAATTTTTAAAGCTCAAGGAGGTTGGTTGGTGTCCCTTGTTAATTTGACATTGTATTTTTGAAATGTACCTGCCTACTCACAAACAAACTATCCTATTTGGAGAAAAACTTATAGGCAAGTATTTTCATATAAAAAAAAAAAATTCTCCATTCATTCTGGCTCATAACAAAATAAAGAGGACGGCAACGCCAGAGAAACTGCTTGAATTTGCGAACCCTTTGTACCCCAGGGCACAGATCAACTCTTTGTAAATACAAATTGGTAGCCTGAGAAGTCCATATAATAGGGAGCACAATCTGGTCCAGGACTCCCAGAGATCAGGAACAGCAGCAGATGACATATATGTCCCCAGGCTGTGGTACTACAACAGCCTGCGTCTTCTGTCAGACTAGACTGAACCCAGGCCATCACTTTCATGTCTTCCCTGCAGCCTTCCCTCCACACTTCCCTGCAGCCTTCCCTGTAGCCTTCCTTGGAGGCTGTGGCTCTAGAGGTGGACTTGTGGCAGGAGGAGAAGGAGGATGGGCCAGCACATAAGTGCATGTTATCAGTCATTTGGCCCCTCAACCCCTTATGAAGGGCCTGAAAAATAATCTTCTCACAGATGAGGCGTTGGCCCTCCTCCATTTGCTGCAATTTTGCAGCTACATAGCAGCCATAGGCCTCTTCAGCGTCGGGGGGTGTTTTCAGGGCCGTATTAGCCTCCCTAATGAGGCCCAGTGCTGCCTCCTCCATGTTAATCCCCTTTCTGGCCCTTTTTGTTGTAAGGCGGACTGGAGGCACCTGGGATTGGGTGAGGCTACTGGGCTTGGTCACCTCCTGGCTGACACTTACCCCTACCTCCTGGCTGACACTTACCCCCGTCTTCTCCTGTCTGGCAGATTCCAGAGCCTCATCTTGGCTGAGGTCTTCTGTGTATGAAAAAGCGACATAGTTTTAGTTTTTGGTTCATCAACCACACACAATTTTCAGCTCATGACTGTTGCAAATTGAATGTTAATAAATGGAAAAGACTATCATTCTGAGCCCAGCATTTTTCATTGTCACAATCATTTTTGGCCCCTACTGTCTATTGATATGTAAAACACTTTTTGTTAAATTATTCATTTGTTATCAAAAATAACATCTAGTTAACAACAATAATTTTTGGACAATAAATATGTTAAAGAATACTATACCTGGCTCCAGCTGGGCTCCTCAACTTCTTCAAGGATGGAAGGCCCAGGTTGGTTCTCAGAAACCTCAGCACAGGTTGGTCCTCAGAAGCCTCAGCTGGGGTTGAGGAAAGGGTGGGTGGAAGTGTAGAAAGTGATTCCCTGGCTTCAATCTGGTCTTCCAAAAACCGCATTTTGTTGTAGTACCACAGACTAGGTACATACACATCCTTTGCTGCTGCTCCTGATTTCATGGAAGCCTGGACCTTATTAAGCTCCTTCCTATATGTGCTTCTCAAGCTACCAATTTTCTTATCCACAAACTCGATGTCTGCTTCAAGGCCCTTCGTCTTCACAAATTGCAGCAGTTTCTCAAGCGATGTCTTCCTAGCTGGTTTATTTCGATATAAGGGGTTTTAACCTCCCACAAATTTCTCATATCCCTGTATCTGTCTATGAATTGGCCCATGAATTCAGGGTCTTTGCATTGTTTCATATTTGCTGCAAGACAAAACACAAGACAAAAACACTAATATCAGGCTAAATTCTCCTAATCTTATCCCAATATAGGCCTCAATCTCGAATCATTATAGGCCACTGATGTCCCAAGTTAAAATGTTAACTTTGTTAGAACGTTTGGCGCTTCCGGTCCTCCTTTCTCCGCACACAGAACGTAGGTACGACACACGTGTGTTAACTTTATATACACTGCGCATGCGTGAAACTCCACCCGCGTCGCCCACCCCTGATGTTGTTTCTAGAATATTCCCTGCCCCTTCTCTTTCATCGCAGTGGGAGAGGAACATGGCGGAGACACTGCAGGTGCGTAATAGCAGTAACGAAGACGAAAGCCCGGAGCCAGAAACGTCACGATCCCGCAGGAGATTTAAGGCCTCTAATATGGCCTTTGTAGAGATGGCGGAGATGGTGGACAACTTGAAGAAGGCCAACTATGATGGGAAGTATGGACCTTACCTAAACCCAAATGTGAGAAAGGCCAAGATCATGTCTAAAGTAGTAAGAAGTCTGCACAGGAATTTTGGGGTACGATGATCCAAGGAGCAATTGAGGAAACGCTGGTCAGACCTGAAATTGAGGAAGCAGGATCAGTACAGAAGGATCAAGAAAGTGCTTCTAACAAGTAAGTAGTTGTCGTGTGTCCCTATTATTATTATTACTTGCATGCTGCTCCATGTGCTTTTCTTTACTGTTGTACAGTTTTAAATGGCTACTTTCATGTTCGTGGGCACAGTAATCAGTCACAGTAAACATTGTTCGTTTGTCAACTAAATACGATGTTTTTGGCAGATACAGGGTTAACTACATTTGGTCATGCTAATTTGTAATAAAAGAAGTTTAGGACATTGTTGTCTAGATGTGTTTGAAACTAGAATTAATTGCAAACTTGATTCAGTGTAATGTAAGGAGAGGACACTCAGCAGCTGTTTACACATCTGGACTCAGGAGCACTAGTGTGGGACACCAGAACAAAGTTTTTAGGGTGTCCCACACAGGTAATCCAGTGGATACTTGGGGTGTCTCCATGTGTGAAACTTGTCCAAAAAAGGTAAGTATTCCACCTCTGGTAAGGGAAAAAATCATGTCTTCAGCTTGGAACTCTGCCAAAACAGACAATTGTGCCACACTTCCAAGCAATGTTTCATATTCCTATTTCTGACCTCAAATATCGGTGTGCTAAGTATACCTTTTGTTTCATTCTCATAGGGGAGAAAAGACTCGGGACATCTGAGGACACGAGGAACCCCCCACCTCCTGAAGAAGGGGAACAGAGGACACCACAACCTCAGGATGTGGAGGGAGGAGACGTGGATGACGTGGTTGAAATTGTCACCACAACAGGTCAGTGTCTGGCACCACAGATTCAGGTAATAGAGATATGCCTGCATATTTATAATACATGGTGTGGTTTTTTTCTTTTAGGTGATGTGCATGTTGTGGAAGAACAAGCTCCTCATTTCACTAGTGCAAGTGCGCAAATACTAATCCAGGAGATAATGGTGTGTAGTCGGGATTTAGACATCATAAAGCAAAAAACCAATGAGGTTGAACAAAAACTGAAGAACATGATTGATGTATTAGGGAGAATCTAAATAACAACAAAATGCCACCATTTTAGATTTTTTTTGGACCAAGTTAGAAAAATTTTGGTCGCATTTTAAAAGCCAAATTTTGAAGATGCACACAGTGTGTCAACGTGTGCTATCTGCCATCAGGGGATATCAATTTATGCATTTTGTGGGTGCAACCCCTTTGTTAGGTACCTGGTAGTTGAGCCCGACTGGTAGAAGGAGACCTCTCTTAAACGCTGGTTCAGGAGCCACTGGAAGTGGGAACAGTGGTCTCTTGAGCACAGTGGGTAGGAGGGCCTTATGCAGGTTCCTGCGGTAGCAAACACTGGAACTGGAAAGACGTCCCTCCGGGATGGCTGAGCTACGGATGCAGGTAGGCTGAAGAGGATCAGTAGGCAGACAGGTGGATGATTAGGCAGCAGCAGAAACTGGAGCTTGGCAGAGCAGGCTGGAAGCAGCGTCACAGGACACAGGCAAAGCAGAGTCAGACAGTCCGTTTGGCAGGAGATCAGGCAAGTATATAGCAGAAGGGATAATCCAAGAATAGTCAGACAGGCAGGAGTTCGGCAACAGGTCACAAGATATAAGCGAGGTCAGGCAGGCCGGGTCGGATAGGAGACAGAAGAATGGTCAGACGGAGCCGGGTCACTAGCAATACAACAACAGGCAGGATACAGGAACTCAGGTGCAGAGCTGCAGATGAACAGCATCTGATGGAAGCATCTGACAGTCTTTTAAAGGGCCCTTGGCGCCAAAACAGCGCTAGTGCGAATGGGCGCACACACGGGCACGCACACGGTGGAGATTTCAGCAGAATTGCCCTGGGAAGGTCCCTCGTGCACCTGCGCGCACGCATGTTCGCCTGACGGCCACTGATATGCCCCTGACACCCTTCCTCACAACTCAAGTAGGTGAGAGGAAGTGGTTGCACCCCCCAAAACACGTCCATTGATCCCCCATGATAGGAGATAGTACATGTTGACATTAGGCATGGGATCAGGAGGAAAATCCCCAGTTTGACTCCAAACTTGTGTGCATCTTCAAAATTTGGCTTTTACAGGGGTGACATCACCCCATCTGATGAAGGCAAGATCAACACATTTTTGACACTATAATGTCTGATATTGCCTTCAGTTTTTCAATGTTGAACTTTGTAAGTTCCTGAGTTGTGTATGTTATGTTTTGAAACATGCCTGTTTATGTACTAAAAAAATTTTCAAGGTAAAACTTTTTAAAACCAAGATTTTTTTTTACACAAAAATGTTTTATTACACACATGTGCATGTGCACAGAGTAAAAGGTTTTATACTCAACAATGTGAGGCTTCTTCTTTCAATGCTCAATACCAGTTCTTGTATTAAGTTGGTGTTTACAGTGACAATGGGTGTTATTTAATGATGGAAAAACCACTTGGCACTACAAGTGCACTAGGAGAACCGAGAAGACAGCTAAAAGAAACACAAGCAGTAAATCAAAATCAAGATTTTATCAGATAAACATTTTTTTACATATTTACAAATTTGCTGCTATAGCAATGGCCCCCCTACCTGTGAAATAATCAACATATTTTTTACCGCACTTCACGGGCGCTTTGGGGGGGCAAGCCAGGACAGCCAGCTTTTACGATCGTTGGTGTATTTTCAGGAAGTCCGGCCTCAGGCCCAACTGAGGCAACATAATTAGGAGCATTTCTCTTTAAAAAGTTGTGAAGTATGCAGCATGCTAGAACTATGTGGTTCAGTTTGTACTCCGCCATATTAATTGCTGTAAGAAATAGGCGGAACCGGCTGGCCATTATCCCAAAGGCATTCTCCACGACTCTTCTGGCTCTGGCCAGCCGGTAATTAAAAACCCTCTTCTCCGGGGTGAGGGTCCTCTGGGGGAATGGCCTCATCAGGTGATCACCCAGACCAAATGCTTCATCAGCGATAAAAACAAATGGGAGCCCTTCAACGTTCTCTTCCACAGCCACCACTCTGGAGAGGTCGGTAGAACTCGGTCTGGGCAAAGACTCCACCATCCGACATCCGGTCATTCTTCCCCACGTCCACATATAAAAATTCATATGTCGCCGACACCACCGCCATCAACACGATACTATTGAAACCCTTATAATTAAAATAGTATGACCCTGAGTGGGGTGGTGGTACGATGTGGACATGTTTTCCATCGATTGCCCCTCTGCAGTTAAGAAAGTCCCACCTCTCAGCAAACTGGGAGGCCACAGTCTGCCTTTCCTGTGGCGTTGAAGGAAACTGTGGAGTCAAAAAAAAAAAATATTAGTACTTTTGCACATTACATTGCAAGCAGATTAGACACAAACATTCTTGGCCAACATCAGTATAACATTTATTTTAAGGAGTATTTAAAGACAAAAATATAAGGTGCACTTATCAGATTCCTCACCCCCTCTGATGGCCCATTGTAAAAATTTTAGGAGGGGGGGTTATAAATGAGTTTAGGACCCCCAAAAAAGCCTCTGGCACTCTGCCTGAATTTAAGAGCAACAATAACATTTGGACACATTTTAGGAGGTGTTTAGGGTAAAGTACTACAATGGAGCTGATAAAATACATTGTTAAGTGACTAGGCTAGGTGTGTATGGGCCCAGTATAGCATGCTGGGGAGGTTAGTGAAGGAAAATATGCATGTAAGCCAAAAAAGGAGCATTAAAATCTTACAGCATGCATGGGCACAAAGGGGACATTCACAGCATATTACAATCATGGTAATTAGGGAATGATGAAAGAAATACAATACATTAGCAAACATGAAATACATAGAATATGATGTTAAAGAAGAAAACTTACCCTAATAAAATCCTTCTGCAGGACCTGTATGATGGCAGAACAGGTCTCTGGAATAATGATCCCCAGAGCCTGGGGGGAGATGCCTGTCGAGAACTTGGTGACTAGCCTCTGCTCGGGAGTGATGGCTTGCCGCATGCAGGTGTCCTGCTTCGTAATATAAGGGGACAGCAAAGCCAACAGACGGTGAAAAACGGGGTCCGTCATCCGGAGAAGATTCCTGAAATCATCAGGGTTATTCTCCTGGATCTCCCGCAGCAAAGGCACATGAGAGAATTGGTCATGCTGGAGTAACCAATTCTTCGTCCATGAACTCCTCCCCGCCCTGTTCATGGACTGGGCTTGGGTCAAAGCAAGAACCCCAACACCAAGCCCCTGCACAGCACGAACTCTACGATGAGTACGTAACCACAACATGGCTTCAAAATGGTCAGCTGGGCAGAACGAACTAACAGAACGCACTGAAGAACAGAAAGGCCTGTGAAGAGCGTACTGAAAATCAGAAACGTGCAGACAAGAACGCACTGGGAAACAGATATGAACTGACTACATGCACTGAAAACCAGATACAAACCCACAAGCACAAACTGAAGAGCAGTAACGATCTGAAAAGCACGAGGCTGAAAAGCTCGAATCATCTCTTACCAAACTTCTACTAACACGAGATAAACACGAGATTAGCAGAAGGAGCCCAAAGGGTGGCGCATTGGGTATTGAACTTCCCTTTTATAGTGCCGTCGTACTTGTTGTACGTCACCGCGGTCTGAATTTTTTGTGACCGTGTGTATGCAAGACATGCTTGAGTGAAATTCCGTCGGAAAAACCATCCAAGGCTTTTCCGGCGAAAATTCCAAACGTGTGTAAGCGGCATAAGACTAGGATGCCAAGTTCATGTGCGTGTAAAGGCAGGCGTCCCAATACTTTTGACAATACAGTATATATATATACACAATATATATAAAATAAAGATTGCCAGTTCATTTTCCTTTTGAAATTCATGCTTTGGCCCCTGTTATGGCATTATTTTCACAGTGGTTCTTCCTATTTTGTTTGTGTTTCTTCTTGTTAAATTGTTATGTCAAAATATTACACTGTTACATTTTTATGCTCTCTGTCGCGAAAACAGTTCCATTGATTTCCACACTTTGTTTACTTTAATTTGCAGCTGTTAAACGATTACACAAGACAGTGTAAATGGTTGGAAAATGGGCTGTAAATATTGACTACATTAATTTTTGTCTTCTAGATTACACCTCAGGTTTGGGCTACATACCTTGAGTGCTTGTCATTGAAGAGCTTAGCTGTCTGCTTTTTTTAAAAAGAGAAGTTATATGTAGCAGCTACTTACCTTCCCTGTTTCCATGGTGCATCTTCTAAAGCACTCTCACTCACTTCGGGGTCTAACCTGGATGTCGCTGCCTCAGTCAGTTAGGTAAATCCTTAAGAGTCTGACATATCCTGTGAACAAACTCTCGTGCAAAGGTTCTCCACATGAGGCTGAACCCCCACAAGCTTACCTAGCTTGTGCTTCTTCAGGCCTGGGCATCCTGATGCCTCTGCCATTGCCGCCTGGTTTACACAGCTGCTTCTCCGGGTTCATTCCATCTGTCTCTTCTAGCTGCTGGTAACATTCTAGATACCTTACATCTAGGGTTTCACTGATATCGATACTGGTATCAGTGCCAATGCTAAGCATTTGCACGGTTAAAGCTTATAGACCTTCAGTGATATGCCTGCAGGAAACACACCTGCAGGATAATTCCATATCTACGCTCAAAAACCGTGGATACCCAACTCAATTTCACTCCGTTCACACAGCTTACTCAAGAGGAGTTAATGTTCTCATATCACAAGATGCTAACTTTCAGTTGCTGCAATCTATGATTGATGGGCAGGGGCGATATGTGTTTCTACTGTGCAAAATTACAGGTCTGACATGTATAATCGCAAACATTTATATCCCTCCACCCTTCTCATTTGACCCTTTGAAACAACTAGCTCAACTTATGGCCACATGTCCCAACGTCCCGGTTTGGGTGTTAAGCATTTGCACGAGTATCGGTACTCATGCAAATGCTCCAATACTTGAAACCGATACTTTCAGGCTCAGTTCTTTCAGTTGTCAGCCAGATTCCCTCACTGACAGCTGAAATACTAAAAAAAAAGAAAAGCCGGCAATTATCGGTTTTTAAGGAGCGGGGCCACCATGTGCTTAACAACCGATGACTCATTCAGCTATCAGTGAGATTCCCCTGTTGACAGCTGAAGTGTAAAAGAAGTCCCAGCGATAAGAGCTATCAAAAAAAAAAAAGCAGCCAGGCAATGTTTATCAACTTTTTTTTACATCGAAAAAAGCAATAAATTATTATTATTTTTTTATTTATTTCATTTGTAAATACGTTTTCAATTCCTTGTACCATTGCTGACAGCTGAAGTGTAAACAAAACAGTTGTGATAGGTATCGGTAATTGGTATCTGCGAGTACTAAAAAAAAAACAAAGAAAAACTAGGGGGCGTTGCTTGCGGCTGATGGGATAGGAAGCAAAGAGTGAGAGCTCCGTCGAAAGCCTGCTCAATTATCCTGATAACAAGACCCTGTGGCACCTGCTTCGCATATTAACAACACCAGAGGGTTCCCCTCCTTCTCCCCAAGCCAGTGGTATGACTTTTGTGAATATTCCGGCGGCGGACATGTCCCGCAAGAGCGGTAAAGATCCTATGCAGACAGCAGAGCATGGAGGCCAAGATGGCACCCGGACCCAGCGCTCAGCTAAGGAGTCAGCCATGAGAATGTTCAGCGGCGCTCTGGGGAAGGGAGGCTTGCCTAAAACGCCCTCACAGCTGATCGATGCACCTGATGTGGACTCCCCAACAGAGGCACTGGAGCAGATATGGCCAGAAGATGCAGAACAATCTTCCTCATAGGACACAGTTAGTACACCTGCTCCTAACATGGCCCCCAGAGCCCTGACTGACCAGGACAGTCAAACCCCTGAACGGACTCTGAGAGATATATTTGCTGCAGTGACTAACTGCAACACCTCCATTACTTCTCTAATTAATGAGATTAAGGGAGTGAAGCTGGAACTGAATATGGTGAGACAGGACATGCAGAAGCTGCGGGACCACACGGCATCACTGGAGGACAGGGTGAGCAATGTGGAAGATGATGTCGCCCCCCTGCAGAGAGAAGTCCGTCATATGCAATCCATTACTACTGGCCACACAGCGCGTTTAGAGGACATGGAAAACAGGCAGAGGCTCAATAATGTCAGCGCGGTAGGCATACCAGAGCGGGCGGAGGGTAAGAACCCTGTAGCATTTATTGAGAATTGGCTGATTAACACCTTTGGTAAGGACTCCTTCTCACCAATGTTTGCTGTGGAGCGAGCTCACAGAGTTCCACCCAGACCACCTAAACCTGGGGAGCCCCCCAGACCGTTCCTCTTCAAAATGCTGAACTTTAAAGACCGCGATGCCATTCTGAATCAAGCCAGGACCAGAGGTGCTCTCATGAGAATAGATAATGCCCGTATATCCTTTTATCCGGATTTCTCCGCTGATCTACAACGTTGCAGAGCCAAGTTCACTGAAGTAAAGAATCGCCTCCGTAAATATGAGGTTGCATATGCCATGCTCTACCCGGCCAAGCTCAGAATCGCAGCAAACAGCGAAACGCAGTTCTTTGATAACCCGCCCAATGCCTCAATGTGGCTGGATCGTATGGAGCATACACTCAAGAAAGCACCGGCACCTATGGTCTGAAGGAGACCTGCCTTTATTCACCTTTGATGAGGAGAAGAGGATGCCATATCAGAAGTTTTGGACATGTGCTTTTTTTTTCTTCCCCTAAAATCCCTGACAGGCGGAGAAGAAAATAAATGTACCTTGCACTATTCATTATCGAGTTGGACCCGCAAGTTCCTTTGAATCGGAGTTGAACTGAGACATTGGGGCCCCCCCCATATAGGTCCTGCAAGGACATGTTTTTCTATCTTTTTCTACCAAGCTTCCTTACTGTTTAAAGGATGCACGGACATTTTTCTATTTTTCTTTATTTTGTTTTTTGCTATTTTTTGCTCCATGCCATGGGGCGTTTTATCCCTTGGTGCGTACAGCTCGCTGTCATAGGCAGTGTAAGCAGTTCATTCATTCTATTGTGAAAAAAAAAAGCAGTTCATTCATTTTTTTCTTTGTTTTACCAAACAGAGATGTAACTACGTGGTTACTGACACCTTGCTCATACCCGTATATTATTTTTAAAGCTGTCAGGTGGAGACGCGAAACACCTAATTATGGGCCTCTGCACCTGACAAGGCTTCCTTTGCATGCTTGCTTATATGCTATGTCATGTCGAGTGTTTGCACCATAGTTTCTTGGAATGTGAGGGGGCTAGGTGACGGAGTGAAGAGGGTGGCACTTTTCCTAGCTTACCTAGCTTCAGTCCTGGGCCTCCTCATGCCTCTGCTATTGCCGCCTGCTTTACACAGCTGCTTCTCTGGGTTCATTCCATCTGTCTCTTCTAGCTGCTGGTATCATTGTAGATACCTTACATCTAGGGTTTCACTGATATCGATACTGGTATCAGTGCCAATGCTAAGCATTAGCACGGTTAAAGCTTATAGGCCTTCAGTGATATGCCTGCAGGAAACCCACCTGCAGGATAATTCCATATTTACGCTCAAAAACCGTGGATACCCAACTCAATTTCACTCCGTTCACACGGCTTACTCGAGAGGAGTTAGTGTTCTCATATCGCAAGCAGCTAACTTTCAGTTGCTGCAATCTATGATTGATGGGCAGGGGCGATATGTGTTTCTACTCTGCAAAATTACAGGTCTGACATGTATAATCGCAAACATTTATATCCCTCCACCCTTCTCATTTGACCCTTTGAAACAACTAGCTCAATTTATGGCCACATGTCCCAACGTCCCGGTTTGGGTGTTGGGGGATTTTAATAATGTAATGGACAAGAAGCTGGACAAGTTTTCATCTAGAACTAGTAATGCTCCCCAAGTGGGTAGTCCCACTCCCTTTGCGAATTTCCTAGCGGAGATAGGTCTGCAAGATGTGTGGAGGGATCAAAATCCTGAGGTGCGGTGCTATTCGTGCTTCTCGGCAACATACAAATGCTTATCCCATATAGATCTCTGCTTAACTAATGACCTGGCACATGCGCTGACTGATTCTGTAAAATATGCCCCGCGTAACATATCTGACCACTCCCCTGTCAGTGCGGCCATTATAGTATCCCCATGCCTGAAGCTTACGCTATGGAAGGTAAATCCCTTCTGGTTCACAATATTCCCGGGCAAAGATTCTATTCCCGGGAACTTGGTAGAATTTATGCATCATAACCAGGACACGGCCCGGGCAATAGTGGTCTGGGATGCACTGAAAGCACACCTTAGGGGTCTAATTATTAAACAGATCAATACAATTAAAACTAAAACCAAAGAATGGGAAAATATGGTAATGGATGAAGCCGCTAGGGCGGAGGAAAGGTACATAGCGGCACCTTCTTTGGAGTCGGAGCGCAAGTGGCAGGAGGCACAGGGCCTATACCAACAAGTATCTATTTCTGTTGCGGAGAACAAAAGGTTTTTCCTACAGCAAAAATATTTTAATGAAGGGGAAAATACGGGTCACCTACTATCTATGATAGCTAAAACCCAGCAGAGTACGACGCATATAGAGGCCATTCAAAATACAAACGGAGTGACAGTTACTGATCAGACTAACATCCCTGACGTGTTTTACCAATTCTTTCAAGACCTATACACATCCAAGGTACATCCCACATAAGAGGACCTGGCTCACTTTCTGGATCAGTGCTCTCTCCCAAGGGTGACACAACGGGACTTGTGGCCCTTAATGCACCATTAAAATTAGAAGAATTAACAGTGGCGGGAGCACAGATGGCCAATAACAAGTCCCGGGGGCTGACGGCCTACCCACAGAGACATACGGGAAATATGGGGACACACTATTGCCCAACCTTTTGAAAACACTAAACAGTGCCTTAGAGGAAGGTAATCTACCGACCTCTACGAATGAGGCTGTTATTATAGTATTGCTGAAGCCGGGCAAGGACCTGCTGCAGCCGGACTCCTATAGGCCTATATCTCTGCTTAACGCAGATGTCAAATTATTAGCAAGAGTGTTAGCCACTAGACTTTCAGGAGTTGTGACTGATCTGATCCATTTTGACTAGTCTGACTTCATTCCGGCTAGATCTACAGCAGTGAACATTAGAAGATTGTTCCTCAATACACAGTTACCGGTGGATAACCCGGGAAATAGGGCCATTTTTTCCCTCGACGCTGCCAAAGCTTTTGATAGCATGGAGTTGAAATATATGTGGGAGGTTCTGCAGGGTTTCGGTCTGGGAGATAAATTTATCTCCTGGGTACAACTGGCCAGCGTGAGGATAAATGTTTCCCTTTCGGAACCCTTCCCTCTGTTTCGGGGCACACGGCAGGGGTGTCCGCTATCGCCCCTGCTGTTCACTCTTGCATTGGAGCCGCTTGCGGCTTTGGTGCAGACCTCTCCTGAAATCACTGGTTTCCGCAAAGGACAGGGGGAGGAAAAGATTTCCTTATAAGCGGATGACACTCTGCTATATTTGGGAGATACTGACCGTTCTCTGAAAGCAGTAATGAAATTAATAAACCAGTTTGGACAGCTATCAGGCTTTGCCATTAACTGGCACAAATCAGCCCTGTTACCTTTGGATCCGTTACCGGCACCTCTGTCGGTGGACGTTTCCCACATACAAGTGGTTTCTTCATTTAAGTACTTGGGAATAGCGGTGACTAGGGACACACGGGACTACATAGCCCTTAATTTAAAACCTATATTACAAAAATTCCAGCAAAAACAGGCTAGCTGGAGCAAGTTACCCCTGGCCGCGTTAATCTTATCAAAATTATATGGGCACCGCAGCTGTTATACATTCTACATAATGCTCCAATCTGGGTACCACAGCACTGGTTCCGGCGCATGGACTCACAATTCAGAGCACTTATATGGAGAGGTGGAGTGGCGAGGATCAAACTGGCCACTCTGCAGCTACCTAAAGACCAGGGAGACATGGCGGTTCCGCATCCCCAATGTACTATCTGGCAGCACAGCTACAGCATTTCACTGGCTGGGATCTCAAGACGGGGGTGGATCCCTCCAAGGATCTTCTCCTGAGTAATGACACGAACTACACTGCTTTATTCAATATGGAGATGGGTTTTCCTAGAGTTCCTTCCACTTGCCCTACAGTTCGGTCACTAATGAAAATCTGGAAGAAGGTCAAGACCATATTGGGTTTGACGGGCTATTTGCGTCAGACCCCTATATGGCGGAACCTATTCTATACAGACATGACTAGAGTGCCAAGCCCATCGGTGTGGGAGAGAGCTGGGGTTAGATTCCTAATACAAATACTGGAGGGCTCTGTTCTAAAACCTTTTACCCAGCTGCTGAATGAATTCCCTGCACTCAAAGGACATCACTTTCAGTATATTCAATTACAACATGTCATTAGATATCAGAGCAGACACTCTAACTTGCAGCTAGAAGATTCTACATTCCTAGAATACATATTCTCCGACTCTGAGAAAAAGGGAATCATTTCCAGAATTTATATTCACTTCCTATCACACATACAAGCTCCAGACTTGTTACCATGCAGAGAGGGGTGGGAGCGAGATGTAGGCCCCATAGATGGGGAACAGTGGAACCAAATCCTGGGGGTGGGTCCAGCGGTGTCAGTGTCAGCGGCACAGAGGCTTTCTCACCTGTTTATACTACATAGGGTGTATCATACACCCATACAGTTACATAAATGGGGTAGACGTGACTCTCCCATATGCCCCAATTGCCAAGCTCACTCGGGAGATCTTATTCACATGCTTTGGCAATGTCCCAAACTAGTAAGGTATTGGAGTGATGTTCTTACTAGAATAAATGGTGTTTTTCAGGTTCAGCTGGGACTGGAGCCGCAGGTGTGTTTATTGGGCAGCCAAGATGAAGACCTATATCTTCCCCCGATATACATTGCCCTTACGAGGCTCTTATACCTGGCTAGGAAACTGATTGCCCGGTTATGGCTCTCAGCACGTGCGCCAAAGGAGGCACAGTGGTTACAAATGGTTAACACCATCCTTATCCGGGAAAAAAACACATTTCAACACAGAAAATCACCTAAAAAATTCTTCAACATATGGCAGAAATGGTTGGGCTCCCCATAAGTGGCTCCACCCAAATTAGCTCTGGATAGGCTACTGATGGGTTGACTGGAAAAATGAGAGTACAAAAGAGTTGGATATTAAATGCTAAAGTATATACTATAGTGAGAGGTTTGCATAACTGATGGATATGAGCTACAGTGATGCGTCAATGGTTGGTTTAATACTTATCTTTGTGTTTATTTCTTCTTTCTTTGTTCTTTCCTTTTCTAATTTTTTTTTTTTTTTAATTATTATCTGAGTGAACACCTGGCTGTGACATTACCCTATCAGTAAAGGAATATAATATAAATACTAAAATCACAAGTACTGATAGAGTGAAACTTTAAGACGGATGGTACTCTAGATATATGAATGTAAAATGTCATGCTTATGTCTTACATTCCATGTAATCTTTACTCTTTTAAGATCCAGAAAACGTTCACAAACCACGTTTATGCAAAAGTTTGGGACAAGTTTTCAAACTTCCCGGCTGGTAGGGAGTTGGATCCTTCTGCGCTTCCACTTTCAGCTGTCCTGGACTTTCTTTAATCAGGATTGGACATGGGCCCTAGCCTGAGTTCACTGAAAAAACAAGTTTCCACCATCTCAGCAGTAACAAAAATCAAGTGGGCGGAAGATCCATTGGTAGTACAGCTTCTAACAGTGGTCATTAAAATCCAACCACCTAAGAAGAGAATCTTTCCCCAATGTGATTTGTCTGTATTGCTGGACTTTTTATCTGTTCATCCTTTTGCTCCAACTGAACAGTGTTCGCTGTGGGACATCATAAAGCTGTTTTTCTGACTGCAATAACCTCAGGCAGAAAAGTTTCTGAACTTCAGGCCCTGGGGGCGTCAAAGACATATATTACCTTTTTTCCAGACCGAGTGGAACTACGACCAGTAGACCCTTTTGTGACAAAAATAGCCACTTCATATCACCAGACAGGCATCTGGGCTTTATCTAACTTCCCGGAAGAGGGCTCAGGCAGACTACATGTGCTGGATGTTTCCAGAACATTAAGGAAATACCTCTCGGCCACGCTCCCTTCAGATGCTCAGATAAGCTCTTTATAATACCAGCAGGGAAACACAAAGGAAAGGAGGCTACCTCAAAGACCTTGGCGAACTGGATCGTCAAGCTTATTCGCAGAACGTACAGGACAAGAGGATGTGAGCTTTCTACAACAGTGACTTCACACTCTACCTGGTCGGTAGCAGCCTCGCGGGCGGCTCTTTCGAATCAATCGATGGAGATCATCTGCAGAGTATCATAGTCTTCCCAAGATACCTTCCTAAGGCATTATGGAGTAGACCCGGGTGCCTTATCATCTGTAGACTTTGGGAGAAGAACAGTCCAATCTTCTCTTACTTTGTAAATAAAACTGATGTTGTTTAAAGCATAACTCACCCCGTCTGCTAGTTATTTCTCACTATTTTGGTGCCATGTTGGCGTCAGGAAAACTGAAAATTTTATCAAATACTTACTGTAATTTCCTTTCTTGATGCCAAACCATGTCAGCATACGGACCCACCCTGTATGTTTCGGTATGTGGCTTGTTACAAAGAATGGGGAGGTGGCTAACTACTCCTTTTTTTATGCTATTCACTGAGGGAGTGGACAAGAGGTGGAGCTTTATCAGTAGTATGCTGCCGTGGTTTGGCGTCAGGAATGGAAAATTACAGTAAGTATTTGATACAATTTTCCATTTTTCCGATCACGTGATAAGCAAATGCCTATTCACTATTTAATAACAAACCATATGCAGATCCTTACACATGATTGGGTAATTTAACCACCTCAGCTCTGGAAGGTTTTACTCCCTTCATGACCAGGTAATTTTTTGCTATTTAGCACTGTGCTATTCTAACTGGTAAGTGCGCAGTCATGCGATGCTGTACCCAAACAAAATTTATATAATTTTTTTCACACAAATAGAGCTTTCTTTTGGTGGTATTTGATTACCTCTGTTTTTGCTATCCAAAAACAAAAACAACTAAAACTTTTGAAAAAAAAAACCCCAAAATGTGTTATGCTGCCTTCTCCTGGGTTAGGGAGTGATTGTACATAGTGGGAGTCTGTCAGCAAGTCCCAGCCAATGATTCATGGCCGGGACCTGCTGTTTGGCTGTGTCCAATCACAGCTCAGAGCCTTGTGTTGACAATCAACACAGGGCTTTTTACAGAGGAAACAATCTCTCTGTTTCTTATCCCTGCAAGGGGATAAGAAAAAAAGAGACCTTTAGTAAAAGCAGCACATGTTACACAGATTACACATTATTAGGCACACAATTAACACCTCAATCTCCCTAGATGTTAACCCCTTTCCAGCCAGTGTCATTAGTACAGTGACAGTGTATAGTATTATCACTGTTTTAGTGTCACTAGTGACATCCGTGGCAGTTAGTCAGTTCCCCCCCAGCATCAGTTAGTTTCAGACTTCCTGCCATCACAGTTTCATTATAAATCACTGATCTTTGCTATTAGTAGTATAAAAAAAAAATCCAATGTATATACCATAGTTAGTAGATGCTATAACTTCCACTCAAACCAATCAATATACCCTTATTGAGATTTTCTTTATCAAAGACATGTAGCAGAATACATTTGGCCAACATTTTGATGAAATTAGATTATTTTTAAATGATTTGATAGGATATGTTTTATAGCAGAAAGTAAAACATTTTGGGTTGTCCACACAACAGTAATGCCTTGAACTTCCTGTTTTGCCTATGGGACAGGAAGTGTGGGAAAATCTCCCCAATAGGACACAGATGGCAAAAGGTTTTGTCTTCAGTTCTATTTTTAAGTAAATTTTTACATCATTTTTTCAGAAAATTAGCAACCCCTTCACCCCCCCCCCCCCCCCCCAACTACTGTATAGGCCCAAGCAGCTTTGAGCTTTTTTATATTTACTTCCAAATGTACTCATCCAAATCTCTGTGGCTAACTGAGATTCTGTTATGTAAATTGCCACTCAAAGTTTTAGATATTTCCAGTTTTCCGTTAATAGTTTTTTCTTCAATGCTTGCTCCCAATTAACCTTCCATAGTTCATTTAATCACTAAACTGCACTTCATAATGTCTGCATTTTTATCTTGTTAATTGCATTTTTTTCAAATGCATCTTTTGATTTCCAATCTAATTACTCCGCTATCTCCAGAACAGAGATGTTGTAAAATCATTTTGTTATTGATAACTTCCATTCATTACCAAATTAAAATGAGCCTTATCATTCCCCTGTTTTCCAACATTTGATTTTAAAATCATCTCCAAAATGGCAACCTCCATCCCCGCGAGGGAGCTGTCAGCGCTCTGTCACGCTCTGCTTATCAAGATGTATCATTACTTTGAACTGCATCTGTTTTTTTAATAGCTGCTAAAGGGCACCTGTCATAAACCAAAATCCAAATGTGAGATGCCTCAACGGAATCTGACACTCTCTGACTCCCAGGACACAGGACTTGTGTTAGTTCCAGGATGGTGATGCTGAGACTATTTTGTTTTTTCTAAAAGTGATGTTGGAAACTAGCTTTCAGTCTTAGAGCCCTTTCACACTGGGGCAGGGGGCGGCGGCGGCGGTAAAACGCCGCTATTATTGGCGGCGTTTTACCGTCGGTATGCGGCCGCTAGCGGGGCGGTTTTACCCCCCGCTAGCGGCCGAGAAAGGGTTAAATACCACAGCAAAGTGCCTCTGCAGAGGCGCTTTGCCGGCGGTATAGCCGCGCCGTCCCATTGACTTCAATGGGCAGGAGCGGTAAAGGAGCGGTATACACTCCGCTCCTTCACCGCTCCGAAGATGCTGCTGGCAGGACTTTTTTTCCCGTCCTGTCAGCGCATCGCTCCAGTGTGAAAGCCCTCGGGGCTTTCACACTGGAATGAAAGTGGCGGCACTTTCGGGTCGGTTTGCAGGCGCTATTATTAGCGCAATAGCGCCTGCAAACCGCCCCAGTGTGAAAGGGCTCTTAGGGTGAGAAAATTACCTGTGCTCGTTCAATACAGGCACTGGTAGATCTTCCTGACTTTTATGAAAGGGATCCCCAACCCTGCACAGCCAGGCACACCGCATCTTCACACAAACACTTGAGTCACAAGAAAAGTCCAGGGCTTCTTTTTTTTGTATTTTATTAAATAAACTTGGATAGGGATGTTATGGGATGCCCACTTGAACGAGCTAGTAGAACTCTTCAGGGACGCAACTATATGCAATCTGTATATACACTTCTCCTTCTACCTCCAGGACAAATCTTGCTTGCTGGCACTGTTTGGATGATCTAACAAAGGCTCCATTAGATTGGTGCAGGCAGGGACCGTGGGTTCCTTTGGTAGTGTAGCAAAAAGTCCTAGTGCTTAGTTGTCCTACTCCTGTGGCTACTGATCCCAGCACCGCCTCTTCAGGCACTGCCAGCCCACCTGGCTGCAGCTGCCCCTTTCTCTAGCCCTCCTGGCCAAGACTCCACAGTCCTCCCAGACTGACTCTGCATCCATCCCAGACTGGTTACGCCCAGCAGGACTGGTGTAAGGATTTTTGACACCCTAGGCGAAACCTCATTTTGCCGCCCCATTGGCTCCACCCCTGACTCCACCCCCTTTGCCCTGCCCATGTGACAGAAGGCGCCACTATACAGGAAGCATCGGCTCTGCTTCCTCTAGCGCTGGCTCCAGTACTGCGCTACACCTCTAATTACACTACCGGTCAGACTGAGTTAGTTACATGCTGCAGCCTGCAAAGCATGCAGATGCGGAGGGAAACCAGCGGCTGGGCGCCCCTAGGCAGCAGAGCGCCCTAGGCGGCTGCCTAGTTTGCCTAGTGGTAGCACCGGCCCTGACGCCCAGTCCTCTCAGGCATGCCTCTCAGTCCGCTTGACTGGAACACTCACTAGCCCACCTAGCTGTCTACCTCCCTGGAGATTTGCTCCCTCCTGCCCACCCCTTGTCCCAACCCTGCCCCTGACTGTGAAACATTGTGCTCAACTGATAGACTTGTACTTGAGTCAAGTAAGCGTTAAACAAAGTTTTGAAAAAAAAAAAAAAAACTTTTATGTTTTTTTAGTTATCGATAAAGCATAGAAGGATGGAATCTCTGTAAAATATTTATTTCTGAATGAACTCCCATTGAGGAAAATCCCCCTCGCTTTCTGCTTCTCTGCTCTGTCTGACACCCATCATCTGGACAGGATGTGAGAGGAAATCTCCAACTCTAGAAAAAAACAAAAAACAAAACAAAAAAAAAACTAATTAGCTGTTTGGCTTCAACCCCTAAATTTCCTAGTTTTCACAGGCAGTGTATGGCTACCTGTAACTGTTCAACATGTTATACGATAGCGATCGTAGAATTGTTTTATGACGCTATGGCACAGTAAAGCAGCTGTGAGCAGAGTTTTTTTCCATCTATAATCAAAAAAGCATTAAAGTAGAACTATAAGCAAAACTTTATTTTTTTCATTTTGGATAGAGTAAGGAAGGGTTGTAACCCCGGGCAGTTTTACTTTGCCAACTGTGTCCTATTTGGGAGATTTCCCTTCACTTCCTGCCCCATAGTCAAAACTGGAAGTGGGAGGAAATCCCTGCAAATTAAGGCAATCTCTTGGGGCCACCCAGGTCACCAGAACTAGTGACCCCATTGGAAGATTTCCCCTCTATTGTTTTTCTGGGGACAGCTGAACAATGTGGGATTTTCTTTTACTTTCATGTTTGAATATAACGGTAAACAGGACAAATAAGAGACAGTGAATCTCTCTAACTGGGACACAGACAGCAATGCAAACTGAGAAAGGGTCTAATCCATTTCCACTCTATCCAAAGCCAAAAAATGTTTTTATCTTTAGTTATACTTTAAAGAGGGAGTCCCGCGAAAAAAAAACAATTTAAAAGTCAACAGCTGACTTTTAAAATTAGGACACTCACCTGTCCCAGGGTCCAGTGATGTCGGCACCCGAGACCGAATTATCCCTAGGTCCTCGGGTGCCGCCGCCGCCATTCTCTGTAAGGGAATCAGGAAGTGAAGCGCTGTGGCTTCACTTCTTGGTTCCCTACTGCGCATGCGCGAGTCACGCTGCGCTTCCTAACTGGTCCCCGCTGTCTCTGGGACCCGTGTGTGTCCCAGCAGACAGCACGGTGGGGACGGGAAGAGGCATAGACTCCCATGGGAGTCTATGCCGGAAGTGGGTGCAAATACCTGTCTTAGACAGGTATCTGCACCCCCCTCCCCCCTGAAAGGTGCCAAATGTGACACCGGAGGAGGGGAGGGTTCCGAAAAGCGGAAGTTCCATTTTAGTGTAAACCTCCGCTTTAAGAGATGCAAAATAATTTCTACCACATAATCATTACAATGAGATCACAAATGTTATTAAACTACAATTGTTACCAGAAGCTGCACAGACAAAACATAGTTTATATGTATCTCAAAAACATTAAGAAAACACATCCATCAAGGTTACCGTTGCCTTCATAAAAGCTTCCCGAGCAATCTAAAAAATAGTGTTGGCCGAACTTTAAAGTTGAACTCTGGAATGGAAAAAAGCCTGGCTCCTCTTCCCCTTGTTCTGTTGGCAACAGTAGGTGGTCTTCCACACTATACAGAATACAGCATACTTCATGAATCCCAAAGGGAAATTGGGAAATTGTTGCGACATAGACACACTTAACAAAGACAACACAAGATCACAACAGTAAACTGAACAAGATACAAAAACACCAAAAAATTATCAAAAGCAGCCATTAGCACCAAATACAGTGGAACCTCAGATTATGAGCTAAATCCATTCTCGTAATCCAAAGTACTCACATATCAAAGTGAGTTTCCCCACTGAAGTCAATGGAAACGAAAATAATTTTTTCCGCATTGACTTCAATGGCATGCAATACCGCATGCGGCCAGAGGTGGGGGGGGGGCGCCGGAGAGCCTCGGAAACGGTCGGAAAGGCCAGAGGACAACTCGGCTGACCTCGGCAAACCTCGGAAAGACTCCATTACCGAGGTTTGCCAAGGTCAGCCGAGCTGTCCTCAGGCCTTTCCTTGCATTTCCGAACGTCGCAGATCGGCTGCGACGCCTCCCGGCTCCAGCACCCCCCCACCTCGGGCCAAACGCGGTATTGCACATACTTTGGCCTGAATCGTGCTCGTTTTGCGAGACAACACTCGCAAACCAAGTTACAATTTTTTAAAATACAGTGCTCGTATTGCGAAACGCTCGTTAACCGCGTTACTCGCAATCCAAGGTTCCACTGTAAAACAAATTAAAACTACACCACAAATAAAACATTCATACAATTAAAATACAATATAGAATAAATAACACAGACTAAAATAACAGACAATAAAATTACCTAATGCAAATAATACACCACTTTCTCTAACATCACCCCAAATAATAACCAACACAATAACATAGTACAAAAACAACACAAAATCCTGATCATAAACCAGAATTAAATCTTCACCTTCAGCCCTCACAGAGAAGAATTATATAACTTGATCACCACTGGCAAACATTATTTCCTGTGTCGCTCTGTGGTGCATCGTGGTTATAACAATCCGTCACTGATGGTACTCTGCAGACTGACCATCGTATTGTAGAGTGGGTGAGAGGAGGTGTCCAAGATTGAACATACATTGAACAACATTCTCTTCTCCAACACTGTTGTAAAAGACTCCATTTTCAATCCAACAACATCTCTGGCCTTGCGAATCAGTTTAAGTCTGTTGGTGTGGGACACCCTAATGCCCCGTACACACGGTCGGATTTTCCGATGGAAAATGTCCGATCGGAGCGTGTTGTCGGAAATTCCGACCGTGTGTGGGCTCCATCGGACATTTTACATCGGATTTTCCGACACACAAAGTTGGAGAGCAGGAGATAAAATTTTCCGACAACAAAATCCGTTGTCGGAAATTCCGATCGTGTGTACACAATTCCGACGGACAAAGTGCCACGCATGCTCAGAATAAATAAAGAGATGAAAGCTATTGGCCACTGCCCCGTTTATAGTCCCGACGTACGTGTTTTACGTCACCGCGTTCAGAACGATCGGATTTTCCGACAACTTTGTGTGACCGTGTGTATGCAAGACAAGTTTGAGCCAACATCTGTCGGAAAAAATCCTAGGATTTTGTTGTCGGAATGTCCGAACAAAGTCCGACCGTGTGTACGCCCTATTAGCCTGTATTCCCAGCATGCAACTGCATACAGGAGAGCGTTCGCCACCACAGACTCATAAAACATCTTCAGCATAGTTGTTAAAGGACCTCAGTCTCCTCAAAAAGTAGAGGAGGCTCTGGCCCTTCCTATAGAGCACCTCAATGTTCTTTCTCCAGTCCAGCCTATTATCTATGTGCACCCCCAGATACTTAATACTCTCTACTACCTCCACATCCACTCCTTGGATGGAGATTTGGGGCACTGGTGGCTTCCTCTTTCTGAAATCCACAACCAGCTCCTTTGTCTTTGTCACATTTAGATACAGATGATTATCCTCACACCATGTGTCAAAGTTCTCCAACCACAGTCCTATACTCAGTCTCTTCCCCATCCCTGATACATCCCAGATCCCACCACAGCAGAGTCATCACTACACTACTAATGTTTTGACATTAGGCTCTATGGAGTACTCTACTGTGAGAACATGCCAACTTGGTGACACACTTCTAGGGGGTGTGTCTATGACAGCCTGGGCTCACAGGAAGTGGTTTGAATGGTACTTGGTCACCATTCAACCAAAAAAAGAACTAGTGCTAGAGCAGTGAGTCTTTAAGGGTCCACATCGGAGAGTAGGTGACTATTTATTTTACTAGGATCTGGCTAAATTATTTTTCAGATTTTTTTAATACAAGGATAATAGATTGTAGAGGTGACAGTCTTGTTAAAAATAACAAACGTTCTTTGAAAACATTTCTTTATTATAACAATAACACTAGTGATAAGAAATACAGTAAATCAAACAATAAAGAACACGTACTTTTCTACTGGAAACTTTGCAATTGTGTGCCAGTCACCTGATAAGTAAATTATGTCAGACAATTGGTGCCCACCCCCTATAACTGGTGCCACATCCCTGGAAACAGTATGGGTGAAAAGGATAATGGATGGTATTTTAACAGCACCAAAAGATTACAACCATAAAAAGTTCAAAAAAAGTTCATTTTTTTTTCTCATTAATGTACACACAGCACCCCATATTGACATAAAAACACATATTTTGTAAATTTATTAAAAAAGAAAAACTGATATATCACATGGTCCTAAGTATTCAGACCCTTTGCTGTGTGCCCTTTGCTGTGACACTTATATATTTAACTCAGGCAGGCCCGGATTTACTCCCTTTGCCGCCCCAAGGCCGGGTCCTTCAATGCCGCCCCCCCCCCCCATCAGTGTCCTCTGCCCCTAAAGACACACATTAGACTGCCTTACCGAGAGCCATTTAGAGCCAGGAAATGTGGGAGCCGGCGTTTGGGGGCGGAGCGAAGCTGCTCTACTGTATTGCTATTTTCCTTCTTTCCTTCCATTGTGCGGAGGGGCTTGGAGAGAAGGCAAAGTAGAGGCAGGTGCTGCATCGCTGTGCCCAGTGTAATGGCAGTAAACACAGGAATCAAAACATATCCGAACTTGTGCACTCACTCACAGGGCCGCTGTTAGGAATCATGGGGCCCTCGCCCCCTGAGGGGGGAGAAGAGGTGGGGGAGGGAGGTGAGAAAGGGTGAGAAGAGGAGGTATGGGGGTTGTGAGGGGGAGTGGGGTAAGAGAGAGAGGAGGGGTGGGAGAGAGAAGGGGGCTGAGAGGGAGGAGGGGTGAGAGAGAAAGTTGGTAAGAGAGGGGGGTAGCTGACAGAGAGAGGGGGGGTAGCTGACAGAGGGGGGAATAGCTGACAGAAGGGGGGAGTAGCCGACAGAGGGGAGTGAAGCCGACAGAAGGGGGGAGTAGCCGACAGAAGGGGGGAGTAGCCGACAGAGGGGGGGAGTAGCCGACAGAGGGGGGGAGTAGCCGACAGAGGGGGAGAGTAGCCGACAGGGGGAGAGTAGCCGACGGGGAGAGTAGCTGACAGGGGGAGAGTAGCTGACAGGGGGAGAGTAGCTGACAGAGAGGGGGAGAGTAGCTGACAGAGAGGGGGAGCAGCTGACAGAGGGGGGGAGTAGCTGACAGAGGGGGGGAGTAGCTGACAGAGGGGGGGAGTAGCTGACAGAGGGGGAGAGTAGCTGACAGAGGGGGGGAGCAGCTGACAGAGGGGGGGAGTAGCTGACAGAGGGGGAGAGTAGCTGACAGGGGGAGAGTAGCTGACAGGGGGAGAGTAGCTGACAGGGGGGGAATAGCTGACAGAGGGGAGAGTAGCTGACAGAGAGGGGGAGCAGCTGACAGAGGGGGAGAGTAGCTGACAGAGTGGGAGAGTAGCTGACAGAGAGGGGGAGCAGCTGACAGAGGGGGGGAGTAGCTGACAGAGGGGGGGAGTAGCTGACAGAGGGGGGGAGTAGCTGACAGAGGGGGAGAGTAGCTGACAGAGAGGGGGGGCAGCTAACAGAGGGGGGAGTAGCTGACAGAAGGGGAGAGTAGCTGACAGAGAGGGCGAGCAGCTGACAGAGGGGGGAGTAGCTGACAGAAGGGGAGAATAGCTGACAGAGAGGGGGAGCAGCTGACAGAGGGGGAGAGTAGCTGACAGAGAGGGGGAGCAGCTGACAGAGGGGGGAGTAGCTGACAGAAGGGGAGAGTAGCTGACAGAGAGGGGGAGCAGCTGACAGAGGGGGGGAGTAGCTGACAGAGAGGGGGAGCAGCTGACAGAGAGGGGGAGCAGCTGACAGAGAGGGGGAGCAGCTGACAGAGGGGGGAGCAGCTGACAGAGGGGGAGCAGCTGACAGAGGGGGGAGCAGCTGACAGAGGGGGGCAGTAGCTGACAGAGAGGGGGAGCAGCTGACAGAGGGGGGGAGTAGCTGACAGAGAGGGGGAGAGTAGCTGACAGAGGGGGGGGATAGCTGACAGAGGGGGGGGTAGCTGACAGAGGGGGGAATAGCTGACAGAGAGGGGGGCAGCTGACAGAGGGGGGAATAGCTGACAGAGAGGGGGGCAGCTGACAGAGGGGAGAGTAGCTGACAAAGAAGGTGTAGCTGACAGAGGGGGAAGTAGCTGACAGAGAAGGTGTAGCTGACAGCAGAAGGGGGGTAACTGACAGAGGGGGGATAACTGACAGAGGGGGGTAACTGACAGAGGGGGGTAACTGACAGGGGGGGGATAACTAACAGAGGGGGGTAACTGACAGAGGGGGGTAACTGACAGAGGGGGGTAACTGACAGAGGGGGGGTAACTGACACAGGGGGGGTAACTGACACGGGGGGGTAACTGACACAGGGGGGTAACTGACAGAGGGAGGTAACTGACAGGGGGGGGTAACTGACAGAGGGGGGGGTAACTGACAAAGGGGGGGTAACTGACAGAGGGGGGGTAACTAACAGATGGGGGTAACTGACAGAGGGAGGTAACTGACAGAGGGGGGTAGCTGACAGGGGAGGGGAGCTGAAAGATGGGGAGTGGTTTACAGAGGGGGGAGTGGCTGACAGAGGGGGAGAGTAGCTGACAGAGGGGGAGTAGCTGACAGAGAGGGGGAGCAGCTGACAGAGAGGGGGAGCAGCTGACAGAGGGGGGAGTAGCTGACAGAAGGGGAGAGTAGCTGACAGAGAGGGGGAGCAGCTGACAGAGAGGGGGAGCAGCTGACAGAGGGGGAGAGCAGCTGACAGAGAGGGGGAGAGGAGCTGACAGAGGGGGGGAGTAGCTGACAGAGAGGGGGAGAGTAGCTGACAGAGGGGGGGGGTAGCTGACAGAGGGGGTGTAGCTGACAGAGGGGGGGAATAGCTGACAGAGAGGGGGGCAGCTGACAGAGGGGGGGAATAGCTGACAGAGAGGGGGGCAGCTGACAGAGGGGGAAATAGCTGACAGAGAGGGGGGCAGCTGACAGAGGGGAGAGTAGCTGACAGAGAAGGTGTAGCTGACAGAGGGGGAAGTAGCTGACAGAGAAGGTGTAGCTTACAGCGGAGGGGGGGGGGTAACTGATAGAGGGGGGATAACTGACAGAGGAGGGTAACTGACAGAGGGGGGGGTAACTGACAGAGGGGGGGTAACTGACAGAGGGTGGGTAACTGACACGGGGGGGTAACTGACAGAGGGGGGGGGTAACTGACACAGGGGGGGTAACTGACAGAGGGAGGTAACTGACAGAGGGAGGTAACTGACAGAGGGGGGTAACTGACAGAGGGGGGTAACTGACAGAGGGGGGTAACTGACAGAGGGGCGTAACTGACAGAGGGGGGGTAACTGACAGAGGGAGGTAACTGACAGAGGGGGGTAGCTGACAGGGGAGGGGAGCTGACAGATGGGGAGTGGCTTACAGAGGGGGGAGTGGCTGACAGTGGGGGAGAGTAGCTGACAGAGAGGGGGAGTAGCTGACAGAGAGGGGGAGTAGCTGACAGAGAGGGGGAGCAGCTGACAGAGAGGGGGAGCAGCTGACAGAGGGGGGGAGTAGCTGACAGAGGGGGGGAGTAGCTGATAGAGGGGGGGAGTAGCTGACAGAGGGGGGAGCAGCTGACAGAGAGGGGGAGCAGCTGACAGAGGGGGGGAGTAGCTGACAGAGGGGGGAGCAGCTGACAGAGAGGGGGAGCAGCTGACAGAGGGGGGGAGTAGCTGACAGAGAGGGGGGGAGTAGCTGACAGAGAGGGGGAGAGTAGCTGACAGAGGGGGGGGGGATAGCTGACAGAGGGGGGGAATAGCTGACAGAGAGGGGGGCAGCTGACAGAGGGGAGAGTAGCTGACAAAGAAGGTGCAGCTGACAGTGGAGGGGGGGTAACTGACAGAGGGGGGGTAACTGACAGAGGGGGGATAACTGACAGAGGAGGGTAACTGACAGAGGAGGGTAACTGACAGAGGGGGGGTAACTGACAGAGGGGGGGTAACTGACAGAGGGTGGGTAACTGACACGGGGGGGGGTAACTGACAGAGGGGGGGTAACTGACAGAGGGGGGGTAACTGACAGAGGGGGGTAACTGACAGAGGGAGGTAACTGACAGAGGGGGGGTAACTGACAGAGGGTGGGTAACTGACACGGGGGGGTAACTGACAGAGGGGGGGTAACTGACAGAGGGGGGTAACTGACAGAGGGAGGTAACTGACAGAGGGGGGGTAACTGACAGAGGGGGAGTAACTGACAGAGGGGGGGTAACTGACAGAGGGGGGTAACTGACAGAGGGAGGTAACTGACAGAGGGGGGGTAACTGACAGAGGGGGAGTAACTGACAGAGGGGGGGTAACTGACAGAGGGGGAGTAACTGACAGAGGGGGGTAACTGACAGAGGGGGGGTAACTGACAGAGGGGGAGTAACTGACAGAGGGAGGTAACTGACAGAGGGGGGGTAACTGACACAGGGGGGGGTAACTGACAGAGGGGGAGTAACTGACAGAGGGAGGTAACTGACAGAGGGAGGTAACTGACAGAGGGGGGTAGCTGACAGAGGGGGGTAGCTGACAGGGGAGGGGAGCTGGCAGACGGGAGTGGCTTACAGAGGGGGGAGTGGCTTACAGAGAACGGGATGCTGACAGAGGGGGGTGAGAAGGCAGATGAGAAAGATACCTCAGTGAGGACTCCAGGAGACACAGCAGAGCACACACCAGGTAAGGAGGCGGGACTCCGGGCGGCCGCGATCACCCACAGTCCAGCCCCGCCTCCACATGTGAGCAATCACAGACTCTCGTGTCCGCTGCCCGCACGTGACCTATTCAGCCAATTACAGGCTGAATAGGTACGCCTGCTGCCCACCGCTGAGATCGGTTCGGATGCGGAGCGCACAGGCAGTAATAAATGTAACACTAACAGTGATGGCATTGGCACGGGAATCGGGATGCTGAACTGCTGCTATATGTGCCCGGATTTCAGGCGGCTTGAAAACCGGGCACATATGTACAATACCAGACAGGTGGCAATCCTAGCGGCGCCGCCCCTTCACCACTGCCGCCCCGAGGCCTGGCCTCGGTGGCCTTGTGGGAAATCCGGCCCTGAACTCAGGTGCTGTCCATTTCTTCTGATCATCCTTGAGATGGTTCTACACCTTCATTTGAGTCCAGCTGTGTTTGATTATACTGATTGGACTTGATTAGAAAAGCCACACACCTGTCTATATAAGACCTTACAGCTCACAGTGCATGTCAGAGCAAATGAGAATCATGAGGTCAAAGGAACTGCCTGAAGAGATCAGAGACAGAATTGTGGCAAGGCACAGATCTGGCCAAGGTTACAAAAAAAGTTCTGCTGCACTTAAAGCGGTTGTATAGTCAATTTTTTTACTTTTACCTACAGGTAAGCTTATAATAAGGCTTACCTGTAGGTAAAAAAAAATATCTCTGTACAGTTTAGGAGATATTCCCCTTGCAATGAGCCGCTGACTGCAGAAGCGCATGCGCACAGGGGATTCTCGGCTGAAATCCCGGCAGTTGCCGTACTTTGCCGGAAAGAAGTCTCCCGCGCGGTGAGTGGCTGGAGCCGCGATACCCGGAAGACATGCCAAAGCAACATGTCAGCTACCTCGGCGTGGACCAGGTGAGATACCAATGCCTCATTCTAAGGTAAATATTGCATAATGAGCTAGTATGCGGTGCATACTAGCTCATTATGCCTTTTACCTTACAGGTGTATTTAAAAAAAAAAAGGTGTCAGCGGGTTTACTACCGCTTTAAGGTTCCTAAGAGCACAGTGGCCTCCATAATCCTTAAATGGAAGACGTTTGGGATGACCAGAACCCTTCCTAGAGCTGGCCATCCGGCCAAACTGAGCTATCAGGGGAGAAGAGCCTTGGTGAGAGAGGTAAAGAAGAACCCAAAGATCACTGTGGCTGAGCTCCAGAGATGCAGTCGGGAGATGGGAGAAAGTTGTAGAAATGACCCAGCCAGAGCCCTGACTTAAACCCAATTGAGCATCTCTGGAGAGACCTAAAAATGGCTGTCCACCAATGTTTACCATCCAACCTGACAGAACTGGAGAGGATCTGCAAGGAGGAGTGGCAGAGGATCTCCAAATCCAGGTGTAAAAAACTTGTTGCATCTTTCCCAAAAAGACTCATGGCTGTATTAGATCAAAAGGGTGCTTCTACTAAATACTGAGCAAAGGGTCTGAATACTTAGGACCATGTGATATTTCTGTGTTTTTCTGTTAATATGGGGTGCTGTGTGTACATTAATGAGGCAAAAAATGAACTTAAATGATTTTAGCAAATGGCTACAATATAACAAAGAGTGAAAAATGTAAGGGGGTCTGAATACTTTCCGTCCCCACTGTATATGCAATTACATGTGTACCCCAAAAAACCACACTGAGGTAGAATGTGGAAAAGCACCCCGACGTGTTTCAACAATTGACCAATGGGGGGAAGGGTTGGGAGTTCATATGAGGCAATATGGTAGTATGCCTCCATCCCTATATGTGATACATTTGAAGAGGGGAACAAACATGGAACTTTATTAGAGGAGTATATCCACTGGTAAAAGGGTACATATACAGTATCTCACAAAAGTGAGTACACCCCTCACATATTTGTAAATATTTTATTATATTTTTTCATGTGACAACATGGAAGAAATGACACTTTGCTACAAGTAAGTAGACCCCTAAGTGAAAATGTCCAAATTGGGATCAAAGTGCCAATATTTTGTGTGGCCACCATTATTTTCCAGCACTGCCTTAACCCTCTTGGACATGGAGTTCACCAGAGCTTCACAGGTTGCCACTGGAGATTCATAGGTTGCCACTGGAGTCCTCTTCCACTCCTCCATGATGACATCACGGAGCTGGAGGCTGTTAGAGTCCTTGCGCTCCTCCACCTTCCGTATGAGGATGCCCCACAGATGCTCAATAGAGTTTAGGTCTGGAGACATGCTTGGCCAGTCCATCACCTTTACCCTCAGCTTCTTTAGCAAGGCGGTGGTCGTCTTGGGGGTGTATTTGGGGTCGTTATCATGTTGGAATACTTCCCTGCGGCCCAATCTACGAAGGGAGGGGATCATGCTCTGCTTCAGTATGTCACAGTACATGTTGGCATTCATGGTTCCCTCAATGAACTGTAGCTCCCCAGTGTCAGCAGCACTCATGCAGCCCCAGATCACCACCATGCTTGAGTAAGCAAGACACACTTGTCTTTGTACTCCTCACCTGGTTGCTGCCACACACACTTGACACAATCTGAACCAAATACGTTTATCTTGGTCTCAACAGACCACAGGACATGGTTCCAGTAATCCATGTCCTTAGTCTGCTTGTCTTCAGTATACTGTTTGCGGGCTTTCTTGTGCATCATCTTTAGAAGAGGCTTCCTTCTGGGACAACAGCCACGCAGTGTGTGGCGTATGGTCTGAGCACTGACAGGCTGACTCCCCACCCCTTCAACCTGTGCAGCAATTCTGCCAGAACTCATACATCTATTTCCCAAAGACAACCTCTGGATATGATGCTGAGCATGTGCACTCAACTTCTTTGGTCAACCATGGCGAGGCCTGTTCTGAGTGGAATCTGTCCTTTTAAACTGCTGTATGGTCTTGGCCACCGTGTTGCAGCTCAGTTTCAGGGTCTTGGCAATCTTCTTAAAGCCTAGGCCAGGGATATGCAATTAGCGGACCTCCAGCTGTTGCAGAACTACAAGTCCCATGAGGCATAGCAAGACTCTGACAGCCACAAGCATGACACCCAGAGGCAGAGGCATGATGGGACTTGTAGTTTTGCAACAGCTGGAGGTCCGTTAACTGCAGATCCCCGGCCTAGGCCATCTTTTTTTTCAGATTCTCAGAGAGTTCTTTGCCATGAGGTGCCATGTTGAACTTCCAGCGACCAATATGAGAGAGAGCGCTTACACCAACTTTAACACACCTGCTCCCCATTCACACCTGAAACCTTCTAACACTAACAAGTCACATGACATCGGGGAAGGAAAATGGCTAATTGGGCCCAATTTGGACATTTTCATTTAGGGGTGTGCTCACTTTTGTTGCCAGTGGTTTAGATATTAATGGCTGTGTGTTGAGTTATTTTGAGGGGACAGCAAATTTACACTGTTATACAAGCTGTACACTCACTACTATGTTCTGAGTGGAACCTGTCCTGTATGGTCTTGGCCACCGTGCTGCAGCTCAATTTCAGGGTCTTGGTAATCTTCTTATAGCCTAGGCCATCTTTCTATAGAGCAACAATACTTTTTTTCAGATCCTCAGAGAGTTCTTTGCCATGAGGTGTCATGTTGAACTTCCAGTGACCAGCATGAGAGAGTAGAGCATTAACAGCAAATTTAACACACCTGCTCCCTATTCACACCTGAGACCTTGTAACACTAACCAGTCTCATGACACTGGGGAGGGAAAATTGCTAATTGGGCCCAGGGTCCCTGTTTAAGGGCCTAGCTGCCTTATTAAAAATAGTGACTGCTTCACACTGTGAGACTAGCAAATGTTGATGCCATCAGCAAGCCACCTGCCTCTGTCCCCCTGCCATAATATGTTTATTGAAAGTAGGTCTCCTGCTATTGTCTGAAGGTGTTCTGTGTTTATACTTATGATAATGTGTATTGTACATTGTGAGCTCAGTGACAGCAAGTCTGACCTGAAGTGGAGATCTCTGATTAATCACAACATTGTCCAAGTGGGTAATTAACGTAATATTTATAGTATATGTCGGTTGTTGTAATTATATTCCTGTGTACAGTTTGTATTGTTAGGGTAATATGATCAGGAGGGGGGGATGTCCTCCTGTTTAGTATAAATTCTCTGTGCGTTTTCAAATAAACAGTTCGTATTCTGGTTTACTCAAAAACTATAGCCAGATTCACTGGTCTTGTGTTTCAGAGCTTGGGAAGCAGCTTCTTGGCGGAGATACCCTGTCACACAGTCCACACATGGAATACCCTAGAGACCCGAGGGATACTGACTGCACCGAGGGAAAAGAGAGACAAGCTGCCGATATGACCCTGACCCGGACACATCAGAAGTATTTATCTCAAAATAGATGGAATATATAGAAATATTGTAGGATGGTATGCCAAAGGACTTATTGTATAACTGGTCCATGTGTGGACTGGCTTATGTTATCAACGTTAATCTACCCTTTCTTCATTTTTCCCTGAAGAAGGCAATAATTGTTGAAATGTGTCGCGATGCATTTCTGCACTTTCAGTGTGTTTTTTGGGGGGTACACATGTAATTGCATATATATATGACTCATATGTACAAGGGACTCACATGTTTTTAATCTTTGTGCTTGTTTTTTTAACCATGATGTACAATAAACTTTTTGCACTTTTTTATGGTTGTAATCTTTTGGTGCTGTTAAAATCCCATCCATTATCTTTTTCACCCACCTGATCAGTAACGGGTCACGTGTTCTCTGTCAAAGAGGAAGATCGATGTTTACACAGAGCTATTGAGTGCCTAGTTCTCCCAAGATGTCTGTCCCTCAAGCCCCTTTGAAAAAGAGAGAGACAATATAGTCAAAGCCATGGCACTAGTTATATGACTAGCACTTGAATTATAACAGTCCCTGGAATAAGGTCCTTTTTCACATTGTTTTTTTTTTTTCATGTTTACTATATCTTATTTTTTCCACCATTGTAGGCATTGGTGTTAGGTATGTGGAACAGAATGGCACTTAGTAGTACACATACAGGTTAACCATGCAGGTGCATTGGTTTTACATGACAGTCATTGATTATCAGCAGTGAATGTATGGTGAAAATCCAATTCACTGCTTTATAAATATACAGGAACAGGTGCATCCGAGCTACTATGCCCTATGTAATGCCTGGTGAGCCTCAAGGACACAGCACTCAGCCTGGGAAGTCTCTGCAAACCTCCATGTATATTCCATGCGAAAAGAGAGATAGGCTGGTGTCATGGAAGTCAGCTAAAACACATTTTTTTATTGCAGGTGAACAACAGTCAAAAAAATCCACAGTGTTTCGGCCATCAGGCCTTAATCATGCAAGCCATGATAAAGGCCTGATGGCCGAAACAGGTTGGATTTTTGCCTGTTATTCACCTGCAATAATAAAACTATGTATTAGCTGACTTTCATGGCACTAGCCTTTCTCCCTTATTCCTTTATAAATATACCCCTGAAAGTGTACAGTATGTATATTTTTTGTTTTCTTTTGGATACAGTAGGGAAGCGTTGTCACATTATTATTGTTATTTGTAAGTCTCCTCACTTTAGAGACAGTTACTTTAATTTATCTCCCCAAAGAGACACAGGCAACAAAAAATATCTCACATGGATTTTAACCTCAATGGGAAAATGTGTCGCCAATGGGACATGGGCAACAAAAATGTATCTCACATGGATCCTAGCCCTTTCTTTCTGCACCCAAAACTAAAAATAAAGATTTGGCTACAAATATGCTATACATCTTTATGATGTCCCCTTAATCTTTATTAATTGTTTTTATGTATTTTTTTAATGTGTGTATGGTATATTTTGTAAAAAACCTTCTGTAGCCTGGTGTCCCGCAGTTCTGGTGTCATCTAAGAAGGTGACTACTGGACTCTGGTGGACCCCCCTCTTCACTTTCCACATCACAACAACATTTTCTATGTCACTGGAAGAAATTACTGTTTGGAAATACACCATAATACACAAAAAAAGCTCTTTACACCTTCCACATGATGACTGTGCCATGCCAAGTGCTAAGTTCTGGTAAATATTAATGTGATAAGTAAAAGATGAGGCACATTACAAGGAAAGAAGTAAGGTCATCACCGAAGCAGTCTGTAACTTCAGATTTCAATGTGCATTCAAGCAACATAATTCAGAGCTGAAGATAGACGATGAATAGAACCCACTGGAAAAGAAAATTAAAATTCTTTACGCGAGATATAATTGAGAAATGCATTCAAATTTCAATGGCAATACAATTCAGCTGAGGTCCAGCGAGGGCAATGTTGCTAAGGCAATAAAAGGTAATCTGACAAACCACACTTATATCACCATTAAAATTCAATTCAGGGTCATGGAAAAACCCAGGGTTGCATATTTTTGCCTTTTTAATGTAAAGACAAAGTCTCAAGTTCTAAAGGAGAGCAAATTAATTTTTAAAAGCCTTCAGCATAGTAATGCAGGGCAGTCTCGGTTTTACAGCTGGATCTGAATTATGGAAGATTTCACTATGTTTAATTATAGAAAGTAGAAAGACGGTCATTGAATTGAACATCACAACACGGGCGTTGCATGAAAAAAAAAAATCCAAAACCTTCAAATCAATTGATAGGTATAGAACTGAAATGGAGATCTACCATACATTGTAGACTTGTCCTAGATTATACAGAGATCAGACACTCAAAGAGAAGCATAAAGATTTTTTTCATTAATTGCTCTTAATGGGAAAGTGGTAGAAGTGTTTATTAAATCATGCTGATATTTTATTTATTAAAAGGTAATTTTGCAAGCAACCTTCAACAGGATTGCAGATTTTGTTTTTGACAAATAGAGATTTCACATTGTGACCTTTATAATTTACTTTCTGTCTAATCTTCCACTAACAAGCCTGTCACCTCTACAATATATCATTAATGCCGTTCCAAGATGTAAAGCAAACTGTCAGCTGTTTTAAGCCTTTCAAAGTAAAAGTCCAGCCTAGTGCAGCACCATAGGATGCCTGATATTAACTTTGTCAGCCAGAAAAGACTCCTTTGTACTCCAATCTGATTCAAGCTTCATTTTGTTACTAAGGACGCAAATTGATTTTATGGATTTTAAGTCCCTAACCACCATCCCAGTCACCAATATGAGCACCTTTACTGTCCTGTGAGATACTTTTGTTCAAAAGAGGGACAACAGTGTCCTGCCAGTGGTGGAACTTCTCCAAAAAGTCAAAGAAGCCGAGTCCTTTGTATTGGACTTGGATTGGAGATGCACCAACAAGAGACTTCTGTGAATAGCAAAGATGGAAAATAGGAGGCATATCATGGTTGTCTACTCTTAGGTAGGAATTTTTCACTTTTTTTTACTTAAATATAACATATCTAATGGGTCTATTGTATGGTATTTATAGACAATAGACAGAAATTTAGAAACTGCTCATGTGACTTACAGTATCTCACAAAAGTGAGTACACCCCTCACATTTTTGTAAATATTTCATTCTAACTTTTCATGTGACAATTACACTTTGCTACAATGTAAAGTAGTGAGTGTACAGCTTGTATAACAGCGTAAAATTGCTGCCCCCTCAAAATAACTCAACACACAGCCATTAATGTGTAAACCGCTGGCAACAAAAGTGAGTACACCCTAAGTTAAAATGTCCAAATTGGGCCCAAAGTGTCAATATTTTGTGTGGCCACCATTATTTTCCAGCACTGCCTTAACCCTCTTGGGCATGGAGTTCACCAGAGCTTCACAGGTTGCCACTGGAGTTCTCTTCCCCTCCTCCATGATGACATCACTGAGCTGGTGGATGTTAGAGACCTTGCGCTCCTCCACCTTCCATTTGAGAAGCCCCACAGATGCTCAATAGGGTTTAGGTCTGGAGACATGCTTGGCTAGTCCATCACTTTTACCCACAGCTTCTTTAGCAAGGCAGTGGTCATCTTGGAGGTGTGTTTGGGGCCGTTATCAGGTTGGAATACTGCCCTGCGGCCCAGTCTCCGAAGGGAGGGGATCATGCTCTGCTTCAGTATGTCACAGTACATGTTGGCAATCATGGTTCCCTAAATGAACTGTAGCTCCCCAGTGCCGGCAGCACTCATGAAGCCCCAGACCATGACACTCCCACCACCATGCTTGACTGTAGGCAAGACACACTTGTCTTTGTACTCCTCACCTGGTTGTTGCCACACATGCTTGACACCATCTGAACCAAATAAGTTTATCTTGGTCTCATCAGACCATAGGACATGGTTCCAATAATCCATGTCCATAGTCTGCTTGTCTTTAGCAAACTGTTTGCGGGCTTTCTTGTGCATCATCTTTAGAAGAGGCTGCCTTCTGGGACGACAGCCATGCAGACCTATTTGATGCAGTGTGCGGCGTATGGTCTGAGCACTGACAGGCTGACCCCCCACCTCTTCAACCTCTGCAGCAAAGCTGGCAGCACTCATACGTCTTTTTCCCAAAGACAACCTCTGGATATGATGTTGAGCACGTGCACTCAACTTCTTTGGTCAACCATGGCGAGGCCTGTTGTGAGTGGAACCTGTCCTGTTAAACCACTGTATGGTCTTGGCCACCGTGCTGCAGTTCAGTTTCAGGATCTTGGCAATCTTCTTATATCCTAGGTCATCTTTATATAGAGCAACAATTCTTTTTCTCAGATCCTCAGAGAGTTCTTTGCCATGGAGGTGCCATGGAGGTGCCATGTTGAACTTCCATTAACCAGTATGAGAGAGTGAGAGCGATAAAACCAAATTTAACACACCTGCTTCCCATTCACACCTGAGACCTTGTAACACTAACAAGTCACAGTGAAAATGGCTAACTGGGCCCAATTTGGATATTTTCAATTGGGGGTGTACTCACTTTTGTTGCCAGCGGTTTAGACATTAATGGCTGTGTGTTGAGTTATTTTGAGGGGACAGCAAATTTACACTGTTATACAAGCTGTACACTCACTACTTTACATTGAAGCAAAATGTCATTTCTTCAGTGTTGTCACATGAAAAGATAGAAGAAAATATTTACAAAAATGTGAGGGGTGTACTCACTTTTGTGAGATACTGTATGTATGTCATCGCACATGATTAGAGATGGGAAATGTGTCTTATACCCTTTCCAATCCTCTCTTTATATGCTGCATTGCTTTCGTTTTTTATACGCTAGGATGAAGTCTGTACTTACACTATATTGTCAAGTATTGGGAGGCCTGCCTTTACACGCAAATGAACTTTAATGGCATCCCAGTCTTAGTCCATAGGGTTCAATATTGCGTTGGCCAAAACTTTGCAGCTTTAACAGCTTCAACTCTTCTGGGAAGGCTGTCCACAAGGTTTAGGACTGTTGCTATGAGAATGTTTGACCATTCTTCCAGAAGCGCATTTGTGAGGTCAGGTACTGGTGTTAAACAAGAAGGCCTGAGGTGTTCTAACAGGTTGAGGTCAGGACAGCCCAGTCAAATTCCTCCACCCCAAACTTGCTCATCCATGTCTTTATGGTGGACCTTTCTTTGCACACTGGTCCAAATAGTTTGGTCGTGGGGGGGGGGTATTATGGTGTGGGGTTGTCTTTCAGGGGTTGGGCTTGGCCCTTTAGTTCCAGCAAAGGGAACTCTTAAGGAATCTGCATACCAAGACATTTTGGAGAATTTCATGCTCCCAACGTTGTGGGAACAGTTCGGGGATGGTCCCTTCCTGTTCCAACATGACTGGGCACCAGTGCACAAGGCAAGGTCCATAAAGACATGGATGAGCGAGTTTGGGGTGGAGGAACTTGACTGGCCTGCACAGAATCCTGACCTCAACCCAATAGAACATCTTTGAGATGAATTATAGCAGAGACTGTGAGCCAGGCCTTCTCATCCAACATCAGTGCCTGACCTCACAAATGCACTTCTGGAAGAATGGTCAAACATTCCCATAGACACACACCTACACCTTGTGGACAGCCTTCCCAGAAGAGTTGAAGTTGTAAAGGGTGGGCCAACTCAATTTTTAACCTTATGGACTAAGGCTGGGATGCCATTAAAGTTCATGTGCATGTAAAGGCAGGCATCCCAATACTTTTGACAATATACAGTGGGGCAAAAAAGTATTTAGTCAGCCACCAATTGTGCAAGTTCTCCCACGTAAAAAGATGAGGGAGGCCTGTAATTGTCATCATAGGTATACCTCAACTATGAGGGACAAAATGTGGAAACAAATCCAGACAATCACATTGTCTGATTTTTAAAAGAATTTATTTGCAAATTATGGTGGAAAATAAGTATTTGGTCAATATCAAAAGTTCATCTCAATACTTTGTTATATATATTTTGTTGGCAATGACAACGGTCAAACGTTTTCTGTAAGTCTTCACAAGGTTGTCACACATTCCTCCATGCAGATCTCCTCTAAAGCAGTGATGTTTTGGGGCTGTTGCTGGGCAAAACGGACTTTCAACTCCCTCCAAAGGTTTTCTATGGGGTTGAGATCTGGAGACTAGCTAGGCCACTCCAGGACCTTGAAAGGCTTCTTACGAAGCCACTCCTTCGTTGCCCGGGTGGTGTGTGTTTGGGATCATTGTCATGCTGAAAGACCCAGCCACGTTTCATCCTCAATGCCCTTGCTGATGGGAGGAGGTTTGCACTCAAAATCTCAGGATACATGGCCCCATTCATTCTTTCATGTACACGGATCAGTCGTCCTGTTCCCTTTGCAGAGAAACAGCCCCAAAGCATGATGTTGCCACCCCCATGCTTCACAGTAGGTATGGTGTTCTTTGGCTGCAACTCAGCATTCTCTCTTCTCCAAACACGACGAGTTGTGTTTCTACCAAACAGTTCTACTTTGGTTTCATCTGACCATATGACATTCTCCCAATCCTCTTCTGGATCATCCAAATGCTCTCTAGCAAACCTCAGATGGGCCCAGACATATACTGGCTTAAGCAGGGGGACACGTTTGGCACTGCAGGATCTGAGTCCCTGGCGGCGTAGTGTGTTACTGATGGTAGCCTTTGTTACGTTGGTCCCAGCTCTCTGCAGGTCATTCACTAGGTCCCCCCGTGTGGTTCTGGGATTTTTGCTCACCGTTATTGTGATCATTTTGACCCCACGGGGTGAGATCTTGCGTGGAGCCCCAGATCTAGGGAGATTATCAGTGGTCTTGTATGTCTTCCATTTTCTAATTATTGCTCCCACAGTTGATTTCTTCACACCAAGCTGCTTGCCTATTGCAGATTCAGTCTTCCCAGCCTGATGCAGGTCTACAATTCTGTTTCTGGTGTCCTTCGACAGCTCTTTGGTCTTCACCATAGTGGAGTTTGGAGTGTGACTGTTTGAGGTTGTGGACAGGTGTCTTTTTTACTGATAACAAGTTCAAACAGGTGCCATTAATAGAGGTAATGAGTGGAGGACAGAGGAGCCTCTTAAAGAAGAAGATACAGGTCTGTGAGAGACAGAAATCTTGCTTGTTTGTAGATGACCAAATACTTATTTTCCACCATGATTTGCAAATACATTGTCTGATTTTTGAAAGAATTTAATTGTTCTCCGCATTTAGTCACAATAGGTAAAAATATATGAATCAAAATTAATGGGAACATTTAAAAATGTATCCATTGGTGTGCTGCTGCATTAATCCCCCTAAAAAACTAAATGTTAACAGAGAATCAATAACAATCCTCAATGCAGTGCTTCACCTCAATAATATATAAGATCTATACAAAGTGCTGATGTGATTAGATACTAAAGTATTACAACAAAAAATCTCCACACACAATGTTCCCAATCAAAACATTACATATATAAATAAATAATATCCTTTGAAATCAGATTTCATAGGATATTATTTATTTATATATCTATAACATTTGTATGCAATATGAGGCTAAACCTATCCAATCCATTTAACTTGTATCAAATCAGATGGGCACTACAAGACTGTGTAGTGTATGGTCAGCCTTAGAGAACCATAATTTTGCTATACTTAGTAGGAATATATCCTTCTTATACAACCCATGATGTCCCATCATGTCTGTAGGGAAAATCTAAAAGCCTTATGCCGCGTACACACGGTCGGACTTTCCGGCATACTTGGTCCGGCGGACCAGAGTGTGCCGGACAATCCGCCCGTGTGTGGGCGGCGGCGGACTTTTCCGGCGGACTTCTTCCCAAAAGCCCGCCGGACCTAGATTTAAAGAAAGTTTAAAATCTTTCCGTCTGACTCAGTTTCGGGCGGAAAGTCCGCCCGTGTGTGTGCTGGTCCGACGGAAAGCCCGCTCGTGTGTAGGCTGGTCCGACAGACCAAATAAGACACGAGGGGATGGTATTGCATATCGCGCTCGCTGCAATAGGAAAAACAAATCTTCCTATTGCGGCGAGCGCGGGGCATACCGGGCCCCTAGGTCTGGTATGGATTATAAAGGGGAACCCCCTACGCCGAAAAAACGGCGTGGGGCCCCCCCTAAAATCCATACCAGACCCCGATCCGAGCACGCAGCCTGGCCGGTCAGGAAAGGGGGTGGGGACGAGCGAGCGCCCCCCCCCCTCCTGAACCGTACCAGGCCGCATGCCCTCAACATGGGGGGGTGGGTGCTTTGGGGGAGGGGGGCGCCCTGCGCCCCCCCCCCCCCAAAGCACCTTGTCCCCATGTTGATGAGGACAAGGGCCTCTTCCCGACAACCCTGGCCGTTGGTTGTCGGGGTCTGCGGGCGGGGGCTTATCGGAATCGGGGAGCACCCTTTAATAAGGGGGCCCCCAGATCCCGGCCCCCCACCCTATGTAAATGAGTATGGGGTACATGGTACCCCTACCCATTTACCTAGGAAAAAAGTGTAAGTAATAAAACACACTACACAGGTTTTTAAAATATTTTATTAAACAGCTCCGGGGGGGGGATCTTCCTCCGGCTTCGGGGGTCCCTCCGCTTCATCTTCTCCCGGCGTCCGGTTGGTTCTTCTCCGCTCTCCGGCCTCTTCTCCCGGTGTCGCAGGTCTTCGGCCGGCCCCCTCCGCTGTCTTCATGTAGCTCTATTGCAAGCGGAGGTCCGGACTTCTTGGCTTCTTGGCTTCTTGGCTTCTCTTCTCTTCTCTTCTCTTCCCCCAGATGTTGACACGACGCTCTCTCCGGCTGGACTGGTCTCTGAGGGCTGCGTTGTGACTTATATAGGCGGAGACCCCGCCCCCATATGATGTCACAGTCCCTGGGCATGCTGGGACTGTGACGCTTTAGGGGGCGTGGTCGACCACGCCCCCTAAAACGTCACAGTCCCAGCATGCCCAGGGACTGTGACATCATATGGGGGCGGGGTCTCCGCCTATATAAGTCACAACACAGCCCTCAGAGACCAGTCCAGCCGGAGAGAGCGTCGTGTCAACATCTGGGGGAAGAGAAGAGAAGAGAAGCCAAGAAGCCAAGAAGTCCGGACCTCCGCTTGCAATAGAGCTACATGAAGACAGCGGAGGGGGCCGGCCGAAGACCTGCGACACCGGGAGAAGAGGCCGGAGAGCGGAGAAGAACCAACCGGACGCCGGGAGAAGATGAAGCGGAGGGACCCCCGAAGCCGGAGGAAGATCCCCCCCCCGGAGCTGTTTAATAAAATATTTTAAAAACCTGTGTAGTGTGTTTTATTACTTACACTTTTTTCCTAGGTAAATGGGTAGGGGTACCATGTACCCCATACTCATTTACATAGGGTGGGGGGCCAGGATCTGGGGGCCCCCTTATTAAAGGGGGCTCCCAGATTCCGATAAGCCCCCGCCCGCAGACCCCGACAACCAACGGCCAGGGTTGTCGGGAAGAGGCCCTTGTCCTCATCAACATGGGGACAAGGTGCTTTGGGGGGGGGGGCGCAGGGCGCCCCCCTCCCCCAAAGCACCCACCCCCCCATGTTGAGGGCATGCGGCCTGGTACGGTTCAGGAGGGGGGGGGGCGCTCGCTCGTCCCCACCCCCTTTCCTGACCGGCCAGGCTGCGTGCTCGGATCGGGGTCTGGTATGGATTTTAGGGGGGGCCCCACGCCGTTTTTTCGGCGTAGGGGGTTCCCCTTTATAATCCATACCAGACCTAAGGGCCTGGTATGCCCCGCGACGGGGCTCGCAAGGTGTCAATCTCGCCGATAAAAGCGGCAAGATTGACATCCTTTTCTAGTCCCGTCGCACCTGAGTCACGTTCAAAATGAACGGACTTGTCCGTGTGTGGGCAAGTCCGTTCATTCTGAAAGTCCGCCGGAACTCCGGCGAAAGTCCGTCGGAAAGACGGGCGGACTTAGCCCGCCGGAAAGTCCCGGCGTGTGTGGGCAAGTCCGTTCGTTTTAAAGTCCGGCGCACCTGGCGGACAAAGTCCGTCGGAAAGTGTGCCGGACCAAGTAGGATAGAAAGTCCGCTCGTGTGTACGCGACATTAATTTTTTTTAAATTTCAGTGCAAATCGGGAGATATGGGTGATTTTTTGCCAGATCGGCAAAATGCATTAGGAAAGGTGGAATTAAAGTGATTGTATAGTCTCAAGGTTTTTCACCTTGATGTATTCTATGCATTAAGGTGAAGTACCTTCTTTGCTGCAGCTGCCCCCAGACCCTCCCCTTTTATTACCTGAGCCCGATCTGATCCAGCGATAAGCATGAGCCCAGTGGCTCCAGCCGCTGTCTCTCTCCTCATTGGATAGATTGATAGGAGCACTAGCCATTGGCTCCCACTGCTATCAATCAAATCCAGTGACACTGGAGCGGGGCCGCCTCCCAATGTCTGTGTCAATGGACTCGGGAGTGTGCTGGCACGGGTGCCTTCATGGAAAGTGGTGTTATGTGGGGGCACCCGATAAAGTGGAGGAATGGTGGGGCACCCCCAGGAGGGGAGGAATGGGGCTGCTCTGTGAAAAACCCTTGCACAGAGCAAGTAAGTATAACATGTTTGTTGTTTTTATTAGAAAAAAAAAAACTAACCTTTACAACCCCTTTAAAGTGGTGTTCCACCCAAAAAAAAAAAAAAAATCCCAAAAAACATTTGGAAATTTTTTTTTTTAACTCACCTCTAAATGCCTGTTGCTATGCCTGTTATGGGGCATACACACGGTCAGACTTTTCATCTACAAAAGTCCAACGGACACCGACGGACTAAAGCTGGCTGGTAATCCGATCGTGTGTGGGCTTCCCCGGACTTTCAGCTGACTTTTTCAGCCTCAAATCCGACGGACTTTAGATTTGAAACATGCTTCAAATCTTTACGTCGTAACTACGACGGACCCCGAAATCCGCTCGTCTGTGTGCTAGTCCGATGGACAAAAACCCACGCTAGGGCAGCTATTGGCTACTGGCTATGAACTTCCTTATTTTAGTCCGGTGTACGTCATCACATACGAATCCGTCGTACTTTTGTGTGGTCGTGTGTAGGCAAGTCCGTTCGTTAGAAAGTCTGCCACAAGTCCGCCGCAAGTCTGCCGAAAGTCCGCCGGAAGTCTGTCGGACAGGCTGTCGGACTTTTGTAGACGAAAAGTCCGACCGTGTGTATGCCCCTTTAGTCTGCCTCTTTCAGTGCCTGGGCTGGTGACATCACTTCCCCTCGGCACAGGAAGGGCTCAGCTCTACTCCCTCCCTCTTGTCAACCATCTGGGACACATTACAGGTCCCAGGTGACTGAGCGGCCAATCACAGCACGCGGCACTGCTCGCACATGCGCAGTGGGTGCCCGGCTGTGAAGCCACAGCCCAGCGCCCACAGTTGCAATGCCGGCGCCGCCGAACGGAGGGGGAGATAAGCGGGGCTTCGATCCCCTGCATCGCTGGACCCAGGGACAGGTAAGTGTCCAAATAAAAGTCAGCAGCTGCAGTATTTGTAGCTGCTGACTTTTAATTTTTTTTTTTTTTTTTAATGGGCACTCCTCTTTAAGTTGGTTTTTAATGGTGCAATTGGTTTTGAATGTCTACTAAGAGTTACAGAAGCTCCTTTCATATATATTTTTTTCAACTACCATCATGTTTTTGGACAGTTAGCATTTGCCTTGAAACACTCCAAGGTGGTTGCATGATGGTAACTGAGAAATCTGTATGAAGATGAATACTCGGGTATGTTCCTGACACACATCAGAGTTGGGCAAGCCACTTGGATGAGCAGTGGAATGTCTTTATTCGTACAAAACAAGCCCAGTTGAACTACTGCCTATTTCTAGCTAATGGAACAAATACCGTATTTATCGGCGTATAACACGCACCGGCGTATAACACGCACCCCAATTTAGGAGGGAATTTTAAGGAAAAAAAAACTTTTAGGAGGGAAGTTGAAGGGAAAAAAACTTACATATAAATGCCCATCATTGCAGCCTTCTCAGTGCAGCCTTGCCCCAGTGCAGCCATGTCAGTGCAGCCTTGTCAGTGCAGCCATGTCAGTGCAGCCTTGTCAGTGCAGCCATGTCAGTGCAGCCTTCTCAGTGCAGCCATGTCAGTGCAGCCTTGTCAGTGCAGCCTTGTCAGTGCAGCCATGTCAGTGCAGCCTTGTCAGTGCAGCCTTGTCAGTGCAGCGTTCCCCAGTGCAGCCTTCCCCAGTGCAGCCTTGTCAGTGCAGCCTTCCCCAGTGCAGCCTTCCCCAGTGCAGCCTTGCCCCAGTGCAGCCTTCGATCCCCTGTCCCTGCCATCCTGGGCTTCAAAATCGCCGACCGCTATTTGAAAATGGCGCCGCCGGCGCCGAAATACACAGAGCCGGTCCTCAGCTCTTTCCGGCGGCTCTCGTTCGCTTTCGGCTCCACTCGTAGTCCCGAGCGGAGCTATCCGAACCTAGCCGAGGACCGGCTCTGTGTATTTCGGCGCCGGCGGCGCCATTTTCAAATCGCGGACGGCGATTTTGAAGTTGTGACAGCTCGGGATTGCAGGGGATCGGCGTATAACACGCACCTGCGACTTTCCCCTGATTTTAAGGGGAAAAAAGTGCGTGTTATACGCCGATAAATACGGCAATATGTAAAAGCCTAAAGACTTTTTAACCTACATGGCCCAGAGTGCTATATGTGAGGTGTTCGAATGACCTAGCTTAGGGAGCTCCATGTGAATCCAAATATTGGTTCCCAGCGAAGATCCATCTGCAGAATTTTATATCCATTCTTATCTTGCATCCAAAAGCAAAATGTCTATAATAGAGAAATCTTCTGTTGCAGCTGGTTTTGAAGGAGAGGGAAAGTGCTGGCGAAATAACACAGATTCCTGTGATCTCCCTGCAGACCTATTAGTGAGTGTTATCTATGAGATAACAAGTTTACTCTCTTAATAGACTTTCATATTTCTGGAGAGCAGCATTTGATTTGGGAAAATTGCATTGTGGTAAGGGACTCTGTTTATTGCACACCGCTAGCAATACGGGTTAATCTATTTTGCTCTATGCTAGATAAAACAAGCCTAATAATAATTTTTTTATTGGATATAGCAGCAGAGGTGCAACTTACTGATAATAGTTAAAAGTAGACATCTTTGTAGAGAGGTCCACTCCTGCCTGTCATCTAGATTACACACTATTTAGAAAGACACACTGAAAGCATACACTATGTTTTATTTTGCAGTCAAGATAATTGTACAGAATCTAAAAGAATATTTACTTTTAAAGTGGATCTGAACCCAATTGCTAAAATGTAACATGTACTTTAACAGGTTAAAGTGTATCTAAAACTAAAACCAAAACCAAAAATGTATATTGCAGCATACCAGTCTTAAAATGTGGTTACTGCATTTTTTTTATTTTCCCTTTATTTTCACTAGATGATTCTGTCAATAACATATTCTGGTCCTAGGGTGACACCACTTACTTAGAATGAGAAATAAAAATGATTAAAAACATATAAATAAATATATAAATATAAATAAATAAATATATATATACAGTATCTTACAAAAGTGAGTACACCCTCACATTCTTGTAAATATTTTATTATATCTTTTCATGTGACAACACTGAAGAAATGACACTTTGGGGGTTATTTACGAAAGGCAAATCCACTTTGCACTGCAAGTGCACTTGAAAGTGCAGTCGCTCTAAATCTAAGGGGTAGATCTGAAATGAGTGGAAGCTCTGCTGATTTTATCATCCAATCATGTGCAAGCAAAATGCTGTTTTTTATTTTCCTTGCATGTCCCCCTCGGATCTACAACGACTTTACTTTCAAGTGCACTTGCAGTGCAAATTGGATTTTCCTTTAGTAAAAAAACCCCTTTGCTACAATGAAAAAGTACTGCGTGTACAGCTTGTATAACAGTGTTAATTTGCTGTCCCCTCAAAATAACTCAACACACAGCCATTAATGTCTAAACCGCTGGCAACAAAAGTGAGTACACCCCTAAGTGAAAATGTCCAAATTGGGCCCAATTGGGCCACCAATATTTTCCAGCACTGTCTTAACCCTGTTGGGCATGGAGTTCACCAGAGCTTCACAGGTTGGCACTGGAGTTCTCTTCCACTCCTCCATGACGACATCACGTAGCTGGCTGATGTTAGAGACCTCCTCCACCTTCCGTTTGAGGATGCCTCGAAGATGCTCAATAGGGTTGGCCAGTCCATCGCCTTTACCCTCAGCTTCTTTAGCAAGGCAGTGGTCGTCTTGGAGGTGTGTTTGGGGTCGTTATCATGTTGGAATACTGCCCTGCAGCCCAGTCTCCGAAGGGAGGGGATCATGCTCTGCTTCAGTATGTCACAGTACATGTTGACATTAATGGTTCCCTCAATGAATTGTAGCCCCTCAGTGCCGGCAGCACTCATGCAGCCCCAGACAATGACACTCCCGCCACCATGCTTGACTGTAAGCAAGACACACTTGTCTTTGTACTCCTCACCTGGTTGCTGCCACACACGCTTGACACCATCAGAACCAAATAAGTTTATCTTGGTCTCATCAGGCCACAGGACGAGGTTCCAGTAATCCATGTCCTTAGTCTGCTTGTCTTCAGCAAACTGTTTGCGGGCTTTCTTGTGCATCATCTTTAGAAGAGGCTTCCTTGTGGCACAGCAGCCATGCAGACCAATTTGATGCAGTGTGCGGCGTATGGTCTGAGCACTGACAGGCTGACCCCCCACCCCTTCAACCTCTGCAGCAATGCTGGCAGCACTCATAAGTCTATTTCCAAAAGAAAACCTCTGGATATGATGCCAAAGATGTGCACTCAACTTCTTTGGTCCACCATGGCAAGGCCTGTTCTGAGTGGAATCTGCTCTGTTAAACCACTGTATAGTCTTGGTCACCATGCTGCAGCTCAGTTTCAGGCTCTTGGCAATCTTCTTATAGCCTAGGCTATCTTTATGTAGAGCAACAATATTTTTTTCACATCCTCACAGAGTTCTTTGCCATGAGTTGCCATGTTGTTCTTCCAGTGACCAGTATTAAAGAGTGAGAGCGATAACACCAAATGTAACACAACCTGCTCCCTATTCACACCTGGGACCTTGTAACACTAACAAGTCACATGACTCTGGGGAGGGAAAATGGCTAATTGGGCCCAATTTGGACATTTCCACTTAGGGGTGTACTCACTTTTGTTGCCAGCGGTTTAGACATTAATTGCTGTGTTTTGAGTTATTTTGAAGGGACAGCAAATTTACACTGTTATACAAGCTGTACACTCACTACTTTACATTGTAGAAAAGTGTCATTTCTTTAGTGTTGTCACATGAAAAGATGTAATAAAATAATTACAAAAATGTGAGGGGTGTACTCACTTTCGTGAGATACTGTATATACAGTATATTTATATATTATATAATGATATTTAAGATTTAATATGCATTAAAAATAATATAATATATAAAAAATATATACTGATGAATACAAATGAAGATGTGAGCCAGACATAGATATTTATTCAATCTCATGGTGGCACCATCCCACTTAAGTATATATCAAACCACACCCTAAACAGAGAAGGGGAGGAAACCTCAACATGCACAGGAGAATGGACTTTTATTGTATCATGTTAAAAAGTAAATGGCCATCAAAGTAAAAACCGAATGGTATAAAACCAGTAAGTATTGGACAATCAATAATGGGTATAGTAAGTAGGGATGAGCCAAACAACCCCTGGTTCGGTTCGCAGCAGAACATGCAACAGGCAAAAAATGTGTGCAAACATGAGAACACCGTCAAAGTCTATGGGACATGAACATGAAAAATCAAAAGTGCTCACTTTAACTTGCTTATATGCTAGTTATTGCCATAAAAAGTGTATGGGGACCTGGGGACTTTACCCAGGGGACATGTATCAATGCAAAAAAAAGTTTTAAAAACGGACGTTTTTTCAGGAGCAGTGATTTTAATAATGCTTAAAGTGAAACAATAAAAATTAAATGTTCCTTCAAATATCATGCCTGGGGGTCCCTTTAGTCTGCCTGTAAAGTAGCACATCTTTCCCATGTTCATAACAGTCCCGCAGCAAAATGACATTTCTAAAGGAAAAAATGTCATTTAAAATTGCTCGCAGCTGTAATGTATTGCCGGTTCCCAGCAATATACATAAAAAATCTTTGAAAAAGAACGGCGTGGGTCCCCCCCCAGTCCATTACCAGGCCCTTTGGGTCTGGTATGGATATTAAGGGGAACCCCACACCAAAATTAAAAAAAAATGGCGTGAGGGTCCCCCAGGCACTATAAACTCTGAACTGAAGTTTATATACTATATGAACTTCACTATATACTCTGCAGAAATATTGGGGCTTAGGTGTCGGTGGTGCCAGAACACTGTAACCCTTCACAGTTACCCTTGTTGGGCGTAGGAACGGGCCCTGCTGTTAATTATTATTTCAAAAAATGTAATTACATGCCCCTGTTAAACAGGGGCAGAAAAATTTGGCCTTGGGTGGTGGTGGTGGTGCTACAACACTGTAACCTCTCACAGTTACTCTTGTTGGGTGCAGGAATGGGCCTGCTGTTAAATATTATTTAAAAAATTGTAATTACATGCCCCTGTTAAACAGGGGCAGAAAAATTTTCACAAACCTTTGACAATGATTGGATTTGAGGCTGAAAGGACAAGTCAGAGTCGAGGATTATGCCTAGTACCCTGGCCTGAGGGGACAGACTGATGGTTGCATTGTTGGTTTTGATGGAAAAGTCATGGAGGGGGGCATAGGCGGGGGGAATATTAATAGCTCAGTTTTAGAGAGATTTAGTTTAAGGAAATGGTGCGACATTCCTGCTGATATGTCAGTTAGTAAGTTAGTAAAGCGAGAGGAGACTAAAGAAGTGAGGTGAGAAGTAGACAGATAGATTTGGATGCCATCGGCGTATAAGTGGTATTGGAAGCCGTGGGCGGTTATCAAGTGACCAAGGGAGGAGGTGTAGATAGAGAAGAGAAGGGGTCCAAGAACAGAGCCTTGGGGGACCCCCACAGAAAGAGTCAATGGAGAGGAGGAGACAGAGTTGTAGGTAACACTGAAGGAGACATTTGAGACATCCCCAAAAAGACTCAGGGGGGCTAATACAAATGCACGCCACACTTTTCACATATTTATTTGTAAGACATTTTGAAAACAATGTATCATTTTTCCTTCCACTTCACAATTATGTGCCACTTTGTGTTGGCCTATTACATAAACAAGTGATCAAACACCGCTGATCACTCAGTTCCCAGGGCTCCCTGAGCAGAGAGCTGGTGACTGTCAGTCACCGCTCTCTGCTCTGCATCCAACCCTGGGCTCACTGGAGTGCTGAGCTGTGGAGGGGGTGGGAGCAGCTTGCTCTCTCGCTGAGAGACTGACCTGGGAACCGGTCCAGGCATGTGGGTGGATCCTGACCATATGGAGCCTGGACGGACTGTGTGATGTCAGCTGACAGCTGGATTCGGCCCGCTGTCTGCTGAAAATAGATCACAGGAGTGCAGAATGAACTGCACTCCTGTGATCCACAGGAGAAATACAGCCAAACAAGCTTTGGCTGTATTTCTCCTTTAATTCGAGACAGTAGACAGCAGTAGACGAGAAGTTGCTAGTACTGTGACCAGAACACCGCACCACTAATGCCGCGTACACACGACCGGACTTTCCGGCAAAATAGGTCATTTCATCGGATATTCCGATCGTGTGTGGCTACATCAGACTTTTTCTTTTGAAATTTTTGACGGACCTAGAAATAGAACATGATTTAAATCTTTCCGACGGAATCAATTCGTATCAGGAAACCGTTCGTCTGTTCGGCTATTCCGACAGACCAAAAACAACGCAACGGCAGCTATTGGCTACTGGCTATTTAACTTCCTTTTTCTAGGCACGTCGTATGTGTTGTATGTCACCGCATTCTAAACGATCGGACTTTGGTGTGATCGTGTGTACGCAAGTCCGTTTCAGCGGAACTCCATCGGAAAAACCGTCAGAGTTTATTCTGATGGAAAAAACGGTTGTGTGTACGCGGCATTACTGTATGCTACTACAGTGTATTACAATGCACACAGTTACTTTGTAATAGAAATAGTTTGTTTGGGCCAACTTGTAAAAGTGTAATTCTACTTTAAGTTTTACAAAGCAATGGTATTTCCAGATTTTCCTTTTTTTGCTACTCTGCCATTTTGCATTCAAAAACAATATATTAAAGAAAAGGTAAAAATAGAAAAAATAAAAAAATAAAAGAAACAAAAAAATGGTAAATCAGTTTTTGATCATCTCATTCATAATTCATTACATTTGCCAAGGCAACTGAGCAGCAAGCACCTGAGAGAAAGAGTTCCGTGTTTCTTTTATTCATCCTCTGCCTACTCCTTCTGTCAAGTTTTTTTTTTATTTTTATTGTCTGTGTAGCATTAGGTGAGATTTTTAGCTGCTCGTGGTCATTAAAGATGAAGTCAGCAAGGCTGAGACAGGCTAACGATGATTTTATCAGCAGATAATTAGTTTTTCGTTTTTGCACAAAGTTATTTATTAAGCTGTAGAACTCCACAGAGATTTCCCTGTATAATTACTCCTGCCTGATGATTTTCTGTAATTTGCTCAGACATGCACGGCACAAGGCTAATTTGTTATATTCAACGCCAAACCAAAGCCTATCCATAACAATGCAATGTGAGGAGTGGTATGGGATGATGACTGCAAGCAGCGTGGTAATATCGCCGCGTCACTTCCAGCAGATCCAAATTTTTCATTGTTAACACACTGCTTGTCTTTGAGATGCCATCGTTTCGAAAAAGATATATCATAATTACACGAAGGAGAAATCAGTATCTGCCTATCAGTCACCCTCATGAGATTTCAGCGTAATCACAGTGTATCGTGCACTGGTGACATTTTGACATGACAAGTGAGGATGTGCCGAGAATGTTAGATATAAATTATATAATTATATCTATCAGCTTTGCATGAATGTAGACTTCAAAGAGCAGCTCCAGGCAACACGAATAATGTCACCTAGTGAGCTGTTAAAGCCCAACTCCATTCAAACCTTCTTTTTTTGTTTGTTTTATTGCAAGCTCGGAGTTCTGCAAGAGTGAATCCATTGGTAAGAAAGGGAGCTCGTTGGTGAGTTGCTGGGGCCATCCAACACTCTGTACATCCTGCCATCCTCAGGATGTAGAGGGGAGAGCAATAAATAAAGCAGCTTGAAAAGTAAACATTATTTCTCAAAACAGAGGACTGCAAATTAATGAGGAAGCCTTAACCACTTAAGGCCCGGAAGAATTTCCCACTTAATGACAAGGCCATTTTTTGCGATACGGCACTGCGTCGATTTAACTGACGTTTGCGCAGTCATGTGACGCTGTTCCCAAACAAAAATTACGTCCTTTTTTTCCCACAAATAGAGGTGGTATTTGATCACCTCTGCGGTTTTTATTTTTTGCGCTATAAACAAAAAAAGAGCGACAATTTTGAAAAAAAAAAAAACAATATTTTTTACTATTTGCTATAATAAATAACCAAAAAAAAAAAACATATAAAAAAAGAAATTTCTTAATCACTTTAGGCCGATATATATTCTTCAATATACTTTTGGTAAAAAAAAATCTCAATAAGCGAACATTGATTTTGGTAAAAGTTATAGCGTCTACAAAATAGGGGATAGGTTTATGGCATTTTTATATATTTTTTTTTTTTTTACTAGTAATGGCTGCGATCTGCAATTTTTAGCGGGACTGCGACATTGCAATGGACAGATCGGACACTTTTGACACATTTTTGTGACCATTGACATTTATACAGCGATTAGAACTATAAAAATGCACTGATTACTGTGTAAATGAAATCTAATAAAATCTAGATTCGACCCCCCCCCCCCCCACAGGATCTTAATCCAGCATTTCCACGATTCATATAAAAAGTGCAGAGCCAGTCCCCTGCTCACAGCTGTCAAAAAAAGCAGCTGGCAATGTTTATCAACAACATTACTCAGTGCTAAAAGAGACAGATAAAAAGAAACATTGGGGGTTATTTACGAAAGGCAAATCCACTTTGCACTGCAAGTGCACTTGGAAGTGCAGTCGCTCTAAATCTAAGGAGTAGATCTGAAATGAGTGGAAGCTCTGCTGATTTTATCATCCAATCATGTGCAAGCTAAAATGCTGTTTTTTATTTTCCGTGCATGTCCCCCTCGGATCTACAGTGACTTCCCTTCCAAGTGCACTTTCAGTGCACTTTCAAGTGCACTTGCAGTGCAAAGTGGATTTGCCTTTCATAAATAACCCCCATTGTATCTTCGTATCTGTCCTTCAGTTTATTCATTTACAGTCCAACTTTGGTCTGCAAATGAAGTCAGTTTAAAGCAGCCATCACTAAATGGTGGCCCGCGGTCCGAACATGGACCGTGCGATGCTCCTGTCTGGACCGTCAGGCCGCCAGTGTACAGCACCACATTCCCACTCCTCCACTCGCAGTAATTGGTTGCTGGGACCGCGGGCCTCCCTGCAACCAATGATAGCGCATGTGCGCCCCACCCCCTGCTGCTTACTATTTCTTGGCTCCTGGCCGAGCCACGAGGTAAGCTGTCACGTCACCTGCACGCTTGTTAATATATGTCTGGCCTCGTATTGTATGGTTTTGGGTGAGTCTGGAGAAGAGTTGTGCAGAGCTCTTGGCTGTTCCAAGGGCCCTCACTTTCGTTATATGTGTGGGCATACTGTATTTTCTCCAGTTAATACCCATAGGGGTCCTTCCTGTCCTAGACTGCTTGTGTACCTTAACTAGTTGTCTGTGTCCTGCATCCCAGGAAGACCAGCTCCCCAGTGTTACACTATGCCCCTGTCATTTACGTGAGTCCTGTCTGAAGGGTGTAAGCAGTTTATTGCCTATGCCAGTACTGGGCATGCCGGCGTGTCTCCGAGCTTTAGCATCCTGTGTGATGGTTGTGGAGATGGCTACTTCATTCACCCTGGGTCATGCAACCGCATTACTCACAATGTGTCCATCCTGTTAGAAAATGGAACATTGAAGGAGTGCAGAAAAGCCTTGAATCAAGGCTCATCTGCCAAGAGGGGAGACCATGCATACCCGTAGCTAGTACACCCCTATTTATCTCACAATATCATGGGGTAGGACACAGAGGCTGGCAGGTTACAGGTGGGTTATTGGATAAAGATTTTTTATATCCCCGGTCTTCCCTTATTAGTAAAATTATATATGTTGCAAGATGCACAAAGAGTAGTCAGAATCCTTACATAGGAAATAATCCCAAAATAGGGCTGCCCACTTCAAATGAAGTCAGACAATGGTCCTGCCTTCATAGCCAAAGTGTGTCAAGATTTAGTGAAAACACTGAAGTTTCACATCCTATACCAACCCCAGAGTTCAGGGATAGTAAAAAGAATGAATAGGACACTTAAAGATAAAATCAGGAAAACCACAGGGGGAACTTTCAACAGATGGAAAAAGGAACTTCCTGCAGTCCTTGCAGAGGTAAGAATGACTCCCTCTAAAACCACAAGTTACTCCCCTTTCGAGGTCCTGATTGGCAGTCCCTTCCCCACCCCATGGGTTAGACAGCCATTAATGTTAGAAAGAGGGGATCTTGATCTCATACAGGGGGAGTATGTTAAGAAAGTGATTGAAACTTTGGATAGATATGAAAAACGTGTCACTCGCACCTCTCCTTTTTCTCTACAGGAACTCATCCTCTCCAGGTGGGAGACGTCGTAGTTGTCCAGAAACTGAATCGTACCAAGAAGCAAGAATACCCATTTGGACCCCCGACTACAGTGATCGCGGTTACGTGTGAAGAAGGTGAACCAAACACCTAAGAAGCAAGATAAAGAACAGAGAGGTGAAGCAAGTGATTCAAATCCTTGAGTGAAGCAGGTGAAAGAGTCCCTGAACAAGATGACCTCGCTTATTGCACCACAGACTTTTGGGAAGGCCTTGGGCCTCTTGTTCTTGATGACTTTGGTGGTGTTCTTACCAATATGGATCATAACTAAATGTATTTATCATCCTGAGGACTTGGGAGCCCTTAAAGGCATATGTGAGTAACCCAATAACACCATCGATAATACACATACCAGACACAAGAAAGATGCACAATCAGATAATGAAGGACTTAAAACCGATAGTTTTACAGACAAAATGTTGCTACTGAAATTCAAATAGAATTATGCCCAGAAATCAGGGTATGAGAAATGTTGGATATGTAGTAAACTGCATCCTAGTACAGCCCGTATTCTCCTTATGGCTGTACCTTTAAATATCACCCTTTTTTAAATGGAACTCCTCCCACTGTTTTAACTAACATATCAAGTTTACATGTAAGCAACATCGTTACTTTTTCAACAATGGGTAGAAGTCATTTCCCTGACTGGTGTTTTAATTTAGGGAATGAGACACAGACTAACCCCTCTACATGCAGTAGATATATGCATGTTTCAAACTTGTAATGTGTATCACTGCTAGAGCTACCCGAATCCCTGACCCCGCTGCTGCTAATAAAGCCTACCTTAGCATGTACTATAAGAAAGGTAATTATGTTACTGTGGAGAGAAAGTAAGTCATGTTTATGACTTAAGAGGGGATTGTAGTAGAATGTATAAACAACTGACTCCATCTTAGATTCTCTTCCATTTTACATAAAGTAGAAGTGAACTTTTTGTGTGTGTGAGTTTTGCCATAATCAGCTTAAAAGTTTGCATAAAACCACACCCTATGAGATATTGTGGTTAAGCTGAATCTGTGTCAGCAAGTCTTCAGCTATTTCTTGTTTTCTATTCAAGCAGCCTAACTCTTGATAAGAAAGTACTGAGTGTAAAGTTTAAATAACCATTAGACATGTATTTTTACTGGTATATATACTACGGTTGTATTCAATAAAGACAGAGATCTTATGAACATACTTGTTTTCCGTGTCTCATGTGGTCTCTCACGGATCCGAGGATCCCGGTGGTCTGCCTGAATTAACCAAGGATGGTCATCCAGAACCAGAATTCCTTTCAGGGTGCATCCATCCTGTCACATTATTTGAGGTGGGGTTGGTATTTTGTTTCATTGGCTGGTAATTGGGCAGCAAGGTTCTCCATGAAGAGCCTGGCCTTAGAGCTATTATTTCTATCATTCTAATCAGTGAGTGAAGTGCTTCCCCTCCCATAGCAGAAGCCATGGGCGATCTTTTGTAGGCAACACTGACATTTATATAGAGGCTCCATATAACTCATAACTCTGCCTTCTACACTGTGTGTTTCCATATAATTCTAAGCAATGTTCAAAGACAAGAAAGGCATTTATGAATAAGTGAAACTGATATTTTGATATCATTTTTTTTCTTTTACTCATGCTGCTATTAGTAGATAAAAATAAATGTATTATTTTGATGAGATTTTCTGTCCACTCATATAAAGAATAACAAAAAAAAAAGTGCTCTCATCCACCCCCATGCATGGGCTGAAAACTCAGATATCTTGCTCTAGTTTACCTTTCTGAAGATAATCAGTATCCGAAAAACAACACATAGAAGTAACTAAGATAGAAAAAATTGGAAAAAGGGGGGAAAAGTTAAAAACGGGAAAAAAGAAAGGGTATTGTTACTCTTGTTTTTCATATGTTTTCGTTTTTGATTATTTTTATCACAGCATTATTTGTTAAAGCTTTGTGTATCATGAATAGTTGCCTTACAATAGTTGTAAGTTGCCTACTTACAACTCACGTAACTAGTGACGGCAGGAGGGCCGACTATTAATTCGCTATTGTCACACAACTAGATGGGCTCAGGGCGCAGTGCTCTGCGCCCCAAAACCCACCCTTTTTTGAAGCCTATTAGAGCCTCTGGCTCTAATCATGTGCTTAAAAAAACCCAATGGGAATCTATGCGTCTGGTGCCCTGCATGTAGATTAGGGGGCCGGACGCAGGGGTAGGGGGGGCGGCACCCGTGCGCCCCCAATGGATGTGCCGCCATTGCACGTAACACTTATATTGCAATCATGGTGGGCTTTACAGCTTACACACCACACATGTGCATCAATGGGCAGTTGAGGTTTCTGAACTGACAGTGTGCTCACTGCTTGCTCCCAGTGCGGTGGCAGAGCTGTCCAGACAGCGCCCTGTCTTTAGTAAATATCAGAAGCTTGTGGGTCCGGCTCCCAATCACGTGACTGCTGTGACAGCCAATCACGGTAAGCATGTGATTAGGCAGACCTTCCTGCCTCTCGGGCATAACAAGGGGAAGCACACTGGGTGGGATCTTTGTTGGATCTTTGTATTGCTGATCTACTGCAACCTCTCTGCAGCCACAACCTGTCTACAACCGTGGCCAAAAGTTTTGAGAATGACACAAATAATAATTTTACATAGTCTGCTGCTTCGGTTTTATGATGGCAATTTGCATATATTCCAGAATGTTATGACGAGTGATCCGATGAATTGCAATTAATTGCAAAGTCACTCTTTGCCATGAAAAGGAACTTAATCCCATAAAACAACATTTTCAGTTGATTTGTGAAGGCTTCAGGGCGCCCAAGAAAATCCAGCAAGCGCAAAGACTGTCTCCTACAGTTGATTCAGGGGATCGGGGCACCACCAGGGCAGAGCTTGCTCAGGAATGGAAGCAGGCAGGTGTGAGTGCATCGGCAGGCACAGTGAGGAGAAGACTTTTGGAGGATGGCCTGGTGTCAAGAAGGACAGCAAAGAAGCCACTACTCTGCAGGAAAAACATCAGGGACAGATATTCTGCAAAAGGTGCAGGGATTGGACTGCTGAGGACTGGGGTAAAGTCATTTTCTCTGATGAATCCCCTTTCCGATTGATTGGGGCATCCGGAAAAGACGTTGTCCGGAGAAGAAAAGGTGAGCGCTACCATCAGTCCTGTGTCATGCCAACAGTAAAGCATCCCGAGACCATTCATGTGTGGGGTTGCTTCTCAGCCAAGGGAGTGGGCTCACTCACATTTTTGCCTAGAAACACAGCCATGAATAAAAAATGGTACAAAAACATCCTCCGAGAGCAACTTCTCCCAACCATCCAAGAACAGTTTAGTGATGAACAATGCCTTTTCCAGCATGATGGAGCACCTTGTCATAAGGCAAAAGTGATGATAACCAAGTGGCTTGGAGAACAAAACATCAACATTTTGGGTCCATGGGGACAAGCGGTCCGTTTCCACCTAACCGCCCCATAAAGAACAGCAGGCTGTGTCCGTGTCTGCTCTGCATAGCGGAGCGCACACGGACCTGTCACCTACCTGCTCAGGGGGGATCAGCAGAGAAATCTCCTGCATTACAGAGTCTGCCCCATGTGAAAGGGGCCTTAGGGTGTTTGTATATCAGTTAGGCTTCTCCTAAACAACCCACTTCCTAATGGAGCACCTTAAACTGTAGAAGAGGAATGCCAAAAAGCAATGTCACCCTTTAACAGGAAATGTCTGAACAAGGACCTTCGTGGCAGGATCACCAGTGAATATTTTAAAGAAAGCTGCAGATTTAACAACATTTTTTTTAAATTACTTTAAAATGTAAAAGCCTAAATTCGATTTTTGGATATTTGGTTTATTTTACAGTGGTGGTGTTGCTGTTAGAACTGTTATTATTAGAATATTAGGTTTAATATTGAGTAGGAGTCACATTAAATTTCCATACATTTTATTGTCATACTCTTATCACCTTGTATACGTGTCACTAATGTGAATGCACCAGTTGCTTATCACATGTCAGGTGACATGTAAGATGTATGGAAAGGATTTTGTAATATGAAAAAGACTGTCTAGATGTTTCCCTGTGATTTGTGTGTAATTTAGATAATGTCACTCAGAAAACAATGCAGATAAGATTTATGAAAATAAATGACACGGCTTAATTAATAACACCTGCAGATTTTACAGATACTCTGCTGTTTATTTATGCATAAATAATGACAATGGACTATGATAAGGAACCAATGCAGACATCAGAACCTGTTACTGTTTCTTGATACAGTATTCTAAATTAATTAAGGTAGCCGGATCTCATATACAACGTACATGTGATATAGTTGCTTGTACCTTGGTTGGTCATTGGGCAAAAAAAGTTATTTCTAGACCTCTTCTGACACTATTGGCCCATGCATAGACCCGCTCGTCCATCAAAGTCGACAAACACACTCTAGGACATGGAATAGCCAATATCACATCACATTCACAGCAGGCACCGTGAGTACATTTGCTGGGCGGCTGAGAGACATCATATGTTATAACCAAGTATGCTGAGTACAAATTGAGAGGCAGCTTTTAGTGCAGGTGTAGCATTATGGTTCAATGACTGCAGCTTATATATCATTTGCACAAAAATAAACATTCAAGTTGCTGAATATGTGGTTTAAACCATGTCAATGTGTTTTATGTTTAGCAAACAAAATGTATACAGTTACTATCTATGACACCTTCATATCAATGGTCGCTAATGCAACTGTGTGTGGCGGCACATGCTGCATTATTAGCAACCAATGGCATTACCAAAACCCATTCATTTTCAGGGAAAATAATGCCCAAACATAGCCACATGGCCAGTGGTGTGGGGACACGAGAGGGGAGTGTGGCACACTGGCACACAGCACAGCCTGTCTACATGAAGCACTTCAGCACTTTCAATATATTTTTGGGGGCACTTGAGCACTTTATAAGAGACTGTTTTTGCTATTGTATAAAAAGTTAATAAAGCGCTACCATCAACCTTAATATAGCACAGTGATCCAATAAATAATGTGATCCAATAAAGGATGTGCTACTAGAAAGAATAAATAAACTAATCATATATAAGTGTCCAGTAAACCACACTAGATATAAATGAATTACTGTTCTTCCAAAATGCTTGTAGATTTCTGGAGATGCTGGGAAAAAAAGTCAAATACCACTCATTTGTAAGATAAAACACAAAAGGACAACGATACCCAAATGATCTGGTGTGTAGTCTCTGATGTTGTTCACATGTAATGGATTGCTTTCATACCTTCATTGCTTTCAATACTTCATAGATCGATATCGCTCAAATAAAAGAAAGAACATACCTCATTGCGCAAATAAATAAACTAAAAGCGACACGTGGGTAATAAAACACAATTGCACTCACACATGCCCTGCAATAAGATCGCATTTAAGAAGGTCAGTTGCATATATTCAGACAGTCTCCTTACTTAGCTTTTTTCTTGCTCACACAGCACTGGGGTTACTGGCTCCTCCTACGCGTTACATCACTGGCACGTGACTTTTTCAAGGTGCAACATGAAATCTGGAGCCTGCAGGTGTTAAGGATTTTGTTTTAGCAATTTCTGAAGGTTTCTCTGTCAGTGTTGGCAGGTGTTGGGGGAAGGTCACCTCCCGGAGGTCCGTGTCTTTTCCCCAGTTGTTAGGGAAGTAGGGTAAGTATACACGGGGGGGGGTACAGAGAATTCCAGCTAGTGATTAGGAGACACTGAGCAGTGTCATACCGCACCAGTGACCAGTCCCATTGTGGCTACAGGACGGTACTCTCCTCCTCTTAACTTGCTGAGCTCGGTTACCATTCCATGTTGCCAGCACCCAGCACAGACACTTCCCCATCCTGGGCTGTTCTCACCCCATGCTCCTCTCCATTCAGGAAATGGCTCATAGCTTCTCCCCAGCCAATGAGAACAGAGGGGTGTGGACTGTGGAAGGGAAAGTGGAAGCCCAGTACTGGAGCATGGCTGTGGGGCTCTAGGGCAGATCGGAGCTGGACTTTGTGGAGGATATGATAATATGACAGGGAGGCTGCAGGGGCCCCCTGGAGCTAGAGGCGGGGTTGTGATTGTGACCCCTGCAACCCCTTATGCTATGCCCATGTACATAACTAAAGTGGGTGGAGGTGTGAAACCAATAATCCTCCCATGTATTGTAAATTAAGACAAATTTGATTTCCAGCCTGGATGGCAACTATGGCTTCTTCCATAGATGCAGTGTAGTAGGCAGAGGCGTAACTAGAACCTTCAGGGCCCTGGTGCAAGAAACCATGAAGGGCCCCCCTGATCTCTGGTCCGGGCCCTTACCAATGATATGGGGTCCTTTTCTCCCATTAGGGGCCATGTGAAAGGGCCCTAAGGGGGAGCTCTGTGAATTGTAATATAAAGGGAAACTCTGATGTAAGGGGTGCTCTGGGAACCAATATAAGGGGGTCTCTACTCACCAAAGCCCCAACTTACATCAGAATCCCCCTTTACATTACAGTCCACAGAGCTCTCCCTTACATTAGTGTGCTCAGAGGCTGGTGAGATAAGAGAGGAAGTGAGGGATGCTTCACTCACCATAGATGGAGACTCGGGCCCTGAAGTTCTGCCACTGTGGTCAGCAAGCAAGGCCTACTAGCCTGTGCTATACATAGGCTGACAAAGCATGCTGGGGCTTGTAGTGCACAATACCAGGGAAACCCCAGCAGGCTTCTGTGTTAGTAGAGGGGCTCTGGAGGTGACAACACACTTTCTCTTCATGACTGACCCACCTGTGTGCTGCTTTCTTTTCAATCACTGAGAAGTTTGGGAAGAAAAGAAGGCTGTCCTGGAGAACTGTAGATCCCCTGTGGAGGGTTGCAAACTTGCATCATCCATGGTACATACATGCTGATCTTTCATCCACTATCTAGCTGCAGGCTGCTGGACTTTCCCTTTGCGAGGCACAGAGTTCTTGGGGATTGGAACATGGGTGGGGCCGCTGGTACACACAGGAGGAGGAGGAGGAGAAGATCCTGCTCTCTCTATCTCTTTCCTCTCCTGTCTGAGTGTCCATACAAGGAGGGGGGGCGGGGTATGGGAAGTGCGACAGAGAGTGTAATACACACTCTCTGCTCTTAACTGCAGCCAGCAACCCTGGAGTGACATACCGGCCTTCAGGGCCCCCCCTCCCCACAGTGACGGAACTACAGGGCCCAGTCGAAAGTGCGACTGCTGTGACTCTGGTAGTTCCGCCACTGGTAGTAGGTGAGTATAGCCACACTAGGACAGGTCATGTGTTATTCACAGGGTTGCCAGGTGAAAATAAAGAAGAACCTAAACAGATAAAATTAATACAGCTACCACAACAACAAAAAAGAACAAAGTATAGGGCTTTAATGCTTTCCAAATGTAATCCCAGATAAGAAAAGATGAGTACTCAGAATATAGTTAAAGTATACAAAATTTTATTTCCAAATATCAATAAAATCTATCAATAAAACATATTGAGCAAAAATTCAAAGATCTGCAGTTGGCAGAAGTTTCACCCCTCTTCAAGGAGATGGAGGCAGCTATTAGGACTGGTGTGGCAGAGAATATTTTCTAAGCACCAAGTAGGAAACCCTATAGATGGGAAGCCAGCCCACTTGTGGATACATATTGATCTTTGAATTTTTGGATCCAGGAGCTTATTGTTGATACCTTTTCTAAAGGAAGGCGTTGCCTCAGTAAAGCTCTTTTCAAGCTGTTTTGACCCTAGTGTGATATCTTCCTCTGTTGTACTGGATGTGTTTGCCGATCCCTTTTTCTCTCTTCCATCTTTGGACCAAACACTCCAGGGCTCTAACCTTGACTTGGTATAAATTTCACCAATAGGATACCCTGAGGAAGCCATTGGCGAAACGCGTAGTGATTACTATAGGTGACATTTCATTAATTCCTGCATCTGGCCCTGTATATGGAAAACCCTCTCTTCTATTATACTACTTCATTCCAAGTGCATTGGGCCATGTAGACACATCTCAATGTATACACATTACCAACAATTAGCCTTTGAGGGAAAGTTATACACATACTTTTTTTGGTAGATTTTACTGATATTGTGAAATAAAATTTTGTATACTTTTGAAACTATATTCTGAGTACTCATCTTTTCTTATCTGGGATTGCAGTTGGCAACCGTTAAAGTCCTATGCTTTGTTCTTTTTAGTTTTTGTGATCATCTATGGATGTGGTGCCACACTAGTCGGGTTGTGTCTCTAGTCTTTATATTACAGCCACCACATTTACGGCCCAGTAAGTTGAAATACAGTATAATAAAATTGATGTTTTTTTCTTCAATACATTTTTATTGAGTTTATATAGAGAAGATAGAGAACACGACTTTACAAAAAAAAAAATCATGTAGTAACTGTAGACATTCAAAACTTCTAAAATATTAGGGTTTAGATTTGCAATAAAGGTGACAAACTTTGGGCTTTATATGATCAATAGAGAGTAAGAGACGGCCTAGAGGCCATCTCTGACTGCTTCATGTGTCAGACCTAAGTGTCACCTAGACAATTAGTACTTAATAATGAATAAAGATAGTTCATTTCTTAATTAAACAAAAAAAAAAAAACATAAAAAATGTAAAAAGTCACACACAGGGCCTTTCTTAAGAAAAAAAACACCATGGTAATTGGGAATGACACCATCCCAACAAATCAGTTATCTAATTGAATTTACCTTTACAATGACATGATGAAAAAGCCCGATCAATCACTTGACAATACTGTAAAATAAAATTATGAAAATAGAGCAAGATTACAAATGCCTGGAGTTTTAAATTAAATATTATAATTATTGGACTTAGAATAAAATAAATTGCCGTAGACTTGGTAACAAAACTTCCTGCTGGTAATAATAAAAGACTGTATCGGCAGCAATAAGCTCATAATTATAATTTGACTTTATAGGCCACAAAATGATTTTCACAGAAAGGGATAGAGAATAAATATAATAAGTGGAAAATATTTATTAAAGGAGGAACTGGATAGCATTTTCCAACATGTTAATAGCATAATTTAATGCAATGAGGCATAACAAGAATTATATTGGAAGCAGAAGAGGGGAAGGAGAAATGCATTCCAGTTATTAAAGATATTCAGATGCAAGAAGTCACTGGAGGTAAATTGTTAAATGAAGCCATGTTAACGTTCTGCTTTAACCTTTTTTCTTTCTGCTGTTTACAGAAATACAATAGAATATCAGTACATCCTGCATACAAATACACATTTTAGGAACCATCAAGTCAAAAATTTAAATTTAAATTTGGTGCATAAAGTTAACCACTTCAGCTGTTACACCTCTTTACCCCTTATGGACTGATCAATTTTTACATTTAAAGAGCCTCTTTATTCATTGATAATATTTTCATAATGTTTTTCAGGACAAACAAGGCTATTCTTTGGTGTTATTGTCCTGGAAAAGGTATTTTGGTTTCTATGCAATCTATAAAGTACATATTTTATTTCTTAATTTGTGTAATTTACTGTATATATATATATATATATATATATATATATATATATATATATAGTCAAAAGTATTGGGATGCCTGCTGTTACACGCACATTAACTTTAATAGCATCCCAGTCTTTGACCCATTGGGAAGATGTCCCTTTACGGCATGCCCTGTGTGACCCAACAGGAAGTGAGAAGAAGTCTCCCTAAAGTGCTTAGCCAGAACAAGTGTCCTCATTGGACAAATTCTTTCTTCTTATTTTTTTTGGCTGACATTTTTTGATTCTGCTGACGGCACTCTAATGCCGCGTACACACGAGCGGACTTTACGGCAGACTTTGCCCAGCGGACGGGATTTCGTCGGACAATTCGATCGTGTGTGGGCTCCAGCGGACTTTGTTTTCTCAAAAGTTGGACGGACTTAGATTTGAAACATGTTTTAAATCAATCCGTCGAAATCGAGTCCGGTCGAAAAGTCCGCTCGTCTGTATGCTAGTTTGACGGACAAAAAGCCACGCTAGGGCAGCTATTGGCTACTGGCTATGAACTTCCTTGTTTTAGTCCGGTCGTACGTCATTACGTACGAATTCGACGGACTTTGGTGGATTGTGTGTAGGCAAGTCCGTTCATTCAGAAAGTCCGTCGTAAAGTCTGTCGAAAAGTCCGCCGAGCAAAGTCTGCCGTAAAGTCCGCTCGTGTGTACGCGGCATAAGTTTGAATTGATCCTTGCTTTCAGCCACGCTGACTTAGGCCATCAACACAAATAGAGAGTGTGAATATCCAGAAAGCAATACAAACCTACCAGCGGTTGTTACCTTTCAGTATTCTAAAAAAAAAAATAAAAAAAAAATGTTTTGGCTTTAGATATTCTTTAACTACATCCTACAGTAAGCAGCCAATAGATTATCTACTTTATACCCCCATGTAACATAAAAAATGTATCTCTCTACCTCCAACAGCTTGATTGTGAATAACAGTAAGACCCTCATCTTGTTTACACTATTGGAGCAACTGTGATTGCCCTTGTATGTTTAAACACCGCGGGATAGTTTGGGCTATATGGCACTGATAGGCATCACTGATAGGCAGCATTGATAGGCAGCACTGATGGGCACTGATAGGTGGCACTGATTGGCACTGATAGGTGGCACTGATGGGCCCTGATTGGCACTGATAAGTGGCATTGATAGGTTACACTGATAGGCAGCACTGATAAGCAGCACTGATTAGCACTGATTAGTACTGATAGGCGGTACTGATTGGTACTGATAGGTGGTACTGATTGGCACTGATAGGCACTAATATGTGGCACTGATTGGCAGCACTAATCGGCACATATAGGTGGCACTGATAGGCAGCAATAACCAGCACTGATTAACACTGAATGGCAGCACTGAAGGGTACTGATTGGCGGCACTGATAGGCAGCACTAATTTGTACTGATAGACAGCACTGATGGGCACTGATTGGTACTGATAGGTGGCACTGATAGGCAGCACTGATGGGCAATGATTGTCACTAATATGTGGCACTGATTGGCAGGACTGATTGGCACTCATAGGGGGCACTGATTGGCAGCACTGATGGGCACTGATAGGTAGCATTAATGGGCACTGATAGGCAGCACTGATGGGCACTCATTGACACTGATAGTCAGCACGTAGCACTGATTGTCATCACTGATTGGCAGCACTCGTGGACACTGACAGAGAGGGGGGAGTTTTACATTGGGCAAATAGTGAGGCTTGCAAGAGCCACTCAGTGTGTGAAACTGTCAGGTAATGTAATTACTTGAAGGGAGAAAAATCAGCTGTCAAAACTCAGCGGTGATGTCAGGGGTGGGCGGGACCAAGCAGCTATCAAACATGCTTAAAGTGAAACAATAAAAATTAATTTTGCAAAAACAATCTTTTTTAAAAAACATTTTTGCATTGATTCATGTCCCCCAGGGCAGTAACCGGGCCCCCATACCTTTTTTTATGGCCATCTACTTGCATATAAGCCTTCAAAATGGGCACTTTTTCATTTTCAAGTTTGGGTCCCAGAAACTTTTATAGGGTTCGGAGTTTGGGTCCGAAACTTTTGCGATGTTCGAGAGTTCTGGCATCAACCAAACCGGGGGGGGTGGGGGGGGGGTGGGGGGGGTGTTCTGCCCAACATCAAACTAAACACTTTCCTTCAAGGGAGGAGAAGATACATTGTACCAGGCATTTTCTTTAAAATGCGTTTTGCATTTCGCATTTTTTATCCTTTTTTCTTGCCCAATTTGTTGGGTGAATTCAATAATGCAAATCTCTGCAAAATTGCTGTAAAATTGCGGTGTAATTGCAACAAAAACGCACTAAGTGCTTTTCTGCAACTTCTCCATTGAAGTCTATTGAAACAAAAATGCACTGTTTTGCTTTTAAAGACTTCAGCCCCAGAAGATTTGGCTGCTCAATGACCAGGCCATTTTTTGCGATACGGCACTGCGTCGTTTAACTGACAATTGCGCGGTCGTGCGATGCTGTACCCAAAACAAAATTGGCGTCCTTTTTTTCCCACAAATAGAGCTTTCTTTTGGTGGTATTTGATCAAATACCACCAAAAGAAAGCTCTAAAACCTCTGCGGTTTTTTATTTTTTGTGCTATAAACAAAAAAGAGCGACAATTTTGAAAAAAAAGTAATATTTTTTACTTTTTGCTATAATAAATATCCCACATTTTTTTTAAAAAAAACAAATGTTTTCCTCAGTTTAGGCCAATATGTATTCTTCTACATATTTTTGGTAAAAAAAATCGTAATAAGTGTATATTGATTGGTCTGCGCAAAAGTTATAGCGTCTACAAAATAGGGGAAAGATTTATGGCTTTTATTATTATTATTTTTTACTAGTAATGGCAGCGATCTGTGATTTTTATCGGGACTGCAATATTCCGGCAGACAAATTGGACACTTTTGACACATTTTTGGGACCGTTGACCATTATACAGCGATCAGTGCTATAAAAATGCACTGATTAATGTATAAATGTCACTGGCAGGGAAAGGGGTTAACACTAGGGGGCGATCAAGGGGTTAACTGTGTTCTAACCATGGGGGGATGGGACTGTCTAGGAGGAGAGAGAGAGATCGGTGTGCATACTTAGTAGGAAACACACGATCTGTCTCTACTTCCCTGAAAGAACCGGGATTTGTGTGTTTACACACACAGATCCTGGTTCTCGCTCTGTCACCAGCAATCGCGGGTGCCCAGTGGTCACTGTGCCTACAGGGCGCTCGCATTGGCTCAGGCACACGCTGCAGGAGCGCGCGCCCCTAGTGGCCTAAAGGAAAAGCAACGTAAGGTAACGTTGATTTGCCCAGCCGAGCCAACCTGCCACAGTAAAACCGTGGAGGCCTGTCCGGAAGTGGTTAAAAAAGTCCCTGACCCTTTCCAAAAATGCAGTGGCTGAAAAAAGCATAAATGTGAACGTGTCCCATTGGAAACCTTGGTAAATGGACTGTAGTGCGTTTCTGCAAAAAGCATTAAAATGCACATAGGTGTGATCCGAGCTTTAGAAATCAGGCTGAATAAAATTGAATTGAGTTTATTAACATAAATATCACTCTTCCAACACCAGCACCAGTAAACCATAAACAATGTAAAGTGACAAAAAAAAATGATAGTGCAACAACCAAAACGAC